>CM039132.1:33512354-34135834 GCA_022036555.1 Microstegium vimineum
TACGTGCCGAAATTCTCTCTACTGTAGCCGTTGCTGTAGCCGTTACCTTCGAGATAAATGCACAGTTTCCTCGATCCCCACGCGTGGAACCACAATTTAATAATAAAATCCCTCGATTGTAGCAGAAACAGTTGCAAATTCCCTCGATCATCGCGCGTATCTACCGCGGGTCTCTCCACATCCCTGCAGTGTGAACCGAAACCCCAAAATACCCCTGAGTACGCTTATAAAAGTTACCGGGATCCACACTACTTTTTACCCCAAGTTCATTTTCACTTTCACACTCCCTGCCTTTGTCTTCAACCTCCAGCAGCGCTTCCGAAGAGCACCTGTTCGAGTCCGAGCAACAGTCCTCTCCGCAATCCAAGGACGAACCGCAACTGCTCCTTCGACTCCAATGGCGATCCAAGTCGACATCCCCAAGGTAAAACCTACTCTCTTCCTAATCCAACCTCCTTCTAGTTCTTTTCCGCACGAATCTAGAATCATTCCCGTTCCTTTTCTGATTCTTCCCTTTCTTTTCTTCGAACCCTAGGAACTGTACAACAAGGTAGTCATCCCGCTTGCTGAGTCCAACTTCAGCTGCCTAGGCCCCATGGGGAATCCGGATCCCACCTTCATAATCAACGCAGAAACCAACCGAATCCCTTTTAGATCCGAACATTTCGGTTTAGGACTGTGGAAGGATGCTTTCCGGTCATGGCCCAAGCCTACCAAGGGGTGGAAAAACTGGTACCTCAGGGTTGCTAGGGCGCAGCAAGTATACTGGAAAGAGCGCAACTTGGACCAGTGCATTAGGCTCTCCAATGCCGGTATGGAGAAGAATGAGAATATGCTGATGGCTGCCTCCTATTTCTGGTCGGACACCATGCATGCCTTCCTTTTCCGACACGGATCAGCCACCCCCACCCTTGCCGATGTCCACATGTTGACCGGCTTAGATGTCTCCTCTACCGATACTTTCACTCTGTTCAACAGAAAAGCCGAGTACAAGGTGAACACCCGGAATATCGGCGGCTGGACAGGCTACATCCATGAGTACCAGAAGACCGAATCGATAAACCAACGGGAGCACGCCACGTTTCTGAACATGTGGCTGGAGAAATTTATCTTCTACGGTAGAGCAGTTGGACCGACCATCATGCACCTCCCAGCAGCTGAGCTACTTGCCGATGGAACAAGGCTTCCCTTAGGCTACATCGGCCGCTACTGCTGCCCTGACGCGGGTTCCTGCAGTAAACTCATCTTTACCCGTACCGATTACATACTGTTTTATCGGCAACATTTTATTTTGTATAACTTGCTTTATATTTTCAGGCAATGTGGTCATCGGCAGCTGCTTCAAGTAGACAAGCACCTCCCAGTCCTGCTGCCGATGCCCCCATTCTTCGTCAAAACGGGTCGGATCCCCCGCTGCTGCGCCAAGGAAGAAGAGGCGTCTAAGGCTGGCCAGCCCATCTTCGCCATCGGCTCCAACTGTACCATCAACTACCGATGCGCCACCAGCAGGACTGCCATCGGCTCCAGTTGCACCACCAACCACCGACGCGTCATCGGTAGAACCTCCATCGGCTCCTGTCCTTGATCACCCGATGGACGACGTCCCTGATCAGGAGACAACTCCACCCGCTGCGACAGCGGAGGCAGCATCGCCACCGGCACTATCAGCCGAAGTTCCCAATGAGGAGACAACTCCACCCGCCATAGCAGCGGAGGCAACATCGGCATCGGCACCGTCGGCTGAAGTTCCCGATGAGAGAGCGGCGTCGCCACCCCAAGAACCAGGCACTACATCAGAAGCGACGCCAGCAACAACGACACCAGCACCAACAGCGCCAAGTGCTTCTCCAGCAGAGGCTCAGTCATCGGCAACTGCTGCCGATGTCCAAGATGAGGCTGGACCATCCAGTATGCCAAGTCCTAGGCAGGAGATCCGCTTCAAGACAGTAAGTCAGTTACCCTAAAGCCCATAGTATAATCTTACGATCGGCATATTTTAACTCCTCTATTTTCAGGCCCAAGACTCTCCAGACAGTCTCTTCTCCTTCGGCCTCAACCCCCAGGATGAAGATGAACACCAAGGCCCCGTTCGAGCAGACAGCCTGTTCTCTTTCGCAATCGACATCCCCGATGACGATGAGGAGGAAGAAAGCTCTGTCCCAGCTCTAGCGGCAGAGATCAAGACCAAGCTTGAAGCATTTCTCTCCTTGCTGCTGCAAGACACGTCCCAACTCATCCAAGACTCAACCGCAGCAAGGATAGCTTTCAAAGATATCCAAGGCCACCTTCCTGCCGATATGGAGGAAACTCTTTTCCAGGCCACCTTCCTCGACAGTAAACAAATCCAATACCAGAGGCTTTCCCGTCGCATTGCCGATAGGGCTGCCGAATCCAAGACCGAGGAAGAGAAGCTTAAGTTCAAAAGTATTGCCGATGAAAAGCACAAGGGCATCGGCCAAGCAGAAGTCTCCAGCGCCAACCTTGATCAAGAAATCACTCAGCTATCGGCAAAGAAGGAGGAGCTACTAGCTGAGTTACAAAAGGTTGAGGAGGCTTTGACTGCAGCCAACCAGCAGAAAGCCCAACTGTCCGACACATCAGGGTTCTGCGGCAAGAAAGGGACCAGAATGCCCGACAAGCTATTATGCTGAAGAAGAAGATCAAGCTAGTCGAGGGCTCTGCCGATGCCGATGCCAAGGAGATGGACGGGATAGAACAAATTCGCCTGCGTGCGATATCAGCCATCCACTCCTTGTTGTAATTCATTTGTTGTATTGACAAATGTAACTCTGATACTTGATTTTGGTTCTTGTAATATAATGTCAGTACACTTTTACCGATGCTTATATAATTCCTCTTTCATCGGCATTCAAGTGAGCACTATGCATCTACCCATATGCTAGGGTAATACCTCTTTAAGTATTTGCCGTTGATCGCTCTAGAGAACGCAACTCCTTCGAGAGTTTCCAAAATGTAAGCATTGCCAGGAGCAGATTGTTTTACCCGATAAGGACCTTCCCAATTAGGAGACCACTTTCCAAACTTAGAACTCTTAGTCCCGATCGGTAAAATCAACTTTCATACCAGATCACCATCGGCAAATTCCTTTACCTTTACTTTCTTGTCATACCATCTGGCAACCCTCTTCTTATTCTCTTCAATGCTGATCAATGCCCTCAACCGATGACCTGCTAAGTCCTCTAGCTCGTCTTTCATTAGAGTAGTATAATCATCGGTCGTCAACTGATCTTGAAAAGCCAATCGCCTAGAGCCAGTTTTAATTTCCCAAGGCAGGATAGCATCGTGTCCATAGACCAACTGATACGGCGAGACTTTGGTTGCACCATGACAAGCCATCCGATATGACCACAAGGCTTCATTTAACACCACGTGCCACCTTCTAGGGTTCTCTTCAATCTTGCACTTTATAAGCTTAATAACTCCTTTATTAGTCGCTTCAGCTTGACCATTAGCCTGTGCATAATAAGGAGAAGAATTCAACACCTTGAACCCATACTAGCAGCAAATTCATCAAACTCTCCCGATGTGAACATAGTTCCTTGATCGGTAGTAATAGTCTGAGGAATACCAAATCGGTAAACAATGTGCTCTTTAACGAAATCCACCATGTTTGTTGATGTCACCTTCTTCAAAGGAATTGCTTCAACTCATTTAGTGAAGTAATCGGTAGCAACAAGTATAAACTTATGCCCTTACTCGATGGCGGATAAATTTGGCCGATGAGATCAATAGCCCATCCTCTGAACGGCCAAGGCTTGGTTATAGGATTCATTGCCGATGCAGGTGCCCTCTGTACATTACCAAACTTTTGACAGTCCTGGCACCCTTTGAAACAATTGAAGCAATCTTCAAGGATTGTCGGCTAATAATATCCATTCCGCCTAATCATCCACTTCATTTTGAATGCCGATTGATGTGCTCCACACACACCTTCATGGATTTCACCCATCAACTCTTTTGATTCCTCTTTGCTAAGGCATCTAAGCAAAACTCCATCAATCATCTGATAATACAATTCATCGTCGAGGAGCACATACTTAGTAGCTTGGAACCTTAGACGCCTCTCAACTTTCTTAGATGGATCCCTTAAGTAATCGGCAATCTCCTTTTTCCAGTCATCGGCAACTATTACCGATGTCGCGTCTTCTTGAATCGGCTGATACCCTGAAGCATTCTGTGCCAACCGATTGGCCTCTTCATTATGCAACCTAGAAATGTGTTCAAGGCGATACTCTTTGAATTCTCTTAACAACTGCAAACACCGTTCATGGGCTGCAATCAAAACTTCACTTCGGCATTCATATGTCCCGATCAATTGGTTAATCACCAACATGGAATCACCGAAGATTTCAACAGCATCGGCATGCACTTCCCTAAGTAACTCTAGCCCCTTAAGTAAAGCCTGGTACTCAGCCTGATTGTTTGTTGAAGTAGCAACAATCGGCAACGATATTTCATACTTCTGTCCTCGGGGTGAAATCAAGAGAATACCGATACCTGCTCCATCCTTGCATGTAGACCCATCAAAGAATAAAGTCCAAGGAGCAATCTCCACAGAGCTCACCATATTACAATGCTGAGTAACAAAATCGGCCATTACCTGACCCTTAACAGCCTTAGTCGATTCATACCTTAGGTCAAACTCTGAAAGTGCCAGAATCCACTTACCGATTCGTCCACTCAAAATCGGCATTGACACCATGTACTTAACCACATCATCTTTGCAGACAACAGTGCATTCAGTCGACAGCAAATAATGTCTTAATTTAATGCAAGAGAAATATAAACATAAGCACAATCTCTCTATGGCCGAATACCTGGTTTCAGCATCCACCAACCTTCTGCTTAGATAATATATCACACTTTCCTTCCCTTCAAATTCTTGAATTAAGGCTGACCCGATAACACCGTCATCGGTAGACAAATATAACCTGAAAGGTTTCCCGTGTTGAGGTGGAACTAAGACTAGAGGGTTTACCAGATATCTTTTGATTTCTTCCAAGGCCAACTGCTGTTCTTTTTCCCATACAAACTCTTGATCGGCTTTCAGCTTCAACAATGGACTAAAAGATTTAATCTTACCAGACAGATTGGATATAAACCTCCTAATGAAATTAATCTTGCCGATCAAGGACTGCAACTCAGTCTTATTTGTAGGAGCAACCACCTTATTAATTGCATCAATAGACTTTCTGCCGATTTCAATGCCTCTCTGATGCACCATGAAACCCAGGAATTGCCCTGCCAATACGCCAAATGCACACTTGTTGGGATTCATCTTCAACCGATGCTCCCTCGTGCATTCCAATATTTTTCGCAAATCGGCAAGATGCTTCTTGAAATCTCCAGACTTAACCACCACGTCATCAATGTAGATTTCAACTATCGTGCCGATGTACTTATGAAAGATGAAATTCATTGCTCTTTGATAAGTAGCACCAGCATTTTTCAAGCCAAAAGTCATGACAACCCACTCAAATAAGCCAACATGACCTGGACATCGGAAAGCAGTCTTGGATATTGTTGACACCGTCTTTCGACACGTGTCAAATGGGCCGAAGCTTGACTGGTCAGTGGTCGTTCTCCATCGGCATCGGGAGAATTTTTGAGCCGATGTTGTCGATGGGAAAGTGTTGCGGGAAGACCAAGTGCGTTGCCGATGGAAGCTGATGAGCTTTGCCGACAAATTGATTGGTGAAGTCTTACTGAAACTGATTGCCGATGAAAAGTCATTGCCGATGGCTTGCCGATTACCGATGGAGGATGGTTGCTGATAAGGGCTCGTTGCCGATTGCCGACAGGAGATGGTTGCCGATTGCCGATAAGGGCTCATTGCTGATTGCCGATAGAGGGTGGTTGCCGATTGCTGATGAAGAAATGCTGCCGATTGCCGATCGGGAAAACGTTGCCGATCCCGATGGGCGTGACTTAGCACTTAGCGGCCGCAAAGGATTACAAGTGGCCAAAGAAGGAAGGTGCGGATTGAAGGGGTCTGCCGATGGAAAGTTTCCATCGAAAAGAAGTATAAGGAAACTGGTGCTTTACCAGTATTATTATTATAGTAGTTTGAGTCCGACTCTTGCGTGAGTCGTTTATTTTCCTTTAAAATAGGTGTGTTTGTTTAGGAAATAAATATTGTTATCCGGCTCCTGCGCGAGTCAGTTTCCTTTAAAATAGGAGTTTGTTTTAGGAAGGATATGTGTCGTGTCTTTGTACAACTCTCCATGCGGGAGTATAAATATGTGCCCGAGGGCTATGGAATAACCAATCCAATTCAAAAAACAAACCAATTTTATCTTATTCTACTTTTTATCGCAATTTACCCTTTTACCGCATTAACTGTAGTTTTCAACGAGTTCTTCAAGCTTTCGACGGGCTGCATCACCTTGATCTCCGTCAAATTCTTGCTAGTTCCGTGTGGGAGTACCTCTGAGCTTTGGCAATCCGGGCGCATCGCTGTTTGCCTCGTTCAGCTCTGCTCTAGTTATCCTTGATCGATCTGAGCCTTGACGTCCAGGCGCATCGCTGTCGTCTCGTTCAGTTTGTTCTAGTTATCATCCTTGTCGATAGATTGGTCAAATCGACTGGCACGCCTCTGGAATACCGAGCTTTGGGTAATAGCCCGAGGTGTTCACAGATCTGACGCTTTTTGTGTCAACACCTCTTTTGGCACGCTCGGTGGGACCAATTATACAGATCTACACATTCGGCATGGCTGATCACGCCGATGTCAACCAGAGGAATGTCATTGAAGTTTCTGAGGTCGATCTGAAAGATGATCAGAAGCAGGCCATGGAGCGGGCTATGGAGGAATACAAGCAGCTGTATCTCAAATCCTTCAGCCTTAGTAGGAGTGGCGAAGCAATTCAGAAGCAAGATCCGCCGTTGCCATGGCAGGTCATGTACGACGCCAACCCTGGTAAGCTACAAGAGATGGTTAATGCCGCGGTAAGTCAAGCTTTGATTAACCACTCTAGCGTGCTATCCAATACTGTCTACAATGCCGTCGCGCAAACATTCAAAGAAGGACATGCACCGCGATATGTCGGTCCAGCGTATCATCAGCCTGGATTGGCATCTACGAGCCCATCGGCAGCCCCAATGGCGTCTTCCACCCCTGTGGAACCGCCTGCCGATGCGGCTACATCACCAAGGCCGAAGGCTGGCGACATCACCAAGCTCAACCCAGATCCAGCCGCGTCGGCAACTTCGGGACCAGCCCCTGCTAATTGGTGGGGATACGGTATGCCTCCGAATCTATATGCTGGTTCTAGTCTGGTGCAGGGAGATAGTTCTGCCTGGAGGAACTCTACGGCGTCGGCAATGCAGTCACAGCCGATGGCCCATATGATGCACAACTCTGCGCCTGCTCCAACCGTACAAGTGCCATCAGATGATCTCCAAGTAATCCCCAAGATACGTCTGATGCCACCATCGACAAGCTCTGTGCCGATGCAACACATTATAACCACCGACAGTCAATCTCTGGTGGCAAATTCTCAAGCTAGAGTGCTGGTCCCCCAGGGTAATCTGGTGATTAATTGCTCTAGAATTCAAGAGCCGCATGCTCCGGTCAGCTATCAGCCATCGGTAAGTCATATGCCGATGCTTTATAATCCTGGATGGGTCAACCAGCCACCGGCTCAGCAGCCTGGCATGTCAATGTATCATTATGGAGGCCCAACTTACACTCAGAGCGGACCATCGGTACAGCAACCGATGAATGTGATAGTTCAGCCAAATCCGCCAAGTGTGCAGAACTATCCATCGGTAAGTCAACCGATGCATAGCGTTCAGATGACTGGTGCTGCGCCCGCAACTACTATGCATCTTCAAGAGGCACGTCAGCCGACTCCACCAGTCGACAACCAGCCAATGAGTCGGCAAGAGCAGGACGCATACTGGGTCGGTAAGATTGCCGAAGTCATGAAAGAGCAATTCGGCATCAAACCCAAGGTCAACACGTACTCTTATCGGACTCCATATCCTCCTGCATATGACTTGATTCCTCTTCCAAATCAGTACAAGGTGCCCGATTTTACTAAGTTCTCCGGCCAAGATGACACATCAACAATGGAGCATATCAACCGCTTCATTATCCAGTGCGGGGAAGCTGCCAACAGGGAGGAGTTAAGGGTGAGATTGTTCTCTTCATCACTGTCCGGATCGGCATTCACATGGTTCATATCGTTGCCCCCAAATTCTATAATTACATGGGCCGATCTAGAGAGGCAATTTCACAAGTACTTCTTCGCTGGCATACATGAGAAGAAGCTTACCGAATTGGTCAAGATGAGGCAGCGCAACGACGAATCGGTGGAAAGCTTTGTGCAAAGGCTACGGGACGTGAAGAACAAGTGCTACAGTCTGGTGCTTGATGATCGGCAACTGGCAGATTTGGCCTTCCAAGGATTGCTGCCGCACATCAAGGACAAGTATGCGTCCCAAGAGTTTGAAAGTCTAAGTCACCTGGTGCAGAGGATCGCCGATCAAGATATCAAGGCCTTTGAGCCCAGGAAAACTTGGAACAAGAAGGTGACCTTCATCGGGAAAGAAGAAGACTCTGGGTCGGATGAAGAGCTGAATGTCGATGCGGCCGAATGGGTAAAGGATAAGAAGCCTGTGTCTTGTCCGTTCGGCCAAAAGGAAACTGAGAGGTTCACCTTCGATATCACCAAGGCCGATAGGATGTTTGACTTCTTGCTGCAAGAGGGGCGAATCAAGTTGGCGCCCAACCAAGTGATTCCATCGGCCGAAGAGCTCAAGAAGATTAGGTACTGCAAGTGGCATAATGCAACCTCACACAGTACCAATGACTACAAAGTATTCAGGCAACAGTTGCAGTCAGAGATCGAATCTGGGCGTATCAAGTTTGAGAACTCTAAAGTCCAGAAACCGATGAAGACAGATCAACACCCATTCCCCAACAATATGGTGGAGATCAGTGAAAAAACCAGAGTGCCGACATCGGGAGCTGCCAGAAGGAACTCATCGGTAGACCCTAACTACCAAGTGCCTGAGCACGACGCAAGGAGGTTTGCCGATGACAGAAAAGGTAAGAAGGTTGCCGATGAGGGTAACAGCGCTAACAGGGCTCCTGGGGTGGTGATCACTCACAAACAGCCAAGGCGAGATCATCGGCAATCACGTGAAGAACGGTATCGGCAAGAAGAAGAAGAGCATCGGGAATGGCTTCGACATAAAGACCACTGGAGGTGTCCCTTCTTCGTTCATTGCTGGGAGGAAGGCATCAAGCTGCCCACTACCGATAACTGTCCAGAGTGCAATGGGTACTACGCTGCCGATCGGTCAGGTAAGAGACCTTGTTTTGATGATCAGGCACCCAGGTACGCTAGGCCGCTCAGAGAGAACCGATCGGCACACGACCGACTGGGGGGCAAGCTCAGTGCCCATGATCGGCTTGGCAGGCGTGTTGACCAGGGGGAGCTGGAGGAGATGGCTAATGCTAGAGTGCCCGATGAAGAGATATTCTCCAGAGATCCCAACATCGGAAGAAGTGCCGATGTAAGCGGAAGAAAGCAGCACCAACCTGTCTGGAAGACCAAGCTTCCTCCATGGTGCCCTAAGGGTTTGACTAAGACCCAGAAGAGGAGGATTCAGCGCCAGCACCGCGACGACCTATATGACGGTGCAGAGCTCTCAGGAGATAAGCAATAGAGGCCGAAGCGCAAGGACAGGGAGCCATCGGCAGATGTAAACATGGTTGTCATGTTGCCGATGGAATTCATGGCGCCCGTTAGCGATGATGAAGAGGCTGCCGATATGGCACAATTGGTGCTGGATCCGATGGCGGCCATCTTTGAAAAGCCTGTTGAAGATGAGAGGCAGCACTTAAGGGCTCTGTTTGTTAAGGGCAAAGTGGATGGCCAGCCGATGACCAAGATGCTGGTGAATGGTGGCGCGTCGATCAACATAATGCCCTACATCGTGTTCAGAAAGCTTGGCAAAGGTGACCAGGACTTAGTTGAGACCGATATGAAGCTCAAGGACTTCGAAGACAATGTGTCAACTGCCATGGGAGCCGTATGTGTTGACTTAACCATCGGCAGTAAGACCTTACCGACAACGTTCTTTGTGATCAACGGCAAAGGTACTTACAACTTGCTCCTCGGAAGGGATTGGATCCATGCCAATTGTTGTATCCCTTCTACTATGCATCAGAGCCTGGTACAGTGGATCGGAGACAAAATTGAGGTTGTCCGCGGTGAAGCCCCATCTACTGTTGCATCGGCAGAGTTAGAGACTTATGAGCAGACCAGGTGTATATCTGGCGAAGCCTGGGATAAAGAGTTCCTCAAAATTGCTGATTACCGCATCAAACTGATCCGAGCAGTCGGTCCTGAGGGGGAGTCTTAATGGATCAGTTCGCCGATGATGGGAAATTGGGGCAGGGCTTTACGTCTGTCGATGATTTGCTCGAGATCGACATCGGCGATGGTAGTAAACCTAGGCCTACTTTTATTAGTGCTAAGTTAGATTCCCAATGTAAGCAACAGTTAACTGATTTATTAAAGGAGAATAAAGATTGTTTTGCTTGGGATTATACAGAGATTCCTGGTTTAGACCGATCGATAGTTGAACATCGGTTACCCATCAAATCCGGTTTCCAACCACATCGGCAGCCGGTGCGCCGATGCAACCCTATTATTTTACCCGACATCAAGGCCGAGATTACAAAGTTAATCGAAGCTGGATTTATTCGGCAATGCCGATATGCCGATTGGATCTCTAACGTGGTTCCTGTGTATAAAAAGAATGGAAAACTTCGTGTGTGCATTGATTTTAGGAACCTTAACAAGGCTACGCCGATGGATGGCTACCCAATGCCCGTTGCCGATCTGCTGATCGACGCTGCTGCTGGACATCAGATTATTAGCTTCATGGATGGTAATGCTGGGTACAACCAAAAATTCATGGCTGAAGAAGACATATCCAAGACTGCTTTCCGATGTCCAGGTCACGTTGGCTTGTTTGAGTGGGTGGTCATGACTTTTGGCTTGAAAAATGCCGGTGCTACTTATCAGAGGGCGATGAATTTTATCTTTCATAAATATATCGGCACAATAGTTGAAATCTACATTGATGACGTGGTGGTTAAGTCTGGAGGCTTCAGAAAGCATCTTGCCGATTTGCGGAAGATATTGGAGTGTACCAGGGAGCATGGGTTAAAAATGAATCCTAACAAGTGTGCATTTGGCGTATCGGCAGGGCAGTTTCTGGGTTTCATGGTGCATCAGAGAGGCATTGAAATCGGCAGAAAGTCTATTGATGCAATTAACAAGGTGGTTGCTCCTACCAACAAGACTGAGTTGCAGTCTCTAATCGGCAAGATTAATTTCATTAGAAGATTTATATCCAATCTGTCTGGTAAGATTAAATCTTTTAGTCCTCTGCTAAAGTTGAAAGCCGATCAAGAGTTTACATGGAAAGAAGAGCAGCAGTCAGCCTTAGAGGAGATTAAGAAATACTTGGTGAATCCCCCAGTCTTGGTTCCACCTCAACACGGGAAGCCTTTCAGGTTATATTTGTCTGCCGATGACGGTGTTATCGGATCAGCCTTAATTCAAGGGTTTGAAGGGAAGGAACGTGTAATATATTACTTGAGCAGAAGATTGGTGGATGCTGAAATCAGGTATTCGGCCATAGAAAGGTTGTGCTTATGTTTGTATTTCTCTTGCATTAAATTGAGGCATTATTTGCTATCAGCTGAATGCACTGTTGTCTGCAAAGATGATGTGGTCAAGTATATGCTGTCAATGCCGATTTTGAGTGGACGAATCGGTAAGTGGATTTTGGCACTGTCAAAATTTGACCTAAGGTATGAATCGGCTAAGGCTGTTAAGGGTCAGGTGATGGCCGATTTTGTTACTCAGCACTGCAATATGGTGAGCTTTGTTGAGATTGCTCCTTGGGCTTTATTCTTTGATGGGTCTACGTGCAAGGATGGAGCAGGTATCGGTATTCTCTTGATTTCACCCCGAGGACAGAGGTATGAGATTTCGTTGCCGATTGTTGCTACTTTGACAAACAATCAGGCTGAGTATCAAGCTTTGCTTAAGGGGTTAGAACTACTCAGGGAGGTGCGTGCCGATGCAGTTGAAGTCTTCGGTGATTCCATGGTTGTGATTAATCAACTGATCGGGACATATGAATGCCGAAGCGAGGTGTTAATCGCAGCCCATGAGCGGTGTTTGCGGTTGTTCAAAGAGTTCAGAGAATACCGCCTTGAGCACATTCCAAGGTTGCATAATGAAGAGGCCAATCGGCTAGCACAAAATGCTTCGGGATATCAGCCGATTCAAGAAGTCACGACATCGGTAACAGTTGCCGATGATTGGAAAAAGTAGATTGCCGATTACTTGAGGGATCCATCCAGGAAAGTTGAAAGGCGTCTAAGGTTCCAAGCTACTAAGTATGTGCTTCTCGATAACGAGTTGTATTATCGGACGATTGACGGAGTCTTGCTTAGATGTCTCGGCAAAGAGGAGTCGAAAGAATTGATGGGTGAAATCCATGAAGGTGTATGTGGAGCGCATCAATCGGCATTCAAGATGAAGTGGATGATTAGGCGGAACGGATATTATTGGCCGACAATCCTTGAAGATTGCTTCAATTATTTCAAAGGGTGCCAGGACTGTCAAAAGTTTGGTAATGTGCAAAGAGCACCTGCATCGGCAATGAATCCTATAATCAAGCCTTGGCCGTTCAGAGGATGGGCTATTGATCTCATCGGCCAAATTTATCCGCCGTCGAACAAGGGGCACAAGTTCATACTTGTTGCTACCGATTACTTCACCAAATGGGTTGAGGCAATCCCCTTGAAGAAGGTGACATCGGCGAACATGGTGGATTTCGTTAAGGAGCACATCGTTTACCGATTTGGTATTCCTCAAACCATTACTACCGATCAAGGGACCATGTTCACATCGGGAGAGTTTGATGACTTTGCTGCTAGCATGGGTTTCAAGGTGTTAAATTCTTCTCCTTATTATGCTCAAGCTAATGGTCAAGCTGAAGCGACTAATAAAGGAGTCATTAAGCTTATAAAGCGCAAGATTGAGGAAAACCCTAGAAGGTGGCACATGGTATTAAACGAAGCTTTGTGGTCATATCGGATGGCTTGTCATGGTGCAACTAAGGTCTCGCCGTATCAGTTGGTTTATGGGAACGATGCTGTCCTACCTTGGGAAATCAAAACTGGTTCTAGGCGATTATCTTTTCAGGATCAATTGACGACCGATGATTATGTTACTCTGATGAAAGATGAGTTAGAAGATTTGGCAGGTCATCGGTTGAGGGCATTGATTAGCATTGAAGAGAATAAGAAGAGGGTCGCCCGATGGTATGACAAGAAAGTAAAAGTGAAGGAATTTGCCGATGGCGATTTGGTTTGGAAGTTGATTTTACCGATTGGGACTAAGAGCTCTAAATTTGGAAAGTGGTCCCCTAATTGGGAGGGTCCTTATCGAATAAAACAGTCTGCTCCTGGTAATGCGTACATTTTGGAAACTCTCGAAGGAGTAGCGTTTTCTAGAGCGATCAACGGCAAATACTTGAAAAGGTATTACCCTAGCATATGGGTGGATGCATAGTGCTCAGTCGAATACCGATGAAAGAAAAATTATGAAAACATCGGTAGAAACAAACTGGCATTATATTACGATTCGAGACTAAGTATCAGGTTACATCCTTGCCGATACAACAGAAATTACAGTAAGGAGTGGATAACTGATATCGCACGCAGGCGAATTTGCTCTATTTCGTCCATCTCCTTGGCGTCGGCGTCGGCAGAACCCTCAATCGGCTTGATCGTTTTCTTCCACAGTATAGCTTGCCGCGCGTTCTGGTCCCTTTCTTGCCACAGGACCTTGATGAAGTCGGACAGTTGGGCTTTCTGCTGGTTGGCTGCAGTCAGATCCCCCTCCACCTTCTGTAGCTCCGCCAGTAGCTCCTCCTTCTTTGCCGACAGTTGGGAGATTTCTTGATCAAGGTTGCCGATGGAGACTTTTGCTTGACCGATACCTTTGTGCTTCTCATCGGCAATGTGTTTGAATTTGAGCTTCTCTTCCTCGCTCTTAGCTTGAGCGGCCCTATCGGCAATGCGACGGGTAAGCTTCTGGTACTGGATCTGTTTGATGTCGAGGAAGGTTGCCTGGAGAAGGACTTCTGCTGCGTCGGCGGAAAGATGGCTTTGGATCTCTTTGAATGCAATCCTTGCTACCGATGAATCCTGGATGAGTTGAGACATGTCTTGTAGCAGCAAGGAGAGTAGTCCTTCAAGTTTGAACTTGATTTCTGCCGATAAAGCTGGGACAGAGCTTTCCTTTTCCTCATCGTCGGGAACGTCGACTGCAAAGGAGAATAGACTGTCTGCTTGAATGCGGCTTTGGCGTTCATCTTCATCCTAAGGGTTCAGGTTGTAAGAGAAGAGGCTGTCCGGAGAGTCCTGAGCCTGAAAACAGAGAAGTTAAAATATGCCGATTGTAAAATTATACCATGAGCTTTAAGGTAATCGACTTACCGTCTTGAAGCGGATCTCCTGCCTGGGGCTTGGCATACTGGATGGTCCAGCTTCATCCTGAACATCGGCAGCAGATGCCGATGACTGGGCCTTTGTTGGAGAGGTAGCCGACGCCGCTGGTGCTGGTATAGTTGTTACCGGTGTCGCCTCCAATGTGGTGGCAGTTTCTTGTGGTGGCACTCTGTCATCGGGGACGTGGGTCGACGGTGCCGATGCTGACGTCGCTGCTGCTGCGGAAGGTTGGGTTGTTTCCTCGCCGGGTAGTCTGGCCAACTGTGCCGATGACGATGCCTCCGCTATCGTGGCGGGTGGAGTTATCTCTTGAGCCGGGACGTCGTCCATCGGTTGATCAGGTACACTCACCGATGGAGGCTCTGCCGATGACTCGCCGATGGTTGGCGCAACTGAAACCGATGGAGGTTCTGCTGATGACCCGCCGGCAGGTGGTGCGACTGGAGCCAGAAGCAGTCTTGCTGGCGGCGCATCGGCAGCTGATGGCGCGGTTGGAGCCGATGGTGGAGGAGAAGCCAGCCTCAAGCGTCTCTTCTTCGTCGGCGCAGCGGCAGGGGAGCCAACCCGTTTTGACGAAGACCGGGGGGCATCGGCAACCGGGCTGGAAGGTGTTTGCCTGCTGGAAGCAGATGCCGATGACCATAGTGCCTGAAAATATAAAGCAAGTTATACAAGATAAATGTTGTCGATAAAATAGTATGTAATCGGTACAGGTAAAAGCGAGTTTACTGCATAATGCCGTGTCAGGGCAACGGCCGCAACCGATGTAGCCTGGGTTTTTGTGGGTGTCGGCGCAGGTACCTGTTGAGGCGTGAAGGCGGCCAGCGTCGGAGCTTTGGTGCCGATGATTGATATGGGGCCCATTATCCGAAGATTAAATGGCCTACCACTGTTACTCATTGTGGGAACTGGATCATCGCCCTGTTAGGCGCAAAAGAGTTAAGTGCTGATACCGATGACAAAAATAAAGTAATAGAAGTACATCAGATAGTAGACTTACTGCGTCATCGGGGATGACGTAATCGGCGTCAATCAAGTGCCGATAATAGTGTGAAGACTTGGCGAGTAGCTGACACTTCCACTCTTGCCACCAAGACTTGAACTCGTTGGTGATGAAGGAGGTTGGCGACCAGGAAGACAAGTCAAGGTCTGACAGATCGGCATCGGCAGGAAGGCTGATCACTTTATTCCAGTCCAGATTACTGGAGATTGCCTGCCTAGGTCTCACTACCTTAGAGTAGCAAAGTTTGATCGGCAGTTGGCCAAATGCCAGTTGTCTCGCTGCTGCCGATGGATAGTAGAACTCGTAGGATGGTGGGGCATTCTTCCCAGATCCGAAGATATTTACTAGAATAGCTCGGGGAGTAATGCTAGCCCTCATGATTGCTTGGTTCTCGGGCAGGCTTACATCGGTCAAGTTGAATAGCAGCGGAAACTGGTTGTGTTCATCAAGATATGGCCACCAGGTCCGTTCTGAGGAGGGGAGTCCGTTGTAGAACTTCTGGAAATAATAACCGAAGTGCTCTGCATCGGCATCGGTACCTGGCAGCACTATGATAGCTTCTCCAAAGTTAAGCGGAGGGCGAGTTGCCGATTCATCATCATTGTATCGGTAATCTTCCGATATGTCCCTTGGGAATTGTTGGGCAAATAAATCAAATTGGAGGGCCTTGTGCATATGTGCGTTCAGCCATAGATTGACAAACCACCAGGGGCCTCCGAGATTGCCGATGGGCTCTCCTAGCAGTAGCTTATGGGACACTTGATGCAGCAATCGGTAAACTGATCCAAGAAGATACCTGCCCAGAGGGAGCCTTGTTCCATCGGCAAGTAATTCAGCCGCTGGGAGGTGCATGGTGGTCGGACCGATGGTTTTGCCGCAGAATATGAACTTTTCCAACCACATGTTTAAGAAGATGGCGTGCTCCCGTTGGGTTACCGATCCGGTTTTCTGGTTCTCTTTGATGTAGCCTGTCCAACCGCCGATATTCCCAGTGTTCACCTTGTACTCTGATTTTCTGTTGAAGAGGGTGAAGGTATCGGCAGAGGTGATGTCCAAACCGGTCAGCATGTAGACATCGGCAAGGGTTGGGGTAGCTGGTCCATGCCTGAAGAGGAAAGCGTTCATGCTATCGGACCAGAAGTATGAGGCTGCCATCATCAAGTTTTCATTCTTCTCCATATCGGCAATTGAAAGCCTAACGCACTGATCCAGGTTACGCTCCTGCCAGTACACTTGCTATGATCTGACTATTCTCAGGTACCAGTTCTTCCATCCCTTAGTAAGCTTGGGCCATGAATGAAATGTGTCCTTCCAGAGTCCTAGATCAAAACGCTCAGATCTGAACGGTACCCGGTTGGTTTCTGCGTTGATGATGAAAGTGGGGTCTGGATTGCCCATTGGGCCTAGGCAGCTGTGATTGGAACCGGTGAGTGGGATGACTACCTTGTTGTACAGCTCCTAGGGTTCGAACAAGAAGGGGCGAATCAGAAAGAAGAATGGAAATAAATCCAGGTTTTTGCGAGGAAAAGAACCATGCAGAGAGGTTGGATTGAGTGGAGAATGAGTCTTACCTTCGGGATGTCGACTTGGATCGCCATTGGAAGTCGAAGGAATGATTGCAGTTCGTCCTTGATTACGGAGGAACACTGTTGCTCGAGCTTGTGTTCTTCAGCGCGGCTGGAGGTTGAAGACGAAGGCAGGAAGGTGAAAGTGAAAATGGGCTCGGGTAAAAAGGCAGTGTGGATCCCGGTAACTTCTATAATCCTATTCAGGGGTATTTTGGGGTTCTGTTCCACACTGTGCAGGAATGTGGAGAGGCCCGTGGTAGATACGCGCGGTGATCGAGGTGGTTTGCAACTGTTTGTACTACAATCGAGGGATTTTATTATTAAATTGCAGTTCCACGCGCGGGGATCGAGGAAGCCGTACATCTATCTCGGGGGTAACGGCTACAGCAACGGCTACAGTGGAGAGAATTTCGGCACGTAAGTTATACGCTCCGAAATTGGGGGGCATGTGTTGACACCGTCTTTTGACATGTGTCAAATGGGCTGAAGCTTGACTGGTAGTGGCCGTTCTCCATCGGCATCGGGAGAATTTTTGAGCCGATGTTGTCGATGGGAAAGTGCTGCAGGAAGACCAAGTGCGTTGCCGATGGAAGCTGATGAGCTTTGCCGACAAATTGATTAGTGAAGTCTTACTGAAACTGATTGCCGATGAAAAGTCATTGCCGATGGCTTGCCGATTACCGATGGAGGATGGTTGCTGATAAGGGCTCGTTGCCGATTGCCGACAGGAGATGGTTGTCGATTGCCGATAAGGGCTCATTGCTGATTGCCAATAGAGGGTGGTTGCCGATTGCCGATGAAGAAATGCTGCCGATTGCCGATCGGGAAAACGTTGCCGATGCCGATGGGCGTGACTTAGCACTTAGCAGCAGCAAAGGATTACAAGTGGCCAAAGAAGGAAGGTGCGGATTGAAGGGGTCTGCCGATGGAAAGTTTCCATCAAAAAGAAGTATAAGGAAACTGGTGCTTTACCAGTATTATTATTATAGTAGTTTGAGTCCGACTCTTGCGTGAGTCGTTTATTTTCCTTTAAAATAGGTGTGTTTGTTTAGGAAATAAATATTGTTATCCGGCTCCTGCGCGAGTCAGTTTCCTTTAAAATAGGAGTTTGTTTTAGGAAGGATATGTGTCGTGTCTTTGTACAACTCTCCATGCGGGAGTATAAATATGTGCCCGAGGTCTATGGAATAACCAATCCAATTCAAAAAACAAACCAATTTTATCTTATTCTACTTTTTATCGCAATTTACCCTTTTACCGCATTAACTGTAGTTTTCAACGAGTTCTTCAAGTTTTCGACGGGCTGCATCACCTTGATCTCCGTCAAATTCTTGCTAGTTCCGTGTGGGAGTACCTCTGAGCTTTGGCAATCCGGGCGCATCGTTGTTTGCCTCGTTCAGCTCTGCTCTAGTTATCCTTGATCGATCTGAGCCTTGACGTCCGGGCGTATCGCTGTCGTCTCGTTCAGTTTGTTCTAGTTATCATCCTTGTCGATTGATTGGTCAAATCGACTGGCACGCCTCCGGAATACCGAGCTTTGGGTAATAGCCCGAGGTGTTCACAGATCTGATGCTTTTTGTGTCAACAGATATATCTTCTTTAGCCATGAATATTTGATTATACCCAGCATTACCATCCATGAAGCTAATAATTTGATGTCCAGCAGCAGCATCGATCAACAGATCGGCAACGGGCATCGGGTAGCCATCCATCGGCGTGGCCTTGTTAAGATTCCTGAAATCAATGCAAACACGAAGTTTTCCATTCTTTTTATACACAGGAACCACATTAGAAATCCAATCGGCATATCGGCACTGCCGAATAAACCCAGCTTCGATTAACTTGGTAATCTCAGCCTTGATGTCGGGTAAAATAGTAGGATTGCATCGGCGTGTAGGTTGCCGATGTGGTTGGAAACCAGACTAGATGGGTAACCGATGTTCAACTATCGATCGGTCTAAATCAGGCATCTCTGTATAATCCCAAGCAAAACAATCTTTATTTCTTCTCAATAAATCAGTTAACTGCTTTTTGCATCGGGAATCTAACTTAGCACTAATAAAAGTAGGCCTAGGTTTACTACCCTCACCGATGTCTACCTCAAGTAAATCATCGGCGGATGTGAAGCCCTGCCCCAGCTTTCCGTCATCAGCAAACCGATCCATTAAAACTCTTCTTCAGGACCGACTGCTTGGATCGGTTTGATGCGGTAATCGGCAACTTTGAGGAACTCTTTGTCCCAGGCTTCACCAGATATGCACCTGGTCTGCTCATAAGTCTCCGATTCTGCCGATGCAACAGTAGATGGGGCTTCACTGCGGACGACTTCAATCTTGTCTCCGATCCATTGTACCAAGCTCTGATGCATAGTAGAAGGAATAAAGCAATTGGCATGGATCCAATCTCTCCCGAGGAGCAAGTTGTAGGTGCCTTTGCCACTGATCACAAAGAACGTTGTCGGCAAAGTTTTACTGCCGATGGTTAAGTCAACACATACGGCTCCCATAGCTGTCGACACGTTGCCTTCAAAATCCTTGAGCTTCATGTCGGTCTTGACTAAGTCTTGGTCGCCTTTCCCAAGCTTTCTAAACACGACATACGACATTATATTGATCGACGCGCCGCCATCTACCAGCATCTTCGTCATCGGCTATCCATCCACTTTGCCCTTAACAAACAAAGCTCTCAGATGCTGCCTCTCGTCATCGGCAGGCTTTTCAAAGACAGCCGTCATCGGATCCAGCACCAATTGTGCCATCTCAGCAGGCTCCTCATCATCACCGATAGGTGCCATGAACTCCATCGGCAACATGACGACCATGTTTATGTCTATCGATGGATCCCTATCCTTGTGCTTTGGCCTCCACTGCTTCTCCCTTGGGGGCTCTTCATTGTCATACAGGTCATCACGACGTTGGCGCTGAACCCTTCTCTTCTGAGTCTTGGTCAGACCCTTAGGGCACCACTGAGGAAGCTTGGTTTTCCAGATGGGCTGGTGCTGCCTCCCACTACCTACATCGGCACTTCTTCCGATGTTGGGATCTTTGGAGAATATCTCTTCGTCAGGCACTCTTGCATTGGCCATCTCCTCCAGCTCCTCTTGATCCACATGCCTGCCAAGACTGTCATGGGCACTGAGCTTGCCCCCCAGTCGGTCATGTGCCGATCTGTTCTCTCTGAGCGGCCTAGCGTACCTGGGTGCCTGATCATCAAAACAAGGTCTCTTACCTGACCGATCGGCAGTGTAATACCCATTGCACTCCAGGCAATTATCGGCAGTAGGCAGTTTGATGCCTTCTTCCCAATAGTGAACGAAGAAGGGACACTTCCAGTGGTCCTTATGCCGAAGCCACTCCCGATGCTCTTCTTCTTCTTGCCGATATCGCTCTTCACGTAATTGCCAATGATCTCGCTTTGGCTGCTTGTGTGTGATTACAACTCTAGGAGCCCCGTTGGCACCGCTACCCTCATCGGCAACCTTCTTTCCCTTTCTGTCATCGGCAAACCTCCTTTCATCACGCTCAATCACTTGATGGTTGGGATCTACCGATGCCCTCTTCCTGGCAGCTTCCGATGTCAGCACTCTGGTTTTTTCACTGATTTCCACCATATTACTTGGAAAAGGGTGTTGATCGATCTTCATCGGTTTCTGGACTTTAGAATTTTCAAACTTAATACGTCCAGATTCAATCTCTGACTGCAACTACTGCCTGAACACTTTGCAGTCATTGGTACTGTGTGAGGTTGCATTATGCCACTTGCAGTACCTAATCTTCTTAAGCTTCTCGGCCGATGGAATTACTTGGTTAGGCACCAACTTAATTCGCCCTTCTTGACGTAATAAGTCAAACATCCTATCGGCCTTGGTGATGTCAAAGGTGAACCTTTCGGTCTCTTTCTGGCCGAACGGACAAGACACAGGCTTCTTACCCTTCACCCATTCGGCCGCATCGACACTCAGCTCCTCATCTGACACAGAGCCTTCTTCTTTCCCGATGAAGGTCACCTTCTTGTTCCAAGTCTTCCTGGGTTCAAAGGTTTTGATATCTTGATCGGCAATCCTCTGCACCAGATGACTTAGGCTTTCAAATTCTTGGGACACATATTTGTCCTTGATGTGCGACAGTAACCCTTGGAAGGCCAAATCTGCCAGTTGCCGATCATCAAGAACCAGACTGTAGCATTTGTTCTTCACGTCCCGTAGTCTTTGAACAAAGCTTTCTACCGATTCGTCATTGCGTTGCCTCATCTTGACCAAATCGGTAAGCTTCTTCTCATGTATGCCAGCGAAGAAGTATTTATGAAATTGCCTCTCCAGATTGGCCCATGTGATTACAGAATTTGGAGGCAATGATATGAACCATGTGAATGCCGATCCAGACAATGACGAAGAGAACAATCTCACCCTTAACTCCTCCCTGCTGGCAGCTTCCCCGCACTAGATAATGAAGCGGTTGATGTGCTCCATCGTTGACGTGTCGTCTTGGCCGGAGAACTTGGTAAAATCAGGCACCTTGTACCGATTTGGGAGAGGAATCAAGTCATATGCAAGAGGATACGGAGTCCAATAAGAGTATGTATTGACCTTGGGTTTGATGCCGAATTGTTCTTTCATAAGTCATTGGTTGGTTGTTGACTGGTGGAGCCGGCTCATGCGCCTCTTGAAGATGATGCGGAGTAGTCACGGGCGCAGCACCAGTCATCTGAACACTATGCATCGGTTGACTTACCGATGGATAGTTTTGCACACCTGGCGGATTAGGCTGAATCGTCGCATTCATCGGTTGCTGCACCGATGGTCCGCTCTGAGTATGCGTTGGGCCTCCATAATGATGCATTGACACGCCAGGCTGTTGAGCTGGCGGCTGGTTGACCCACCCAGGATTATAAATCATCGGCATATGGCTTACCGATGGCTGATAGCTGACTGGAGCATGTGGCTCTTGTATTCTGGAGCAGTCAATCACCAGATTGCCTTGGGGAAGGAGCATTCCAGTTTGAGGGTTTGCCACTAGAGGTTGACTGCCAGCTGTTATAATGTGTTGCATCGGCACAGAGCTTGTCGATGGTGGCATCAGAGGTATCTTAGGAATCACTTGAAGATCTTCTGATGGCAATTGCACAGTTGGAGAAGGCGCAGAGTAATGCATCATAGGGGCCACCGGCTGTGATTGGGTTGCCGATGCCATAGAGCCCTTCCAAGCTGAGTTGTTTCCCTGCACCAGATTAGAGCCAGCATGTAGATTCGGAGGCATACCGTATCCCCACTAGTTAGCAGGGGCTGGCTGACTTTGGATAGCAGGTCCTAAAATTGCCGACGCCGCTGGATCTGTGGTGAGCTTGCTGACGCTGCCAGGGTTTGGTCTTAGCGATGTAGCCGCATCGGCAGACGGTTCCACAAGAGTGGAAGACGCCGTTGGGACTGCCGATGGGCTTATAGATGCCGATCCGGGTTGATGGTACGCTGGACCAACATATTGCGGTGCACGTCCTTCTTTGAATGATTGCATAACAGCATTGTAGACAGTATTAGACAACACGTTGGAGTGGCTAATTAATGCTTGACTTACAGCAGCATTAACCATCTCTTGTAGCTTACCAGGATTGGCGTCGTACGTGACCTGCCGTGGCATTGGCGGATCTTGCTTCTGGATTCCTTCGCCGCTCCTGCTGAGGCTGAAGGATTTGAGATATAACTGCTTGTATTCCTCCATAGCCCGCTCCATGGCCTGCTTCTAATCATCTTTCAGATCGGCCTCAGAGACTTCAATAACGTTCCTCTGGTTAACGTCGGCGTGATCACCCATGATAGATGTGTAGATTTGTATAATCGAGTCCCACTGGGCGTGCCAAAAGTGGTGTTGACACAAAAAGCGCCAGGATCTGCGAACACCTCGGGCTTATACCCGAAATTCGATATCCGGAGGCGTGCCAGTCAATTTGACCAGTTAATCGACAAGGACGATAACTAGAACAAGATCCAATCCAGACAACGGCGATGCGCCCGGATGCCAAAGCTCAGAGGTACTCCCACGCGGAACTTACAAGGATTTGACGGAGATCAAGCTGATGCAGCCCGTCGAAGCTTGAAGAACTCGTTGATAAACTACAGCTAATGCAGTAAAGGATAAATTGCGATAAAAGTAGAATAAGAATAAAATTGGTTTGTTTGATATTGGATTGATTGTCATACACGTAACCCTCGGGTACATATTTATACTCCCGCATGGAGAGTTGTACAAAGACACGACTTGTATCCTTCCTAAAACAAACTCCTAACTTTAAGGAAACTGACTCGCGCAGGAGTCGGATCTAAAACAATAATATTATTTTCCTAAAAAACACACCTATTTTAAAGGAAAACAAACGACTCATGCAAGAGTCGGACTCAAACTGCTATAATAATACTGGTATAAAATCACCAGTTTCCCTATGTCTTCCCTTCGATGGAAACTTTCCATCGGCAGATCCCTTCAATCCGCGACTTCCTTCTTTGACCACTGACAGCCTTCTACTGACAACGAGCGCTAAGTCACTCTATCGGCACCTCATGCCCATCGGCATCGGCAACATTTCTTGATCGGCCACTTGTACTGGTAACTGTCTTCACCAATCAGTCCCCATCAGCAATCGGCAACCACTCTCATCGGTAATCGGCAATATCCCCTCATCGGCAATCGGCAATGTTTCCTCATCGGCAACACACTTAGTCTTTCCGCAGCATATTCCCATCGGCAATACTGGCTCATGTTTTCCTAATGCCGATGGAGAACGGCCGCTGACCAGTCAAACCTTAGCTCATTTGACACGTGCTGAAAAACGGTGTCAACAACTCCCAGATGTTCACCACAGTGGATGAGGATTGCTCAAATCAAGACAAGATCACTTTTGGGGATAATTCAAAGGGCAAAGTGCAAGGCCTAGGCAAAATGGCTCTCTCCCAAGATCAATCAATTTCCAATTTCTTGCTAGTGCAATCTTTGAGCTTCAACTTGCTTTTGGTTGGTCAATTGTGTGATCTCAGTTTCCAATGTCTCTTTACTCCAAGTGAGGTTGTTGTGACCAAGGTGGATGAATCTTCATTGATATTCAATGGATTCCGGCACAACAACTAATATCTAGTGGACTTCACTTCCAATGAGGCTGAGTTGCAAACATGTCTATTCTCCAAGAGTTCTTTGGGTTGGCTATGGCATAGAAGATTAGCACATGTGGGAATGTCAACCTTGAAGAAGCTTGTCAAGAAGGAGATGGTTAGAGGTGTCAATGATGTGGTGTTTGAGAAGGACAAATTGTGTAGTGCATGTCAAGCCAACAAGCAAGTGGCAAACACTCATCCCACCAAAGCTTTCATGTCAGCCTCAAGAGTCCTAGAGCTACTCCACATGGACCTATTTGTACCTACCACCTATGCTAGCCTTGGAGGCAATCTCTTTTGCTTGGTGGTAGTTGATGACTACTCTAGGTACACTTAGGTGTTCTTTCTTCAAGACAAGGGAGAGACTCAAGGCATATTCAAGAAGTTTGCAACAAGAGCTCAAAATGAATTTGATGTGAAGATCAAGAAGATAAGAAGTGACAATGACACTGAGTTTGTGAACACCAAGATCAAAGACTATTGTGATGAAGTGGGAATCAAGTATGAGGTGTCCGCCACCTATACCCCACAACAAAATGGTGTTGTTGAGAGGAAGAACCAGACTCCAATCATACTTGCTAGATCCATGCTTGATGAGTACAACACCCTTGAGAAGTTTTGGGCCGAAGCAATCAACACCGCATGCTATGCGGCCAACCGACTCTTTGTCCAAAGTCTTCTCAAGAAGACCCCCTATGAGCTTGTGAATGGGAAGAAACCGGATATCCTTCTTCCAAGTGTTTGGATGAAAAGTGTACATCTACAAGAAGCGTCAACACTTGGGCAAGTTCCAAAGGCGTTGTGACATTGGTTTCCTTCTTGGCTATTCACTTAAATCCAAGGCATATCGAGTATTTAACAAAGCCTCTGGCCTAGTTGAAGAAACATATGACTTGGAGTTTGATGAAACTAATGGCTCTCAAGAAGAGCATGAGAATCTTGATGATGTAGGTGATGAACCCTTGAGGAAGGCTATGAAGAATATGCCCGTTGGTGCCATCAACCCACTAGAGGTGGAAGATGTAGAAGATGATGCAAATCAAGTACCTTCTCCACCTCACACGCCTCAAGTTGATGAAGAACAAGTAAGGGAAGCACAAGAAGACTCTTTCATCCCTCAAGATAAAGTCGAGGCTCAAGCTAGTGATGTTGATGCACCACAACCTCCTCCCCAAGTGATTGATAGAAGATCTACACCTATGCTTCAAGCTCATCCACTAGACCTCATCATAGGGATTCCATCAAGGGGGGTAACAACTCGATCTAGACTTGCTTATTATGTTGAGCATCACTCCTTTGTTTCCTTTTGTCGGTCTTATGAACCCAGGGGGTCAAGACCACCGGCTAGTAAATTTGTATATTGCGTGCTCCCTCTCCTAGACGTGATGTAAGAAGAACACAAGATTTATCCTGGTTCGGGCATAGAAGGCCCTACGTCCAGCGGGGGAGGATGGATTGTATTATCTTGCACCGAAGTGCTCGTACAGGGGGGGTACAAGCTGGTTTACACGGGGGTGCTCAAGATGAGCTGAGGCCTAGGACTAGCAAGGCTACCCTAGGTGGTCGGTGGTGGATTGCTTGAGAGGTCAATCAAGCAATCGGGTGCGGTGTGTACGACTTGGCTCTTGGTGTATACGGGTCAGAGCTGATGTCTGAATGTCTAAGCCGATGTGAATTAGCCCCTGCCCTTACGAATGCCCCGCTTCTTCTATCCCAGCGTCCCCTTTTATAGATCAAGGGGAGGTACGGGAGTACGTAGCGGCATGGGAGGCGTGTTCGTGCTCCATGCTTGCGGTGGGACGTCGACCGCTGTAGCGGCGTGGCCTCCCTTTCCTTCTGGGGCTCCAGGGCATGGTGATGGCAGACTGGACGCTGCCGAACGTCATGGCGCAGTGCAGTCGGCCTTCTGCAGATGGGTACGAGTCCCACAGCTGACGCGGGACAGACAGGATGGGAGCCATGTCGGAGTGGTTGGAGACGATGGTCGAGCCCCCTGGTCGAGGGGGGGGTCGAGGCCGGTGTGACCCTATCGTATCCCTGAAGACACGGTCGAGGGTCGTCCTGTTCATGACTCGAGGGGGTGCCTCTGGATTCCGTACCTGTGACGTGGCTACAGCAGCCGCACGGTCAACGGAGGTCCAGGGCATGGGTGGTGAGTTGATGAATTTGACTGCGGTAGTGGGCGCCCATGGTGTTAGGTGGGGGCAGGTAGGCTCATTGGATCCCCTTTAACCCATACCGAGAGCAGGTGAGCTGATCGAGCCTCCTGCGCGCGGGTCGTTCGATCGACCCCCTGTCCGTCATTCGGGGGGTCGAGGCAGAGGGGTCGTTCGTTCGACCCCTGTCCGTCAGTCGGGGTCGAGGGGTTGAGGCCGTGGGGGGTTCGATCGACCCCTCTTTCATCATACGGGGGGTTAAGGCGAGGCGGAGGGGTCGTTCGTTCGACCCCTGTCCGTCCGTCGAGGTAGATGCGGAGGGGTCGTTCGTTCGACCCCCATCCGTCAGTCGAGGTAGATGCGGAGGGGTCGTTCGTTTGACCCCCGTCCGTCAGTCGAGGTAGATGCGGAGGGGTTGTTCGTTCGACCCCCGTCCGTCAGTCGAGGTAGAGATGGACGGGTATCCTGTCTTCTGTTTTTTCTGCAATGGGCCAGCCCACTACCGGTCCCTATTGCCGGTGAAGGAAACCTTTGCTTGATGGGCCTTCGTTCATTGACTCGGACGGCTGATCGGATCCTGTCTTAAAAATAGTTGCTATGTTAAGCATTAGATTATCACACGTTTAGGGTATCCCTTACCATTGTACTCGACACCTTTATTGAGCCTTCTAGTTGAGCCTTCTAGTGTGGAAGATACACTTGCGGATCCGGATTGGGAGAATTCTATCCATGAAGAGTTGAACAACTTCACCCGGAATGAAGTGTGGACACTAGTAGAAAAGCCCAAAGGAGCAAGAATCATAGGCACCAAGTGGGTGTTTCAGAACAAGCAAGATGATCAAGGCGTGGTTGTGAGGAACAAGGCAAGATTGGTGGCAAAGGGATTCTCTCAAGTTGAAGGTTTGGATTTTGGAGAGACCTTTGCCCCGGTTGCAAGACATGAAGCCATACGTATCCTTTTGGCATATGCTTCACATCACAAAATGAAACTATTTCAAATGGATGTGAAGAGTGCCTTCTTAAATGGTTTCATTAATGAACTTGTCTTTGTCTCACAACCTCCTGGTTTTGAAGACCCAAATTGTCCTAACCATGTGTATAGGTTGTCCAAGGCGCTCTATGGATTGAAGCAAGCACCCCATGCTTGGTACGAGAGGCTAAGGGACTTCCTACTTAAGAAGGGCTTCAAGATCGGGAAAGTGGATACCACACTCTTCACCAAGGTACTAGATGGAGAGATCTTTGTTTGCCAAGTATATGTCGATGACATTATATTTGGGTCAACAAACCAAGATCATTCGAAGGAGTTTGGTGCATTGATGTCCAAGGAGTTCGAGATGTATATGATTGGCGAGCTTACCTTCTTCCTTGGCTTCCAAGTGAAGCAATTGAGGGAGGGCACCTTCATATCTCAAGAGAAGTACACTCATGATGTACTCAAGAAATTCAAGATGGAGGATTGCAAGCAAATCAAGACCCCAATGCCTACTAATGGGTATCTCGATCTTGATGAGGGAGGTAAACCGATTGACCAAACTCTCTATCGTTCGATGATCGGTAGTTTACTTTACCTCACCGCTTCTAGGCCGGATATCATGTTTAGTGTGTGTATGTGTGATAGGTTTCAAGCAAACCCTAAGGAGTCACATCTTTGTGCGGTTAAAAGAATCCTTAGGTACATAAGGCACACCCCTAGCATTGGCCTTTGATATCCCAAAGGAGCACCCTTGCAACTAGTTGTCTATTCCGATTCGGATTATGTCGGGTGTAAAGTTGATAGGAAGAGTACCTCTGGCGGTTGCCATTGCTAGGAAGATTACTTGTTTCTTGGTCCTCTAAGAAGCAAAATAGTGTGGCATTATCTACCGCCGAGGCGGAATACATAGCCATGGGAGCAAGTTGTGCACAAATCTTATACATGACCCAAACACTTCTTGATTACGGTGTGTTTTTAAAAGATGTTCCACTCTTGTGTGACAATGAAAGCGACGTAAAACTTGCTAACAACCCGGTTCAACACTCTCGCACCAAGCACATAGATATTTGCCATCACTTTCTTAGAGATCATGTGGCTAGGAAAGACATAACACTAGATGGAGTTAAGAGCGAAGATCAATTGGCGGATATCTTCACTAAACCACTCGATGAAGCAACCTTTTGTAGGTTGAGAAGCGAGTTAAATGTGCTTGATCACTCTAACTTCACTAAAAAATGATCTTGTGTGAACCAACCATGCATCATGTGTAATATAACATGTTAATTTTGTTATGCACATAGGCTTGGCTAACGCGGTTAGAATAACCGTCCTTAAAACGTGTGAAGAAGTCTAACCGCGGTTCAAACTTGCAAGCAACCTAGATTCAAATTCCATGTAATGCATAGCATATGCATGTGTTGCTTGTCATTTCTTTTCGGTTAAGTTTGAGCATCCGCTAGGTTCGCCACTTAGGGGGAGCATTCCAAGCTCAAGATGTTTCTATACCCCTCTTGTGGCCCTATGATGTCTCCTTGGCGCTTCCATTCGAATATTTTGAACTAAAAACTAAATGTAAACCTATGGCAAACTACTTAAAAATGAGAGTTTGAGAGATGGTTCTCATATCAAGTCCAATCAGGTGTTATTTGGATCTTATTGGGATTGGGACTTCGTTGGGAGAAAGAAACAAGAATCAGATTTGAAAAATTCCATTTGAAAAGGCGTCGGACGCTGCCGACGGACGCTCGGCCTTCCATGCCTCAGCGTCCGTCGCGATCATCCGTAGATTAAAGCCGCTCAGCAAAGGGGCGTCGGACGATTGCTAGCGTCCGTCGCGGAGGCGTCAGACGCGTCTGGCGCTCCATGAAGCTCTCTGGATCCTCTCTGTTCGAGCGACAGACGTTACCCAGCGTTCGTCGCCTTGGTGTCAGACACGTCTGTCGCCAGAGGGAGCTCTCTGGACCCTTTCTGTTAGCACGCCGGGCGCTGTGACCTAGCGTCCGTCGCTCATGATGGAGCGTCCGTCGCGAACTAACAAAGCGCATATTATTTCGAAAACCTCTCTTCTCATCGGTTAGTTTCTCAGATCGCATCCATACGCCACCGGTTTCTATCGCCACCGCCCCTCCACTCCTTCGCCCTAGTCCGCTCCACCAGATCCTCCAGAGGAGCGCCACCCCTTGTCAGGGCCTCTCATCGCTGGTTAGCCCCGTGCCTACGCCGCCGGTAGTTCTCCCTTGTTCTTCTCCTCTGCTCATGCGGTTTGATCGAGCAGACCGAGAGGGAGGCGCCGCCCTTCAGGGAGTATACCTCCAGCAGTGGATCTCCAATCCTCTTCCTTATCTGCTGAGGTAATTTCTCCCTTCCCTCATCCTTGATTGTTCAAAATCAAGCTAGTCTCAATTTGGTCACCCATCCACCTAAGTGTTTCTTAATCCTATTGCTATTTCAATCCTTTTAGGTTACGGATTGTGATTTGAAATTGATCAAGGCTCCTTACCCTTTCTATTTTGTCACCTTGGTTTGAGGTATGGGCAGAATCGTTCTAAGTCTTATCTAATTTCATGCTTCAAATTAGAAATCCTCACCTCTAGTTATATGTTTACTTTTATGTATACCCTATCTATTTATCGTGCAGTGAGTCAGCTGGCAGTGACAGATAACTCGGGGCAAAGCCCGCGAGTACGGAACGAGGCAAATCCTCGAGAGGACAGTCCAGGGTCGTCTGTTGACGGTCCTTAAGTACCAAAATTAACCGTCAACTAAACAAGGATAAGGATCTAAATGAAACCAACAAATAGAAATAAGGTTTAAACTAATAGAATTCCACGAGTTTTGGTGAATGTCTGTTTCTGCAGGGGGATATCAGGAAATATGGAGGAAAGGCCCACATGTCATGTTTACATAGAGATAATTATCATTTGAATGAAAAAGAATAATCTAGAAGGGTCAAGAAGGCGCGGGAAGAAGCGAGAGGCTGAGCGGGCCCAGGGGCAGGGCGCCCGCCCTACCCCTTGGGGCGGCCGCCATTGAGGTTGCATCTAAGCCCTCCATCAAGGTCGATTTGATCCAACGACTGACGTTCATTTGAGGAGGCTATATAAGGAAGGCCCCCTGACCCTGAGGAGGAGAGCCTCTCTGACCAAATTCATTATTCATCATCCATCTCAAGAGGAGAAACCCCTGATCAAGCCTAGAGCCACCACATCAACTAGATCTCTAGTTTAGCATAGCTATATAGGATTAGAACTAGAAGGAGTCAATGTTCGATTGGTTTCCGGATCTGTCAGGAGGATTATTGGTAATTCTCTATCTAGTTCTTCATTGTTCTTCATTTGTTCTTCAATATTATGAATATGACTTTGCTCTACTTCATTATATTGTCTATGACTTTACTCTATTCGTTTATGTTCTTAGTTATATTGTTCTTAGTTTATTATGATTATATACTTGGCATAGTTAGATCTGAATCATATGCATGTTTAGGATCGTATAGCGTTTATCCACCAGTACTATGGGTAAATGATAGATATTGTGTAGGCGTGGTGCCTGACTGTATTTATCTACGATTGTACCCTACATTCCAGATCGTGAGGTAGTTCGCGGGAGTGATAGTCCTGTTGAGTCCTTTGTAGTCCTCCTCTCGTTTGTAGGGCAGGCAGAGCAGTTCTATTACGGGGAAATGATTGCTATGTTCTTCACTTCCTTAGTAATACTCACTATACATGAATATCTCTTTTCTCGCCATGATTGCCAAGTGTAATTGCACTAATCATAGTATACTAGACTATATAGTTAAGAATAACTTAGGAAATATCTTTGTAGTTCATCCTAATTCCATGCTAATGACTTGCTAGAATATCTGTTGAGGTGTTTATCATTATCTTATGTGGCTACATTTATGCTGATCAGTATTTATCTTTTGTCACTATTTATTCATTATCTATATCTTATGTGACACTTATCTTGTACTGAGTGAGATAGATGAAAACTCTCCATTACACATGCAGTGATACTCATTGATCATTAATACTCATTCCTCATTTATTCCTTAGTATCCCTTCCCAGTGGTAAAAATATAAATAACGATACCTGGAATACTCCTGGTTAAAATGCTACTTCGGTATTATCTGTGCGCATGCAGAAACATTTCTATTCATATTCACTTAGAGTAATTGCATATTTCAATACCGCATCTCTCTGCCATGCTGGGGATGACAACTTGGCTTAAGTGGCATGAGAGGTGGTTAACCCTTTTTGGCACCGTTATCAGAAATAGAAATTATTCTACTTTTTGGTAATGATGTTAAGAAGCATCAACACCGTCGAGCCACTCTTGCAGAGCTTTGTCAGTGGATTGTTGTGTTTGATCAGCTGTCAGTGGTTTTGTGTGAATTCTCTGTGGCAGTTAGTTCTTGTAGTTGCAGTTGAGTGTCAGTTGGTTCTTCTCGTGGCCGGCAATGCCATGTACGAAGAATGCTAGCCCCGTCCCCGGTAGTGGTGGTGACCCTCCACCTCCACCGCGTCCACCCACCGACCGGGGAAAGGGCAAGACGAAGCTTATTGTGAGGAAGAGGAAGCGACCGCTTATGGATCCCGATTCAGTGGCAGCAGTTGCAGCGGCAGGAGAGCTAGTTGAGCAGGCTGGACGTCGCATCGGTTTGAGGATAGGATCGCCTACTCACCGTGGAGCGCGTCGTGAGTCCTCCTGTCGGGCAGAGACAGAGACAACGCCAGAGACTGAGACTGAGCCCCCAGAGGCTCCAGAGGCACTAGAGGAGCTTGAGCAGGCAGATACCTCCGGACACTCATCAGTTCAGGAGCTTATGGCTCGACGAGTCACGCGCTCTCGCGGATCGGGACCTCCACCTAGGCTCGATGGTCCAAGGCTCAACGACAGACCTCCTCCACGTCCGCATCTCCCTGATACCATGAGGTACAATGTCCGTGCTTTGACAGCAAAGCAAATTCAGGACATGAGATTCGCAAATTTTCAGACTTGGTTTCTAGGGCAGCGGGATCTTCATGCCAGTCCAGACTTCTACACCACTATGCACGAGGACTTCTACAGAGGATACGTCGAGACCCGTGCACCGCTTCGAGCTTACAGGGTGTGCCCTCTTTTGGCCATCATTGAGGTCGGTGGTCTTGAGATAGCTCAGCACTTAGAGTATCTTCGGGGGCTGACCGGTTTGATTGGCAGAGTTGGTACTTATCAAGAGGATTGGGTCCAACACTTCTACGCTTCTCTGTGGGTCTCTCCTGATCATGAGTTTCTTCACTTTGCGTTCAAAGGACGAGATCATAGGATCTATGCCACCCGGTTTCGTGAGAACTTCCATCTAGAGGCTTCAGAGACACGGATTCACTATCTCTGCTACGGTGACCAGGAGGCACCTCGTCGTTCTCACGAGGGAGAGGTACCGTCAGTAGACTTTGTTCGTCCCTGCTTTAGACAGCCGTTCAGAGAGGGGTCCAGTCGAGGCACGCATGACCTCACGCCAACTGCCCAGATCCTGAATGAGGTACTGAGGCGTACTATACTCCCTAGAGTTGGAGCCCGTGAGACTTTGACTCGACTTCAGTTATGGCTCCTAGCTCACATAGTTCGGATGTAGAAATTCGATATTTGGGACTTGTTGGTCAGTGAGATGGAAGATATCATTGCTTCTGGTTTCCGAGGACATTGGCAGCTGCAGTATGCTCATTGGATCTCATTCTTGATGATTGCTCATGGTGATTCAATTGATCTACTTACCACTCTTGCTCGCTCAGACAATGTCTTCCCTGAGTATAACATGAGCCAGTTGGTCAATCACAGTGGAAGGGGTCGTCTGAGGTGTCAGGGTCCCCATACACGCCAGACTGGAGTACCTCCAGAGTCTGAGGAGCAGCAGGAGGCCACTATTTAGGGCCTTGCAGAGGCAGAGCTTGCAGACTTAGACGCTCAGATTGATGTTGCTGCAGATGATACATATTAGGATGACATACCGTCTGATAGTTCCGACAATGACTACCGGCCGGTACCTAAGTACGCACCTAGGTCTCACGACCACGAGGTCGGTGGGTCCAGCTCAGCTCCTCCCCCTGCTACAGACACTTCACGGGCTACATTGTTAGCCATTCTTACTCAGTTGCAGCAGAGCCAGTAGCGCTAGACCGATGAGCTCCTACGTCAGGCTGAGGAGCAAAGGCGTCAAGCGGAGGAGGTTAGGAGACTTGCAGCTCAGCAGTTAGCAGCTCAAGCACAGTCTCAGGCCAGGCAGGATGAGTTCTAGCGCTAGTTCTTATCATATCAGATGCAGCAGGCCGAGATTCAGAGGACTCAAACTCAGATCCTAGAGAGGCTACTCAACTTGAGCTCCGGGCCGTCTTTCACTCCTCAGCTTCAGTTGCTTGGAGTCTCTCAGCAACAGTACACTTCACAGCCACAGCAGACCCCAGTGGTAGTGCTGACTCCCGCCTTACAGCCTAGTGAGCTTCAGAGTCAGGCACCAGCTTCTCCTGCCTACCAGACGCTGATGACCCAGGTGTCATCGTGGTTGGCCTCCCTCAGCGAGTTCCAGACCGGTTTCACACCTACTCGGGGGGCTACCCTAGCAGAGGCGACTCGTGATCTCACAGCGTCCTACCGGGAGATCACAGGTGAGGACTCACCAGTGGCAGCAGCTCAGCGTGACACTCAGCCTCATGAGGGCAATCTTCCGGCGATGAGCACTCACCTCTTCTCTGTTGCGTCGTCAGAGATTGCACCAGATTGCTCAGCCCAGACAGTAACTACCCCACCTCTTGTTGTTGTTACTATAGATGCTACATCCGTTGCAGCAGAGGCAGAGCCAGCAGCACCAGCACAGTCAGAGGGTCTCCCAGCTGAGTTAGTGGCAGCAGTTTCTCTAGTAGAGCTTGTCGTGGCACCTTCTCCTCCGCCTCGTGTCTACGCTCGTCAGGTCGCTGTGCCTGCATCTACCAAGGCAGGACCATCCGAGGCCCTAGCTGAGCCTCAGGGGGAGCTAGGAGAGTCAACACCCGCTTCAGAATCTGCAGAGCCTATCACGAAGTCATCGTCGGCTCAGCCTACCTAGACCGCTTCACAGTCAGTGCGAGCTTCAGAGGGTCAGGCAGATGAGGACAGTGATGACAGCCTAGACTACACTCAGTTTGACTTTCGTGCCCGTCAGCCCGACGTTCCACCTCCAGATGCTCCAGCTGCTTAGTTTTTGGTGCTTAGCGCCAAAGGGGGAGAGGGGTCGAGTATTAGAGATAGGGGGAGGGATTTGATCTTACTTGTGTGATTTATTTCCCCCATACTCATTCATCATGTCTTCCTTTATGCATTGTATATATGCTTGTGTGATGCTTGATGATTGTGAGATACTCTTGTGTATGTGGTTATGTGACAAACTCTTGATTTTCACTAATATATCTTGTGACTTGTCACCATGTTCATGATATATCTCTATTCTCTATTGGTTGAGCTTCCACGCCATACTTTGATATCTTGATGAGCATATCATGAGGTATTCCGATTCTATTTCATATTCATTAAGTACCATGTTTGTGGCTTGGCAAGGATGAGCAAGTATCATTCATTCTTATTCACTAACCCTTGCTCAATATATCCAAGTCACTTGAAATCCTAACTTTTCACTCTTATATCCATACTCGAGGAGTTATTGTCGTCAATCACCAAAAAGGGGAGGATTGAAAAATCATGGCCCTATTGGTTTCGGTGATTAATGACAAAGAGAGATTAATATGGCTAATGTGTGTTTTGCAGAGGCTATGCGTAGTTTAGCCATAGTGATCAACATGAATGGGCATCAATGGTTATCACTTAGCCCCCAAGATGGATATCATTTCGGATTTCAAAGAGACATAATGAAGATCCTAGAGTGATAGGCAAAGTGCCATAAGGAGATGAAGGGTACTTAGTACAGATAGGTCTTTATTTGATCTTTGGTCGTACTATAAAGAGGGGTTGAGACTAGTAGCTTGACTTAGGAAAGCTTCATGACTTAGGTGTGGTGCACACTTGACTTCCTTAGCTCTAAGCAAGCCTATGGTGAACGTAAGATGGCCTAGAACAACTTCCATATTCATCGCGACAAAAACCAAAGTTGAGAGAGGAGTTTTCTAGGTGTCGGATGCTGAGGTCTAGGGCGCCAGACGCTGTCTAGCGCGCCAGACGCTGGCGCCGGACGCTGACGTAAGCATGTCCGAGCATCCATCGGTGTAATAGAGAGCTCCAGAGACGTCCATTTTGCGACAGATGCGTCTGTCGCATGGGCGTCGGACGTTGTGGAGCGTCCGCGAATATTTTCCCAGAAACCCGAGAGCAGCCAGTTGGCGCCGGACGCTGAGGTGCAGTGTCCGTCGCTAAGCATCGGAGCGTCCGTCGTCTGCTGACGTGAACAGGAACTAGCCATTGGGGCTAGCGACGGAGCGTCTATCGCCTAGCGACAGAGCGTTCGTCGCCAACTTAAAATGCCTATTTTTCTTAGCCCGAGGGCTGAGTGTGTGGGGGAGTATAAATTCTTTACCCCTTGCCTTTCCCACCTTGCCTTTGCTCATTTCATTTGTTGGTTGTTTTGAGAAGGTTGGGAAGAGAGCAAGAGCCCTAGAGATAGAGTGATTCGCGAATCCATCCATCCTCTTCTCTAGTTCATCCAAGAGTTCAAGTGTACATCCACTCTAGTTGTGAGGCTTGATTGAGTCAAGTGAAGACCAAAGCTTGTTACTCTTGGTGATCGACATCACCTAAACGGTCCGGTGGTGCTTCAGAGGAAGGTGATCGTCGGAAGATTGTCGGCGGCCCTTCTCCATCGACTTGTGATCGGTTGTGGGTGGTTCACCGAGCCGGAGTGGCGAAGAACGAGCCCGTAGAGAGCACTCATCCCTTGCGCAGGATTGAGGGGGAGCACTACCTTGCGAGGTGCTCCAACGAGGACTAGGGGGAGTGTCGACTCCTCGATACCTCGGCAAAACATCGTCGTGTCAAGCATCTCTATCCCTAGCTCTTTTATACCGCATTACTTTCCGCATTGTTCTTACTTTCATTGTCTTGCTACCTCTTTCTAGCTAGGACACACTTGCGGTAGGCACTAGGGGGAAATTGGCATTGCTAGGATTTCATATTGCTTTAGAAATTTGAAATAAGCTCAATTCACCCCCCCTCTTGGGCATCTTGATCCTTTCAGCGTACTACTCCGGCATCGCACCGAGTCGTACACGCATCTTCTCCGAGCAACGGGGCTACATTTTTGCTTTTATGTCGCCTCATCGGGCCGCAGCATCGCCGCTCGTGTGTCCACTTTGTCGTTGCATCTACTTCGCCGTCCCCTATGCATCGACGTTTGTGCTGCGCAATCTTTGCTGCACCATCCGTCTACACAAGGTCTTCGTCTTGCTGATTGGGTCTTCGTCATCGAGTTGCCACTACTCGCGCTGTCGCTGAGCCCTGCTCGTCGGCCACTCCTCGCGTCGTCGCTGAGCCATGCTCGCCGATGTGTTCTCTACCGCATTGCTTCTTCTTCGTCCAGCCCAACCATGTCACGTTACCTTCCTTGTATGTCCGGTATTGGCAACACCGACGCATGCTTTTGTCCCCAACGCGCTGCTGGGTTTGGCAAATCCAACCAGCGCATCGGCGCACAGGTGGCTTGACTGCATCGACTTCGACATCGACCCTCTTGTTCCCGCCCCGTCTGTCTCGATTCCATCGTCACCTTTCGTTTACGTCCACGACGGCCCTGACTGCGTCGACTTCGGCATATATCACCCCCTTCCATGACGATTGCCTCGACGTGTCTCCGTCATCACCATGGCGCCTCTTGTGCGCCTACGCCTGCAGCTCCATCGACACGACAACCCGACCACAACTACTTCGACCTTGGCAATCTTCAGCACGACTTCTCCGACCACGGCTATTGCGCTATCCCGCTCGGCTACCTCGACATCGGCACAAAGGGCAACCGCCTTGCATAAGGTCTCATCAGCTTTTTCTCCAGCCACAGCATACGCAACGTATCGACTGTTAGGATTGCGGGGGATGTTATCTTGTCAGTTTCTTCTCCCGCCTTGCATTAGTACTCATAGGCTTCTTCTCCAGCCATAGCATGCGTAACGTATGGACTGTTATGATTGTGGGGATGTTAGTTTGTCAGCTTCTTCTCCAGTCTCACCGTCTAGCGCTCCCGCTGTGACTGCGGAGATGTTAAAGTAAATAGGAGTAACACCTCATGTGGCTAGACAATAGGTATAAAGGGAGTATATGTATATACACAAATACAAATAGCAAAATCCGGCCGGCACCCGTCGTCTGATGGTCGTCTAAACATTACCGTACCTGATGAATTCTACCGTACCAGTTGTGGGCTGTGTGGCCATCGGCGATCAGGAGGAGTTCAGGATTGATCGAGGAAGCATGCATGCGTTCAGTTGCCGGCTGGCATCTATCAGCACGCTGCAGCATGCATACATGTAAGCGCCTCAATCGATCAGCTGATGTTCTCAACGACAAGCCCAAGCGCATCCACGTAGCTCTCCACAAGCTTGGTGACCACGGCCACCACCGCGCCCTCCAGGGTCACCGCGGTAGCCGTGAGGTCCGCGGCGCCCGTGGCGACGCTCCACAGGAAGTCCAGCAGCGCCGAGACGACAGCCACGGCCACGTCCCAGGCCACGCCGAGGACGAACTCCACGGCCGTGTCGATCGCGCCTTTGGTCGCCTCCAGGACCGCGTTGCCCGCCTGGCCGGGAAGCTTGAGCAGCTGCACGACGGCCACGGCCAGAAGGGCGATGCCGCGGAGGAGCAGCATGGTGACAAGCTCCGCGGATGAGCATAGGAGACATAGCGCCAGGTTTACTAGCGCACCAAGTGCTGCCATGGTGGTACGCAACAAGCTACTAGTACTACTTATATATGTTGCTAATAATGCCTAGTACTACAAGTTAAGGTTTGGTTACTTTGGTGATCCTATATATGGTGGGAGAGAGAGAGATTGGTATCGTACGTGTTGCTTGGAGTGCAAGGAGGGAGATGGAGATCTATGTAGTAGCTAATCGAGCGAGGGTTGTTGCTTGTGAGGTTTTCCATGGTAGCTGTTAACTTGTATTCTGGGAATAATGCTCAATGTATTGATCAAGTATAAGCAGTGTATATATATAGGCAAGGTAGGGAGCCATTGCAGGCCCACCTGCCGGTTTACATTCTAGCATATCGGTTTACATTCTAACACTCCCCAGCAGTCTGAACTAGGAGCACCACGAACATTCAGACTGGACCGAAACTCCGTGAAGACAGAAGTCGGCAGACCTTTGGTGAAGATATCGGCGTACTGGGACGTAGTGGGGACGTGCAGGACGCGGACTTCACCGAGGGCGACTCGTTCTCTGACGAAATGTAGGTCGATCTCAACATGCTTAGTTCGCTGATGCTGGACTGGGTTGGTGGAGAGGTAGACAGCACTGACATTGTCACAATAGACCAATGTTGCACTACGGAGAGGACAGTGAAGCTCTTGCAGAAGTTGGCGCAACCAGCAAGCTTCAGCTACTCCATTTGCAACAGCTCGATACTCGGCTTCTGCACTGGACCGAGACACTGTAGGCTGACGCTTGGACGACCAGGAGATGAGATTGTCCCGAGAAACACTGCATAACCCGATGTGAATTTGCGAGTGTCAGGACAGCCCGCCCAATCGGCATCTGTGTAGACGGTGAGAGCAGCCGGTGAGGTCCTATGTAGATGAAGACCGAGATCCATAGTGCCCTGAAGATACCGCAGAATGCGCTTCATTGCGCCGAGGTGAGGCTCCCGAGGGTCATGCATATATAAACAAACCTGCTGAACTGCGTATGCAATATCCGGACGGGTGAAGGTGAGATACTGAAGAGCTCCAGCAATACTGCGATAGTGAGTGGGATCGGCAACCACGACGCCATCAGCAGGGAGCTTGGAGTGAGTATCCACAGGGGTGCTACAAGGCTTGCAGTCACGCATACCAGCACGCTCCAGAATATCCAACATGTACTGTCGTTGTGAGAGGAATAAGCTATCAGCTCTGCGCTCAACAACGACACCCAAAGAATGATGAAGAGGCCCCATGTCAGTCATAGAGAATTCCCGTCGAAGTGCTACAATGATGCGCTGAAGGAAACTCGTAGACGAAGCTGTGAGAACAATGTCATCAACATAGAGAAGCAAAAATGCTATGTCAGCACCTTGGCAATATATGAACAATGATGTGTCAGACTTAGCCTCCATGAAACCCAGTGAAGTGATATGGGAGGCAAAGCGACTATGCCAGACGCGAGGGGCTTGCTTCAAGCCGTATAATGATTTGTTGACGAAGCCGTACTATGCCATCGGTCGCAGCGTGCGAAGGCCCTGCGAGACGTGCGACGGTTGGAAGCTGGGACGACGAGCGATGGCTCCGCGACGGCCCGGGGAAGGAAGAGGAGTGCCGGCGAGCAGTGAAGGTTGCCCAGCGACGACAGGGAGAAGAGCCGGCGATCGAGATGACCGGCGACGGCGTGGTCTAGATTCTGCTGAAACGATCGGTCGCAGGAACGAACCGTTTCTCTGATACCATGTTAACTTGTATTCTGGGAATAATGCTCAATGTATTGATCAAGTATAAGCAGTGTATATATATAGGCAAGGTAGGGAGCCATTGCAGGCCCACCTGCCGGTTTACATTCTAGCATATGGGTTTACATTCTAACAGTAGCTTCGTTCTGTGGGTTGGACAAGTGGTATGCAAGTCGTTGCTTCGAAGGTTTACTTTGATTATGCAGGTATGCAGGCATCCATGGGTAGTACTAGCTAGTTGCTTATTAATTATGCGCAGACTTTAATTATCTTTTCCTCACCAAGTATGTTTGAATATAAAACCGTGCGCTGACGCATGTGGAGGAAGACATCCTTTGACGTTTCGTAGGGAACTACATGTACATAAGTCAGTTTTAAGAGCAAGGTCAAAGTTAAAAGATGACGCGTGCGATTTGAATTAATGGAATGTAAAATATAGGATATCCATGGATAGCAACCGGCGCGGAAGACAGAAAATTCAATCCATATTTCTTTCTTTATATAATATAAACTAGGTGGATACCCCGCGCCTTGCTGCGGGTATTCCAGAGCCATGGCGGGCCACGGGCCAACCACGGCGGCTAGAGGAGTGACCGATCTTCGGTGTAGCCTCGTTAGAGATTATCGTAAACCTTAGTGGCTTCGAAGCATTTCACCCGAGATCTCACTCAACCAAACCCTCTCCTCCTAATATACCGGAGAGCATCTCCCCTACCAGGAGTTCTAAAAGTTTTGTGTATGGATCATTCAAGCGTTTTGAAGGACCTCAGAAAATCCATGTGATATGCACTATTGTCATGTTTTTCTCAGAAACTCTGGTTTCGGGTATTCCAAAGCCACGGCGGGCCACGGGCCAACTACGACGGTCGGGGGAGTGACCGGCTTTCGGTGGAGCCTAGTTAGAGGGTCCTCGTAAACCTTAGTGTTTTGAAGCATTTCACCCCGACGTTTCACTCAAACGAACCCTCTTCCCATAATATACCTGAGAGACATCTCCCCTCCCAAGAGTTCTGGTAGTTTTGTGTATGGTTCCTTGAGGCGTTTTAGAGGACCTCAGAAAATCCATGTGATATGCAGTTTTACCACATTTTTGCTCAGAAACACTGGTTTCGCCCATGGAGGCACACGAGAGAGCTATCGAAATATATCTTATCGAAATATATCCATGTGGGGTCTTGTTTTGAAGAGTTTGTTATGAGGAACACCATGGTGCAATTGGATTTTAATTATGATACTTGGTTTAAGTGATATGGCTTTTTTCCTATCTCAAAATGAAATAGCTAGTGGGGAGATAAATGAGGGTTAGTGGGATGATGACATCACCTGATGTAAGATGACATCACTTTTAGCAAATATTCGAACATGATTGGAGGGGACCCTCTGAGTGGGTCTTTGCAATATAGGAGTAGTAGATCAGGTCGGGTTTACGTTTTGTCGAACCTGGAAAAATAAACTTAAAACAATAAAATAACTATTATGGTTATCTTAAATAAAAGTATAAAACAATAATGTTTCAGTGATTCATAAAAAAACTTGTCTTAGGTTATTTTTATGCAAAATCTGAAGTGTAAGAAAAATGACACTTGACAAGGTCATATTTGATTTTGGGGCTCAATTGACAACACCATCAAATAGATTAATGTAGTTTGTCACTATTCAAGGTTTGTACTTTATATGTGTGTGTGCAAGAATGGCTCGAACAAAGGCAACATATGAGGATCAAATGATCAAACCTCAAGGAAGGCCAATAATGGACGCTATTGAAGATATTCAAAAACTTGCAGGCTAATTGCAAGCACCGAACCGTCTAATGTGACCAAGAGAAGAGCACCAAAAGATAACAAACCAAGTATGAGACATTAGTTGTTCATTGTGCATCAAAACCTTTTGGTGGCACCAACGATTAACTCCAGAGAGGCTCCACTACTGGAAACTGAAATTTCCCTATCGGGGCGAAACTGACAGAGAAATGCAAAATACCAACAGAAAAAATAGAATTTCAATTTTCCTGTCGGTCTACCAATAGAAAAATATTTTCTGTCGGTATGTGAATTTTCCTGTCGGTGCAAGGCCAGGTGAAAGGCCAGCGCAGCCTAGGACCACATTAGCTATGCGGTTCAAGTCCTGCGCTCGTAGAAATTAATTGTTCTGTCGGTACACTTCAGACAAAAAAACTAAGAATTTTTCCGTCAGTAGCAGAAGAACCAATAAGAAAATATGTTTACTCTGTCGGTTTTCCTATTTTTCTGTTGGTTCTTGGGACCTGACAGAAAAAATATTCATTTTTTTTAGTTTCCAGCAGTGTTCAGCACAACAATGGTGGCGGCAATGAAGGCTCTGAAACCCTCTAGTGCATAGCACTGTGATGCGGCAATGGTGGAGGCAATGAAGGCTCTGAAACCCTCTAGTGCATAGCACTGTGATGCGGCAATGGTGGAGGCAATGAAGGCTCTGGAACCCTCTAGTGCATAGCACTGTGATGCGGGGGGCTATCCCGATCTTTTCATCATAGGATTAATGGGGATAACTTGACCCATGCAACTTGACGACAGGGGCGGAGACAAGGTGGGGCAGGCAGGGGCAGGTCCCCTATGCAAGTAAAATTTACACTGAAAATTTTAAAATTTAAATAAATTTCAAAAATCTAACACTACCGGCCCCCCCAATATAAAAAAATGAATTTTCTAGCTCCACTCCTGCTTGACGAATACTCTAGACACCCGTAACAAATGATTTCATCCAACGACATACAATGAATCAATGTCTATCTAAACGACACAAAGGTAAAATCAAGCTATTGCAAATCAAAAGGATACACAAAAACAAGTGGAAGAGAAAACTCGCAAGCCTCAAGGGGCAGCTACGAAACAACCCTAAGGACAAGAGCACTTAGCTTCATTGTTTTTTAAGTTCAATTCGTGGTTAGGATTTTAGGGAAGAGTGGAGGTGCTATTTATACTAGAAACATTCCTCCTGACCGGATAATCATTGAAAATGTTGCTCACGGCATAATCATTCTCCTAAAGTTCTAGCTTGAAGGCATTGCCATTTCTAGTCCCATGACCCATAACTATCAAGTTAGGTTTAGTAGAAGTTAGTGGATTCCACGCAAATGACCCATCTTATTTTACTTGTGGGGCATGGGGAAATGAGTTTGAGTGGGTTAGCTTACTCTCTCCTACATAGGCGGAGGCTGGGGTATTTCTGGTATTCCTAGGAATGCCAACTTATTTTGCTAAAGCTCATATATATGCAAAATATATTGTATATATAGTTTTGTATTTGATTCGATCAAAACAAAATTTGAGATCCTGAGTAGCCCATCAAACTCTTTTTTTCCAGTGACACGTCCATGCATTAGCATGTTTGTCATCCTCATGTGTATGAGATAGCCTATGTCAGTACTCGATAACCTTAATATAATATATGCTCTAGGTGTTACTACCGGACTCAACTTCTTTGTCACAATATAACAAAGCTTTATCAAGTGTTGCACTCGGCAAAAAACACTCCCTAAAAAATTTATCGGCAAAGGCCGCTTTGCCGAGTGTTTTCTATCACGCACTCGGTAAAGCATTAGTAGAAAAGAGGTTTTTGCTGGCGCCCCCAAATATTTCTACAAATGGTTTTAGTTATCGTGCGTTAGTAGAAATAAAACGGTTACAAAACGCCACTGGAAATCAATTTCTATAGGCAGTATTCTTAAGAAATCCGCCTGTAGAAATACTTGATTTCTACAGACGGTTCCTTAAGAAATCCGCCACTAGAAATACCTCGACACTGATTTTTTTTATTTTTGTAAACGACCTTAGATGGAAAAACTTCCTAAATAAAAGTTGTAGATCTCAAAAAGTTATGAAACTTTATAGTTTACAACTTTTTCATTTGAAATCATCTTGTCATCGAAAACTACGTTCGAATTTTTCAAATTTAAAATTCAAACTTTTGTAAACGACCTTGGATGGAAAAACTTGCTAAATAAAAGTTGTAGATCTCGAAAAGTTATGAAACTTTGTAGATTACAACATTTTCATTTGAATTCGTTTAGTGGCTCAAACAATCAATTTACACTCGGTTTAGTATAGAATATGGTGAACTAAAACAGAATCTAAACACAAGTGTGTCATGGGTGGAGTGATAGAGGAGTTATCGCACGAGGCTGAGGTTGCGGGTTCAAATCACCACAAATCACCACGAGAGCGCAGTTTGCGATTTTACACGAAAAAATCCGCGGCTTGCGGCTTGCTGACGGAGACCGTCAGGCGGGCGGGTTACTAGTGGCCTCTTCCAGAATTTAAATCTATTTTTCTATTTTAAAATAGCGATTTCTGGACAGACATTTCTACAGGCGGTTTGTCAAGAAAACCTCCCGTAGAAATGGGTCATTTCTACTAGCCCTCAGCGCAGGCGGTTGTGAAAACACCAGTAGAAATGACTTCACAACCGCATGTATAGTTGTCTTTTATACTAGTGAAGAAAAGTGTACGTCACAGAGTAGGGCACGGTGATGAACGCTTTTCTGAGTGCCATGGTCAAGGCATTTGGCAAAGGCCTAGTCTTTAGGGAGTGTTGCAGCAAAGCCTTATCTTTGACGAGTGTATTGCATGGGACACTCGGCAAAGCCTTGTTCTTTGCCGAGTGTCTCATGCAAGGCACTTGGTAAAGTCTTGTTCTTTGCTGAGTGTCACGGCTATAACACTTGGCATATCAAATTTCCAGGTGCCCAAATTATGGTCACTTTGCCAAGTGCAGTGACCATAACACTTAGCAAAGTCTGCATTTGCCGAGTGCAACACTCAACACATTGACCAAAAATTATCTTTTTTATTTGGTTTTTTACATTCCATCCAAACAAACACAATATATATATATATAATAAACATCACATATATATCACAAGATCATATGTCGCATAATATATCACAATAAGTTCACAAGTAATCCATCATTCACAAAGACAAGTGCTAAGTGTAACAATTGAAACCACAATTAATCCAGAAAACAAAGAAACTATTCAGGGCCACGATCCGGGGTGACAAGGCTCATGATACGATCCTGGTGACTCTCCGAGGTTATGAGGACCTTCATTCGATGCCACCCATTGATTTTGCACAAAAAAGAAGAGATTGTATGTATAACACAAGTTAAATATATACCATATGACTAAACATTCACAACATTAGATGCTAACTAGTGTTGTGTTTTGACCCTAAGCATGAACATACAAACTAAAACATTTATACTCACAGGAGTAGACAAATGAGAAGCTGGAGGTGGAACAAATAGCCCAGGTGGCAGAGCTAGACCCTGAGCGGTGCCAAGAGTTTGCATGTAATGAATCATCACCATCATCCTCTGCTACTCTACCTCCCGCTCAGCCGCCATCCTCTGCCGCTTGTTCTCCATCCTCGCCTCCATCCCCTCCCGTCCTTACACTCATCTTATAGCTAGGCCTACAATATTACATTCCAATGTTACAATGATGCAAAGCTAAGGTATGTAAAAATCAACGAACGATGAATAAAATAAGCATAACCTAGAGTGCCTCCATCTAGCGGTGTAAACTGTCTAGCCATGAGTGTATGGTCGGGCCTAAGCTAGTGGTCTTTGCTCTAATCTATGTGAGAGTAGGAGTACTGGCTGAGTCGACTATGTCATCGCCAACCTAGTATCGCCCATGCTTCTTGCCTCCTCTCACCCTCATGATGATTTCTTCATCAAGGTCCTAGGTGCTCGGATTGTACTCTGACCCATGGACCTCCCTTGCTACTCACACATGTCCACACTGAGGCGTCTATGGACGGTCGACTTGTTGTATGCCTTAGGTGGGTCCTCCAGATTGAAGTCGACGTCGTACATCGCCTTGCCCTTGTGGTCCAAAGCAAATGCCTTGAACTGGGAGCAAGGCTGGCCAACATGTGATGTCAATTAATAGAAAACCAGAAAGATGATTAGAAATCAAGCAGAATTGACCGTTACACTGAGAATTCATGTTCTTCACGTACACATGCTTGTGCGTATCCATCGTGCAAGTGTTGGATTATGCATACTGTTGGTATTTCTTATGTCTATCAGATAATTCCACAAGTGCATAGAATATACCACTGTAGCACTGTTGGTATTTCTTAGATGCAGACAAGTAAGTTCATTATCCGCAAGCGTACAGATAAACACCGATGTAGCATTTCACCGAGATAACTCAGTTTTAAATATCGAACCCAAAGGAACGGTGTTGTGAGGAAGACTAAGTCTATAAACTTAACCCGTTGCACAACCAAATATAGATAACTATCGATAAGAGGAGAAACAACCAAGGACTTTCTAGTTCTGGTCACTGGGTAAGCTTTAACTTTTATGATCTCTAAGGGCGATGACTTAAATAGGAGCAGAAAACAGAGTTCTCTCTTACCAAGCACCTATATGCCTGCCAAACCTATTATGGGAAACGAACTACAGAGGAATCAACGTAGCTATAAGAGTCACCTATGCGAGCTACTGTAAGAATACGAGGTTGTTACGCTAGCCGGAAAACAAAACTTTTTGACCTCATAAACCAGGATCTACTGCTAGTTACAGGTTACGGGATTACCACTAGACGCGCAGGTGCAGCGGAAGACGACTTGATGTAGTCGTGCGCGTCGCAGCAGGCAGTGCAGTTGCGTGGTCGTCCGTCTCAACGTCCCCTTCGCGCGGTTCGTCCTTGTGCTCCAGATGCAGCACCTCCGAGGAATCCCACACGTGCAGGGAGGAAGCGTTGCGCCTCCGGACTGCTAGGTCCGCGAGGAGCAAAAGGCGCGAGCGTCGGGAGGCGACGGCGGCTGCCAAAAGAGCGTGGATCGATTCGCCCCGCGCCCACCCCTTGCTTATATAGGCGTCCTAACGAGCTCCCACGGTGGAGGCCCATTAGAAACCCTAAACCTAGTCTAATTCGGGTCCAACCCGAATTAGGCTTCCAGCCCCTTAAGCGTGCGACCCTATGGGCTCACGCATACATAGACATGGCCCAAGTACTCTTACTCGACCAATAGTTGATAGCGGCCTCTAGCAAGGCGTGTCAACTCCTATGCATACGCTATGATCATATCAGACGAACCACTATGACCATGTACAAGTTATTCCCTTCGCCACTCGATATATGGTTCAACTCGTGGGTTAACACTTAACCCAAGCACGGCCATGCATTTGTTGATCCAATCACATGAGTGATCCAGTGATATCTCTCTCACGAAGAGAGGGGCAAATTCCATCTTGACTGTCTATGTCTCACAGCATGTTTCCCGACCACCCAAGGGCCACCTTTATAACTACCCAATAACGGAGTAGCGTTTGATAGTCTCTAAGTAGATCGTTTCACATCTTGAGTACATACCACAATCTCAGGTCTAAGGACATAACGTACATGACATGAATAGAGACTTTCTCTTGTTGGGTCAGTCCAGCCTACATGTCTCACATGTGCCCACATTATTAGTTTGACATCTCCATGTCTATGACTTGTGAAACATAGCCATCAACTAATACATGTGCTGGTCTAATATTCAAGTGTGCTCTTACAAGAATGCCGACCAGGGACAACTTTTAGAATAACCATTCAGGTAATTGAGTTCCACAAACAATTCACATAATTGTCAATCAATACTAGTTGTCTATAATGGATATTCAAAGAACACTTTATTAATCATAGATACAATCGGAATATAATCATCCACATGATTAGCTCTAGGGCATATTCCTAACAGCTACCGTTGTCCAGAAAATCAGGTGACATTCACAAGTAAACCCTAGTCTAGGCACCACGCCTACACTACAAATTACTACTTTAATCAAGAAGCTATCAAGATCAGAGCACTCAAGAAGAGATGCAAACAATAAAGAACAATAAGGATAAATTGCTTACTTGAACCAGAAGTCGAATACCAGGGTATCTTAGAATACATGTCCTGAGCGAGAGGATCTGATCCCAAAGAATACATCAATGAAGAAAGCACCGACAGGCCGGAACTCCTCCAGAACTACACTCTCCAACTCTAACTCTATATCTCTAATCTCTAAATAGAGCTAGCTCTACATGGAACTAATATCTCTTGATTGTTGGCCTAGATCTAGATAGGAATTAGGGCTTCATGATCTTGAGCTTCTCATCTGGCTTGGCTCTAGGGGGGTACAGACCTCTATTTATAGCCCGGTGGGATGCACGAGAGCCGTAGGATCAAACCGACTTAACATAGGGCCGAGATGACTCCTCTAAGGCGGTGGAGGAAGCTTCCAGAAGGCGGCGGCCAGTGGGCCCAGGGCCATATCGGCTGGCATAGGGTGGGGCTGGCCGGTCCCATCTGGCAGCCTCTCGGGTCCCGCTTCCTTCTGGTGTCTTCTGGGTCCTTCCTGAGTTAAATGACAACTATATCTCTGCGGGATTTCTTCTATATTTATTTTGATTTGATTCTCTTTATATGCTTTTTTGGAATAGTCCCTGGAAAATAATAGAATACCAAAACTCGTGGAATTTGTTAGATATCCCCCTATATTTCTACATTTTATATGTCATTGATCCACTTATTATGTTTATAATTGTATTAAAAGTTGATGCTAACGACCATCAACAAACTCCCCCAAGCTTACCCTTTGCTAGTCTCTAGCAAAGCCTATCTAATAAGCTTGGATCAGGAGTTGCTGCAATGCTTTTACACCTCAAAAGTTCACATGCTTTTAAACAAAAATTCTTCTATGAATTAGAAAAAAAACTACTCTAACTTTCGAACTCACATGTATTACCTTTAACCATGGGGCTTCTTAACTATCACTTGGGTCTTGAGCAATCGAAAGATAGAGTAATCAAATCAGGCACTATGTCTCAAACTCTTCACTCTACCAAAATTCTGGGTTTTGCAATGTTTCTAAAATAAAAATCAGAGCTTAATTGTATGACACCCTCTAGCCTCTTATGTATGTGGTATTTGTGGATCTCACTGAGGCATTAATAATGGCATGCCCTCCTACACAAGTAAATATAGTGGAGTTCATAGAAATGGCTTAACAAGGTTGCCATACTTACTTTGTATATCTTGTGAAGTCAAACAATAGATCCACAGAGAGTCAAGTAATACAATCAAGTCAAGATATGCATGTGTATGGATATGGTGGATATATGGTGGTGATGGTGAAAACCTAATTCTACTTTGCTCCTTTGAATGAATCTGTCTTTTGAAATTTTGACTCTTTTAATAACATGGATAGAGAGTATGGGCTATCTTATTCTTTATTCTATTTTTCTGAGAGGTGCATCAGACACTTGTCCATTTTTAATTCCTCTCATCTCTTTTTTTTCTTTTTCTTTTTTTAATTGCTTTTGCATAGCTCATACCTCCATCACTAAGAAAAACTACTGAGAGATTATAATAAGAACTTTGGAGCATTTATGACTGAATGGAAATGGAATAAATATTTTTGGTGGTGGTTACTCTCAGTGTAAGAGTAAGACCTTTTTATAGTGGATGAATGGCATGTTGTTGCGCCTACTCCAGTGTAGAGTAGTGCATATTTGGGTGGTGTGTACGTGATCTTGATTTTAAAATTAGTATGATGAGACACTTCATAGGGTCTAAAGGTTGACAACACTCAATACAAAGACAAGTAGCATGAATGAGTCTTCCTAATCTAGATGTATGTATGGCTTTGGTAGGAATTTAAACTATGTCATACAAGAGCTTATCATGTAAGATTTTAAATTTTCAAAAGATAAATCACCAAAACTTAGTATTGCTAGGAGTAAGATAAATAGCAGCTAGACTTTCATGTCATATCTCCCAACCACTTAGACTTAGTTTAAGTATATGCCTCCACAAGTTTCAGGTTTAGATTAAATTCTTATATCAAAGCAGTTCTAACCAAAACTTCCAAGACAAAATTATTGTTCATGACTTTTATTGACTCTAAACAAATTAAATACACACCCTAACTAATATATCTTTATTTTGGACTCTTAAGACTCGACAGACATGGGCCTTCATGTGCCCACATATTTTTGGCAATTTTAAGTTTTCTTATGATACTATGGTGAACCTTCATGTGCTCACATATTTTTGATAGTTTATGACTATAAGATAGACTTAATAATAGCATAGGTATACTTACCTGATAACTGGGGGATGCCTTCCCCCAAGCTTGATTTTGCTATGGATGAGTTTGAATTATCCTTGGAGTCAGCTTCTTAGTAGTAGCCTCCTGATTGGACTCACTCCTTTATGGTGCTTTTAATCCTACATGGTTATACTCTGACAAAAACAAACAAAAACTTGAGGCTCCATTATGATAAGAGGTTAGCGATCAGCCAAAAGAGTAATTGATTATTCTTATGAGCAAATTTAAACTTTGATAGATTCTAGCAGGAATTAAATATCTCATCTCTTTTTAGGATTTTCTATTTTATAATGCAAGAGAGATGAAATTATTTTTATGCCACCACAGTAAATTCCCTTATGGTGTTACCATAAGTTCTCTCACATGGGGCTTAAAGATTTTTCTTTTTGCAATGCAGAAATGTAGATATGCATGGTAAAGATGATTATGTAATGGAGGATATGAGAAATGAGAACAATGCTAGGGATACCTATAAGTGGTATGCTAGAATGCAACTAATGCAATGCAGAAGTAAATATGTAGATAACTTACCGAATTTTCCTTTCGACCAAGGTTCGGAGATTTAGGTCCGTCAAACCGGACATCTCTTCTGGTTCAAATATCTTCAGGAGCGTTGTCCAATCCTAATGAGGACTTGGATGTTTGCTCACCTTGTGTTAATGTCTTGATGAAGTCTCTTTCTTCTTCCACCCTTTCTTAGTTTGAGGTTTCACTTCCTATGTTTCACTGTTTTGAGGTTATGCTTCTTCTTTTCTCTCTATAGCAAGTGATACATCCTCTGTTGGTGGTACAAATTTCTTCCTCAGGAGATCTTGTATCTTTATTATTGGATTGGTCTTCATATCTTCACTTTCTCCCGGATAGTCTGTTCATCCATCCTTGGTGGCTTGTTTCACTTGGCATTGAAAGTGATGCTTCCTTGATTTGTGCTTCTTTGTTTTCTCACAAGTGGTGTGGCTCTTGAAGTAACAGTATATCTTCTCTTCAGGAAATTGGAAGTGGTCCTCTCTTGATTTCATGTAGATGATTGTGCTAGTGGTGTTGAGGGAAGATCTTCTTCTTGAATGAGTTGGACTCCATCTTCATCTCCCCTATCCAAACCCATTAAGGTCAGCGGGAACATAGTGAACTCGATGTTGATCATGGAGTTATTCCCTCCAAGAATCCGAATGATTGGCCTACTAGCTGAAGTTGTACATATGTCTGGTATTGCTATATAAATGTTGGTAGGCTACCTCAGACACTGTCTTACCGCTTGATCCAATATTGCAGAATATCTTGTAGAATGTACTTTCCTTGATCCTGAATCAATAGTGTTGATCATCTGGGTCTTCTCTTGGTTGTTGAGCTTTACTCTTCCTCCTTCTATTGTTGATGTTCTTCTTCCTTGTAGCAACAGTTGTATCCTCGTAGATGTACGACCTCTAAGGATGAGTAAGAGCCTTGAGTGTATGCTTCATGAAATTGAACCTCTCCTTCTCATCCTTGATCGTGAAACAGATCTTGGCGCTATCTGTGTAGATGATGGCACTAGCTACTCTTAAGAATGGGTGTCCCAAGATAATGAGTGATTTCTCATCTCTGTCTGTTTCTTCAATCACAAGGTTTACCAGTACGAACGAGTGTCCAACTTGTATGCTGATATATTAAGGAACTCTTTGGGGTAGCATAGTGTCTAATCTGCAAGCTTGGCATGATGTTGACATTGGCTCCAAGGTCACAGATAGCTTCTTCAAGAGTGTAAGCTCCAATGGAGATTAAGATGATAGGTCTCTTGAATATCCTATCTTTATTTGTAGGTTGCCATCCACCCATGCTCTTGATGGCATGGTGAAGAAGTGTGTTGCTCATATAAACAAGGCAGAGATCAAGTGCATGGGCTCTGTTGGTGGGAAAACACCAATAGAACCAAAAGATTATTCATTCTTCTCTAGCCTAAACATATTGAGCAAAATTGAGTATTTTGTTTAACTATAACATGGGTGATAAGATCAAAAGATAAGTATGAATGTAGCACTTCAAAAACACTTAGCAAATTAAATTGCTTAAGCACATGGAAGGATTTGTCTATGAATAATGTATAAATTTAATATGATTGAGATTATCATCTTCCAAAGTTGGATGTGCAACATTTCAGCCCATATGGTTAAATTTGTGAGGACAAGAAGGTGGTACTAGGGACAAGCTTAAAAGAACTAACATGTTGAGTTTATGAGGTTGGATCAAATAAAGTTGTAGCTCAACATGTTTTAGATATTTATTTATGTGAATACTAGAATCAAAGGAATGCTTTTAGAGTGATGATTATTTACCTTTACTTTGTTGAAGAATGATGGCGTTGTAATACTTCATGGAAGCTTCCTTTGATCAACCGGTTGTGCCTTAATGGCTTGTCTCCTTTGTTCCTCTGATCTTGATATCTTCATTGTCTTGTCTTGAAGTTTGTTCACCCACTTCCATGGACTGAGTGGTTTGATTGTTCTTGTCTTCTCCATGCTCCATGGAATTCATCTAGCATGATGAATTAGCTGCATCTTCCTTGTGAAAGTTGTTGAAGTTCATTTGTCTCTCTTCATCTCGTATGAGTTCATCTCTGGATTTTCCTAATTTGATTTGAAAGTTTTTCTATAGGGGTTAGTCTAATAAAATATCCAAAATCTACTACAAAATACTATCAGTTCAAAAATCAACCTAGACATACGTCTAATTTGATTTAGGAAGATATTTTAACCTAACCACCATGCTTAATTTAAAAGCCTTTAGAAGTAAAATCCAAATACCTTTGATTTAAACTAAGCACCATGCATAATTTAAAAGATATATGAAAATTATTCAAAACCTAAACATACACTACAACAAACAAAGGTAGCATGAAAGTATTATAGAGATTTACTCAAATGATGATGAAAGAGCGTGCTTAGCAATTTATCGTATTGAGCATGCCTTAAAAGTACGAACAACCTAGATAATGTAGCAACATGTCAAAAGATATTTTTATGGTGGTTTATCCCCCAAGCTTGAATTTTGGAAAAATCAAGATTGGATGAATGTAATTCAAAATTGCATGATGATCGGTTGGACATACCTTGTGCTTGTTGTCCCTTTAGTCTTTCTGCTCCAAACCTGGAAAGGTTAGTGACAGGAATACCCGAAGCAATGTTTCACAAGGAAACAAAAAGGTGAACCTTTATTTTAGGATATAAGTGGTGATGGTTTTAGGACATTAAGTTATCCTAGGGAAACCTTTTAAGATGTGATTTGGTGAAGTGGTTTCCCCTCTATCACCTATCTCAAGTTTTAACACAACGAGATCTGCAATATTTATTATAAACATATACATCGACAACTACCCTTTTGAAGTTTTTGTAAACAGAAAGTGTGAGGGTGTTGAAGATGGGAGATGTATCATATGAGCATGTGTTTAATGAAATGGTTATGGAGTAGATTCCATGCTCATTGATGTCATCTTCCTCACCAATCTCTATGGTTGATTGTTCATGAATGATTAAAATTCCACTTGGATTGGTGAGTCTAGAATAGATCTCATCCGGAGCCTCCTCTATAAAAGAATAAGTCATGTCTTTGGCAAAAAAGGATTGTTTCCAGATCATACCTATCAAATATGGATGTAGCTCAGTCATCAAAGAGGATAGGCTTAGCTAATTGTGGTAGACTAGAGTTTCATCCATGTGGTAAGGGTAAAAATAGGGTAGATTGGAATATGTGTGCTCGATAAACGAAACTACAGAATCCATAAGGTAATAAAGAAAAATAAAAGTATAGAAATAAAGTAGATTGGAATCTGTGTGCTCGATAAACGAAACTATAGAATCCATACAAAAAATTAAAAAGAAAGATAAAAGTATAATACAAGATTAAGCTAAACTTAAAGTCAATCTCAAAGAAGAAACAACTGTTCCCCGGCAACGGCGCTAGAAATGTTTGTTGGTATTTCTTAGATGCACACGAGTAAGTTAATTATCCGCAAGCGTACAGATAAACACCGATGTAGGACTTCACCGAGATAACCCAATTTTAAATATCGAACCCAAAGGAATGATGTTGTGAGAAAGAAAGTCTATAAACTTAACCTGTTGCACAACCAAATATAGATAACTATCGATAAGAGGATAAAGAACCAAGGACTTTCTAGTTCTGGTCACTACGTAAGCTTTATCTTTTATGATCTCTAAGGGCGATGACTTAAATAGGAGCAGAAAACAAAAATCTCTCCAACCAAGCACCTATATACCTGCCAAACCTATTACGGGAAACGAACTACAGAGGAATCAACGTAGCTAAGCATAGTCTACAAACCACAGTATAAATCATGAACTTACCTGGCAAGTGAACTATTGTAATATAGACAACTTGCACTGAAAGGACAAGCTCTGCAGTTCGTATTTTTTTTTGTGCACACTACCTGTATCATGAAATCAATCAACCACAGCCAAAGTTGAAAAATATTCATAGCAAAACGTAAATATAACTCACTTAGAATATATCCGTACCTTTCCAAAAGTTATCATAAGACAGTGCAGTTCATACCTATTTTTGCACAGGTAGTCAGATGGATATGCTTAAGAGACTAAGAGTAATGGTGAGTGCGAGTAATCTTCAAAAGAGATTGTGGACTAACAACTTTTCCTTATCAATGGTGCACAATCGAGGCCACAAATACGTACATCATCCAAGATCAGATATCTTCACGGAAGAAAAAAAGGAAATAAGGAGAAAAATGTTCTAACAAAAAAATAAGGAGAAAATTGGTACTCCCTCTATCCCAAGTTATACATTTTGGGTTTCTAGATACATAGTTTTTGCTATGCACTTATATATACACTATGTCTAGATACATACTAGAAGCAATGAAAAGTCAAAACGTCTTATAATTTGGAATGGAGGGAGTATAATGGTATTCACATATTCAACCTAGACCAATCTTACAGGTTAATTAGATGGAAATCAGCAGCGTTTAAGGGCTCAAGTTTGACCCATCCTAGCCTTGTCACTATGCGAGCTACGTTGACATCAACCTGAAATAAGCATGGAGTCAGCATTCGCGTTAACAATATTTTCTATACAATGACAAAATATAACTTACTGGAAATGCTCTATGCCTCAATGACAAAAGGCAAATGCAGTCAGCACTTTTCACTCCAATTCCATGTATACTGAACAGAATGTTTCTAGTGCCAAGAAAAATTAAAAGAATAAGTAAATTTTGTGAGATGGAATTCCATTATGAAAAAGTAGATTGTATATAACTCTGGACGAGTTTGATTTTCTTGATTTATAACCTGGTAGCAGTTCCTTGCTAAAAATTCCATGACAACCCTCCAATAGTTCTTATACAGTTTCAACTGTGTCCACTAATATTGTTTTCAGAAAAAAATCTAACAAAGTTGTTTAACTTTTCAGTCGCAAATACAATAAAAAGGAATATTATTCTTTGAAGATATTTCCTTCAACAACAGCCTCCACAAAGAATAGAGCAAAATGGTGAAGCAATAGACAGTAGTATATGTACTATGAGCAAAGCCATACTTGGCTTTTTCACGTGATATGAATCTAAGCCAATCCAGGTCAAAGCTTCCATCTTGAGCTTTCTTTAGAACTTTCATCCCAAGAATAAGAAAGATAAATATGATGACAGACTAGAAACCCTAGTACGTGATAAAACTAATATTTCAATCACATTGTTGATCAACTGGTGGTTGTAAAATTGAGAAATACATTTGGTTGTATTTTTTTTGTGGAGTACATTTGGTTGTATTGAATAAAGAGCCTCATTTTTGTTAAAACTATTAAACAGATACTACTACGTCCATTTCCATACTTATAAAATGCCAAGCATCAAATGTAATATGCCTGCAAAGTCATAACATAAAATTTTGCCTCAAGTATATCCCAGTTAGAATGCATAGATTAACATAAAATTTTGCAACAACCAGCAAAGTCATAACAATGTGATATATATATATATATATATATATATATATATATAGGGTGCATTTTTTATACACGCGCGTGTATGTACTCCTGCCAAAGTTCCACGGCCGTAGTAGTAGGAAACGGGTTGAAGCTAACGGGTCTAGACCGGAGAGTGCGGGGTGGTTGCGCATATACGTATGTACGAGGACAAAAAAAACAGGGGATACATATTATTTAATTCTTAGCTTTTGACGTACCTTGGGTTTATCGATTGGGTATATATCTCTGGTCATTCGCATGGCCCTATTACTTTGTATCAAGTATATATATAAATGGTACTAATAGGTTAAGGAGTATGTACACATACTCTACTCTAGTGTGGCTAGGCTTATTGCATCAATGACTATAGTATAGTGTATTACTAATACATTTTTTTGATTAATAAGTGAGTATATATATATATTGATTAGGGTATGTTCACATATGTACTATTATAAAGTATGTATTTATACTTTATTTTCATCATATAAGGAGTACATATTCATACTTTTTAAAAGGGGTAGGGGATGAGTACATACATGGATCCGTTTACTAGTCAAGTATTCGTGTATTGAAAAAGTATGAGTAGATACATGTTCACAGATAGTATGAATACATACTTGTTTAGATACACGGGAGCATATATACATGCTAGATGAGTTGAAGTATGAACACATACACTTCATGGAACGTAAGAATCAAGTATATTAAAAGTGTACATAATGTTTAGATCACAATGTTCTCTGGAGGTTGTAGCGCATGGCGGGCATCAGCAGCGGCGCCGTGTTGGGCTGGGCCGACAGCACCTCGGAGCCCACGGCGATGGCCGTGATGTTGACGGACGGGAAGTGCGCGGCCACGTTGCGCACCACCCAGTTGGCCGCCGTCGCGTTGTAGTTGCCGATGGCCAGCAGCTGCTCGTTCGGCACGGACACGATCACGCGGATGCCGATGTTGGACAGCGCCGCCAGCATCGCCCGATCGTACGTCGTAGAGCCGGACGTGGAGGATGTTCTGCGACCGCAGCAGCGTGCTGATCTGCGTCGGCACCGGGACCGACGACATGGCCGTGCCAATAATGTTCAGCGTGCTGATGCTCAGCGTGAGGAAGGGACCCGCGCCACGGTCACCACCATGGATCTTTGGGAGGATGTGGTGCCGATGGTGGTGGGGATCGGACGCCGGCGTCGGTGGTGGTGATGCAGCCGGTGTTGATCCAACGATGTCGCAGCCGGGGGAACCGAGGGCGGCGGCGTTGTAGCCGGGAGGGGCGACGCGGTTGCAACCGGCCACGAGGAGGCCGCACACAGGATGCACCACCGTCGAAGTCGTCGTACGTGTGCGCCATCGTCGGGTGGTGCCGTCCATCGGTGGTGGGAAGGGGAGAGGCTAGAAGGAGCCCGGTGGAATGGGGAAGGAGAGAGAAGTGGAATGGATAAGGGTTAGAGCCCATTTATATATGGTGTAGTTGTTCTTAACGGGTCGGAATTTTTAGACTGTAATCCAATACGTGGCTGCCTTTGTGCATGCGGGAGAGCTAGATTCACGTGAATTATTAGGCAGGAGTAACTACAAACACAAGTAAAAAGGAATTTCCATATATATATATATATATATATATAGCAAGTGTATATTAGGTAAGTCCATAATCAGAGTGATTAGCACACAATCAGTGTGATTAGCACCTATCATATAGCACCTATCATATACTGCTTGTATACTCTACCATATTGGCCATATATATATGACGGTCACCCCCCAATGTTGGATGTGTGGTGTTTTCTCAATCTCTGTTATTCTACATACTGGGCAGAGGCTTTAGCTACAGCCACATATCTCCTCAATAGGCGCCCCTGCTCAACTATTCATCATCGAGTCCCCTATGAACAACTGTTCAAGCAACCCTTAGACTACACTATTCTTCGCGTCTTCAGATGCCTTTGCTATCCCAACCTCACCGCCACTTCCAAACACAAGTTGGCCCCTCGCTCCACAGCTTGTGTCTTTCTCGGATACCCCTCCTCTCACAAGGGTTATCGGTGTCTCGACCTCACAACTAGATGGATCATCATCTCCCATCATGTTGTCTTCGTGGAGACTCACTTTCCGTTCAGCACTGACCCCACCAGTGAGCCCCCAAGCTCTCTGGATTTTCTTATTACAGGTACTGCTGCGCCGGTGCACCACACTGCCACCATGGTGCCCCCTGCGCCAGTCGTCGCTGAGCAGCCGCGACGCCGAGCTCAACTGGAGGAGCTCGCGGAGGACCCCGCCATCCTATAGCTTGGCCCGGTCCTTGCTCATGGCAAGGCTGCTCCTGCTCCGACCGGTCCACCTCTACGAGTCTTCGTTCGGCGGCGTGCTGGTGCTCCCGCACCAGCTGATGAGTCGGCCCTGCACCACTGTCTGCACCACCAGTGGAGGTGTCCCCGCCGGCGCCCGCTGTTCCAGAACAGCTGGCTCCTGCTCCAGTTGTGGTGGCCTCTCCGCCACCTCCGCCTCCTCCTACCTCGAGCCGACATGTGACGTGTCTCCAGACAGGCTCGCTGAAGCCTATTGATCGTTATGGCTTCCCACCCTCTGCTCCCGTCGCCGTCTCCTTCACTGCCTCACCCATTCCCCGCGACTACAGAGGGGCCCTTGCCGACCCCCAGTGGCGCGCGGCCATGGCTGAGGAGTACAAGGCTCTCGTCGACAACGACACGTGGCGACTTGTTTCCCGCCCCCCAGGTGCCAATGTGGTGACAGGAAAGTGGATCTTCCTGCACAAGTTCCACTCCAATGGTACGCTGCCTCGTCACAAGGCTCACTGGGTCGTTCGCGGCTTCACCCAGCGCCACGGCATCGACTACGACGAGACGTTCAGCCCCGTCGTCAAGTCTGCCACCATTCGGGTCGTCCTCAGCATCGCCGCTTCTCGTCAGTGGCCCATCCACCAGCTGGACGTGAAGAATGCCTTCCTTCACGGTCACCTGCACGAGACGGTCTACTGCCAGCAGCTGATGACAACCCATAGGGTTCGAAGTTCGATCTTTCGATGAGAGTTGGTGGATAACTCGATTTGCGGAGGGAGATGACGTTCACGGCTCGACTACAACCGTCCAAGGACGCTGCGCCTTAGCAACCGATACACCACCTCCGATGGCTGCCGTGATCTTGCGGCGCGACAACCAGCCACTAGGGCTCCCGTCCTGCAAGCAATCGAAGAACCAGCAAGAACAAGATGAACAAGCACTCAATTGCAAGATGAATATGAAGGTTTCAATTCTGAGAACACAATATGGTGAGGTTCTGATGACAATCAGACGGACGGTTGATCCAACACGCGCGCTGAAAGGCGGTAGCAATAGCTAACTCGACGAAACAAAACCTAAACTGTTTGTGGCGGCTCTAAAGACTTATAAGGAGTTGGGAGGACGACCACAAGGGTGTTGGGGTCGTTCTCCAACCCTAGGACGCGTCCCTAATGGACCCAACTTGATACATGGGCCACAGGCCCAAAATAAGGTGACGCAGCACCGGTGGACAGAAAAGGTCTCAGTACAAAAACGATGACTCTGGACGCATCTGATAAGGTATAGCCATGCTTCTGGATCCGTTGGAAAGTAGACTTGATAAGCTTTCCAAAGAGTGTGAGAATGTCCCAATCGGAGTCCGTATGAAGTCGTGGCATCCATCACAAGTTGGTGCTGTCCTGCAGTCCAAATCCAGCTAGCGCCCATCCCGTGTCCCGCTGATCCTCTCCATTGTTCCTGAGCAAAACAAGAGTGCACGTGTCTCCATTGTCTAAATATAATGGACAAGAGTTTGAGAATAAACTTACTTGATGATTGAGTTCACGGGCACGAGCACGAGTAATAGGACCAAGTGGTGCTGGAGATGGTTTTGGTGTGGTGTTGATGTCCTCATCAGCAGCCCCCTGGCTTCGTCGACCCGACGAGCCCCGACGCCGTCTGTCTTCTTCAGCGCTCCCTCTATGGCCTCAAGCAGGCCTCGCGGCCGTGGCACCAGCGCTTCGCCACGTACGTTCGACAGCTCGGCTTCGTCGCTTCTGCCACCGACACCTCCCTCTTCGTCTACACTGAGGGTGGCGCTTGTGCCTACATGCTGTTGTACGTCGACGACATCGTCCTCACGGCTTCCTCGGATGCTCTGCTCCGCCACATCACATCATCGATCGCCTTCACGCTGAGTTCGCCATGACGGACCTTGGGGAGCTCCATCACTTCCTGGGGATCTCCGTCACTCGCTCCTCCGACGGGTTCTTCCTCAGCCAAAGGCAGTACGCGGTGGATCTTCTTCAGAAGGCGGGCATGGCCGAGTGTCACTCGACATCGACGCCTGTCGACTCTCGTGCCAAGCTCTCTGCCACGGAGGGCGCCCCCGTCGCCGACCCCGCCACGTACCGGAGTCTCGCCGGCTCACTTCAGTACTTGACACTCACTCGCCCCAACTTGGCGTACGCTGTATAGCAGGTTTGCCTCTTCATGAATGATTCGCGCGAAGCTCACCTTGCGCTGATCAAGCGCATACTTCGGTATGTGAAGGGCACACTGTCGGCTGGCCTTCACATCGGCACTGGCCCGTCGACAAGTTGATTGCCTACTCCGATGCTGATTGGGCAGGGTGCCCCGACTCTCGCCGCTCCACATCGAGCTTCTGCGTCTTCCTCGGCGACAGCTTGGTCTCCTGGTCGCCCAAACAGCAAACCACAGTGTCCTGGTCCAGTGCGGAGGCCGAGTACCGGGTTGTTGCTCATGTGGTCGCGGAGTGCTGTTGGCTTTGACAGCTCCTTCAGGAACTTCACATTCCCTTGAAGGTCGCCACTGTTGTCTACTGACAGCCAACCCGGTCCACCACCGCCGCACCAAGCACATTGAGATCGACATCCATTTCGTCCGTGAGAAGGTGGCTCTCGGCGAGGTTCGCATTCTCCATGTGCCGTCCAAGCATCAGTTCGCTGACATCATGACAAAGGGGCTGCCGATTCAGCTATTTGAGGATTTTCGGTCCAGTCTCTGCATCCGGATTCCTGACGCTTCGACTGCGGGCGGCTGATTGATATATATATATATAGCAAGTGTATATTAGGCAAGTGTCTACAATCAGAGTGATTAGCACACAATCAGTGTGATTAGCACCTGCCATATACTGCTTGCATACTCTGCCATATTGGTCATATATATGTGACGGTCACCCCCCATGTTGGGTGTGTGTGGTGTTTCCCCAATCTCTTCTACAAAGTGCTGTGCTCTACAGGGTCGGATCCACCCAGACCCGGGGGGGGGGGGGGGGGGGGGGGGAGGAGAGAGACTGCAGTTCCCCTGTGAGCCTGATTTTGCCTTTAGGAAAAAATAGAACAAAATACTGATATTTGATCAATTTGAGGTTAGATTATAATATTGTCTCTAATAGTACAACAGGCATGTGATGCACAAAGCTCATTCCACTAAATACATATGTAAAAGAAACAACTCCATCTGAAGAAAGTTTCCCATCTACAGAAATTTTGGATACAATTTTAGAAATTTGTTCTTACAAATTTATAAGTATAATTTCGCAATAACTTTTTTGTTTCTTTAATAGGATTACAAATGTTGAGTATTAACTTTTTCAAAGATGAGTGCATTCACCACTTGGGGTAAGATACTAATAAATATAGTGACTGATGCCACAAAAAACTTGGACAAAATATTAGAAATAAGTATATGGGAGTTTTTGTCTTGCAATAACATACCAGTATCCGCACAGCCAAAATGTTATGCTGCCCCCTGATTGCAATAGATTTTGCAACCTTAGAAAATTGCGCATTTAGAACTGATTCCCAATTTACAACATCGCTTGTTTCAGTTCGATTGTATCCTTTTTTATATGCTTCCTCCCGTAACTCTTTCCAACTAGATACTGTGTCTGGTTGTCGTAGTGAAGCTAAGATCCTTTTCAAGTATTTTTCAGTGCATACTGGATTTCCAGATTTATCCTTCACTAAGTCCCAAGTAGAAATGTTTTTCTGCTTCATACTAGCGGCAAAATTCCCTTAAGTCTATTGTACTCTTCATCTTCACCATAATACCCTTTCACCTATGTATCATTGTCAACCTTATCCTCAGAATCAATGTATCCATCAAAATGTGAATCGGCCAAGTCAAACGTATCAAATGCTTCATTTGAGTTCAAGCTTTTATCGACACCATCTACTAATGGAGCTGCATTAGCTTTATAGGTTCTCTTTCCTGGAGGAAACTTCGCTGCTAGGGTCATAAAAGCTTGGCTGTTTTCCATGGATAAGGAACGGAAAATGTACGTAAATGGGAAAAAAACAAATTTGTTCCAGTATAAAACATATGAACATTCTAAAATCATATTTATAGATCATCATTTTACCTTGATAAATTATCAGCAGAATTCTGTGTAAGGAAAGTACCAACCACAGAATCAATTAGGGATCCTCCCCACTGAGAATATTTTCAAGGCCCTGATGAAAGCAATTAAGAAATTAGAAACCATTTCATACTCATGTATCCCATAGAGACAGTAGGTCATATGGCTTACTGATCCGATGCAACTAACTACTTTAGAAGCCAGACATTATTTTTGTTCATAGAAATGTGACACTGTTGACAGCAAGGTAACATGTGTTTGCTTCCCCATATGTCTTCCCAATGTCTATGTTTGAGAATAACTGATGTTTGCTCAGGAAAAAATTGCATGCACACATTATTGGATTTTTTTTCACAATTTAGAAGCTAACATACATTTAAAAGAAGTGTACGATCTAAAAGAAGGAAAGGGAAATAGAGGAGAGGCATCTCAGTGAATAACTTCAACAAATGCAGTTAATGATCTACAAGATTTTTTTTTTGTTCTGCGAAATATGAAATTGACTTAACTCTGAATTTCATTCTATCAGTTCGCAATGCTTAGAGTTTTGTCAAGAAATCACTTTTCCTATTGACTCCACAGAAATGTTTTATTCTAGCTTTTTGACAAAAATGGAGAAAAACTAAGCTTATGGAGTGACATGCAATAGTGCAAGATTTCCAAAGTTTTAGACAAGTTAAATTAGAAGGCATTTTTTTTGTGCTGTCACTTTTTATTAAAGGTAATGTGATCCTCTATTTTGCATTTTTGCATTTTGACACACGAAAGCGTAAAAAAAGGGCCAGAATCATTACCCATTAGATCAGACATTCCAGCAATGAATATATCCACATATTGTTCAAATATGTGCCGTGTTGTATCCCATTCAGGTCCGCTGCCAATATCAAACCCTTCAAAACTCTCACTGTCGCTCCTATCCCACTTTGTCAGAACAGTAGACACCCTCAATGTTTCATCGGTAAGGCCCAAAACCTTTGCTCGCAGTTTCCCATGATTTCTGGGGCGTGGGATATCTAGTTGTGATGAAAACCAAAGTGGTTCAAGTGCAAAGGATGCCGCAACAGTTGGAGTCCTCTGGTAAGGTAAAAGTGCCAGCTGATCACTTTCCTTGTGTCCTACCATCAGTTTCCCTCTCTTGCTCCTCTTGCGCGTAGTCGGTTCACTGTTCAAACCATGAATCTTGGCAAGGCACTTGAAGTTATCCATCAGCTCGGCTCCGCTGAGACATGTTTTGCTTTCTGATGAATCCAAATCTAACTTGCGTCTTGCACTAAAACGTTGAATACCATCCTCTGGCATTTTCTTCTTCTTGACTGTACTGGGCGTGGTCACCTTGGGCTTCATCACTTTATCTTTTGCCACTTTGAGCCGCTGAACCCCCTTGGTCGACTTCTTGCCCCACCTTCTCTGGATTAGGAGTACGGGCAGGAGAAGCAGCACCGCATGCATCGCTGCGACTACCAACACCTTCTTCCTGGTGCTGCTGCTCTTGCTGTGCAACCTTGCCAGAGGACTCGCCCACCAGTGGAGACAAGGTGCTGGACTTCTGCGTGCCCTCGGGATCACAGTTCTCCGGCGTGGCAGACTGAGAATGTTCTTCGTGCCCGTTTAAGCGGCAAAAACAAGCTTTTTAATAAAAAGGAGGATATACGGTCAATTCAAGGGAAAAAAAATTACTAATAAAATAGTAAACGGTCGATTAAACGGAAACGACTTACTAACGGTAGCTACAGGAATCACACTTCGCGCGAAAAAGACGCGTTTTTTCTCCGACTCGGCTAGACGGCTACTCCCCCGACTCCGCTACCGCAGATTGACCAGCAAATACTCAAATTTTATGAGAATTTCGTAGATACATTACTACTTTTACTATGTATATACATACATTGCTTTTACTACGAATGTATATCTAAGTACATAGCTTATATATATCTATAAAATCCAACACGTGGAGTAATACAAGAACACCAAAACGAGAAATCCAACAAGTGCAAGAGCATAAAACAACGGATGCGAAAGAGAAAGCAGGCCTTTTTTATTATTATTTTTACTACATGTATGTACTCCAGGCACCTAGATTCACTAAGCAACGAAGCCGTAGCGGATTGCAGCAACAAATCAACAAGCGCAACAGCATGGGCAACCACAGATTAAAGAAACCAGCAAGGGCCAGTGCCCAGAGGGAATAACAGAACCGAGCTCTCTCGGCGCACAGCGGACTCACCAAACTCTGCGGCCAACTCTGCCTCTGCCTCTGCCTCTGCATCCGCCACTGCAGGCGCCATGGCCGCAGCAGCGCCCGTGCGGGGAGCGAACCCGGCCACTGCTGGGTCCTGGAGACGGAGTCGACGAGAAGAAGGGGGACTCCACGACCCCGCTCCGCCCTGGCCTTGTTGATCCCGTGTCGCGGACGGCCAGAGTAAAGAAGGGGGGGACTCTGTTTCCTCGAACCGCTCCGTCCGTTACCAGACTCAGAGAGGAGGCGGAGGAGGAGGAGGTTGCGAGGGACGGGGCGCTGCGGTTGTTTGTTCGTGAAACCGGCGGCGGAGGCGGGAGGGGACAAGTGGCGGTGCCCCTGACTAGTGGGGACCGCGCGCCGTGGTGTTTCCCGTTGGACTCGCGCCGGGTGATTGATACCGGAAATCTTCGGTCATGCGCCGACCCCCCCTCCCACTCCGAGAATTTTATCCGCCAGTGGTCAATGAGCGAGCGGCCCACGCTCTGAGCACAGCCAGCGGCCTAGGAGAGAGCGGGCATAGGCACGTGGTCTGGAGTCCAGTTTTTTTTTTTTTTTTTTAATCTGGAGTCCAATTTTTAGTTACGTGCTTTTCCTTTATTTCTTTTCATTTCCTTTTCATGTTTCTTTTAATTTTGTTTTATTTTTTATTTAGTTTTATTTCTTTAATTGTATTTCATGTGTTGCCGCACCTCTTAGTTTCGTTCGTTTTTCTCTCCTTGTTAATTTTTTATTTTTTTAATTTCAGGACATGTGCACATATTTTAATTTTATTTTTCCATCCTTTCATTTTTTTCTTTTCATTTTACCTTTTTTCTTGCTGTTGTTTTATTTTTATTTTTGTTTATTTTGTTTGTTCTTTGTTTTCTTCTGTTACTTTCTATCATTTATTTTCCTTTTTTATTTTATTATATGTCGCCTTTCATTCTTATTAGTTTGTCTGTTTTATTTTTTTATTTTGTTTTCTTTCTATTTTAGTTGGTTTTTCTTTTTTTTTCTTACATACCGCTTAATTTTAGTTTTTTCTTGTGTTATTTGACTCTAAATTAATTTTTTTCCAATTCAGGATATATATGATATTCACATAGTATATCAGTGATATTGTATGCTATATTTTGTGATATTCGTAAGTATAAATGTAATGTTCTATGATGCATTTGTGATATTTAGTATACATTGATATTATATTTCGTGGTATTTTGGTAGTATTTTTTTCTTTTCGTCTGACTCTAATTATTTACTTCACTAATTTTATTATTTTATTTTACATTTCATGATATATGTGATCTTCACGTAGTATACCTATGATGTTTTATGCTATATTTAGTGTTGTTCGTATGATGTTCATGTCATCTTCTACGTTGTATTTGTGATGCTTGATAGTACACAATAATGTTTAAGGATATATTTTTTGATGTTCGGTATTTTTTCCTTTTCTTTTTATTTGACTAATTAATTAATTCACTAGTTTTATAATTTTATTTTACATTTTCACGATATTTGTGATGTTTACGTAGTATACGTATGATGTTCTAGATATATTTATTAATGTTGTGTAGTGTTTATTTGATATTTTATGATGTATTTGACTAGTTAAATATTTCACTTATTTTTATTTTATTTTAAATTTTATAATATTTGTGATGTTCACGTATTATACATTTGATGTTCTATGCTATATTTAGTGATGTTCGTGTAGTGTTAATGCGATATTCTACTAATATGTATTTGTGATGTTTGTGTATTTTTATTATGATGTTCTATTATATATTTGCGATGTTCGGTAGTATTTTTTATTCTTATTTGACCATAATTATTACTTCATTAATTATATTTTTTAATTTTTAATTTCATGAGATGTTCGTGTTGCATACATATAATGTTCTTTGCTTTTTTATGTTCATGTAGTATTAATATGATATTTGATGATTATCTTTAAATACATGTTTATCATGATATAAATATTCATTAATTTTTTTTATACGTATGATGTTATATTCTGTATTGCGTGATGTTCGTGAGTATGAATATGATGTTGATGTTCAATAGTATACATTGATGTTTTAGGATATATTTTGTAATATTTGGTAGTATTTTCCATTTTTTATTTAAGTCTAATTAGTTTCTTCACTATTTTATTAGTATTTTTTTTTATATTTCATAATATTTGTCATGTTCACGTAGGATATATATTATGTTCTATGTTATATTTGGTGACATTCTTTTAGTTTTAATGTGATGTTCTATGATATTTTTTTTGATATTCGGTATCCTTCATTTTATTCTAGTTCATTAATTCTCTAATTTTATTATTTTTTATGATATTCAGGATGTTTATGATGTATACATATGATGTTTTATATTATTTTTTTTATGTTATGCAATATATTTCTGATGTTCAATAATATATATTTGAAGTTTTAGTATTTATTTTGTGATGTTCAATAATATATATTTGAAGTTTTAGTATTTGTTTTGTGATGTTCGGTAGTATTTTTTTATTTTTTCTGTAACTCTAATTAGTAGTTTCACTATTTTTTTGTATGATGGTTTTATATTCTTTTTTATTGGACTTTAAATGGCCTGATATAATCAATTATAAGACTATTTTGACAACTATCACAAACATACGTGAGGTTCGGTGGTTGAGTTGAATCGACCTGTATCAACAGGTCATGTGTTCAAATCCAGTCGTGGACTGTTTTTTTGCTTTGGAATTTCTCCTCCGTATGAATGGTCTTAACAGGTCGCCGGATTAGTGCAGGCATGGCTGCTGGACCAGTCCGGATTAGAGCATGCTGGGACACAGGCCAGGTCGCGAGAAGCCAAGTTGGGTCGAAATCGCGCAATATCAGTGCACGCATGGGTGGTCAGCACCAAAGCCCCTGCTAATCCGGGATGGTGGATCTGCTCCCTCCCTGTCGTTGGATGGGTATCTGACGGTGACTGCCTCCTACTTGGCTTTCCAGCGGGCTCTCGTGGACCTGCGCTTGGCTTAGGTTTGCAACGGGCTCAGCGTCGGTGATCCAGGGTTTTTTTAACCAAAGCCCCTGCTAATCCGGGATGGTGGATCTGCTCCCTCCCGTTGGATGGGTATCTGATGGTGACCGCCTCCTACTTGGCTTTCTAGCTGGCTCTCGCTGACCTGCGCTTAGCTAAATGGGATGGAAATGAAGAGACTGCTTCCTAACTAGTTCAACGTTCTTAAGGCGCGTCCACCTGCCCCATGCAGTCGTAAGATGTTCTCAACATAGAGATCTACCAGCTTATCAGAACGGTAGTCAGTCTTGACTGCGACAAAGTGTGCCACCTTAGTCAAACGATCGACTATCACCCAGATGGAGTCGTGCCCCTTCGGTGACCGAGGCAAACCAACTATAAAGTCCATAGAAATGCTATCCCATTTCCAGACAGGAACTTCCAGCGGCTTTAAGAGTCTGGCGGGTCTCTGATGCTCGGCTTTGACTCGATTACAGGTATCGCAGCGAGCCACATAGCCTGCAATATCGGCCTTCATGCCTTTCCACCAGAAATGCCTCTTCAAGTCAGCATACATCTTGACACCCCCTGGGTGGATGCAGTACTTGGAGTCATGTGCCTCAGACAAGTTCTCATCACGCAAGGCTTGGTCGGTGGGCACACAGACCCTCTCCTTGTACCAGATGGTTCCCTGATCATCCTCCCTGAACTCCGGGCATTTGCCTTCCCCCATCAGATCCCTAATTTCTTGCATTATCGAGGCACTTCTGCTGTTGCTTGCGTAACTGATCTGTGAGATCATACTGGATACGAAGCTCGTGCAGAAGATCTGAGGGTACTATCTTGAGCTGGAGATCCTCCAATTCCCAGTTCAATTCTGGAGGTAGGGTGCTGGTGATCATGGTGTGGCCGTAGCTCTTGCGGCTTAGGGCATCAGCGACTACGTTGGCCTTCCTAGGGTGGTAAAGTATTTCCAAATCGTAGTCCTTGATCAGCTCGATCCATCTTCGATGCCTCATGTTTAGATCTTCTTGAGTGAAGAAGTATTTCAGGCTCTTGTGATCTGTGTAGATCTCGCACTTGTTCCTAATCAGGTAGTGCCTCCAGATCTTTACAGTGTGCACAATAGCTGCAAGCTCTAAATCATGGGTCGGGTATCGTTGCTCATGCTCCTTCAGCTGACGAGAGGCATACGTGATAACCCTTCCGTGTTGCATTAGAACACATCCTAGGCCTTCCCTCGAAGCATCACAATACACGACGAAGGCTTGCCTAATGTCAGGTAGTGCTAGCACTGGAGTTGTAGTGAGCTTCACTTTGAGTGATTGGAAGCTCTTTTCGCACTCAGGCGTCCGCTCAAACTCATTGGTCTTCTTCAACAGGTTGGTCATAGGCTTGGCTATCTTGGAAAAGTTCTCGATGAACCGCGGTAGTATCCCGCCAATCCCAAGAAACTTCTGATATCTGTCACATTGCAGGGTTGTTCCCACTCCTTTATGGCGTCGATCTTGGCGGGTCTACTACCACTCCCTTGGTGGTGAGTACGTGATCTGGGAATGTGACTTCTTCAAGCCAAAACTCGTACTTGCTGAACTTGGCATAGAGCTGATTCTACCATAGCTTCTCAAGCACAGCTCTGAGGTGAAGCTCATGTTCTTCTGTAGTGGCGGAATAGATTAGGATGTCATCTATGAACACCACCACATACTTGTCAAGTTCATTCATGAATACCTTGTTCATCATATTAATGAAGTAGGCGGGGGCATTCGTGAGACCAAAAGACACCACGGTGAACTCATACTGCCCATACCTTGAGACGAAGGTGGTTTAAGGAATGTCCTCATTCTTGATCTTCATCTGGTGGTACCCAGACTGAAGGTCGATCTTGGAAAAGAACTTAGCATTCCTCAGCTGGTCCAACAAGTCATCTATCCAAGACAATGGATATTTGTTCTTGACTGTGACCGCATTCAGGTTTCGGTAGTCAATGCACATCCTCATTGAACCATCCTTCTTCTTCACAAACAACACAGGGGAGCCCCAAGGGGAGGCAATCGGCCTAATATACCCCTTCTCCGTCAGCTCTTCTAGCTGCTTCTTCAACTCACCCAACTCATCTACCAACATGCGGTAAGGCCTCTTAGCGATAGGGTCTGTGCCCGGCAGGAGGTCGATCACGAACTCAACATCCCGATCCAGGGGCATTCCCGGCAACTCCTCTGGAAACACATCCGGGTACTCACATACTACTGGAACTTCCTCCAACTCCTCAGCTACAAGGGTACACAACTTAGAGACAGTCTTCCCCTTGTTCGGTTCACATTGAACCACCTGGCCATTTGGGTGTGTGATCATCACATATCTAGGTGAGCACGAGATCACACCCTTGTGCAGAGTCAACCAATCCATTCCTAGGATGACATCCAAACCCTCAGAGGGTAGCAAGGTAAGATGGCTAGAAAGGTGTGTCCCTCAATGGTAATGCTCACATCCTTACATCGGTGAGTGCATCTGATGTTTCCCAAAGTGAGTGAGTGTCAATGGGCACTTGACGAGGGGTTACTGAGGGACCATACTCCCGTACAAACTTAGTAGAGATATAAGAGGAGGTAGCTCTTGAATCAAACAACATGAATGCCTTGGCACCATGTACTAAGAACATACCATACACCATGTCGGAAGCAGTCTGCGCATCCTTGTTAGTCAGGTGCGCGAGGCGGCCGCGGGTAGGCCCAGCAGCTCCCTTGTAAGGAGTGCTCTGAGCCTGCCTAGCGGGGTCGGTGTCGGTGGAGAGGTCTTCCTTGTTGGGCAGTAAGCAACCCTGTGACCTAGGAGGCCACAACCAAAGCAAGTGAAGGGCACACTGCCTGTAGCAGTGGGCGCAGGTGCCTTCCACGTGCCTGTGCTCGGTGCGGGACGAATTAGCGGAGGGCGGGCCGAAGCGGGGTGGTGGTAGTTGGTGGTGTAGGTACCACCTCCACGGCTCGAGCCACGCGCAGCTCCCTATGGAAGACGAGGGCGAGGCGGGGGCAACCCACTCACTCACGGCCTCTGACGGGCCGAGGAGCGAGAGGTGGCCTCCACACCACGCTTCTTCTCCTTGTAGAAGGCGTCAGCCTCCATACGACCCTTCTCAATCTCCAACATCTTGTCAATCATCTCCCTCAAGGTGTAACTAGAGTTACCCAAGAGGGTCAGCTTGAGACGAGGGTTCAGCCCCTTGCAGAAGTAGTACATCTTCTTCTCAGTGTCGCTCTCAGAGGGAGCATACCGCATCATGCGGGTGAAGCGGTTCACGTACTCGTGAATCCTCTCAGAGCCCTGAGAGATGTTGCGGAACTCCTCCGCCTTGGCCTCCATAGCACCATCAGGAATGTGGTACTCGCGGAAGGCCCCAGTGAACTCCTCCCAAGAGATGTGAGCAGGGTCAGGGTGGGAGTCACTGAAACTTTCCCACCAAGCGCGTGGTACGCCAGTGAGCTGGTGGGCTGCAACCCCGACGCACTCCTCGTCGGAGCAAGTGGTGAGGTCCAGCTTCTTCTTTATCTCCCACAGCCAGTCCTTGGCGGCGAAGGGATCGCTGTCGGTGCCGTCGAAGGTAGGCGGCCTCAGCTTGAGGAACCCTTCCAGCTTCCTCTGGAAGTCGTTCTGGAAGCCTCCATTGCGCCTCACCATGTTCTCAGCGAGGGCCTCCATGATGCGGGTCTGCCGGTCCATCACCTCAGCCAGAAGCGGGGGAGGTGGTGGTGGTGGGTCTGCTCCAAATTGAGCATCTCTAGCAGGCAGAGGTGGTGGAGGTGGGGGAAGGTTCTCTCCAGGCTGGGGTCCCTCCACACGCGATGGGGTAGCGGCGCGGGGTGCCTCCTCCTCCATAAAGAGGGGCACGCCTCCACGCCCACGACCACATGGGCGACCACGACCACGTGGGGCCGGTGCGGGGGAAGGGGAACGGCGACCCAAACGCTCAGAACGACGAGTCGACATCTTGCTGCAAGGTATAAGGATTAGGTGACCGTGCATTAAATTAATATTTAGTTAAAGTAATTAACTAGCCATACACTCAAACAAAGAACCATAACAACCATAAAATGCGATAACATGCAAGCATCCATTACATGAGTTCATTACATGGCGACATCTCCAGCAGCTATGCTAGAAGATTCGTGAGAAACACTCTATGCGCAGGTAGGCTCCAGAAGGTGGACAATCTACTCTACTCTCTGAGTGAGTCATGTCACACGGTCACGCAGGACCAACTTAGCTCTACTGCTCCTACATTACTCATGAAGCATGACTGGAACTAGACCGAGTTATTGTCGACGGAGGGGGACTGTGGCTGGTACATGGCCTTGATCTCCTCGAGGGTCTTGTGGAGGCAAGAGACGTAGCTCATAGCATGGATGAGCTGTTCTGTCGGCGGTGGCTCAGGGTACTCCTCCGAAGGACACACCATCAAGTTGAGGCGGGTCGGTGGAAGGGTGAATTCCTCCTTGCGAGCCTCTGTGCGGTACCTCCTTGGCAGCAACTCCTAAACCTCCTCGTACTCCATGACGTGTTTCGCGTCAGACTCCTTCCAAGCCTCCATGGTCCTGTCAGCCTTTTCCTTGACAAACTCCATGAGCTTGATGTAGGTGATCAGATGACCGAGGTTGTGCGCAGCATTGGAGCGCACCTCAACCAACTCCTGAGTGGCCATGTTGCACTTGGCTTGCACCATCACCTGGCGGAGTCCAGCCCTCCTCTCATCCTCGTAGCACTTCACTAAGGCAGCATTCCTCGCATCGAGGATCCTCTGGAGCTCACTCACCTCGTTGTCGAGGTAGTCGTTCCTCAGCTCGAGATCTCCTGCCTTGTTCTGGAGATCCTCTATCTCCCTCTCGTACGCCTTCGCACGGAAAGCGTAGGCGCAGTCACGGCACCCAAGCTTGTGCTGGAGGTCGAGATTCGCCTTCTCCAAGGCCTTCTTCTCCTGCTCCGCCTTCAGGAGGCCCTTGTCCGCCTCAAATAGAAGGTCGCGGTAGTGACGGTTCCTCTGCTCCACCTCGAGGATGTGCCGGTCCTGGTACAGGAGGTACCGCCCGGACATGTGGACGCAAGGGTCCTCCTCAGTGAAGACAACCTAGTCGATGTCGGCGAGGGGTACCCAAGTGCGCTTGGAGAGGTCCAAGGCACGCGGAAGTGGCCTCCCTTGAAGCGCTCGTATGCGTCATGCATCACGCAGCGGAGTGCCGAGTGAGAGACGGACTGAACGGCTGCGTCAACGGAGGCTTCCACCTCGACCTCGGTGAAGGTCTGTAGCTCCGACACCATCTCACTCGCGGGGACCATGAAAGTGATCACCAAGTGACCCTCTAGACCACCATCTGGCGAGGGCTTGCCCGGCAAGTGTACACGAGGCTCTCGGCGAGAACACCGAGCTCAGCGAGCACCTCACGAAGGATGAGGGCAAAACCCCCGTAGGTCGTTCCGTCGATCACGACGTCGACGGAGTCGTTCTGCACGGGGCCGAGAGGCTGGTGCTGAGAAAGGCCCTCCATCTGCATAGATTTCAAGGTTGAGTTAAAAAATAGTTCATAAAGAGGTAAGCCATGCATAAAAAGATGCAGGGTCGGTACTATAACCGAAAAAGACTTATTTTTAGTGAGTTATGGTTTGTCCAATCCTAAGGGTTTCGTCCTAGGGTCAAGTATGGCTCTGATACCAACTGTAACGATCTCAATTTTCCACGAAGGGAAAATCCACATATGTGAATTATAATACGATAGTCTCCAGAGATCATCCCATCGCATTATCAAATTATAGTCGATAACATCATCATACATCGAGTTCTGAATTAAAAGAGTACAATAGGGGGGTCTAATTTAATTATTACATCGCCACACTGACGGAATCACACCAACACACATCATCCGGAACAGCGAAGGGAAGCGTAGATCTCCAGCATCTCCAACTTGAGCGCAGCACGATACCCTACTCCTCCAGGTCGACGTCCTCGTACCCATCCTCCGGCCCGTCACCTAAGTCCAAAATCTTTCAGTATGATTTGTACTGGCCACTGGCTCCCACCCTATGTTTTGCGTTTGCTATGTGGAAAGTGGTATGCAAGGGGTAGAAAAGAGAACCTATATCTGGCTGTGGTTTTTCCTATGCAAGTTCATTATTAAGTAGTATAATATAATATAAGTTGTTTCTCAAGTTTTAACACAATTCCCACACATTCATCTCATCCACACACATCTCACCACACACACTCACTCTCTAGGCAACAAGGACAGCTCCCTCTCATCCTTGTCTCAGCGGCTCACAGCCGGATCCTACAAAACCCGGGGGAGAGAAGAAAGGACTCATCTCACTACTCAAGAGAAGCGTAGGTCAAGGGAATGTCCATAACCGGGGACACGACTATACGTATAGATCGATCAACTTTGCAGAGTGTGTACACCTATACTCACAAGATCGCCATCATCGACGTTGCACAACGCCTAGGCCGATAACGGGCTATCTCCTGATCCGGAACGACACCATCCTGCCACTCAGCCCTGGGGCTCCCCGGCGCACTGGCAAACTGAGACTGGGAGACGCAGCACCTAGCCACCGTGGTACTGCGCATCTAGGATGGTGCGGTCCCAACGCCGGCACCACCCACCCTTATCACCTAACAACCTGGCAGTAATGGCATCGCCCAAACCGATTGACATCCACACCCCGCCCATTCAGGGACGAGTGGTGTGCACGAAAGTTCCCAAGGTTTCGGTCCACTCGATATCAGTTTCCTAGAAGGGATCAGACAGGTCATCTCCTCAATCAGGGTACTCCCCCGTGCCATCACAATACCTTTATCCCAGGGCTCGCCCTGGGATCTTCCCAAAACATATGTACCCACCATAGGTACCTCACGTAGGGATGCCCAGGTCGCACCCCCGGCAAGACTCGTCCTGTGGACTCATCGTAGGGCCTGTCTGATCGACTCAACCCTCACCACACACCCAAAACACACTCCAAGATCTCCCCAGTTAATATCATCATTTTAATGGCACACGGTGCCTAGCCACTCACAAGTAAGTCCTCTACTCAACGTAAGGTAAAAAGCATGAATAGAAGCATGTGACATGGTAATATAGCGGTGTCTAGCCTATAAGCGGGTGTGCAGGGGTAAGGTTGCGACAAGGTATCGGCTATCCAAGCAATCTACCATGCAACCTATCAGCTCATTTGCATAAAGTAAAGCAATAGCAATCTACTCAGATCATGATATGTCTACTAGGTGTTACGATGGTGGGTGGGACGTGGCACCTTTCCAGTCATCGCCGAGGTCCTCCGTATAGTCGGGGTCCTCCTCCTCAACGGTCGGCTCCTCCGGGTCTATTTTGTAAACGAACCACGACTTAGACATTACTATAGATAATCACGAAAATGCAAAAGAGATTGAAAAAGATCCAACTTCAGTCAATCATGAGCCTAAGACGTAGAGATTGTTTTCAGAAAAATTTGGACACCAAGTTTGTATTTTTCTGAAATCGTATGCATTTTCTATGAATTTTTAAAGTTCTAAAACTTGATTTTTTCAAGGGAAAAAGGATGGCAGAAGGGGACTTGGGCCGGGTGGCTGTTCGTGGGCTGCTGCAGTGCTTCGGCTTGCTCTGGCCGACATGCGCGCGTGGGGGGGGGTCAAGGCCCGCAGGCGCTCGGCCCATCTCATTCTCCCCCCTTACTCTCTCTTCGGCCTACTGTGCAGGCAAGGCCCACTCCGCCTCTCCCCTGCTGGCCCGCGGGACACTGGGGCAGCTCACGGTGGACAGGGTCCACCAGTCCGCCCCCCTCTCTCCCTCCCTTTCCCCTTGGTCCACCGTGGACCGCGCTGCAGGCGCGCTCGACCTCCTCTGTTCCGCTCGGACGCGGACGCGCCTAGTGCCCGTGCACGCACGCACACGGGGCGCCCGGCTTCGCCTCCTCCCTCAGCTCTGCCCTCGCTCTCGGATGGGAACGCACAGCGGGCACGCACGCGCGCGCGGACGCGGCGAGGCCTCTCCTCGCGGCGTCGCGGGTTGGCGGAACGCTGGCTGCTGCGCCGTAACAGGGGACGGGGCTAGGGTCGCCTTGGCTCGGCGGGCCTTGCGGGGGAGTGTGCACGGCTGGTGCGGAGCTCGACGGCCCACCCTTGGATAGCGAGGTGGCCGGAGCGACATGGAATGCGCCCGACGCGGCGTGGTGATGGTGCGCACGGCGTTCGACCGCCGGCGGTGGCATGGCAACAGTGGCTAGGGAACTGGGGTGGTCTTTGGGTTCGCCTGACCAAACGGCCAGGTGTGCGCGATCACGGCGCAGCTCAACGGCCCCTCCTCGGCGAGCGAGGTGGCCAGAGCGGGACAGAACGGGCGCGGCAGGGGTGGTGGCGGCGCGCATGGCGTTCGGCCACGCCGACGAGGCGAGGGTCCGTGGAGGGGTGTCCGCGGGTGCCCTTGGGATGGCGAAGGTGCCTGTGTGGATGGCAAGGGCCAGCATGCCCTTGCACGGCGTGGACAAGGCCTCGTCATGGCGGTGTCTGGCTATGGCGGGCGCGCGACGCGCAGCGACACGGAGGGGAAAGCTCACCTCGGTGTCGGTGAAGGGGGCTAGTGGTGCAGGGCGAGGCGTCGCAGTGGCGAGGTGAGGCCGTTCAGTGTCATGCCGAACCGCTACGCCGAGGTAGTCGTCGGCGCGGGGATAGCTCCCGGCGGGCTCAGGAGGCGCGATAGGGGCGTTCACACCCTTCCCTCCCTTCTCTCCTCCTGCCTTCCTCCTCTCTGTGGCTTGCCAGCACCGTGGTGTGGCAGCGGGGCTTGGAGAAGGTCGCAGGCGCGGGAGAGCCATGCCTTAAATAGGCCGAGCCGGCCATGGCGAGTGTGATCGGCACGAGACGGCTGAGGGAGCTCGGTTTTTGAATGGAGGGCGGATAGGGCACTCGGGCTAGGGTTTTGGGGGAGCGGGGATTAGTGCGGGGCGTCACGGGCGAGCGGCGCCGGTCAGAGGGCGCTGCCGGCCTGCCACGGCGTTAGGGCTCCTGACGGCGAGCGTCAGCTCTGCCGCCGCTTGGCATCGAGCGGGGTCAGACACGAGGGGAGGCAGAGGTGGGCAGGCACGTGCTCTGGCGGGTCTGAGGCCGTTTGCCTCGGCGCGGTGCCTTTGGCTGGGCGCATCGCGAAACGGCAAGAGCAGCAGTGGCTTTCCGGCGTGCCCAACTCTGTCCCGGCCGAAAGAGGCAAGGGGACAGAGGTGGGGGATGACTGGTGGGCCCGCGGGGCCCACTTGTCATTAGCGTGGTGAGGGAAACGGTGCGGGGCCTGCTGCTGCTGCTCTTTGCCGTGCTGGGCCGGCCTGCTGGGGTTGCGGGTTGAGGGGGGGGGGCAGGTTGGGCCTTGTTGCCGAGCTGGGCTGGTTGGGGTGCGGTGGGTCTGCTGCTAGCTAGGCTGGCTGGCACCCAGGCCGAGCCCTCTTCCTTCCCTTTCCTCTTTCTCTTTTGTTTTCTATTTTCCAAACCAGGTTGCTTAGTTTGTTAAGTGTAACACAAGAAACCCAAGAGAAGCAAATCAAAGTTAAGTTAAATGAAATGCTATGCAACTATATCTAGCACTATTAGGATCTACTTGTGCAACTAACAAAAAGGGGGCTTCCTATCATGCAAACACCAACATGGGCTAAGCAAGGGAAAAGTTTTAAAAAGTTGTCATTTTTGTGTGGGTTGTTACAATATGCTGGTTGGCAGTGTCTGAAACAAGTAGTGTCTATGGCTCAGGGTAGTTTGTATGCATCTAGCTCGGACCAGTATGTGAGATCTGCTGGTATCACTCAGCATCTGTTTGCTGGTACTACTGTATGCAACTATATGCATGAACATCTGTTATGTTTAACTATGCGTGTGAACATCTATGCAAGGTCATTTATTATATTTATTTGTTGGGTTGGATGAGCAAAGGATCTCAAAGCAGTTATCCTTCAGAAAGCAATTATCTGTTGGGTTGGATCATCATCCATTATCTGAAAGCAATTATCTGAAAGCCATTATCTTTTCATAGCAAAACAAAAATACTAGAGATTATATCAGATAAGGAGATATCCTCCGAGCCAGCTAAAGCAATTGACATCATCCATTACAAAGAAAAAGCATCAACTATTAATAAAAAAACTTAAACAAAGAAATCATCATCGTGGCCTTCTCCCACTGTTGTTCCAGGTGCAACAACGCCATCATCAGTGTAGGCCTCGTCATCATCTTCATCTTCTGCATCTAGAAGTGCACTGTGATCTGGTTCAGGAACAAACTGTGTAAGAGCCTGGTTAATAATAGAGGCATCACCACTTGTGCCTTCCATGTCTGCTCTCCTCCAATTTGTCAAATCCTAATACATCATTCATGTCTTGCACTCCCACGTCCAGTAAGCTTACGTCGTTGTCATCATTATGTACTGTTGCTTCTGGCATGGCAAACAAATTCTTAGGCTTGATTGCAACAACACTAGACCAACCGGGCTTATTTGGGATTTCAGCAAAAAAACACTAGTTCAACTTGTGTTGCCAGAATATATGGGTCACTAGAATATCGATGACGACTTGTATCAATATCAATAATCCCATATTCATCCTTATTATATCCCTTTCCTTTGGTCGTAGAGGCTGCTGGTACATCATACCAGTCACATTGAAATAAAACCACTTCTTTTTCCTTGCCAAAATCTAGAGTGATTATTTTTTGAATGACTCCATACCATGCCATATTACCGGTAACGGCATCACCCTTAACATAAACGCCACTATTTCTGGTACTCAGATGTTTCTCAATAGTAGCAGTTCGGAACAGGAAACCGTGGATAAAGCATCTATTCAGCATACGGGCTCGATGGTCTGGTCCTTGAGCAAGCGAATATAAAAGGTCACCATTTTCCTTCTTGATCTGCAAAACATATTTCCATATTATAAATCAGTAAATAACATAAGACATTAAGACTTCCAAAAAGATTAACTAATTACTCACTTTTTGCTGAAACCAATTTACAAATCCCACCTTGTGTCGTTTCTCAAGGTTTCTTGTACCATCCATCTTCAGTTCATCCATATGCTCACTGCATTGCAAACACATATTCAAATCTTTTGTAATGGAGGACTACACATATATATTGCAAAAAAATTAAAATAAATATATATTCAACTTACTCAACCCATTGTATGGCCTCATCACAGTTGGTTATCATGTAGTGCCTCATCTTCAGTAACTCTTCACTAGAAATTATCTCGAAACTATATCCTTTCTTGCTGTAATCAATTTCGCTGAAAATGCTTAGCCCAGATGGTGGCTCATTCACACTGGCACTTTCATGATGATCATCTTGATTCAATTTGGTGTCAACATCTTCCAAAAAACGAGAGCAAAAAATCAAGCACTCCTCAGAGATATATCCCTCCGCTATTGAACCTTTAGGATGTGCTTTGTTCCTCACATAGCCTTTTAGTATACGTAAATATCTCTAAACCGGATACATCCACCTTTAGCTCACAGGTCCCCCTAGTTTAGCATCTTCAGCTAGATGTACTAGCAAATGCATCATTATGTCAAAAAATCCAGGTGGGAATATCGTCTCAAGACGACAAAAAGTCTCTCTGATTGATGTACTAAGCTTATCAAGATCTGCTGCTACTAGCTCCTTTGAGCAAATTGCATTAAAGAACCTACTAAGATCAATCAATGCGATCACAACATCTTCTGGCAGAATGCTGCGTACAATTAAAGGTAACAACTTTTGTAGAATAACATGATAGTCATGACTTTTGAGTCCAACAACCTTACAAGCTTTAGCATCAACACATCTCTTTATATTGGATGCAAACCCATCAGGCATCTTTATTCCTTCTAAAAATCTACAAAAAACATCCTTCTCTTTCTTAGATAATTTGTACAACGTTGCTGGCGTAGTATATTTATTATTCTCCATCACAAGATGTTGATCCTTTCTCATACCAATAAGTTCCATGTCAAGCCGAGCCTTCTCACTATCCTTACATTTACCATTAATTTCAAGTAAAGTACCCATAATGCTCTCACATATGTTCTTCTCAATGTGCATCACATCCAAATTATGCCTTATAAGCAATGAGTCCCGATATGGCAAATCAAAGAAAATACTTTGCTTCCTCCAATTGTGCCATCTATTTTGATCTTCACTATGCTTCCTTTTTCTTGACATTTTTCCAAAACTAACTTGCTAAAAACTTTGGAATTGTTCCCTCACTTGTTCACCGGTCAATGGCTTAGGAGCCTGCCTCGTTTCCACTCTGTTATTAAAGCTGATCCTATTCCTGTGCCACCTATATATCGATGATGAACTCATTAATTAATTAGAAATTTAAAAGGCAACAACATAATATATTTCAGCTAAATGATATCTTACCTATGTCTCAATGGCAAAAAGCGTCGAGGTCCCATGTAGCAATGCTTTGACCCATATTTTAGCCACAAGAATTCTGTATCCTTATTGCAATAAGGACATGCAAACTTCCCTTTGGTGCTCCAACCAGATAACATAGCATATGCAGGAAAATCATTGATTGTCCAAAGTAGAAGAGCATGCATATTAAAATTCTTCTTTTCCTTGGTATCCCATGTTTCAACACCATCATTCCACAACTCATTTAGCTCATCGATCAGAGGACGAAAGTATACATCAATATTGTTCCCAGGAGATTTTGGTCCTGGAACCAACATCGACATCATCCAGTAAGATTGTTTCATACACAACCAAGGTGGCAAATTATAAGGGATTAGGATCACAGGCCAAGTGGTATATGTAGTATTTATCATCCCACATGGATTGAATCCATCAGATGCCAGAGCTAGCCTAACATTACGAGGATCCGATGAAAACCACTTGTACTTGTCATCCACATGTTTCCATGTCGGAGAGTCTGCAGGGTGCCGCATCTTGCCATCACGGGCCAATCCTTCCTTGTGCCATCTCATGTCTGGTGATGTGCTCTCCCTCATATATAATCTCTGCAGCCTAGGAATTAGTGGGAAATACCGAAGGATCTTACAAGGAACACGCTTCTTTGTTGTACCACAATTGTCACTATCAGCATCATCACCCTTTGCTGCACCCTCATCCTTCCATCTTGACTCACCACATGTTGGTCATGTATCCAGTTTTTCATTCTCCATCCAAAACAATACACAGTCATTCTCACATGCGTGTATCTTTTCATAGTCTAGACCTAGATCTTGAACTATCCTCTGCACTTTCTCCAACGTGTTTGGGATGCAGTGGCCTTCAGGTAGAACAAGTGAGAAAATATTGAGTATGTTTCTCAAGGAAGTGTTAGTAATACCATGCATGCACTTAATCTGAAACAATCTCACGATAAAAGAAACCTTGGTTGCCTCCTTGCAACCTGGATAAAGTTCTTGTCTTGTCTCCTCTAGTAATCTATAGAATTTCTTGGCACGCTCATTTGGCTCTTTATCTGGACCTTGGATGATGTTTCCATGTATACTAGCTCTGATTAGTGTTCCAACCATCTCAGTAGCACGATCTTCGTCGTCACGTCCTGCTTCTTCGTCATCATCTTCTGGTATTTCAAGATTCGATGGGCCATCGCCTTCATCACTTGGATGTTCACCTTCGGAGATGAAACTTTCATCAAACCAAAAAGTAAGAACATGATAATGAACCTCCTGTCTCATTTTGTAAACCATGCATCGACATCTAGAACACGAGCATAGCGCAGTTGATGTACCATCAAATGTGGTTTCAATAAATTTCTTCAGTTTGTCATACCAAATTGGATCAGACTTATCCATACGCATCCAACTCCTGTTTTCATGTTGTGACATTATTTTTCTGCATGAAGATGAATGGATATATGTGATCAAACACAGACATATATATATATATATATATGCATATATACAAAAATATCTTTAAGCTACCAATATAATCACACCACTGAAAACGACTAATAACTTACTATTTATTTGGAGCGCACCACGCTCGATCACCTGCAGGCCTGGGATATGATCGCCGATCCCTGTCGTCTCGCTTGGCCAGAGTCTGGAGAGCACCCACACACACCTCCGACCCCTAATGATCGTCGATCGATCGATCTCCACAGCTGCACACCGACCGCCGGCCGTAGTCGATCGCGCGAAGCTCAGGGCGCACTGTGGTGTCGATCGACGATGAGGGATCGATCATGATCAGGGCGAGCGTGAGGGCCGCGACCGGGTTTACGGTATACTTACGTACGTACGCACGGCCAAGCACGCGGCCCATAACTGTCCCTGCTCCTATGAAACGTGCTGGGCTTGATCTGGCCATCAGCACACCAAGCCTTGCCCTGGCCTGTTGGACAAACAAACAACCGAATGTACCAGGTTTATAGCAACAAAAATCATAACAAAATTCATGTGGCAATAGGATATACTATTGCATCATCTTAAATATTTGGTTGCAATACACTAATATTATGTTGTGGCAATACCAACATTATATTACAACACGTTTCAAATGAAGTTGCAATACTCGGTCTTCCAATTGCAATGCTTCTGAGGTATATTGCAACCCAACAAAACTATGGCAATAATATCATGTAATAACCACATTTGTTCTATGTGGTTGCAAGACCACTAGAAAGTTGCAAATCTCGACAATACTAATGCAACAAAACATAATCATTGCAATATTGTAACCTATAACAACAACTTTCACATACGTGTGGCTATAGATCATACCTATTGCAACTCAAAAAGAAAATATTGCAACACACTATTTTAGTAGCAAAATAGTACCCCTACTGCCGCGTTCAACACCAAATGTTGCAAAACGCACTCCTATTACCACATATTTTGTGTCGTTGCAAAGGGAGTCGTGTGGCAAGAGTAGGGAAATCTAGTAGTGTAGAAGGGAAACCTTTACACTAAAACACATCTTGAAAGGTTTCCAAGGACAAGCTTAGTGTCCTCAAACAAGCACCTCTGAGATCCTAACATAAGTGTTCACATTTTTTGTTGCCTACCCTTGTAAAACGAGCATAGAATTATATGATTATATTCCTTTGGGTATTTTTCTCACTAACCTTTCTAGGTATAGAGTAGAAAGAATAAAGGAATGACAAACATAAGGTATGTCCAACAATCATCATGCAACATTGAATTTCATTCATCCAATCTTCATTTTTGCAAAATTCAAGCTTGGGGGTGTTGACACCAAAGGTGGCAAACGGAAAAAGACCGCAAGCGTACGGTTGTCAAGTGTAGCTTTCACTGGGAGTATTCCAGGTATCGTATTTTCCACACGGAACGAGAAGTGAGTTAACTAGGAATATGGTTATGTCCTATGATGGATCAAGGGAGACTATGATAACTGAGTTGAGAGGTTCGATATAGCAAAGATATCTAACAAGGTATAGCTGGTTATACTGGCTTTATCAGCCCTTCTCTTGCAGGGGGCGATGGGATAGATCAGAAAGAGGACAAAACTCTAACCGGACCACGCCATCAAGTTGTATTGAGGCCCTACCTTTTAAGAACTTATCTGACACGTGTGGTGGAATACAAAGACTAGATAGAGCTGTCACCTTCTACTAGCATCCACAAACAATCCGCGCGATAAGCGGTTTACAAAGGCAAGATCTAGTCTAGACACCACGTCTACACTATTCTTACTACTTTAACCCTACGTTAAGGCTAAAGCACTCTACTTAAAGTAAAGCGATGAACAAGCGCGAAAAGGTGTGTAACAGCTAAACCAGATTTAGAATATTGAATGCTATAAAGAACTCGGAGGAATCACTTACAAGTGCTGAACTTACAAGAGAATCGCATCCGCTGAGGTACAACTCGGAGAAGACGCCAGACAGGCCTGACTCTCCTCCAGGCTCTCCTCACTCTCTTCCAACTAGCATAGCACTACTACAGAGCTCTGCCAAGATACTAAGGAGTAGTTTCTCCAATGAGGCATGAATGAGAGTGAAGGCCTAGGGGGGTATTTATAGTTAGAGGTGGAGTAGGGGCTACTCCGGTGCCACGTCAGTGATCCGCGCCACCTCCATCAGCCACCGTAGGATGAAACTGTCATTGTAACCATCTTAAATCAACTATGGAGATCAAGTGGATGCATGGAGGCATGCAGGAAGGCGATGGAGAGCTCAGGGCATCTTCTGGGCACCTGGGCATGGTCGGTCGACCACCCCCTGACAGGTGGGCCCTACCCCTTTCTTCTAGAAGCTGACCCCACTGGTCAGGGGGCCTGTGGGTGGTCTCTGGGCCCACCTAGGAGGTCGGCCGACCACCTTTAGAGAGCCCTGGGCCTCCCCTTCAGCGTGGGACCTCCTTGATAGGTGTGGATTCTGCTGTCCAAAATTGGGCCCAAAGTGCGGTCGGTCGATCGTCTTTTGTGGCCAAATAAGCTCATCTTTTGCAGGTAGCTTCTAGAGGTAATGTCCATCATGATGGTGTATTGGATTTGCACATTTGCCATACTTGGAAATATGTCATGTTGGGCCCATGGATCCTCGTGCTTTGATCTAGAACCATTGAGAAGAAGCACAGAGGAGATCCAAGGGTGAATCTTCACTCTAGGAGGTCTCTTATGGATCATGGGGGCTTGGGAGGCCTAGTGGCCCCACAGGGAGGTCGGCCGACCCCCTGAGTGGGCCCACTAGCTCCCAAAAGTCCCCATTTGTCATTACCTACACTCAAATAGTCAAGGGACATGTAGAACAAGTTATTGGGTAAAGTATGTTCATGTTATGCTTGTCTTTCTTTGATTTTGAGGATGTTGACGGTATTTTGATAGTGTAAAAACATAGTGAAATTACTATCAATAAGATCCCCCATACTTACCTCTTTGCTCGTCCTCGAGTAAAGGATAAAAGTAAACATAACTATGCTATTCAAAGTATAAAGGAAGCATAAAGATTTATTCAATACATTTGTCATACAAGTGGGATATGTGGTATTGTCTAACATATATCCTTGAGAGGTTGAGAAATGGAATAGTTCTTAAGGCAAAGTCATCTCCCCAAAATCATATTTTAGTACTTGGAGTTTTTTTTGATAAGTTTTTCAAAAGAAAGCTCATAAGTCAACTTACTCCTCATATAGCACTCTAGATCACTCAGAAGGTGTATGATTCCTTACCAAGGCATAACATGAGATTGGCTTCTTGTATCTCCCTATTTCTAAATGGCTTATGTGGAGCTTAGGTAGGATAAACAATGTAGCATACTTGCATTACTTATATTGTAAAGTCAAAACAAGGATCCAAGGAGAAAAATGTCATAATCCTAGATCAAGATGTGCATGTGTATGGAATATGATAGTAGACTTTATTATACTCTTTAACTATGTATGATCTCTTTAACTTTATGATTGTTTGAGATATGGCTATCTCATTTTTTTTGCTGAGCTTTTGCTCATCATCATTTTTGATAGCCATATCTCTTTTGAAGAATTTGAGAGAGATCATAACATATTTCTAGAGTATTTATTGGATGGTCATAGAACAAGTAAATGAAAGGCATGTTTTGCGTACTTCCAGTGTAGAAGCAGCATTTATATGTGGTGTGTACGTGATCTTGATCTTTGAACTATGACAAAATTCTCAACAAGGGTCACAAGGTTTGACCAAACTCAAAGCAAATACAAGAAGCATATGAGGAAGGTTTTTGATCATGTATAAACATATATGGCTTTGGTAGGAATTTCTCACTATAGAGGAGTAGTGACATTATGGTTTTATGACATTTTTCAAAAATTAATCTCCAAGCACTTTAAATAGACAGGGTATGAATCATGAGCCAAGAACTTATATCTTATTAATCAACAACTTAGTCAATATGGTTTCCTATCAAGATATTTTCCCACTAGCATAAACAAAAGCAAGAATTCATCTTTATGACGCTTTTACCCTTAGAACGTCATAGATCATGTCACTTTTCAAGTTTTAGTTTCGAATGCGATCTTCTTGTTTTTATTCAATATTAAAAGGGAAATAAACTAAGCAATTAATTTCATGAAGAAATTATTTTTATTTCATTTTTATTAAAAGAGAAAATGAGTAAACAAATAAATAAAATAAAGCATAAAGGAAAAGGGGAGAGACGTGGCAAACCAGACAGAATGGATGTTGAAGTTGAGTGGACGCTGGCTGGGGGGCCCGGGCCTTCTAGGTGCTATACCGTTGTAGCACTTCACCCAGGAGTATTCCAGGGTATCATAATTTATATTCTCCCAAGGGAAAGAGGAGCTAGAAATAATAATAAAAGAGAGATCCTTGAGATCACCTCAATTTAGCACCAACTAGTGTAAGGGGGTAATCGATATAATGATAGGAAGGTGATGATGTAACAAACTGGTAAAGATAAGTGAGAGATGACTAGTGAGTATAACTATGTGGGAGGACAATGAGAGAGTAAAAGGACTCTTGTGATTCCAAGTCTACCTTTGTGGATTTAACTATGGCACTCAGATGAGACAAACATCGATTGATTCCTCAATACAAGTATGCTAGGCGAGGGGGTAGATCAGTAGGAGGACAAAACTCCTACCGGACCGCGCCCTCTTTTTACGGGGGCCTTATCTTTTAAGAACTTGCCTAAGAACACGTGATGGAATACAATGACTAGACAAGGTTGTCACCTCTTGCTAGCCGCCACAAACAATCCGTGCAACAAGCGATAACCAAAGGCAAGATGAAGTATAAGCACCACGCTTACACCTATTCTCACTACTCTAATCGTGTATCCGACAACTAGAATACCCTATGACAGGCGATGATCGCATACAGGAAAGGCCACAAGGATCTCAATCTAGTTTATAGCAACTAAATGACTAAGTAAAGTAAAGTAAAGAAGGAATATTGCACAAAGTAAAGACTAAGTAAAGTAAAGTAAAGAAGGAATATTGCATAAATAAGTAAAGTCTTACAAAAGGGAAAAGATACAAGAGCTTATACCAGATCCTCTGTGAAGACAACTCCGGAAAGCCTGAGCTAAGCTCAACTCAACTCTAACTCCCATACTAGAGAACACCACTAGACTAATCTCCACTTGAGAACAACAGTGGTTTGTATGGATTACATCATGATTAAAGAGAGAGGTCTTGGCCTCTATTTATAGTGGAGGGTGGAGTAGGGGCTACTCCAGTGCCACGTCATCGATCCAGGGGGCTTCAATCCTCCTCCCTTGGATCAAACCGTCATAGAACCGCCTTGGATGAATGGCTTGGATTTGCAACATGTGCTAGTTGATATGGCGGTTGAGAGGGGTCCAACCGACCTAAGGGGGTGGTCGGCCGATGTGACGGAACCGCCCAAACTAAAAAGAATCAAGTGCTAAAGTAGCTGACTTAGCTACCACTTAAAACACTTGAGCCCATATAATCCCGGTAGTCCGGAAATCTCGAAGGATTTCTATCATCAACTCAGGATCGCGTACATTCAGGGATACACATTCGAACGAGCCACAAATCAACCGAAAATACTTAAAGTACGAAATAAAGTTATTACAATACTTTGTTCCAAATAAAAGTAGTACTTACGCCACAACACGTGTGGCCAAATAAAACATTGTTTGAAACTAAACTTGGAAGTTTTAAAAGACAGGGGTGCCCACAATGTCAGGTCCGACAACAGCAAAAGATGAGCTTGTAGAAGACCTTGCCCAAGGCCTACTCCTCTTCTCCTTCGAAAGGATAGAGACAGTGCTTACAATAGCAGATGTATACTTGGCCATCTGCAACAAACGGGATAAACCCTGAGTACGGGAATATACTCAGCTAGACTTACTCGTCTAACTAAAAAATAAAGACTCCGAGGATATGCATGGCTGTATCTGGAGTTGGGTAAGCTTTACTTTGCGGAAATGCTTAAATTAAAGGAGTTTACTTTAGTGATGCAGTGAGCAGTCATCTTTTATCCTACTAATTATCTCTAGGTTATTGCATCTATACTAGAGCACTCACTTGAACTACTCAACAATATAGTAACATATATCCAGTTCCTTCATCAATATTTTAGTAGAACCATTAAGGTGTCACATGGAGTTGTACTGTGGTGAAGCTCAGCATAATCCCCCATATCCAGTGGGGGCGGCAATTTGAATCGATATACACCAGCTGGTAAGATTACCTTTAACACACGCCCATACTTTCCCCGTCGGGTCAGCATTAGGTTACCGCTCAACAAAGTCCAGGTGGTAATCGACGCGGGCTTGCATTGGTCCACCCAATTGTAGAAAATAGATGGCCACCACGGGGCAGATCATATCTACAGTCTAGAGGGTGCTCACAGCAGAGCGAGCTCCGACCCGGACAGTGTTTACTCGGCTTCGGGGTCGATACTCACAACGGCCCCTATGTGAAAGGGTGCATTCAAAGATGTAAGAGGGCCACCATCGTGTACAAACCTACACGATCCACCGGACGGACTGCCCCCAAGTCTAAACCACTTGGTGCACTTGCCTTCCAGTTGACCGTATTTCATTACTACCATAGGTTCTTTCCACGATAGCGAATATAGCCAACCGTGATAGTATTACCCCCAAGGGATAATACGAAACATAAAAAGAAAGGTAACCATTATTTCTAAGCATGCTAAGCGGTTGCTTTTACTTTATTATTAACAGGGTAACAAGGTAGGTAAAGCAATAATCAAGGAAGGTAATGCATCAATTTGGGATTCAAACAACTCCTATCACCTAATGCATCACAGTATAAAATACTCAAGTAGATTAATTTGTAAAAACTGGGAGGCTTAAGAATGCTCCGGGGCTTGCCTTGAGAGAAGGTGGAGGGCTGGTGGTCAAGGCACTCAGGAAGGTTAGTGTCGAGCTCGTGGTACTCCTCGTACAACTCCTGTACCTCCTGGACTTCGGTCTCTATGGGCTCCTGATGTTCCTCCACGGATCCTAAATGATTGCAATGCATAAATGAATAACTGAATGGTGCAGGGATGATGCTCGAACAGGATTTAACACACTAACAGAGATTCTAAGCATACACCCAAAAAGAACTACCACAAAGCTACTAGGGCTAGAGCTACTAGCTAGCAGGATAAAACAGGCTATAACTTATTCTTAACAGAAACTAGCAACAAGATTTTACCAACTCTAGATATAACAAACAAGCGTGGCATACCACTGAAAACAGAATAGGAAATCATTTCGGGAACGGGCTCGAGGCATGCGGAGGCACTCGAGGCAACTGGCGGGCATGACCCTCAATTACTCGAGGTCCATCTACCGTCGAGCAGAACAGAGAATGGTGCGGATCGACGTGTTCTTGCCAATGGTGAAGTCTTCGGCGGCGGGGTTGGTTGTGCTAGGCTCGGGATGACTTACGCGCATCCACTGGTGGTGTTGGTTGAACCGGCGCGACCGTGAAGAGGGGTCGACGGTGTGCGGTGGTGGTGCGACACGGCGAAGTGATCACCGGCAAAGCGAGGCTCGGCGCTGGGGTGCGTGAGCATCGTGGTGATGTGGTGAGTGCGGCTCGAGGGCTAGCTGAGCCAGAGAGGCTCTGTGGAAACCTGTCCACGTGCAAGCTCCGCGGCGGCGGCAATGGCGCACGGCCAATGGTGCTGTGACGACAAGGGTCGAACTGAAGCTAGAGTAAAGGCGTTCTCACCTCGGTTAACTCCGGCGAAGCTTCCACGAAGATGGAGGCGTCGGAGATGAGACGGCGAACGGTGAACGCTGGTTGATCGGTGCGGTGGCAACTCGAGACCAAGGAACGGCGGGGACGTTCCGGCGACTGGAGTGCTTGGTTGGGGAAGAAGAGGCGAGCAACGTGTGTGTGGGGCAAAGGAGAAAGCTAGTGCGAGAAGGATTGAGCAGAGAAGCTCGGGTGGTGGTGGATTTGAGAAGGGGCGCTTGTGGTGCTCGGAACTCTTGACGCGAAGAAGAACAGAGAACTGCGAGCGATTGAGCGAGTGCGGATGAGTGTGGATGAGTGCAAACGAGTGCGGGAGGTGGAGGAGGTATAGGCGCTCCTCTTGGGATGGTCATGGCCGACCGGCGCTGCTAGAGGGGACGTGACGCGATGGTGCGGCGGTGGCAGCGGCGATGGCGTGCTTGTGGCGGGCGGAGCAGAGCAAGACTTGGTCGACGCGCCGTTAGTGCGGATTCGCGCTTGATTGCGAAAGAGACAAGGCGGGACGCTGATCGGACGTGGCACTGCGGCGGCGTTACTGCGAAACGATGGCGCGGCACGCGGCAGGGCGGCTGGTAGGTCTGCGGCGGCGAAACAGAGCGTCAGCGGTGGGAAAATGGTGCCGACTTGGTCCTAGCGCCGTTAACGCAGATTTGAGTGAGACAGAACGAGCGGCGACAGCGATGTCAGTGCAGAGCCGAAGCGGCGGCGATGGCGTGTTCCACTTCCGCGGTCAGGCATCGTCGGCCACGCGGAGGATGACTCCGACGTACGGCTCAGCCGCGGTCGGGTGAGTGCGCGCGAGCGTGCGCGGCACGTGCGTTCGGTCGAGCGTGCGGGAGAGGGGTCGACAGCGAGGGTAGGGTCGATCGGCTGATCGAGCCTCCGACTCGGTCGAGCCTTCCGTGCGGGGTCGTTCGTCCAAGCCTCGGTTCGTAACTTCGAGGGGTCGAAGTCGAGGGATAGAAGTCGAGGGGGGGGGGCGTCGATCGACTGGTCGATCGAGCCTCTGGCTCGGTCGAGCCTTTGGCCCGGGGTCGTTCGATCGAACCCTCGGTCCGTCACTTTTCTATCGAGCGGGGGTCGAGGTCGAGGGGTAGAAGTCGAGGGGTGGTGCTCGACCTGTCTCGATTCTGATTTCCTTTTCCATTCTCTTTTATTTGATAAAACTAAGCAGGGTAACTAAATAGATTAAACACAAGATTAAGCACAAAAACACCTATTCAATTCTAGTTTCAAAACACATAAACACACACATGGAATGATAGCATATGCAAACATGAATGCAATGAAATGAGGTGCTTAGTGGCTAATGATGATCCTAATGCAAGCTTGACACAGGGTGTCACAGCCCTTCCCCCCTTAACGAAATCTCGTCCCGATATTTGAGTTTTAGTACCATTTATTATAAAAGGCGGGGTAGTTTGCGATTAGGTAGACCTCGGTCTCCCAGGTTGCATCATGGGGACCATGATGACTCCAAAGAACCTTGAAAGTCTTCACTTCTCGATTCCTGGTGACTCTTGTCTTTGTATCCAAGATCCTTTCTGGTTTCTCAAAGTATGCCAAGTCTGAGCTGATCACGATGTCTGAACTTGGAACAGATTCTTCTTCTGGAACTCGAAGACACTTCTTGAACTATGATACATGGAACACTGGAAAGATAGAACTCATCTCTGGGGGTAACTGTACTTGATAAGCCACTTTACCTTTCCTTGCGATGATCTGATAAGGTCCAACATATCGGGGTGCTAACTTCTTCTTAACTCCAAAACGACGAACGCCTCTCATTGGTGATACCTTAAGGTACACATAATCACCAACTTGAAACTCCAAAGGTCTCCTCCTTTGATCTGCATAACCTTTCTATCGAGATTGGGCTGCCTTGATATGTTGTTGAATAGTGCGGACTATTTCTTCTGCTTCCTTCACATAGTTCGTACCATAGAATCCCTTATCTCCTGATTCAATCCAATTTACAGGGGTTCTACACTTGCGTCCATACAATGCATCGAACAGTGCCATTTTAATGCTTTCTTGGTAACTGTTGTTATAAGAAAACTTCGCCAAAGGTAACCATTTCTCCCATGATCCTTCTGCTGATAAAACACATGCTCTCAACATGTCCTCCAACACTTGATTTACTCGTTCCGTTTGTCCATCTGTTTGAGGGTGATAAGCGGAACTTCGAATCAACTTTGTTCCCAGCTCTTTATGTAACTGCTCCAAAAAACGAGCGATAAACTGTGATCCTCTATCGGATACGATGGTCTTAGGAATACCATGCAACCTTAAGATATTCTGAACATAAAGCTCGGCATACTGATGAGGTCGATGTGTAACCTTGACTGGTATGAAGTGAGCGACCTTTGTTAATCGATCCACGATAACCCATATCGAGTCGTTTCCTTTCTGAGTGGTAGGCAAACCTGTGATAAAGTCCATACTGATATCTTCCCACTTCCACTCAGGGAAAGAAAGAGGTTGTAACAACCCGGCAGGTTTCATGTGTACTGCCTTGATGCGACAACATGTATCACACTTTGCGACATATTCTGCGATATCCAACTTCATCTTAGACCACCAAAACCTTGTCCTCAGGTCTTGATACATCTTACTACTACCAGGGTGGATCGACAACTTTGAGTTATGTGCGTCATTGAGAATCTTTTCTCGCAAGACTTGATCCTTAGGTACTACCAAACGCTGATTGAACCATAGGACTCCTTTCTGATCCACTTTGAAATTCAGAGATTCACTGGTTTCCAACCTTTGTTTGATCTGCACAAGCTCTTTGTCCAATTTCTGTCCTTCAATAATATCGCTATCCAAGGTGCACTGGATAACAATATTATTTATGACCGAAGGGTGCATTAGATCAAAACCATCTTCTAACAAGGGTTGCAACAAGTTGCAATGAGATTTGCGGCTCAAAGCATCTGCTACAACATTTGCTTTTCCAGGATGATAATGCACTTCCAAGTTATAATCCTTGATTAACTCCAACCATCTTCTCTGCCTCATATTCAATTCAGACTGGGTAAACAAGTACTTCAAACTTTTATGATCCGTGAAGATGTGACACAGATTACCCATCAAGTAATGCCTCCATATCTTCAAAGCATGCACAATTGCTGCTAACTCCAAGTCATGTGTCGGGTAATTCTCTTCATGAGGTCGGAGTTGTCGTGAGGCATACGCAATGACTCTTCCATTCTGCATTAGCACACATCCTAATCCAATGGTTGATGCATCACAAAACACATCAAAAGGTTCCTCCAAATTTGGTTGTGCTAAAACTGGTGCAGTTGTCAACAGTGTCCTCCAAATTGCGAAAGAGACAAGGCGGGACGCTGATCGGACGCGGCACTGCGGCGGCGTTACTGCGAAACGACGGCACGGCGCGCGGCAGGGCGGTTGGCAGGTCTGCGGCGGCGAAGCAGAGCGTCAGCAGTGGGAAAACGGTGCTGACTTGGTCCTAGCGCCGTTAACGCAGATTTGAGTGAGACAGAACGAGCGGCGACAGCGATGTCGGTGCAGAGCCGAAGCGGCGGCGATGGCGTGTTCCACTTCCGCGGTCAGGCATCGTCGGCCACGCGGCGGATGACTCCGACGTACGGCTCAGCCGCGGTCGGGTGAGTGCGCGCGAGCGTGCGCGGCACGTGCGTGCGATCGAGCATGCGGGAGAGGGGTCGACATCGAGGGTAGGGTCGATCGGCTGATTGAGCCTCCGACTCGGTCGAGCCTTCCGTGCGGGGTCGTTCGTCCAAGCCTCAATTCGTAACTTCGAGGGGTCGAAGTCGAGGGATAGAAGTCGAGGGGGGGGGCGTCGATCGACTGGCCGATCGAGCCTTTGGCTCGGTCGAGCCTCTGGCCCGGGGTCATTCGATCGAACCCTCGGTCCGTCACTTTTCTATCGAGCGGGGGTCGAGGTCGAGGGGTAGAAGTCGAGGGGTGGTGCTCGGCCTGTCTCGATTCTGATTTCCTTTTCCATTCTCTTTTATTTGATAAAACTAAGCAGGGTAACTAAACAGATTAAACACAAGATTAAGCACAAAAACACCTATTCAATTCTAGTTTCAAAACACATAAACACACACATGGAATGATAGCATATGCAAACATGAATGCAATGAAATGAGGTGCTTAGTGGCTAATGATGATCCTAATGCAAGCTTGACACAGGGTGTCACAGCCGACCCCCCCCCTATGGCCAGTGGGCCATCCCCTGGCCTTGTGGGTGTGACCCCATTGGTCAAGGAACAAATGGGGGCCAGGTGGGCCCAGTGAGTGGTCGGCCGACCGCCCCTTGGGGTCTCTGGCCCACCTCTTGCTCCCTGGTGCAGGTCCCACTTGTCATAGATGTTAGGTGGTTGTTCTGAGGAAGTTGTTGTGTTGATCTCTTTGGTGTGGGCCCATGAATCCATGTACTTTGAATGAGCCATTGGGAGGAAACATAGAGTGATCCAAGGGCTGGAAATCACTCTGAGATACTTCTTCTAGATCATGGCCGAGGGGGGGAGACCTGGTGGCCCCACAGGGTGGTCGGCCGACCCTCTATGTGGGTCCCACTAGGTCTCTTTTGTTCCATTTCTTCAATACTGCAACAAAATACTCATGGACATATGGAACTTGTTATTTTATAAAGTATGCTCATGCAATGATTGTTTTATCCTTTATCCTAGAGCTATTGGCAACATTTTAGTTATATAAAACAACATCATATTTTGTGCCAACAAGATCCCCCAAGCTTAACCTTTGCTCGTCCCGAGCAAACAATCAATCTTAGCTCGATGGATCAGGAGTTGCTACTATACTTTATATTTCAATAGTACTATATCTACAACAATCATACTTCTTTTTTGTATGAAGAATTCAGCAGTAAAGACTCACCCATATTACCTTAGTCCTCCATGGGGCTTATAGCTTTATCCTTTGTCTTGGGCGGTTGAGAGATAGAACAACTTGACATGAGCACTAGTTTTCTCATTCTTTCGCAAGTTTCATATCAGAGGTTTGGGCAATGTTTTGTAAAAAGAAAACTTAATGTTCCTCAAATGGTACTCTCAAGTTGCTCATAAGGTGTATGATTCCTCACCAAGGCATATATCAAAGTTTGCCTTCTTTCATCCTATCTCTAAAGCTTATGTGGAGCTATGGGTAGGGATCAAAGATGTAGCAAACTTACCTTGCAAATGTTGTAAATTCAAATTCTGGATCCAAGGAGAGAAATGTCATACTCTTAGATCAAGATGTGCAAGTGTGTGGAAGTATGGCAATTGATCGATACTCCTATATTTGGATGATCTCTCTTTCCTATATCATTTTGAGACATAGCTATCTTTTTAATTTTTCTATGAGCTTTGAAGATGCTCATCATCAATTTTTTTTTCATCATTTTGCATAGTCTATGTCTCATTTACTAGCAATATACTAGAGAGATGTTTTCTACTTAGAGCATGGAGTATGATCTATGTGGAAATGTAAGGCATGTTTCTGCGTACTTCCAGTGTAGAAGCAACATGAATATGTGGCGTGTATGTGATCTTGATCTTGGGAGCATCATAAATCTCTTAACAAGGGTCACAAAACTTGACCAAACTCAATACAAAGTAAGCAGCTTATGTAGAAAGCTTATATCATGAAAGAGCATGTATGGCTTTGGTAGGAATTTTCACCATTGAGGAACAAAAAGTGTTTTTATTATTTTAATAAATAAAACTCCGATAGTCATTCTTGCTTAGAACAAAATTATAGCAGCTCTTATCTTGTCATATCATGTCTCACAACAACTTAGACTTAGTTACAACATTTACAACCCACAAAAGTTTTAGGCTCATGATGGCATGAAAACAGAGAGCGCCCAAGAAAATTTAGCGCAGATGAGGTTATGGCAAGGTTGGATCAAGTTTGCTATGTTCCAGGCAAGAATCCAGATAAGCCAAAATCAAGAAAACGATGTCGTAATGAAGATGAACCAATATGGCATTTGAAGGTTAGCTTGTATAATTTACCATACTGGTCCAAATTGAAGCTACAACACAACCTTGATGTTATGCACATAGAGAAAAACATATGTGAAAACATTTTGTTTACTCTACTTAATACTCCGAACAAGACAAAGGACACCATCTCTGCTAGACTAGATTTGGAAGACAGAGGTATAAGAAAAGAGCTTCATTTGCTAGATGGTAGTGGTACTTCGTCCTCAAAGCCAAAAGCTTGTTACGTTCTAACACCTGAAGCAAAGAAAAAGTTCTTGCAATTTGTGAGCAAAGTTAAGTTTTCAGATGGCTATGCCTCCAATATATCAAGATGTGTTAGTATGGAGGGAGGAGGATCAATTAATGGGCTCAAAACACATGACTGTCATATAATGTTGCAGCGTATTTTACCAGCTCCCCTTCATGGTTTAGTGCGCAAAGACGTATATGAAGTAATTGCTGAATTGGGTAGGTTTTTTAGCCAACTTTGCTCCAAAACTCTAAAGGTTGATGCACTACACCAGATGAAGAAAGATATTGTGCTTATCCTTTGCAAGCTAGAGAAAATTTATCCTCCAGCATTCTTCGATGTAATGGTTCACCTGGCAGTACACTTACCTGATGAGGCACTCCTTAGGGGACCGGTGCAGTATGGATGGATGTATCCCATTGAGAGAAGATTGGGCACCTTTAAGCGTTTTGTCCGCAATCAAGCAAGACCTGAAGGATCTATTGCAGAGGCATACACTGTCTATGAGTGTATGACCCAGTGCTCAACATATTTCAGTGACATCATTAGTACGTTCACTAGGCCAGAAAGAAACTTAGATGGAGAAGAGAACAACTCAACCAATGGTTACTCTATTTTTAGTCATGGTATTAACCTGTTGGGTGCTTCAAAACTTCATTACGAAGACAAAGACTATGACTCCATGGTTTGGTTTGTCCTAAATAATTGCAAAGAGGTTGATGAATACAAAGAGTGAGTAATTTATGTCACTTCAACCATGTTTATTCAATAGTAGTGTCACAAAACAACTAATTATCTTCTTCCTTTGCAGCATGTATAGGGCAGAATTAGAACAACAAGGGGTCAACGATGTTGAAAAAATGATGTCAACACAATTCTATGCATGGCTCGAGGATCATGTGTGTGCAACTTGTACAATATGAGAAAATAATTTATGGTCCAATACATTTTGAAACTCACTCATTCTGTATGTTTTCAACCTGCAGATTACTAGATTGAAATACCAAGGCACAACACATGTTGATGAAGACCTGTACTCACTAGCATGCCGACCGGATCCACGAGTGCGTTCGTACACAGCTTGTATAATCAATGGGGTACGGTACCACACTATAGATCGTGACGAACACAGGAAGACACAAAACTCCACCATCAAAAGTGCAGGTACTCACGGTGATGACACAATTGACTTCTATGGGACAATCACAGAAATTATTGAGTTGAGTTATAGTAAGAATAGCAAAGGGCGTAGATCTGTTGTCTTATTACGGTGTGAATGGTACAATCTAGAGGGAAGGACATACCAGATGAAAGCTGATGGTTACTTCAAGAGCATAAACATCCAAGGCCGATGGTATAAGAATGATCCTTTCATTATAGCCACAAATGCTTCACAAGTATTTCTCTTGGAAGATACAAAACTAGGTCCAAGTTGGCGAGTGCTACAAGAATTTGGCCACCGACATATATTTGATGTCGAAGAGTGTGACAACAAACCAACCAATTCAAGAGCAGGTACAAATGAGATGTCAGTAGGCATACCAAGAGGAGCATATTTCATTGAGAGATGGTGCAGTGAGCGACAATCATCCTGATTTGGATTTGTTGCACATGGATAATGAACCAAATAGACCTATTAGTATAGATCTCGTCGAGAGCATCCGGCGAGGGAAACATACAGCTCAAGGTGATGAAGCATACGGTGGAGATGTAGATGAAGATGAAGATGAAACCTATCTTGAGTACCATAGTCCAGAAGAAGAAGGAAATACTTTAGGAGAAGACACTGATGATGACTGACCTTGTGAACCATGAACTTGTTTGTTATTGATTTTGTTGTATTTGAATTTCTAGAGATATGTGAACCATGAAATTGTAAGACCTATATGCAATGATTCTATTTTCAGTGGATACTTGATGTGTGATACTGTCCAGATTTGATTCAAATGATGCAATACCCAGATTGTTGTGTTTTCATGATATATGACTGTATCTGTGAACCATGAACCATGATATATATATATATATATATATACTTCTGAATTCAATACATGATGGAACTTTGTATGACAACATGACAATGACATGGAATGCCAACATGAAATGGCTAGCCACAGCACAGTATACATGCCTAAGATTTTGTGACCACAGTAATTGTCATGGATAGTACAACATTGTCATGATATATACATGTTGCTAAGTTTTCATCCCAAAGAGGTTACACAGCAAACCAAAAGAGACATTTATTTCCAACATACATCACAAATGCACAGGTTACATATTCATGCACACAAGAGATGTCCAAGAGCACAAAAGCCCATATTTTCATCCCATATTTCATACCAAATCCAAATACATGCATCCAACACCACAACTTCAACATAACATGTTCTTCAACACTACAACTTAACACAAAGGCTCCTACTTCATTAGCATTGACTTCTTAACACTACAACTAGAAACAGGAAGATGGCTAAGGATGCATCCATACCCTACAAATACTAGAATAAATTAGGCACTGAACTTCTACTTCAGTCTGCCTGCAACATACATGAACACACAGCCAAGAACAACTGCTAAAACAAACATCAAAAGGTTGAACTTCCCCTTAGATCCTCCAACTTGGCCTCAATCTTTGTCTTTTGTTCACCTGCCTGCATATTCATGACCATTCTCCCTCATGATGCATCTGCTACCTCTTCAGCTTCATCACCAATGTCCACTGCTAGGGGAATTTGTGGATTGCGACAATGCCAAGCTCCTGTAGCTTATCCAAATACTGCTTTTGGAATCTGTAGAACCCGCAATACTTAGGATACTACAACAAAGAAAAAAACAATTCCATTAATGAAACCTGGATGCACAGGATGAAGAACTTGTCACTAAAATCATACAAGTGGATGCTCACCGAGTTCTGTGGACATTTGAAGTACACACGGAGATAGTTGTTGGTCGTCTCCTTCCCTGACCTCCTCTCTATCACCCTTGACATCCCACAGTCAGGGCACGGAATCAAGGTCCTTACCAAGGGGATACGGCTCCAGATTCCACCTCGAGCTTGGCTCTAAATGGCGCTCAACCATCCTGGACGCTCCAGTACCCCCCGATTGAGCTGCCGAGCTTCCCCATTTGGACATGGTGTCGTCGTCAGAGCACTCGGCTAGAGCAGACGAAAATGGGAAACAAGGAGTGTGGATTGGGGATTGTCTACCAACCGGATGCAATTGCGTTCACCGGGGCCCTGATTTCCTCGTCGGTCAGCCGTACGGTGGATCTCGCGCTACCTGCGGCGACTGTGCTGCGTCGTCAGATGGGGAGAGGGGGAGCCGGTTGTGCCTAGAGGCACTACGACAGCGTCCGTGCTCCACCCAGACGCCACCACCCGACCTCCACTCGCCGCTCACCGCTCACTGCTCACCGCCCTCTAGGTTTGCCATCGTCTTTTAGGACAAAGAGATGGGGAAAATGAAATGGTCAACTGAAGGAGGAGGTAGGGTCCACCTGCAGGGGTACATAAATGTTGAGGCCGCTAGTTTTTTTAAATAACATAAAGTGACGCCCAAAAAACATCACAAAAAGACAGCATTAGACGTCACCGAAACTAAGTCGTCGACTTGCTGCTGGCAACTAGCCTTTTGTGATGAAGTTTGTAACCATTCTGTGACACATAAAATGATGTCGTCACAAACTCTACCAGGGCTCATAGATTTATGACCACATAAATTCTTCCGTCACATTTGGTAACTTTATATGACGAAACTTGAACCCGTCATGTGGGATTTTGTCATAGAAAGTCAGAATTCTTGTAGTGTATGTCTTCCTTGCGCACGTCGTCAAACTTCATGTGTGTCTCTCTTTATCTCCAGTGTGAGTTTATCTCAAGACTTCCCATTTTGATATTGAAAGTTTTTCCTATAGGGGTTAGTCCGACAAAATATGCTAATGTCTATACAAGCAGTTTTTAGTTCAATAACCAAACTAGACTCCATGTCTAATCAGATTAAGGAAGGCTATTTAACCTAAGCACCATGCTTAATTTAAAAGCCAATAGAAGTATGCGCAGTACTTCCAAACTAACACTTACTAGGATAGACAAAGGTAACATGAAGGCATTATAGAGATCTACTCATATGGAGAGAATGATTAGTGTTTACCAAATTGAGCATGTCTTTAAAAGGTAGGGACAACCATGATAGCAATATGGAAAAGGATGTTTTTATGTAAGTTACTCCCCCAAGCTTGAATTTTGCAAAAAATCAAGTTTGGATGAATTTAATTCAATGTTGCATGATGATTGGTTGGACATACCTTGTGCTTGTTTTCCCTTCGATCTTTTTGCTCCAATCATGAAAAGGTTAGTGACAAGAATACCCGAAGGAATATTTTTACAATTATATTTCTATGCTCATTACACAAGGCATTATTGCAAACAAGTGGAAACTCATGTTATGATCTGGTAAGTGCTTATTTTAGGATGCTAAGCTTGTCCTTGGGAAACCATCAAATTACTACTATGTTGGTGAAGTGGTTTCCCCTCCAACACCAACCTATGTGTACCTATATCAAGATCAACTCAGCGAGATCTGCAATATTTATTATAGATATATGCATCGACAATCGCCCTTTTAAAGTTTTTTTATAAATAGAAAGGAAGAGGGGGTTGGAGATCTCGAATGTGGTGAGATTGTAGAGACCAACTGATTGGGGATATGTTTTATATGAGCATGGAGTTATTGGAGTGGTTATGGGATAGATCCCATGCTCATTGATGTCATCTTCGTCTCCAATCTGAATGTTCAGGATTTCACCTGGATTGGTCTCATCTAGGTTCTCTTCTATAGATGGATGAATCTCATCTTCAAAGGGAGTTTAAGGCTCACCATTTGAAATTGAGCCAAGGTTGGAATCCATTAAGGCTTCTTCCTTGTCCATCCATTCTACACATTCCGACCATTGTCGTAGTATCTTTTGGTCATCCTTGTGGTCTTTATGACTCCTATGCTCTGGTTGTCTTGGTGAATTTCTAGGATCATCATGAGACTAGGAAGAAAGAGGATAGGAGGAATCTACGAGGTCAAGGAAGGGTTTAGAGATGGGTTCATGATTTCTAGACATAGTAGGGAAGAAGATAGAGTTTTCTATATGACTTAGCTCTCCTTCTATGGCATCACTTGACATGCCATCCTTGACTTCTTCGTAGTAGGAACCAGGATACTCTTTAAGAGAACCCTTCTTGCAAGAATTTGAATTATCTCCGCTTGAAGGTCTCTTATGAAACCAGAAGTCTAAACCATTAGCATTTGGTAGATCCAAGGTTGGAATTTCTTCTTTCCTTAGAGAATTTTGGGGTATTGATGGTTTTGGATCGATAGCTAAATCTTGGGATTGGAATGGTTGTGATTTAGCTATCGAAACCTCCTCTTCTTGTCCAGGAACAGATTCCTTTTCTTTCTTAGGGATTAGCTTCTGAATGCTAGGGCAAGGAGTCTTTCCACTCATTATATCAATCAAATTCCTTGCTTTACTAGTAGACAGGCAAAGGAAAGATCCTCTAGAGGTTGTATTAAGGGATTCCTTATCTTTCCTACTAAGGCCCATAAAAAGTGTTGCAGAAGAATAGGTTCTGGAATACGAAGATTTGGGCCAGTGAGAGTAAGGTCAATAAAGCGATCCCATGATTCGTCGAGAGATTCTTCTTCTAGTTGTCTAAAAGTAAGAATCTCATTCCGAAGATCAACCTCTTTGGTGATTGGAAAATATTTTCTAAGGAAATTATTGGATAGCACCTTCCAATCTCCTTGAACACTTCCTATGTTGAGTTTGTGCCAATGTTTAGCTCTTCCCGTTAAGGAGTACAGAAAGAGCTTCCATTGAATGGTCTCATCGGACATGCCTTCTATGTGAAAGAGGTCACGGACTCGTCCAAACTCTTCTAGGTGTGTGCAAGGGTTTTCCTCATCTTCTCCCGAGAAAGGTTGTTTTTGAAGAAATTCTATGTATTTCGGGCTTATCTCAAAACTAGATGTCGTGATAGGCTTTGAAGATTCTGGTGGTTTGAGGTTTGTGCCCGTGAGTCTACCATATTGATAGATAGGAATGTTATCCTCCATGATAGACAAGAGATCAATAAAAGGGTAAGAAGAAAGAATAGTAGAGATGAGGTGAAGAATAAAAGTAAAGGATAGAGGAAATGGATAAAGATAAGGAAGGATAAAGATATATATATATATATATATATATATATATTATTTTAGAAAATAAATGATTAAGCTAGTTCGTAATTAACTCAACAACCGTTTCCCCGGCAACGGCGCCAGAAAGCTTGTTGGGTATTTTAGACGCACACAGATAAATCCGCAAGTGCACGGATACTGTTGTAGCTTTTACCTGGGATGGGTTTTAAATATCGAATCCACAGGGAAATGGGAGAATCAACTACGCTCTAACTTAACCAGAAAAGATAAGTGGGTGAAAATAAAGTATATGGTAAGAACAAGATAAGGTGAAAACAAGGTTAAAGGTAAGGGAGAATAATCTAGTGTAGGGGCGATAATAGGAGAATAGAGAGGATAACTGGGGTTTGTCTACTTCTAATCTCAAGGAGATATATCTATATCTGGGGACTTACCATGTGAAAAGAGACACCACAGAGGATGCTTAACCATAGGTATCCAGCCCTGCGAGTCAAACAAACGGGATGTGGGATACAAAGGTAACAACGGAACTATCACTTCCGTGCTACACCCACGGGTCTAGAATGTAAGAGACATTCACAAGTAATCTAGGTCTAAGCACCACGCTTACACCTATACTACTCCTCTAACCTATAGGGTCCTATAGATTAAAGTACTCGAAAGAGTTGCAAACTAGAAGCATAGTAATTACTCAATGAAATAAGAAGTAGATTACCAGAGTGATCTCAGGAGCAAGCTTGATTAGGGCTTGATCATGTCGAAGTACAACCGGAGGAGGCACCGACAGGCCGGCATCTCCTCTAATCTTCCCTCGCTCTCCATCTCTCTACTATCTAGATCTATTCTAGTTTAGAGAAGAGAGAATGTCCATTGGAGGGACACCTCTCATCTTCAAACCCTAGCTTTTGCTCTCTCTATGAATTATGATAATGGGGTGTACCCTCAGGAGGTCAGGGGCCTTGCTTATATAGCCTCTTCAAATGAACGTCGGCCATCGGATCAAACTGACCTTAGGCGAAGGGTTTAGATTCATCCTCAAAGGAGGTTAGGCGCGATCCGCGAAGTTGGCCGTGATTGGCCACAGCAGTAGGGCGGGCGCCTTGCCTTTGGGCCCGCTCGCCCTCTCGCTCCTTCCCGCGCCTTCTTGACCCTTCTAGATTCTTCTTTTTCCTGTGGATGATAATTATCTCTATGTAAACCTTACATGTGGGCCTTTCCTCCATATTTCCTGATAACCCCCTGCAGAAATAGCATTTACCAAAACTTATGGAATTTCATTAGTAAACCCCCCCTATAGTAAACCCCCCTATATGTTTAGTTGACGGTTAAAATTGGTACTTAAGGACCATCAACAACGTTCCCCGTGGAAATTGATACCCTTCGAATACTCCCTGGTGAAAGCTACCAACACTACCACAAACAATTCGTGCCATAAGCGGTTTACAAATGCAAGATCTAGTCTAGACACCAGGTCTACACTATTATTACTACTTTAACCCTAGATCAAGGCTAAAGCACTCTACTTAAAGTAAAGTGATGAACAAACGCGAAAAGTTGTATAACATCTATACCAGAATTAGAATATCAAATACTATAAAGAACTTGAATGTATTACTTACAAGAAGATTGCATCCACCGAGGTACAGCTTGGAGAAGACGCCAGACAGGCCCGACTCTCCTCGAAACTCTCTCACTCTCTTCCAACTAGCATAGCACTACATCAGAACTTCGCTAAAGCTACTAGAGAGTGGTTTCCTCCAATGTGTCATGAGTTGTAAGTGAAGGCCTAGAGGGTATTCATAGATAGAGGTGGAGTAGGGGCTACTCTAGTGCCACGTTAGTGATCCGCGCCATCTTCATCGTGCTCCGTAGGATCAAACCGTCCTTTCCACCACCTTAGATCAATGGTGGAGATCACTCTACTGTATGGAGGCATGCATTGAGGTGGTGGGAGCTTTGGGGCACCTTATAGGCAAATAGGGGGAGGTCGGTCGACCCCCCTATGATAGGTGGAGCCATCCTCCTTCTTCTAGAAGGTATTCCCACTACTCAGGGAGCTTGATGGTGGTCTTTGGGCCCCTTGGCCAGGTCAGCCGACGTGCTTTGTGAGCTTTGGAACTCCCCTTTGGTGTGGGACCTCCTTGACAGGTGTGGACTCTATTGGGCTGTTGGGCTGATAAGCACGTCGGCCGATGTGCTTTTGTGGCCAAATCAGCTCATCTTTTGCAGGTAGCTTCTAGAAGTAATGTCCATCATGATGGTGTACTCAATTTGCACATTCACCATACTTGGAAATGTGTCAAGTTGAGCCCCAAAGCATGAAATTTTGTGCCTGCATTCAAATAGAGGACATGTATATTTGGAACCAAGTTATTTGAACCAAAATCATTTCTTCTTTGCTTATTCGTTCCCAAAATGATCCTTTGTTGACAGTTTTGAGTATGTAAAAGTAGGGTATACCTAGCGTCAATAGTCTATCAGTCCTTGATTTATGTTTGTTTATTAAATAGTACTCAACACATGAGTTAGTGTTTACTATTGTTCGGCATTTTTTTCTTGTTGGAAATAAAGAATTGAAAAACTAAACAAATATAAGAATATTAACCTTATGCCAACCGAGGCCAAAAACTAAGCAGCCCAGCTAGTTAATCACTTTTGCTAGAGCATCAACTAGAGAGTGCAGACCCACTTCACACATGACGGAGGAGAGTTCAAGTGAATAGGTGATTAACGAGTGGCAATGTGGTTAATTACCCATCAACTCCATGTGGAAGTACAAAACTCAAAAGACTAGAGTACCTAGCCCTCAGTTCCACCTTTTTTTTTGGAGCAGAGTTTGTGGAGCCGATGATATTTGGTAACATAGAGTTAGAGCAAAGCGGTAGAAACGAGACTAAAGCAGTCCCAAAACAACCCCATAAGAGCATCTCCAAGAGTTCCCCATATTCATTACCCATTCTTGGTTTTGGAAAAAAAAAAGAGAAAAACACGTCTCCAATAGTTCCCCATATACCTTCCCCATCTTTTGGCAATTCTCAAATAGTTCGGCTTTGTGCGTATATATATACGTGCTTCATCATCGTGCACATCGAGAGTTCCCACGGTGGCTACTCCTTCCCGCGCGACACCTCATCGATTTCCCACGCATCCTTACCTTCACGCTTCTTTGAATGCCGGTGAACTAGGGTTCAACTATGCCATTATTGAATCTTCCACTCATTCTCTCATTCACGCTTCTTCACTTGTGGCTCCTAGGGTTTAGGGTTTCCATAGCCGCCACCTGGAGGCCATAGCCATAATAGTAGCAGGCACTATCGGCCACAACCTGGTCCTGCAGGGGAAGTCTCGGTCGTAGCCGTGTTTGGCCTAGTAGAGGCCGTGGTTGACTGCCCCTGGCTGCGTGCGGCTTGTCGTGGCCTTGTCCCGGCTGGCCTGCTATGGCCCTGCCTTGGTCATGCCGATGGCTGTGGATGCCTAAGATGTGGCTGGATATGGCCACTACATGTCCAGTAGTGGCCTGTATTTGGCCGACCGTGGTGTGTGAACATGTGCGATGGCCTGGCAGATGGATGGCGATGGCCTAGCCATGGTTGGTTTTGGCCACAATGTTAATTTTTTCAATATATGTTTCTCTCTGATGATGCAATATTTATTTATTGTTACACGAATCTGAACATTGATTTATTCAGGTACTTTTGTAGGATGGATCCAATGTCCAGGGGTATGTCTTGGACAAGCTTGGTCACGGGAGATGATGATGTTGCTGGTTTGGACGACTTAAATTTTTCCATGACACAAGAGACCCAGGAAACTGATGAGATGCCTATTAAGTTCAAGAAGTTGATGTGCAAGGGCATGCAGGTGCTCCACGTCCTCGCAATTCAAGGCCATATTCCAAGAGGACAAAAAATTCACTCCCAAAGAGGATGAAGTTGTTGTGTCCGTTTGGCTGAGCGTAAGCAAAGATCCCGTGCATGGAGCTAATCAATCTAAAGCCTCCTTGCTTGCTGCAACTATTAACTTTTTTGCCTCCTACATACTACTGAACGCATGGTACTGTTGCCGAGTACAATGAATTTGAACACCGAATGTAATGATCATTGCAATAAAAAAGAACCCATTACACAATGAAAAAATACTAATCCTAATATTTATCCGGAAAATGTTGCCATAGGTGTTCCATGAGGTCTTATTTTAATTGGTGATGAGTTTCTTTGTCTCTGATCTTTTTATGTGCATTAATAAATTCATCAATGCTTCGATTACTCTCATGAGAATGTGCCACATTTTGGCCACCACACTCGAACCGCTACCAGGGTCAACGACTCCATCATCCTCGATGATCATATTATGCATAATAACACAAGCCTTCATGATATTTCCTAGTTTTTGTGTGTTCCAAATACAAGCTGCTCCTCGAACAATCACAAACCTAGATTTGAGAACCCTGAAATCTCTTTAGACATCTTCTTTCACACCCAGTTTTATTAACAAAACCAGGATCGTCATATGTGTGCCCAGAAAGTCCACACATACAACAACAGAATATAAAAATATCATAATCAATGTTATATAGCGGAAAACATACATATATTAACACTTACATCAGAGTATAGTGGAATGGTTAGTAATCTTTTCTTCAGGCTTCAACTTTACAGGGACAGTTGACTGGGGGTTGCATACGCCTAGCACTTCTTAGAAAACTCACTAGATCCATCTTCTATTACTCATCCGGGATTTTTATCCAAAGTATTGAAAAGTAAAGCAAGCGTAAGTACATGTCGTACTCAACAAGAATAACATGGGGTTCATGAGGCTCAAAAGGTTGACACTAGTTTAACTGCGTTGAGCTTTTATTGAGTCACATTATTAAGCCATTGAGTAGTAGAAAGATCATCAATAGCCCCAAATAACCACAGGATCGGTGTGAACAAGATATAATGCTTATATGAACAAGATATAATGCTTATATGAACAAGTAATAATAATCAATAATAAATAACAACTGATGATCTATGATATAAGGACATCACACAGTAAGGAGCCCAAACCGCTCTTGACCGTGAGCACGGCTAACATATTAGATTTTTAACTCTGCACAGAGGTGTACATCTTTACCCATGAGTCGTGTTGCCCATATGCCCGGGTTAATTACTCCCAAAACACTTTCAAAGTGAGCAGACAGGGTACACTATGAAACTTTTCAAAGGTTCGTCTAACAAGTTAGGGCCGCTAGGAATGGCAAGGGGATGTAGAGCCCCCCTTCCGAATGGCACAATGACGCGCAACCTATACACATTGGGACAGGAGCCGCACTGTACCCAACTCATCAAGAGCCTAATGCTCCCTTTCAGGTAACCACTAACAAGCTAGAAAAGATCCTTGTACTGAGTTAAAGCCAGAGTCATGTAGCTCTCATGGTTCTACGGTTGTCCTGAGCTAATTCACTTACAGAAATATCCCTATGAGTAAGAACACAAGTGTGAGTTCCTGATGTTTCACTTATAGTCCACGTTGCTAAAAAGTCATCTTTTATCGTTATTGCATATACCATTAGTCAAGTTACATGATCATGGTTATCCTTTATGAGCACTAGCTTTGATCTACCCAATGCAATTTACCCATGGTGACAAGGCACAAGATAACAAATATTTAGGAAATCCTTATGGGTGGCAAGGTAGACATATGCATATGAATTAAGTATTTAAAGTGAATATCACAACAAGGAAGATCCCATGCTATACTTGCCTTAAACACTTTCTCAACTCTCACATTATCAGCTTCGGGTCATCACCTTCCGATCTTCAGCGCTCACAAGCGATTCTCGTTCTACTTGTAGCAAACATCACACATAGACAACATACAAACAAACAAAAGAGACAACTAAGAACAATAGACCATACAAGAGAAAACAACGTACTAAAGGTAAAGCTAAGTGCGACGATCTAGAGAACGCAAGAAACGACTACTCTGAGTTTTATTATTTTAAGAAATAACTACAAGATAGGTTGATGTTAATTAAGAAAAGTATATGATTAAGTATTAATTCAGTTTGAACATAATCATAATTTATTATGAAAGCCAAATTAAACTAATCGAATTTATTTATAAACATGATTACATAATCTATTAAACAAGTTAAGCTTTATCTTTGCAAAGCAAATTAGACATGTGAGAGCATCTAAGTATATGGTGCATGTTTAAACTAAGCAACTTATATTCTAAAAACATATTAAGGTTAGCAATTACTCATATTAATATTTCTATACAAAAGATCTTAGTGTAAAACCAATATTGATTTTAATTATTAAACTAGTTGTAAACATATTTAATCAATTTAATATTTAATAACTATATATAGAAAAACATATAATATGGAAAACATTGGCACTAACATATAGATTACGCAAGAACGAATCAACAGAACTCAAATAGTGCAAAAACAGAAATTGAAAACCTAAATTGTTTTTAATTAATAAGAGAGATGTTTAGTTAATTAGAGAGCTATTAAACAAACATTAACTAAATAAATATTTAAATTAATGAAAAATCATAATTTAGATACATGAAAACCATTAAATCTACGCGACGATACGAACCTAACGTAACCAGAAGGAACAAAACGGAGTTACGATGATTAAACGGTAGAGATAAAACGATCCCCAAACTTGTAATTACCTCCATCTTCTACCTCCTTTCTCACGTGCTGACTTCTGCTGCTGCTGTGCACGGCGCAGGGAAGGGAAGGGGTCACGGCAGGTACCTCAGCCTGGCAAGGCAGGGTGGCCGATGCGGCACTGTGATGCACGCAACAGCCCATGCATGGCCAGAAGGCCTGCAGCAGGCGCCCTCCTGCACCCAGGAGCGGTGGCAGGGCCACCCACGGGGCGAATTTTTTTTAAATTTTAACATTTTTAACTAAATTTAAATCTAACACCGTTTTACTCTTTTTAATTTCTAACACTTTTGGCCGCCCCATCATCCTTTCAACGTTGCCGCTCCATGCACGATGGAACGGCAAGCAAGTTGACTCAGCTTGACCGGTCAAAGCGCACGGGTGGGCCTTCCCTTACCGCTCCATGATCTGCGGAGCGGCAAGGCCCCCAGCCATGGAGCAGAAGCCCTACCGCTCCACAGATCGTGGAGCGGTAAGGACGGCACCCGTGAACCGTTATGTTGGTTGGTTCCCTCTCTCCCTCTCTCTCTCTCTCGCATTTTCTGCTGCTGCCCCGAGCCCGACCTGACGCCCACGCCACCCGCCGTGCCCGCCTTGTCCGCCGGCCGCCCCACCAGTGGCCCCAGCCCGGCTCCTGCCTCTCCCCGGCCGGTGCGCCGGCGCCCGCCCCTCCCCGGCCGGCGCCCCGACTCCCCGGCAACTATCCCAGGAGCCTCCCCGGCCACTCTTCTGTTTGCAAAGATATTTTTTTATTTTATTGCTTGTTAGTTTAGAATGTTTATTTGTAGATTAACTAGTTTAGTGTTTTGATAGAGTAGTTAGTGGCCTTATATATTAGTTAGGTTAGTGGTTTTATAGATTAGTTAGAATAGTTAGTGGCCTTATATATTCCTAAGTGGTCTTATATATTAGTGTTGACGGTAAGAATGACATACTTTTACATACTCAAAATACTGTCAACAGCCTTGGATTCAAGAGTAGAATAACACTACATGAACATGTTTACCACTAATAAGTTCCACATGTACTTGGAAAGCTTTGTCTTGCAGGGAATAACATTTCAGGCCAATCACCAATGCTGGAAGCTCCTTTTGCACATCTCCCGATGTGTGATTTGAGCCAAACTCCAGAACCTCTATACCATGAGACTCCTGACATGTCCAGGAGCTCCCACAAGAAATCATGGCTCCAAAGGAGTCAAATCATGATCGGCCGATACTAGTTTGGAGGCTTCCTGGCCTGCCAAGTCACCACAATCTAAGAGAGTGTAGTCCAAGACATTTCCAACCCTTGGATCAAGTGTGATCAAGATCAATGCTCCAAAAGCTTAGCACATGGATTCCTGGGCCCACACCAGTGGATAAACGTCACAGAAGTAACAATCAACCACTATGTCACATGGGCCAGCGTTCCAGAAGGCCGAGGCAGCTCCAGGGTGCCATAGGGGGGTCGGCCGACCTACCCATGGGCCCTACCAAGCTACCCAAGTACCCCACATCAAAGGAGGGCCCATAGGACAGAGAATGAGGGTCAGTTGACCCCCTAACCAGATCGCCTGACCCCACCAAAGCCTCCACCAAAAGGGCCACCCACTCTATGACATGTGGGGCACCTTCTAGAAGAAGGTTGGTGGGTCCAAGGCCCCATAGGGGGATCGGACGACCCCCTATGGTGTCCAATGGAGCTCCCCTTTCTCCCACCGCCTCTTTGCATGCTCCCATGCATGGAAATGATCACGTCCCTCCACTCTGACGAGGACATCACTATTGATGGTCCTTAAGTACCAATTTTAACCGTCAACTAAACAAGAAAAAGGATCTAAATGAAACCACTAGCTAGAATTAGGGTTTATACTGACAGAATTCCATGAGTTTTGATGAATATCTGTTTCTGCAGGGGGTTATCAGGAAACACCAAGGAAGGCCCACATGTCATGTTTACATAGAGATATTTATCAACCGCACAATTTTCTGTACTTTAGAAGGTTCCAGGAGACACCAGAACGAACGGGAGGTGAAACGGGCCCGGAGTCAGGACGCCCGCCATGACCCCTAGGACGCCCTCCCTACCTCCAAAACCAATCAGAGTCAACTTCGCGGATCGTGCTCCACTACCTTTGAGGATCAATCTAAACCCTTCTCCTAAGGTCGGTTTGATCCGACGGCCGACGTTCATTTGAGGAGGCTATATAAGCAAGGCCCTTGACCCCCTGAGGATCATCTCATCTCATTATTCTTCTCCAGAGCAAAAGCTAGGGTTTCAATTATAGAGAAGGAGAAAGGTCCCTCCAGTTGTCTAGATCTAGTTCTTCTAGTTCTAGTTCATCTAGTTGTAAGTAGAGGTGAGAGAGAGGAGGAGAGAGCTAGGAGGAGCCGGATCTGTCGGATCTTCCTCAACATTGTACCTTTGCAGCATCTGGTTCGAAGCAATCTCCAGGTTCTTCATTTATTATTTCTAAGTATCTTATTTGAGTTCTTACTTTATTCTATTTACAGGATCTCCGCTCGTATTGAGTGCTCTAGTTTACGATCGGGACTAGAGTAGTAATCGATAGTGTAGACGCGGTGTCTAGACTAGAGTTTACCTGAGTTTGCGCCCAATCCTACGGATAGTTGTGGTAGCCCCAGGGGTGACAGCTCTATAAGGCCTTTGTAGTCCACCACGTTCGGGTTGGTGTTTTCGTAGAGCTTTTGGCAGCCTCCCCCCGACTACCTTTTTCCCAGTCTTTGTCGAGAGTCAGGAAGGTACTGTTGCTCCAAAGTAAGTAGAGTATCGTGGGCCTTTGATTAGATAAACCCCTTAGAAAACTCTAAAATCTCTCTACCCATTATCTTATCTATCCTTGGATGTTCTTAGTTCTTCTCTAGTACACTTCGCGTTCCCCATGGAATTCGATACCCTTTTGGAATACTCACGGGTGAAAGCTACAGCGGTATTCGTGCGCTTGCGGATTTATCTCTGTGCGTTAAGAAATACCAACAAGCTTTCTGGCGCTATTGCCGGGGAACGGTAGCTGTGCTAGTTTCGAACCAAGTCATTCGTTTACCTTTTTCTTATTTCCTTTTTACCACCTTTATCACCTTACCATTTTCATCTTACCACATGAATTCCACTCCTATATATAAATACTCTGCTCCAAAGGGCGACATGTTGGAGCCCCCACCATCTTCAAATCCCATTCTTACAGATGGCTATGAGCTTCGCCCTGCTTTCATGGCCATGGTTCGGGAGCAATCTTTCTCTGGGCTAGAAAACGAAAATCCTTACACCCACCTTAGAGAATTTGAGCAATTGTGTTCTTGCCTCATCATTGCTGGCATGACACAAGAGACCTTAAAATGGATATTGTTTACATTCTCACTTATGGGAAGAGCGAAACAGTGGTATGCTCATTCCGTAGGAGGCATAAATTGGAATTGGGATGAACTTCGAGACAAATTTTGTCTTGCTTTCTTCCCTCTTTCTAAAATTGCAGCCCTTAGAATTGAAGTTCTTCAGTTCAAACAAAAAGAGAAAGAGACACTAGGTGCAGCTTGGGCTAGGTTCATAAGCCTTATCAATTCCGGTCCAAACCTTTCCTTGCTAGACAATGTCTTACTTTATCACTTCCATCTTGGTCTTAACAAGGAAGCTGCTCTGCACCTTGACTTATCTTCAGGAGGATCATTCTCGCACAAAACTATTAGTGAAGGAGAAGTCATTCTAAATAAAATTCTTGAAAATGCCCCTTACACTGGAGTTTTTGACGAATTCCCCAAAGAAGAAGTCGAGCCAAGCCCCAAACTACATGAGGAGGAACAAACAACCGAATCTAAAATTCCTTCAGATCCTTCGAATGATTTGGTTGCCATAGAACCATCTCCTGTGGGAATACAACACTCTTTAGAGAGTGATGAACCCCATCCTTCTATGTTTCTCTCTAAAATTGAGGTAGATCTTTTTGAAGATTTTGGCAACACCTCGAATTTTCCAGTTCAAGTGAAGCTTGTGGTACACTTTGCATCATTTGAGGATGAGAGTCTACACAATGATGCCTTCCTTTTAGAGCACATTAAAGGACTCTCAGCCATCATGAGCCATGAGTGGTAGGTAGAATCGGAGTTATCCACTGAGGTAGCCCGAATCATCGCTCCCTCAGATTTTATACTTTGCAAACTTATGGGAATCACCATAAAGGCTCACTATAGTCCTATCGTTGGGATAAATCTAATTTCAAGGGCTTTAGTTCAACATCTTTGCCCCAACGAATCTTTGATCCCATCACATAAGCTTCTAAGAATTCCATCTGGAGTTATTCTTGAAAGTTATGGGGTCATAAGGTCCATTCCTTTACGCATAAGAGGGTTCGAGTATCGCTTAGATTTTCACATCTATGACATCTCGGACATGTCTCTCTTGATTGGCGAACCGTTTGGAACACTCTTTCAAGAGCAACCAAACAAGGATCACCTAAAGTTCAAGCTAGGCAATTCTTCTATTGATGTTAATATTTTAAGATCAAATAATGCAATAGTAGAACCCAAGCCTAAACAAGACCCGTTTGAGGAAGTCTTAGTGGCATTTCTAGAAGACTGGTCTCAACCAACTTTTGATGATGAACACTTCACTCAAGAAGAGGAAGAGCTAGCAGAACCTATCGAATTAAATCCTTTGGAAGTGCCATCACAACCCTCAATCGAGTTAAAACCTCTTCCTTCTGGCTTGAAATATGTCTTTCTCAATAATAACAAAGAAACTCCTATCATTATAAGCGACAAGCTTTCCCAAGAGAAAACAAATAGACTTGTCACTATCCTAGAAAGACATAAATCAGCCTTTGGCTACTCACTCCATGATCTCATTGGAATTAGTCCAGTACTTTGTACTCATATAATTCCCATCGATCCTGATTCGTCACCTTCGAGGGAACCACAACGAAGACTTAACAATGCTATGCGAGAGGTTGTTAAGAAAGAGGTCTTGAAACTCTTGCATGCCGGGATTATCTATCCTGTGCCGCATAGTGAGTGGGTTAGCCCTATCCAAGTTGTGCCAAAGAAAGGAGGGATGACAATTGTAAGAAATGAGAAAAATGAACTCATCCTCAACGCACTGTCACTGGGTGGCGTATGTGCATTGACTACCGGAAACTTAACAAGGCTAAAAAGAAAGATCACTTCCGTTATCCTTCATTGATGAAATGTTGGAACGGCTTGCAAAGAACTCTTTCTTTTGTTTCCTTGATGGTTATTCCAGATATCATCAAATCCCGATCCACCCTGATGACCAAAGTAAGACCACTTTTACATGCCCTTATGGAACTTATGCTTATCGACGAATGTCGTTTGGATTGTGCAATGCTTCAGCTTCGTTCCAACGGTGCATGATGTCTATTTTCTCTGACATGATCGAGAAAATCATGGAGGTGTTCATGGATGATTTTACTATCTATGGAAAAACCTTTGACGATTGTTTAGAAAATTTAGACAAAGTCTTATAGCGGTGTGAAGAAAAACACTTAGTCCTGAACTAGGAAAAATGCCATTTCATGGTTAGGGAAGGAATAGTGCTAGGACAAAAGGTGTCCGAACGTGGGATAGAAGTGGATAGAGCAAAGATTGAAGTTATTGAACAACTTCCACCTCCCACAAATGTGAAAGGAATCTGAAGCTTTCTAGGCTACGCAGGGTTCTATAGGCGTTTCATTAAAAACTTTTCCCAAATCGCTAGACCCCTGACTAGCCTTTTAGCCAAAGATGTACCTTTCGTTTTCACTAATGAGTGTTATGAAGCTTTTGAAATTCTCAAGAAATCACTCATTTCAGCTCCAATTATCCAACCACCCGATTGGACACTACCCTTCGAGATTATATGTGATGCTAGTGACTTCGCAGTAGGTGTTGTCTTAGGCCAAACCAAGGATAAAAAGCATTATGTTATTTCCTATGCTAGCAAAACCTTGTCTAGGCCACAACTCAATTATACCACCACTGAAAAAGAGTTGTTGGCAGTAGTCTTTGCGATAGACAAGTTTAGATCTTACTTAATAGGAGCTAAGGTAATCATTTATTCAGACCATGCTGCTCTTAAATACTTGCTCACTAAGAAAGATGCTAAACCTCGTCTTATAAGATGGATTCTTCTACGCCAAGAATTTGACATAGAAATAAGAGATAAGAAAGGAGTAGAAAATTCAGTAGCTGATCACTTGTCTAGGCTTCAACATAAAAATGAACATGAATTGCCTATTAATGACTATTTAAGGGACGAGGCACTCCTCAAGGTAAAACACTCGGACCCTTGGTATGCGGATATTGTGAATTATATGGTTTCAGGATATGTTCCACCAGGAGGTGACAAGAGGAAACTCCAGTATGACTCTCGTTGCCACTTATGGGATGATCCGTATCTCTATCGGGTTTGTGCTGATGGATTGTTACGGAAATGTGTCCCAATGGTTGAAGCCATGAAGATCATAGACAGATTGCACGCATCACCTTTTGGAGGACACTATGGAGTGTACCGTACACATGCAAAGATCTGGCAAAGCGGATTTTACTGGCCAACAATGTATAAAGATACAAAATAGTTCATTAGAAGATGTGTCAGATGCCAGAAGCATGGAAACATTAATGCTAGGAATGAAATGCCACTCACTAACAACCTTCAATTAGAGTTGTTTGATGTCTGGGGAATTGACTACATGGGACCATTCCCTAGATTTGGAGATGTTGAATACATCTTGGTGGCAGTTGACTACGTATCCAAGTGGGTAGAAGCATTACCATGTCGAGCTGCCGACTCCAAGCATGCTAAGAATATGTTCCATGAAGTGATATTCCCAAGATTCAGAATGCCTCGAATGGTCATAAGTGATGGAGGATCGCATTTCATCGACAAAACATTTCGGATGTTCCTAGCAGAATATGGAGTCAAGCACAACATTGCAACTCCATACCATCCTCAAACTAGCGGTCAAGCTAAAACATCAAATAAGCAAATCAAGAATATTTTGCAGAAGATCGTGGATGAAATGGGAAAGAAATGGAAGTACAAGCTTCATGATGCATTATGGGCGTATAGAACTGCATACAAAACACCCATAGGCATGACACCTTATCAGCTTGTATATGGAAAAACATGTCACCTGCCTGTTGAATTGGAATTCAGAGCTCATTGGGCCATCAAGAAATGGAACATGGATCTCCACTTGGCTGGTAAGAAACGTCAGATGCAAATATCTGAGCTAGAGGAATGGAGAGAAAAAGCTTATCATAATTCCAAGATCTACAAAGAGAGGACAAAAAGGTGGCATGACAAGAGAATCAAGCACAAGGAGTTTACACCTGGTGATAAAGTTCTGCTATTCAACTCAAGAGTGAAGCTCTTTGGTCATGGAAAAGTTCGAAGTAAATGGGAAGGACCATTCAAAGTGATTGAAGTTGCATCACATGGTGCTGTCACACTTCAAGATGATACAGGTAACATATTCAAGGTAAATGGTCAACGTTTGAAAGTTTTTCTTGAACCTGAGAACTTAGAAGAAATTGACTTGATTGAATTTTTGCAATTTAATGATCCAATCTAGAAATCAATCATGCTTTAGATAACTAAGGTTTAAGTGGCCAACCACTAATGATTAATCAATTCCACGAGCTTTGTTGTCTATTTGAGTTGTGCAGGATTTGGAAGCGTCAATAAGATCTAATATATCAACAGCAAGAGTGAACGACTATGTCAACATCCAGCTTGGGGAGAGCACACCCATGTATCCAGGTAAGTATCCTTATTCACTTAGGTTTACTTTTATTTAGATATTAATTACATAGATTAATAAAAAAATGTGAGCACATGAAGGTTCACACTTAATCACAAGAGTTACAACTTAGATACTTTTCATTGTCTATTTTATCCTTAAGTGTCCTATTTAGTAATAATAATAGGTATGTTTAGAAGTTGCTAATAATAAAATGAAGAACTCTGAAGAGAACTTTATGGAAATGATGAATAGTTGCTCTGCCGTAATTCCTTTCAAGTACCTAGTTTTCAACCTTGAATTTTCCCAAGTTTTAGACATAACTGTTTTGACATAAGATTTACTCTGAACCTGAAATTTGTGGGTTGCGAATGCTTGAGCTAAGTCTAGGTAATTGATATGTATGATATGAGAAAGCTGAGCTACTATTTATCTTGTTCCTAGCAATACTGGAGTTCTGGAGAATTTATCCTTTGAAAATTAAAAATATTACATGATGAGTCTCTGTATGACGAGAGCTTGAATTCCTACCACAGTCATATATGCATGCCTGGTAGATTAGGAAAACTTTCACTATCATATTTACTGCTTGTATTTGCATTGAGTTTTGTCAAGCTTTGTTGACCCTTAGAGACTTGTCATGCTTTTAAAATCAAGATCATGTACACTCCACTCATATATGCTACTTCTACCCTGGAAGTACGCATCCACATATATGCCATTCAGATCCACCAGAAAAATGCTCTATTCCTACCTTGGGAGAAAGCAACCAAAAATATCCCAGTTCTCCACCTATCCATATACTCCATTGCCATATATGTAACTACTCCAAAGATTTCCTTGTCATCATCTCTCAAAAGTTTTATTATAGAAAGAGACTTGGGGTTGTAAAAAAAATAAAATAAAGAGAGTAAAACATGGACAAGTGTCCTATCAAAACAATGGGTACTTAGATGCCCGCCTCTCTCTTAAAAAAATGAAAGCAACCCCAAGTTCTCTCAAAAAGTTCCAAGTTCTAAAAGAGAGATGTATATATATATATATATATATATATTTATGGAGCAGAGTAGAATTAGGTTTCCACTATACACCCTCATATATCCATCACACATACATATTCACCATTATACACCCACCATATATCCACCTTCATACATCCACCATACATCCACCATATATCCACCCTCATACATCCACCATATATCCCATACACATGCACATCTTGATTTGATTGTATGCCCTGTTTCTCTGGATCCATTGTTTGACTTTACAATATATGCTTTGCAAGTATGTATGCGCTATTTCTCCCCACCTATGAACTCCATATATTGCCTATTAGTTATAGTGTGTGAGAGAGAGAAGGCACATTGTTACTTTGCCTGTTCCAAAAATAATACATAATCTGAGAGAAGGCATAACACCATTGTTGCCTTGGTGGGGATCCACAAATACCACATATAGAGAGACTTGAGAGGGTCATACAAAAGAGACTTTGAATTTTATTTTGAAAACTTTGCAAAACTCCAAGATGAAGGTAAAGTGAAGAGCTTGAGACATAGTGCTTGACTTGATCATTCTACTTTTCAATTACTCAGGACCCAAGTGATGGCTATAAGCCCCATGGGTAAAGGTAATATGGGTAAGTTTGAAGGTCAAAATAGTTCACTCTAATCCAGAGGAGAATTCTTGTTTGAACGCATGTGTACCTTTAAGGTGTGAAAGCATTGTAGCAACTCCTGATCCGTCATTAAGTTCATCTTTGCTTAGGGACGAGCAAAAGGTAAGATTGGGGGAGTTGTTGACGGTCCTTAGGTACCCATTTTAACCGTCAACTAAACAAGGAAAAGGATCTAAATGAAACCACTAGCTAGAATTAGGGTTTATACTAACAGAATTCCATGAGTTTTGGTGAATGTCTGTTTCTGCAGGGGGTTATCAGGAAATACCAAGGAAAGGCCCACATGTCATGTTTACATAGAGATATTTATCAACCGCACAATTTTCTGTACTCTAGAAGGTTCTAGGAGACACTAGAACGAACGGGAGGCGAAACGGGCCGGGAGTCAGGGCGCCCGCCCTGACCCCTAGGGTGCCCGCCCTACCTGCAGAACCAATCAGAGTCAACTTCGCGGATCGTGCTCCACCGCCTTTGAGGATCAATCTAAACCCTTCGCCTAAGGTCGGTTTGATCCGACGGCCGACGTTCATTTGAGGAGGCTATATAAGCAAGGCCCCTGACCCCCCTGAGGATCATCTCATCTCATTATTCTTCTCGAGAGCAAAAGCTAGGGTTTCAATTATAGAGAAGGAGAGAGGTCCCTCTAGTTGTCTAGATCTAGTTCTTCTAGTTCTAGTTCATCTAGTTGTAATTAGAGGTGAGAGAGAGGAGGAGAGAGCTAGGAGGAGCCGGATCTGTCGGATCTTCCTCAACATTGTACCTTTGCAGCATCTGGTTTGGAGCAATCTCCAGGTTCTTCATTTATTATTTCTAAGTATCTTATTTGAGTTCTTACTTTATTCTACTTACGGGATCTCCGCTCGTATTGAGTGCTCTAGTTTACGATCGGGACTAGAGTAGTAATCGATAGTGTAGACATGGTGTCTAGACTAGAGTTTACCTGAGTTTGCGCCCAATCCTACGGATAGTTGTGGTAGCCCCAGGGGTGATAGCTCTGTAAGGCCTTTGTAGTCCACCACGTTCAGGTTGGTGTTTTCGTAGAGCTTTTGGTAGCCTCCCCCAGACTACCTTTTTCCCAGTCTTTGTCGAGAGTCGGGAAGGTACTGTTGCTCCAAAGTAAGTAGAGTATCGTTGGCCTTTGATTAGATAAACCCCTTAGAAAACTATAAAATCTCTCTACCCATTTATCTTATCTATCCTTGGATGTTCTTAGTTCTTCTCTAGTACACTTCGTGTTCCCCGTGGAAATCGATACCCTTTTGGAATACTCACGGGTTAAAGCTACAGTGGTATCCGTGCGCTTGCGGATTTATCTGTGTGCGTTAAGCAATACCAACAATCATCACACTGGACATGTCTACGCGATCGTCTTTTCCAAGTTGTAACTCATCTCCAACTCAGCTGTCACGTCGACTTCGAGTCTGTTTCGGAGGCTAGGACCAGCAAGGAGTAAAACGGACGCCCAGGATGCATACAAACTCCGTTTTCAATGATTCACCCATGGATGGAAAGATAATTTCATAAGGAAACCAATGGAGTTGATTAGAGGTCCAAATTCCTTCTGAGTCATCGGGAAACGTCAAAAAAACTCAGCGTCCAGAATATATTCTATTTTGGGCCAACTTGGCCATGTATCGAGTCAGGCCTTAAGCCCAAGTTGTGGGCGCCCCCCCTGGTCGCCTCCAACCCTAGGACATCTCTCCTTTATATTCCACGTAGCCGCCACTGTTGAGACTCGGGTTTTGTTTTAGAGTTTAGTTTTCCATCGAGAAACTAAATCGTCCATTGTAACTGTGTCGATTAGTCCTTTTACAGTGATCCAGGGCCCCCGTTCATGATCTCCTCCAATGTGTCGATTAGTACTTTAGAACCGAGTTCTTGAACCCTATATTGATATTCACATCATTCATATTTGCAATTTCAGATTGCGTGTTTTACATCTTCTTGCTTGTGTTTTTCGATTCGCTTGCAGAAGAAGCCTTATTGGCGAGGTCAATCAAGTTGTGCTTGGTTAATAACCAACGGAGCTGTGGTGTAACGGTTGCAGGGTTTGAATCATGTCTGATTTGAAGCCAGATCGCCAATGTCGAGTTCTCCATAGATCGAACTTACTAGTTACCTCACAGAAGATCGGGCCACTCCTCATCACACTCTAAGGCGGTTTGATCCAAAGGCCAAGGATGGAGCTCTCCTGGATCGCTGACGTGGCAACGGAGTAGCCCCTACTCCACCTAGGCTATAAATACCCCCCTAGAGCACCCTTCTCATTCATGACTCATTGGAGGAAATGAGTCTCTAGTAGCTTTAGCGAAGCTCTGCAGTAGTGCTATGCTAGTTGGAAGAGAGTGAGGAGAGTCTGGAGGAGAGCCGGGCCTGTCTGGCGTCTTCTCCGAGCTGTACCTCAGCGGATGCGATTCTCTTGTAAGTTCAACACTTGTAAGTGATACATCCGAGTTCTTTAAAGTATTTGATATTCTAATTCTGGCATAGCTGTCATACATCTTTTCACGCTTGTTCATCGCTTTACTTTAAGTAGAGTGCTTTAGCCTTAACGTAGGGTTAAAGTAGTAACAATAGTGTAGACGTGGTGTCTAGAGTAGATCTTGCCTTTGTAAACCGCTTATGGCACGGATTGTTTGTGGTAGCTAGCAGGTGGTGACAGCCCTGTCTGGTCTTTGTATCCCACCATGCGTGTAACATAAGTTCTTAAAAGGTAGGGCCTCAATACAACATGATGGCACGGTCCGGTAGGAGTTTCATCTCCTACTGATCTACCTCATCGCCTCATGCAAGAGAAGGGCTGATAAAGCCAGTATAACCAACTTTTCCTAGTTAGATATCTTTGCTATAGTGAACCTCTCAATCCAAATACCATAGTCTACTTTGTCTCATCATACGACACAACCTTGATCGCTAGTTAATTCACTTCTCGTTCCCTGAGGAAAATACGATACCTGGAATACTCCCGGTGAAAGCTACACTTGACAGTCGTACGCTTGCGGTCTCTTACCCGTTTGCCACTTCTGGTGTCAACAATTAGTTAGTTAGTTATTGATATATATTAGTTAGTTGGTTCGATCAATTTATATAGAGTAAATTGTTAGATTAGTAAATTAGTATATTTATGTAGATTGTAGATAGATTGATAAAGTTAGGTGGAATGGTTTTGTAGATGGATTGTTTTGTTTGAGTTTTCTATGGTGGAAGTGTTAGGAAACAAGATGGTGTGTTTGAGGATATGGAAGAGGAGTTAGAATGGTTTGATGAACCACCGACCTTCATTGACCTCTGTGCCCGCTTGAGTTCCAAATTTGGTGGTGATTTCATAATTAGGGGCAGATTTGACACTGGGACAAAATTTTCAAACTATGGTTTGATGTCCTTGTCTGCCCCTGCTCACTGGTCCCGCTATATTAGGATCCTCCAAAGTTGTAATGCACACATGACTGAGGTGGTTGTTGAGAATGGCTATAGGTTGGAGGATGTTGATGAGGGTGTTGGAGGCGGTGACGAAGAATTGGGTGTACAAGGAGATGAAACTCCGGATAACATGGACATGGACGGTCAGTTGACGCATGAGCAGTTTGACACACATCAAGAAGGTCGTATAAACGACAACTATTATGTGAGGGGGTTTGAACGTGAAGAGGAGGAGGAAGCTGAAGATGAGAGGGTCCCTGATGTTGTTAGCAGTGATTATGAGTCTGAGGATGAAGGGGGTACACCTGCTTAGAGGACTCAGGTGCTTCCTAATGTAGTACCGGCTCATGCTACGCCCTCATATGTTCCTGTTTTGGCACTTCATGCTGTGCTGACTCATGGTGCGCTGGTCCATGAGTTACCAGAGGGTGGTGCACCCTATTATGATCCATAGGGTAGGATTAGCGAACCGCATCAGTATGTTCCACCTCCCCCTTACACACAGAATAAACTAATGCAGTTGAGTGATGGTGGTGTACCTTTTACTGACGTTCCAAACTACAGAGATGTCAGCATGACAGATATGGCAGTTTGTGACACGGGTTTGCAGATGTGTAGGCAGTCAGTGCATAACCATCATAACCTAATGCTTAGTAAGGGCATGGTCTTCAATACAATGTCAGAAATGAAGCTTTTTCTTCAGGACTATGTTGTATTTCACCACAGACCTTACGTTGTCACTCATTCTGACAAGAAGTTGAGGTATCACATTATCTGTAAAGCAGGTTTCCCATGCATGTGGAGACTTACTGCAAGGAAGAAGAGTGATGGCAAGTGGAAGATAAGTACGGTGGTCCAACCACACACATGCTTGTCCAACAGCAGGAATGAAATTCATCTGTAGCTCACTGCACGTTACCTTGGTCGACATATTCTGGCTATCGTTGACAAGGACAACGATGTCTCAGTGTCAATGTTACAGGTGAACATATTTAATCTTGTTTAGTATCATGTGAAGTACGGCAAGGCTTGGTGTTCTAAGAAGATTGCACTTGCGATCCGATGGGGTAGTTGAGTGGAGGCATACAACCATATACCCCAAATATTGAGTGCAATGCAGTTCTACAACCCAGGTATGAAATGGTTTTTGGATGAGAGTCGTCTAAGACCTCCGCATAACCCGGTGAGGCATGTACTAGACTGGGTTTTTTGGTCGTTCGCCCAGACGGAGTGGGCTTTCCAGTTCCATAGGCCTGTGGTACTTATTGATGGCACTTTCCTCACCGGAAAGTACAGGGGAACTTTGATGATGGCTGCTGCTGTTGATCCTGAGAATTAGATAGTTCCCCTTGCCTTTGCTTTGGCAGAGGGAGAGAACAATTCGTCATGGTCATGGTTCATGAGGCTTCTACGTACCCGGGTCCTTGGTGTAACTCGCACCATATGTGTGATCTCGGACCGACATGCAGGTATTCTTCATGCTGCCAATGAGTATATCGAAGGATTCCCGCCCATAGTGCATAGATGGTGCATGCGTCATTTTGGCACTAATTATTGGCTGTGACAGAGGAAGAAGGAGGTATGTGAGAAGGTTAAGGCACTATGTAATGTACGTACAAAGTCTCAGTTCGAGGAGACATTGAAAGAGCTAGACAAGGTAATGAACGAAGCCGACAAGACAAGGTTATATGACCAGATGGAACAAAAGGAAAAGTGGGCACTAGCATTTGACGAGGGTGGATTTAGGTATGGCATCATGACCACCAACGCGTCCGAGTCTTTTAGCCATGTGTTTCGTGGAGTACGAGGGTTGCCAATATCAGGTGTTGTTGAGTACTCGTTTCTCAAGTGCAACGAATATTTTGTGAAGAGGTGGCAGCTTGCGCAAAGAGATATACTTGAGACTGGGGTGTGGGGGAAGGCAGCCCAAGAATTTATTGAGGAGGAAAAAGGCTTTTCCAAGCAACAGACCAGTGAGCCGTATGCAAATAATAGGTATATCTATAGTGTCAGATGAATTGGTGGCACAACTATGGGTGGAGAGTGTTATGGTGGACGGAACTACCGTGTTGATTTAGAGACCGTTCAGTGCAGTTGTAACGTCCCACAGATCATGCACGCCCCTTGCTCTCACATGATAATAACCTGTAAGATGCGCGGATATGACAATCTGTCTTTGACATAAATGTCTCCATTGTACCTCCGGTCAAACACCTTAAAAGTATGGGAGAAGAGTTCTGAGCCATATCTTGACCCTTCGCAGTGGCCCCCATTTCATGGACCTTAGTATGCGCCCAATCCAGACCTTAAGAAGTCAGGTAAGGGTAGAAGAAAGAAGAAGCGTCTAAAGGGAGACATGGACACTATGAGAGGGTACGGTGATGACAGGTATGGAGGGGGAGACTTCAATGAGACACGTGGTCAAAATTTGTGCAGGGTTTGCAAACTACTAGGTCATAAGGCTAGTAGGCATAGAGGATCTAGGCAACAAGTCCATTTATATTATTTTCTCGAAATAATATATGTTGTTTACTTGAATTTGTACTTAGCCAACATATTAGTTTATATTATGTTTTAAATTTGTTATTATGCTCATATTATGTTTGAACTTGCACTAACTTGTTTTAAATATATGGCAAACAGGATGGCTCCAGTTCACCACGAGGAGCATGCGCTCCTTGAGGTTGAGTACGACAAGGACCACCGGGGTGCTCACCACGAGTATGGTGACATGGACGAGGAGATGCTGCTTTTGAGGCCACGCACTCACATTCGGCAGCTTCGATGGGACAAACGTTTCGTGCCTTATATACGGCGTGCTGGCTTCATGGAGATAGTACGTATGCTACTACATGGACTTCCTACCTTGAACCCCTCACTTCTTTCTGCAACTTTGGACAGGTAATCACCCTTGTTCGTTTACATCAATCATTGTATTTGGGCCAGTTCACTTAGTTTTATTTTCGGTGCACAGATGAAGGCCCGAGACTCACACGTTCCACCTTCCTTGCGGGGAGATGACCATCACACTGGAGGATGTGAAGGTAATTATGTGCCTTCGTATTGATGGCCTCTGTGTTACTGGCATCGTGGACAACGACAACTGGAGGAAGAAGGTGGCGGTCTTCTGTGGCCAGCTTCCCGCAGACGACGAGCAAGCAAAGAAGCATAAGTAAGCAGCTAAATTGTCTTCCTGTAATTGTCTTTATTTGCCTTATTTGCCTCTAATTGTCTTCCAAATTTGTAGGAAAACTTCTAGTGTCACCTCACAGTGGATCATCGAAAGGTTTAGCGATCCAATTGTTGAAGATGCTTCGGAGGATACAGTGGAAAGGAGAGCTCGGGTGTGGCTGTGGCACTTCCTTGGTACTTTCTTTTTTCCTGACACGTTAGGTAACATGGTCAGCTGGATGTTCTTGGACATAGTATGACAACCATGGGAGAACATTGTCAGCTACAGTTGGGGCAGCGTTGTTCTGGCGTGGACGTACAGGTAATTCTGTAATGCCTGTCGTAGCACGGCCGAGAACCCCTCCCTAGGGGGTTGCTCCTACCTCCTGCAAGTTTGGTTATGGGAGCGATTTCCTATGGGGCGACCCAAAATACCTCAAGTTCCTGTAAGTAAATTTATATATTATGTAACTTGGAATTCCTTTTGTCTTCCCAAATGACTACCACTGGAATGTAATGCAGGGTTGGGATGCCCAAGATGCATTGCCCACAGCTTTGTGGGTATGGAGTGAAATAGAGCTGGTCACCGGAAATGCAGAACACAAGTACAAGGAGTACATCAACCTATTTGATACCCTAACACACCTGTAGGTTTGTTCATTAATTTAATTTGTATGGTTTATATTGTTTGCACAATATTTAAATTGTACCTGAGTTTTTGATATTATGTGTAGGTCGTCTGGGAGCCTTGGGACAACGCCGAGTATCGTGACTTCCTCAGTCCACGGTGTTGGGAAGAGAAGGACGAGTTTCGGTGCGGCATCCCACTTGTTTTCTTTCATGTGGTTGAGATGCACTATCCGTATAGAGTTTGCAGGCAATTTGGCAGACTTACGGGCAACCCACCACTGCTCTACTCCACTAGCTAGCATCTACATAGGTGATCTATGTATTATGAATTAGAATGTTGCCTAATTAAATTATGTCGACTCCAACTAATCATACATTTACTGCAGTCTTGACCGCAGGTTGCGGAAAAAGGAAAAGGACTGGCGTCTGATACATGCAGAATACATAGAGAGGTGGGATAGGCGGGTACGAGTACCGTATCAGCAGGGCCCTCCACACAACCCACATGTCTTCAACGACTACCTCAAGTGGCTTCACAGGTCCACACGTACCCATTTGAAGCCGACTTACAAGGAGCACGCCCCACGTGAAGACTCAGATGGTGACATCGTTGAAGACAAGTATGATCGAGTCACTAGAGATGGGACGCAGCCACAGAGAGCCCCCTACAGAGATATGTGGTAAGTTTTACCAGCATTCGTTCATTGTTATTAGTATAAAATGCAAACTTGTGGCAACCCGTTGACAATCTTGTTTTTTAAGTAGGATACAAAGTTGGCGCAATTGTCTGATGCCGCAGACAAGGCTGTTTACGAGAACCGGAAGCATAAGCATCGGCGAGACAAGGATGGCCCGCTTGAGACATTTGTCCATGTAAGCATAACATTCCTATTCTTTTTCTTCTACTTCTAGTTAAGAGATAAATATATGTAAACTAAACTTGTCACCGTGCAGAAAATGAGTAGGTACTTGAAGAAAATGTCTCAGAAGTTGAGCTGCATGACCACTGATTGGGTGCCTCCAGATATGCCTCCTCATCCTTCTCGTGCATCAGCTTCTGACTCTCTGCGGATGCCAGGTGGTTCTTCAGATCCCATCACTAGGTCCACTTTGAGTACGTGCACACCGTCCTATAACACCAGCAAGGCACATGAGGAGGTGGAGGACGACGAGGACTCAGATGAGGCCTCAGACTCAGACTCAGATGAGGCATCGGGTTTTCAGCAGCATGGGCCTTCTCAGTAGTGTTGGGCTGAGTAGGGTACGTCTCAGCATGGAGTTTTTCAGTACGGGCCGTCTCAGCAGGGGTTGTCTCAACAGCAGTGGCCATATGAGCAAGGTTCGTCTCAGCAGTGGCCGTCTCAGTAGGGTTCGTCTCAGCAGTGGTCATACCAGCAGCAGGGCCCATTCTAGTTCTAGCAGGGCCCATTCCAGTTCTAGTAGGGCACGTTCCAGTTCCAGCAAGGGCCTCAGCAGGTTCCTTTGTAGCCCAGCTTGTACCAGGCTAGCCCCTACGACCAGAGGTCGTACTAGCAGAACCCATACCAGTAGGAAATGGGCATGTCCCAGCTATATGATGCATCATTCAGGGCCCAAGGAGAGGAACAGGTACAATTTACTAAGTTCTTTTGCCTAACGCTTTACTAATAATGCAAAACTTGACCTTATATTTATCTTGATTTCATTTGCAGAGACCGATGAACGTAGGGGATGAGTGAGGCCCAGGGTCAAAGGTGACAGCAACGTCAGCGGGACCGCAGTGATGTTGGGACGCCGAATGTGTTGCCTTCAACACCAAAGAGATGGAGGCGACCAAGGAACCCTTACACTCCAGGGCCATAGAGTGCACGTGGACATGTTCCTTTAGAGTTCTTTTTATCGTTTTATTAGGAAAGAACCAAATGTTTCTTTGAACATGTGTATCTTTATATATTTGTGCTAGGTGGACATAATGTATCTTTACATTGCACTTCTATATCATTGTTGGACCATATGTATTATCTTTATGTACGTTCATTGAAGGATTATATTGAGTTCAAACTTTGCTAGAAATGTTTCAATGTCAGTTGTTTTTAAATAATTACATCACTCAACTATTTGCATTGAATATACAACGAGTCTGTGATTCGGGAAGGTCTGACCAACATATATCAGGTTATAAACAAAATACTGCCAAACTCTGGTGGTTCTGATGGGTTATGGCTCCCGCTCCATGGCTGGGGGAGCGGCAAGCCAGCCGCTCCATGGCTAGGGGAGCAACAAGGTTGTCGCTCCCCTAGCTATGGAGCGGCAGCCATAACCCACCAGAACCCACTAGAGCTTGAGTTTGTAGATCTTGTTTTTTTTATTTATGTATTTCGGTTGTTTTCTTCTCTAAGTATGCCAATTGCTTACCACTGCTTCCTTTTGTGTATGTGTAATTTTTAATGAGTTTTCCAGTTGTTGTCCTATGTTTTTGAGTTTTTGAATGAGTTTTTGTGATCTAATAATGCTTAGGTTAGGGTGAGGTGTTTTTGTTTAGGGTGAGGTGTTTTTCTTTGTAGGTTACTTCTGAAAGGGTACTTTGATTAGAGAAACAAGAATAATAACAAATGGTACAACTCATGTTCTAGTCCAAATACAATAAAAGAACTCATAAAGAGTCCGTACACTAACAATCCTCGTCCGAGCACCAATCGTCCACTATCACCTCTTTGCTCTTTGTAGACTCATCCTCAGCCATCTACTGATGGTAAGCAGTCTCTGCATCATCTATGTCACCTAAAGCCTAACAGAAAAAAGCATCCTCGGTCTCGTCCTCCTGCAACCCAGCTTCGGCTAGAGTGATGAGTTCACTGAGTCTGCCATAAGCGGGGTCATCCTCATCGTTCGCCTCCTCCACCTGTAACCCAGCCTCGGCTAAAGCGATGAGTTCGCTTAGCCTTGCATAAGCAGGGTCCTCCTCCTCCTCATTCTCAGCATCCACCACAATGGGACAGTGCACGGTACCACCAGCTCGACTGTGTCTCCTTTGACGCTTTGTCTCCACGTACCTTGCACGAGCAGCATCTGCTTCGAAATTCCTGGTGCATCCCATCTCTAGAAGTTAAAAATGCATCAAGTCAGCAAAGTAATTCTATTTAGCTTCGACATAAGAAACTAATAATGCACAAAGGATGCAAATACTTACTGGCACATAATGAAGCAATATTTTCGTTCAGAGACTTCATTAATACTCTCTCCTCCTCATCTGCAGCCTTCGTAGCCCTTTCCGTCTCCATTCTCGCATTTCTCTCAACTTCCCACTTGTTCCACGCGACACTCACAGGGCTCGGAATACCTTTGACTCTAGCTTTCTCATGCATATCCCTCTTCCGGTTTTTGATGAAATGCTTAACGTAATTAGGACCATATCCTCTAGCCTATGCCAATCTTTTCCTCCACTGAATCTCTTCGAGGAATTTTTTCTTGCCAGCTGAACCTTCCCACATGCATTTCCGAGTACTCTATTCAAATAGTTAGATAAATTATTCCAAAACAAATTGACGTACGCTTCAATTTACAGAGTCAAATAACGAACCGCATCGTAGTCAATCATATGCCCACAGTAGTGGCCAATGCCTAGCTCAGAAGAAAGTAAGCTGTAGTTGGATTGCACACCACATTCGCACATCACAACAGGTTTAGTGGGTTCGTCCGCCAGCTCCACATGCTTCTGCTTTAACTTCTCCTTTTCCTTTGGCTGTGGCCAAAGATCCTTAGGACCGTAGAGTCATTCCTTGAAACTACACCTAGGCATAGAAAAATTCTACAAAACAATAGGTAAAAAGGTATTAGTACATGAAAACAGAAAGATATGACATTTTCCAACTGATATGAGAGTTTATCACCATACGACAACTTACTTCATGCTTCAGAGCACAAATGAACTCATTCGAATGGTTAGGCTTGATCACTACTCGCTCTCCGCAATCGCACCGAGGAGGCGACTCCAGATGTCTAGCTGCTGCGTAGGTCTTCTCTTCATTCGTCATTGGAGGAGGGTTAGGTGGAGGTGGAACCCACCGCTTGAAGTGCTCGGCCTTGTTATGAAAGTTCCAAGTAGAGAAAAAAAAGATCCTAGGATCACACTTTTCTGGACTATCAATCCACTGAAAGAAAAAACACTGCGTATGGTCCTACAAAACAAAACTGTATGAAATGAAATTGTAACTGAAGAATAAAAAATGATGAACTAATTGATGACACAATTACTTACGCAAATGCGGTTGCATGTGTAGAAGCAACGGGCCGCGGTTTCCGGCTGCCTCGACTGTTGTATGTCGGCCGGAAGACCACAGACACAGTTAGGGTCCGGAAGTTCAGGAGGAACGGGGTCATCCTTGCTAGAACTATCAATGTATAATTCTCTAAGACGACCACGCTTTTTCCAATACTGCGTACGATAAAGGTCTTCCATCTAACAACATCAATTACAAAAAGAGGAAATATGTATTGACAATATAACATATAATCCATGACTAACTCTACTACAAATACATATGTAACTAACCTTATTAATCAACTAAGTCAACAACACTAACTACACTAACACGACTAAAGTAAAGTAAACTAAACTAAACTAAATTAAACTACCAATTATTCTAACTACACTAACTGCACTAAAGTAAACTAAACTAAATTATACTACTCACTTTACTAATTGAACTAACTAAACTAAGCACGTGGGGAGGACCGGAGGTGCGTCACCGAAGGCCGGGCAGGTAGGGGCGGGAGCCGGGCCGACGGTCAGGGCCAGCCGGCGCGCGGGAAAGGCGGCCGGCTCCGGCCGGCGCACGGGAACAGCAGCAGCGGTCAGGGACGGTGGCGGGGAGGTGGCCGGCTGGGCGGCCGGCGGTAGGAGGCCGGGGACGGCGGCGGGGAAGTGGTCGGCTAGCTGGGCGACCGGTCAGGGGCGGCGGCATTCAGGAGGCGGCAGGCAGGTGGGCGAGCGAGCGAGAGCAGAGAGGGGAGCATGAGAGAGAAAGAGAAAAAATAACAAAACTTACCGTTTAAAGGGCTCTCCCCTTGCCGCTTCATGGCTGGCGGAGCGGCAGCCTTGCCGCTGCACAGATCATGGAGCGGCAAGGGCGGGGCCACCCCGCGCGCTTTGACTGGTCAAGCTGAGTCAGCATGCTTGCTGCTTCATCATGCATGGAGCGGCAACGTTGAAATTTCGTAATAAAAAATGTTAGTAATAAAAAAAAGTGAAACAGTGTTAGATTTAAATTTAGTTAAAAAAGTGTTAAAATTAAAAAAAAACCGGGGCTGCTCGCAACCGTGCAGGATGGCTTCTGGAGCGGCGGCGCATGGGGCCAGGGTGCCAGGGACGCGCGATGCAGGGGCCAGGGCGCCGGCGGGATGGCATGGGAGGAGTCCGGCAGAAGGCGCAGCTTGGCCTTGCCCAGATGAAACCAAACGGCGGCCGAGGGCACAGACGCTCGTGAAAAAAAAAACAGAAGGACTTAGGGCAGGGTTTCGCTGTATAGGGTTTGTTTGGTTTGTACCCTGGACCACATTTGCCTGGCCGGGCATGTTCCTGGGTGTTGCCTGGGATGCATTTGGTTAGAGCCCTAGAAATGTTCCTGGACCAGGCAACTGCAGCTTCCGCCAGGCCAACAAGAACGAGCGCCTGGCTGCAGGACGCTAGTTGCCTGGGTGAAGACTAGTACTAGTTCATTAGAATATGTTTAGATTTTGGTTTTCTATTTTTTTATTATTTCCTTGCTGATTTCTTGGTTTTAGAAGATACGTGGGAACTGATTATTGATTAGTACTAGTTGCGTCAGCTAAAAAAAACATCCTCCATTCTTAGTTAATAATATGTTAAATTTATTATTATTATTATAAAATACATTGATTTATATCATTTTATTGTTTATATTTTAGTGGTGAGCCATATTATTTAAATATAATATTAAATTACAATATTTATGAGTATATTATCTTTCTATTAATATTCTGAGGCATAGGCTTCTTTATGATGCAAAGTATAATTAAGTTATTAAGTACACTTAACTTTTATTCTTTAGTTAATTGAGAAAAATAATATTAATCTAAGTCATCTTGTTCCTTAATCAAGCTATATAAATATATATTAATATCATATCATGATATTTTACACTTGCTGGCCACGCAAAAATCACTAACTTTTGAGGCAACTTCCCGGCAACATTTTTATACAGACAACTTCACTAGGGTTCCATCCAAACAGGCCTACAGCATGCTGGATCTGGCTAGGCTTCTTAGCGTACAAGCTATACAGATATTACTATGATTAGTAGCATAGGTCTGTTAGTTTCGTGGCTTATGCCATGGTAACGTCAAGGAGGCCCATGAAACAAATAAAAAACAAGATTAATGAGAAGCAGAATTGCCCTGGCCTTGGTCGATCCATTAGTGTGGAAGCAAAAAGGTTTGGCCCAGATGGTTTAGGATTAAGATTAAGGGCATGTTTGGTTAGGGGTCACTAAAGTTTAGTGACTAAAATTTAGTCATTTTAGTCCCTAAAATACCAAACACCTTGACTAAAGTTTAGGGGACACTAAAGTTTAGTGGCTTTTAGTCACAAAAGATTAGCTTTAAGAACATGAGGTCACTAAACTTTAGGGGCACTAAACTTTAGGGGACATGTGCTTTAGTGGGTGAAACCAAACATGAGGTCACTAAACTTTAGGGGGCACTAAACTTTAAGAACCACTAAACTTTAGTGGGTTAAACCAAACAGGCCCTAACTATTTTCGGAACTATGTAATTTTGTATAAAAAATAATTCTAGAAAAATCTAGAATTACTATTTGAGTCACGAAAAATACTCCGAAAGCTCCAAAATTCCGAGAAAATTGTCAAAGACATTTTGGAATATGATGAACTCAAATAAAGTATTTGGAGCTCATGAAAAAGTAATTTGGAGCATATAAATATTAGAATATAGGAAAATTATCCGAAAAAAGCCACAAAAACTCCCGAAAAAAATTTAGAGACATGTTGATGAATGATGAACTCAAGGGAATGATTTGGATCAAGCGACAAAGGATCTTGGAATATCCAAAAGAAATATTAAGATCTAGAGAGCTAGAATTTGATTATAGAAAAAGATAGAGACGAACCGTAGACCAATAAATGACTTACTAATTGCATTTTAAAAACTTTATACACTCACATGCATCAAGATAAGCAACGAACAACCACCACAACAATCAAGGCCGTTAATCGCAAAAAAAAACCAATCAAGCCCGTCAAATTAGTGTAGAAAAGTTTATAAATTCACTTTTCCTATACTAAATTTGTGGAAATTCAAACTAACCTTGATTACTTTTATATCAACATTGAAATAATTTATTTATTTAGTTGTTTTCTAAGCACAATCCAAAATCACAAATTTTGGAGTGTGACATCTTCCTTGCTGCTTCTTGTGCTTTAGTAAATTATTTCTTCTCCATAGGCTGAGAGATAGACTACACAAAAGTAGCACATGATGGATATATACCATCAGCTAGATAATAACTCATTGTATAATCATGACCATTAATAATATACTTCACCAAGAGCAGTACCCTCCGCCAACTTTCTAAATAAAGGAGACCGATGAAAGACATTTATATCATTATGAGAACCAGACATACCAAAAAAGGCATGACATATCCAAATATCGTTCCAAACAACCTCTAAAATCATAGTGGGTTTGTCCACATGGCCCTTGTACTAGCCCCGCAATGGTAGAGAACAATTCTTCCATGCCCAATGCATATAATCGATGGGGCCTAATATACCAGGAAACCCATTTTGCTCTCCAATCGCCAATAAGCATGTTGTGTCAACTCATTTGGTGATCTCAAGTATTCATCTTCAAATATATCAACTACTGCAACAACCAAACTCCATAGACTCTCAAGTGCGGTACTTTCTCCAATGCTAACATACTTATCTGTAGCATCAGCTAGAACTCCATAAGTTAGCATACGAAATACTATTGTCACTTGTTGGAAGCAACTTAATCCAAGTACATTGGTTGCACTCCTTTTTTACATAAAGTAGTCATCGTATGCTTCTACCGTATTCATTATGCATACGAAAAGGTCCCTACTCATCTTATACCTGAAATCAACATAACAAAAATTATTCATATAACAAATAATTATAGAGCCTACTATGTACATATCACAAGTGAATGGACACTAACCTACGACAGAATAAAGTGGGACATATGTCGGATCATCAGCCAAATAATCTTGAAACATTCTTTGTTGGCCACCTTTTCTATCTTGATAAATACGAGCTGTTGATAGTATGAAATAGTCATCATCATCAGAAGATGACTCATCCAATTCTCTTTGCACAAGAGATTTTTTGGTAGTCCTAACGGGTGCCCGTTGTAATGTGGATGAAGACCGGTTGCCTACCTGCTGGAGGCCGATTGGGAAGTCCTGCTGGCCGTCTGGAATTAGCCGCTGTTGGGGATATTACCTCGGCATATCCCCAGGGACCTTATAGGCCTACCTACCAGAAGACGGCCCATCCCGTGAGGCCTTGCGGCACGCAACCAGCCCGTCGTGCTCGCTAAGGACTCTGAAGAAGTCTTGCTCGCCAAGGAAGATCCTAGTAGATAGACTCGGATCCCTTGCCTTAAGGGACCAATCGTAATCTGTTATGATATGGAAATTGTAACCTTGCTCCCCGGCTATATAAGGCGAGCAGGGACCCCCCTCCAAAATCTCTCTCTCAGATCATCTACGGATCTTGTAACCTAATACTCAGATCAATCTAGCCACCAAAACACAGGACATAGGGTATTACGGCAATTTGCCGGCCCGAACCTGTCTAAATCGCCGTGTCTACACTCCCTGTGTTACGTTTGATCGTTGTCGCCACACCTCCGCCTACAATCTACTACCGTAGGGTACCCCCTAGGTAGACTGCGACGCATATTTCGTCGACAGTTGGCGCGCCAGGTAGGGGGTGTGTGCATCGAATTCATGGATCGTCAAGCGGTTACTTTCCCGGATTCGATGGTCCTCCCGGCGACCGGCACCGTGCTCCAGATCGGATCTATGTCTTTGACCGTCGGATCTACTCCATGCGGCGCAGACGCGCCGCCGCCCGTACGTCGTTCCGCTACACCAATATACCACCCGCGAAAGAAGATCGACATCGACGATCTGGTTGACGCCATCGATCGCTCCAGCAACTGTATCATGGATTGCCTCGACCTCGTGCAGGCGGCACGACGCCGACTGTCCGACCACCATGGCCGCCGACCACGCTGCCGCCAACCCCCACCGAAGACGACGGCCGCGACGACCAGGGTCATCCACCCTCCTCCGACAATGCCTCATGGACTCAGCAACTAGGCGGTAGCTTTCCAGTGCCCGATCTACCGAACGATCTCCGACCAGATCCCGGTAGCTCCCGTCGTAAACACCGTCGTCATCTCCACGGTCCCCAGTGACTCCGACCAGGCAGTTTCCCTCGATGGCATGATATCATCGGGTTCTGCCGCCACCGTACGGACGGAGGTCGCCGATTCCTCCAGATCGACCAACAGTTTGCCGGAATTCCCTCCAGGCTTCGGAGGATTAATTTTTCAAGTCTCCGCAGACAGCATTGCCCCCGATAACGAGACGGACGCCGAACACGTCGCAAGAGAGCAACACAACGTCGAGCGTGCGCGGAGGCGCGAACTGGAGCGCCGCAAGCAAGAGAAGCGTGACAAGGAACGCCGCGAGCAGGAGCCACTCGCACGAGAATAGCATGAGCAGGAGCGGAGGAATCGCGACCGACCGCCTCGACGCAACCTCCAGCAAGATTTTGACAAGGTGGGTGATGTTCCGATCTACCCGTCACCCAGCGCCAATCTAGCGGTGGCCGCCTGGGAGCTCTCCAAGCTCCCCCCCCCCACGCCCGAGATCGAGAAGATAGAAGCCCACATCATGGCGGCGGTAGTCCAAGTCAACAGAGCGGGCCATCCGCCCGAATTGTCCGGCCAGTCCCACAGCAGAAACCACCCACGAAGCCATCGAGGGAGCCCAGGCGGGGATCCCCACCCCGCGACAATGAAGAACTCGACGGGCCCCGGCGTGATCGAGCACCTGCACTGCCGCGCTAAAGCCCTCTGAGGGAGCAAAGGCTAGGATCACCACCTCACAACGACGGCGAGCATGAAAGACCCCGGCGTGATAGATCACCGCCACCGGCGCGCCGAAGCCCTCCGAGGGAACGTCGACACAGATCCCCACGGTACGATGATTGCAACCTCCGACGTGGTCGATCACCGCCACCGGCGCCAAGAGCAATCGGGGGCCTGCGCCCTTTCTCCGCACGTCTGCGTATCATCCAGTGGCCCCCGAATTTCAGAGTTACGTCGGTGGAAAAGTATGACGGCAAGGTAAACCCAGAGCAGTGAGGCATCCACCTACGAGATCGCCGTTTACACCGCCGGAGGAAATCAAGACGTAATGGCTAACTACCTCCCGATGATGTTGTCAACCTCCACCAACAGCTGGCTCTAGAAGATCCCAGAAGGCACCATCAACACCTGGGAGCAAGTCAAGGAAATCTTCATCAAGACGTACAAGGCCACGTGTGTCCAGCCTGGGATGAGGTACGACTTGGAGAGAGTCCGCCAGAGGAGCAACGAGAGCCTCCGGGAGTACATCAGGCATTTCTCCGAAAAGCGGTTGAACATCGCAGAGATCTCTGACCCAGAGGCCATCGTCATATTCTCCACCGGCCTGCGGACGGACGACCTCCGAAACAAGTTGGCGCAGAAGAGCATAACAACATAGAAGAGCTCATGACGATCGCGAATCCTTACGCAAATCAAGACGACGCCACCCGCAGCAGGGAGAACAGGCGGCGCTACTCTCGATCTCCGGAACGTACAAGGGATCACGACCGCCGACCAGACTACCGTAGCGAAGGAAGGGCTGGCGACCACAGTGACTACTGATCGGGCAACTCCAAACGCTACCCACAGAGGTACGACTACAGGCGCGACAACCGCTACATCGCCAACACGAACGCCCGACCAAAGAAGAACTATGACGCTAGCTACGAGAAGATCCTCGACGGTCCGTGCCCTATACACAAAAACCCCCAAACACTCCATGCGCAATTGTGAGCTCCTTGAGTCAGCAGTGAAGGGAAGAAGTGACAAGAGAGCAAAGAAACATGACTCCGACAAGGGCAAAGACCAAGAACCACCAGCACCGGAGTTCCGACCAGCTTCAATGACGTACTCCATCTTCGGGGGCAGCGTGGTTGTAGAAGGAGAGAGGAGACGTCACCAAGTTCCCAAGGATGTCTACTCGGTCTCAGCGACGAGAGATGATTCAGCCAATGTTCGCTACCTCGACTGGTCGGAACAACCAATTAGCTTCTCCGGAGAAGACGAGTGGACGGATTACACATACCCCGGCCGCTTCCCACTCATTGTTGATCCAACCATCGCCACGTGCCGCTTCAGGAAGGTGCTGGTCGACGGCGGCAGTGCCCTCAATATCATATTCACCGACGCATTCCGCCAGCTCGACTACTCCAAGAAGGACCTCCTGCCCGCGAATTTCTCCTTCTAGGGGATCATCCCCAATAAGATATCAACACCGGTAGGCCGGATCACCCTGCCTGTGCAGTTTGGTGACCAAAACCACTTCAGGGTGGAGAACATTAACTTCATCATAGCAGACTTCGAGACAGCCTACCACGCGATACTCTGTCGACCAGCACTGGTCAAACTCATGGCAGTCCCGCACTACACATACATGGTGCTCAAGATCCCGACGCAACAAGGCATCCTCAGCCTCTGTACCAACCTGAAGATCGCATACGAGTGCGAGCAACAGACAATAAATGCCGTAGAGAGGCCCCGTATCCAGGATACGTATAACTCTGAAGCCAGCGACAACCCCGTCGCGAAGAAGCAGAAGGAAGAAGAGCAAGCAGCGACGCCGCCGACCCCTCCTGCGAATAGATATGAAGACCGCCTGCCCGGGAAATGCGAGAAGATCCCCTAGCATAAATATAGTCCAATAAAAGCTTGTACTATGTACTCTTCCAATAATGAATAAAGGCGTCTTCTTTCCCATATATTTTTTCTAACAGAACCAGTTGAGCAAGCAAAAAGCTCACGGCGTACGACGACTCCTGCAAAACGCTCACGACGTACGACGACTTCTGCAAAACGCTCACGGCGTACGACGACTTCTGCAAAACGCTCACGGCGTACAACGACCTCTGTAAAACAATCACGACGCACAAAGGCCACTCTCACAAACACAGCGGCGTAGGACGACCACGGCAACGCAGCTACTAAACGATCGACGAACTATCCAAAACACTCCCATAGTGTTCGACGACATCTCCATAATGCAAATAAGGCGTTTTCTCCAAACAGCCTGGCCATAACCAGAAAACACCCGAAGCTGGCCCGCCAATGAACCATAGCGAAAAGAAGTAGCTACTCTAAGTGCTATGACTTCATTGACAGACCTCCCAAAGGGCATTTCCCCAGGAAGCCGGGCGATGTCACTTGGGTCGAGAGCCGTGAGGTTGTGTGCCCAGAATCTGTATACGACCACGGTACGGTCGACGACTCTACAAGCAGCATGGCTTTTCGCCCAGCGTCTGCAGGAATGGTCTCCATAGGCCCTAGTCACGCCACGATCGAGCCTCTCGGAAAAAGGCCCTATCACTGGCATCTCCCTAAGCGTGCATGAGTTGTTCGCCCTCTGCGCCGCGGGTTGCCAGCAGCGTGCCTCCTTGGGAGTCCTTATGTATCCTATGCATGAAGTGGCGCTAGCCCTACGATTTGGACCATTTGAGACCCAAGGCCGAACGATTCATTGCTATGGCTCAAGACTTAGCAGGCACGACAGGACATACAAGTGAAACAAAAGCTCACCGCCCCGAATATATTACAGCTTTGTAGTTTTCACTTACACGTCCGAACACTTGTATCCGAGATACAAAATACCGCTGTCCCGTAGCAAAATAAAGCATGACAACAAAGTTGAGACTCCCAGATAGAAGAAACCACACTTAAAGACCAGTTATTCCGACGATTACAACTTCATTCTACTAATGCGGTAAGCGACCACCTCACTAATGTTCCTGGTCCAGAGATCGAATTCGTGTCCCATTCGACATTGCCGGCTACAGTATATGATGATCCCAGACATATTGTTACTTGCCGGACCAAAACGACGACACCCCCCAGGCACACGCAGAAGCACCAGTGACTAAATCCGTCACGTCTTCCGGGGCACGAATCCACCACCGCCACCAAATAATGTGAATATCACCACGGGAGCACTCCCGAAGATGACACAACCCTAGATTCCCGAACTGACCATCGGGAAGGGCACCTCCACTGAGTCGATCGACAATAGCAAGCGCCTCCGTATCTGCTGGATTTGCATAATACAACATCATGGCCCGGAAGTACATGGCGACCTCATCTCCAGCAGCCACCGCTCGCTTGATAAGCAACTGCCCATCAGGATCTCTCCCCCACAACATCAATCTTTCCACACCACAAAAAACAACGCCTCGGGTGGTCGGCCTCAAGAAAATGCCGCTCGAAGGCAGTCTCCAGAAAAGGGAAGTACGGCCGACAATAGTCCTAGACACACCGAATGGACAAGAGCCGAATCGTCGAAGCGTCGTCGCAAAAGTCGCGGAAGAGACGACAGACCAGGCGAATCTTCACATACTCACGCACATTGTTGCCATCATCGATCACACGAAGAAGAATCCGGAAGATCAGGTCCTCCGGCAGAGCCAGCAAGGCGGCAAAACCCACTGCAGGGCGCGCACCGCCACCCTCCATCTCCATCGGCAAAACCCTAGTACCGACGATTCCCCTCTACTCTTCGATCACCCTTCGCGACCAGCAAGCGTGGATATTATCGAACAAGGTGGACAAAAATCCTCTTAGATCACTAGCATATATAGCACAGAATCGCCGGCTCTTCGTATCCCCGACGCACTTGGTAAGGCGAGGAGACGCGACCCTTCCCGTTCCGCCAACCGCCGGAGTTGTCCTTTATACCGAGCGGCGCGGCGCTTCACCTTCCAGGGTTTTTGGAAACCACAACGACCGAATACGGAACCGCCACGCCGCCCACTCCGCGCGCCTCAAACATGGGCCAACAACTGCGTGGTTAATTCGGCTCATTACTTCTTTCTCGTTCTCCCTATATATTTACTTCTAAGTTAATCTTTCGATTTACGACTAATGATTTTTGAATATCACTAACGCTACTGTCCTGGGGACTGGACATGTAATATTGTTACAGTCTATTTTTGTGCAGCTATAGTAACAAGGCTACAGTAGCCTGGTCGGCAAGACCCACAAAAATGGAGTGTAACAACACTCGGGGACTCCGTCGACAGCAACCATGACTTGACTACCTGGTTGCATTCCCGACCAGACTCGGGGACTTCGTCCAAAGTCATACCGAGTAAGGCTCGGGGACTGCGGCCAAGGCACAGAAGGGTGGCGAAAAGAAGGACAACACCCGGGGGCTGACGCCTGGGGACTGCGAATTCAAGCAATATGATCCTGATACAAGAAGCCTTCAGTTTCTTGCATCAGGCTCGGGGACTACGGCTATTTGCAGTCGTTTCTTACTAAACTCATCTTTCAGTATTTCAATTTCCAAATATATGATCCTGATACAAGAAGCCTCCAGTTTCTTACATCAGGCTCGGGGACTATGGGTATTCGTAGTCGTTTTTACCAAAACTCATGCTTCAATTTACATACCTTATGCATATTTTTATAAAGCATGGCACTACGTGCATACTTCACCTGCTACTATGCTCGGGGACTAAGTGGGTACACTTCACCTCGCGGTGAATGTACTGATTTTCTTCTCGACAAAACTCTGCTGTTTTTTGTGTTGTTTTCGCAGAGCCTAAGTGGGTACACTTCACCAGGGAAGGACTTTTCAAAAAAAAATTTCTTCTTCAGCACGTCACATTCTCCCAACAAGCAGCCGCAACACCCGACGAGGCGACCAGCTCGCCCATCATGCTATGACGCTCTCGACCAGCCCGACCTAGTCGGGAGGCTTCTCCGATCAGCACCTCGACCAGCGAGCCTGATCGGGGCTTCACGACGACCACGAAGCATGATGGCGACCAGCTGAACACCTTCAAGGACAACGCTGCGGGCTCGTTGGAAGAATATAACGTGCTCGGGGACTTGTTGGGGATATTACATCGGCATATCCTCAGGGACTTTATGGGCGTACCGACCAGAAGACGGCCTAGCCCGCGAGGCCTTGCGGCACGCGACCAGTCTGTCATGCTCGCTAAGGACTCCGAAAAAGTCTTGCTCGTCAAGGAAGATCCTAGTAGATAAACTCGGATCCCTTGCCTTAAGGGACCGATCGTAATCTGTTAGGATATGAAAATTGTAACTCTGCTCCCTGGCTATATAAGGCGAGCAGGGACCCCCTCAAAAATCTCTCTCTCAGATCATCTATGGATCTTGTAACCTAATACTCAGATCAATCCAGCCACCAAAACACATGACGTAGGTATTACGGTGATTTGCCGGCCCGAACCTGTCTAAATCGCCGTGTCTACGCTCTCTGTGTTACGCTTGATCGCCGTTGCCAAACCTCCGCCTACAATCTACTACAGTAGGGTACCCCCTAGGTAGACTGCGACGCATATTTCGTCGACAGCCGCCTAGGAGGTGTTGTTGGTCAGCTGCGAGACCTGGGGTGGCCGGCAAAAAGGAAACTCCGACGGACTACGAGACACCGGCCGTCGACTACAACCACGTGGAGAACCGACCAGAAGGAAGTGATGGCTGGCTAATAGGTGTGGAAGGCCAACCGGAAGGTCACCACGACCAGCCGCAACTGCACAACGACAATAGATGGAGGTGGCGGCGTACTGGCGCACGTCGTCTCCACGGGGTTTCACACGGAGAAAATTTGTCGAGAAAAAAAACCCTTGTGGGACCAAATATTAATTTTTAGAAGTGAAATATAGGGTATTCTTGAAAATAAGATCTTTTTGCACTTATCATATTCTATTTGGGAGTTGACAAACACCATGTTTTGGGAAAGTGTTGACACAAAAAGCGTCAGGATCTGTGAACACCTCGGGCTATTACCCAAAGCTCGGTATTTCGGAGGCGTGCCAGTCGATTTGACCAATCAATCGACAAGGATGATAACTAGAACAAACTGAACGAGACGACAGCGATGCGCCCGGACGTCAAGGCTCAGATTGATCAAGGATAACTAGAGCAGAGCTGAACGAGGCAAACAGCGATGCGCCCGGATTGCCAAAGCTCAGAGGTACTCCCACGCTGAACTAGCAAGGATTTGACGGAGATCAAGGTGATGCAGCCCGTCGAAGCTTGAAAGAACTCGTTGATAACTATATATATATATGCAAATATGCCATTGAAAACTATGTGTACTTGCTCATTAATTTTAGCCCTCGGACACATATTTATACTCCCGCATGGAAAGTTGTACAAAAACACGACACATATCCTTCCTAAAACAAACCCCTACTTTAAAGGAAACTGACTCGCGCAGGAGCCGGATAACAATATTTATTTCCTAAACAAACACACCTATTTAAAGGAAAATAAACGACCCATGCAAGAGCCGGACTCAAACTACCATAATAACAATACTGGTAAAACACCAGTTTCCTTACACTTTTCCTTGATGGAAGCTTTCCATCGGCAGATCCCTGCAACTTCCTTCTTTGGCCACCTGTAATCTTCTGTTGCCATCAAGTGCTAAGCCATGCCCATCGGCATCGGCAATACTCTCCCGATCGGCAATCGACAACATCTCCCGATTAGCGACCTTGTACTGGTAACCGTTCACCGATCATTCCTAATCGGCAACCACCCTTCATCGGCAATCGGCAATGACCCTTCATCGGCAGTTGGCAATGACCCCTTATCGGCAATCAGCAAGGACTCCTCATCGGCAATCACTTGGCCTTCCCGCGATACTCCATCGGCAATATTGGCTCATACTTTACCGATCAGCAACCTTATACTGAACTATCTTCACCAATCAATCCCGATCGGCAATCAGCAACCATTCTCCATCGGCTGTCGGCTGACCCTTCATCAGTAATCAGCAATAACTCTTCATCGGCCATCAGCTTCGGCAAGACTTCACTAATTAACCTTTGTCGGCAAAGATCATCCAGCCTCCATCGGCAACGCACTTGGTCCTCCCGCAGCACTCTTCCATCGGCATTATCGGCTTAAAATTTTCCCGATGCCGATGAAGAACGGCCACTGACCAATCAAGCCTCAGCCTATATGACACGTGTCGAAAAAAGGTGTCAACACATGCCCCCCAGTTTCGGAGCGTATAATGCTTTACGTGTCGAAATTCTCTCTACTGTAGCCGTTGCTGTAGCCGTTACCCCCGAGATATACGTACGGTTTCCTCGATCCCCGCGTGTGGAACTGCAATTTAATAATAAAATCCCTCGATTGCAGCACAAACAGTTGCAGACCACCTCGATCACCGCGCATATATACTGCGGGCCTCTCTACATTCCTACACAGTGTGAAACGGAACCCCAAAATACCCCTGAATAGGATTATAAAAGTTACTGGGATCCACACCGCCTTTTTTACCCGAGCCCATTTTCACTTTCAACTTCCTGCCTTCGTCTTCAACCTTCATACATTCTGAAGAACACAAGTTCGAGCAACAGTACTTCTTCACAATCCAAGGACGAACTGCAAGCATCTCTCATTTCCAATGGCGATCCAAGTCGACATCCCAAAGGTAAGATTCATTCTCCGTCTAATCCACCCTTCTGCTGGTTCCTTTTCTCGCATAAATCTGAGTTTATCCCCATTCCTTTTTCTGATTCGTCCCCTTTTCTTCGAACCCTAGGAACTGTATAATAAGGTAGTGATCCCACTCGCCGGTTCCAACCTCAGCTGCCTAGGCCCAATGGGCAATCCAGACCCTACCTTCATTATTAATGCAGAAACCAACCGGGTACCGTTTAGATCTGAGCGTTTTGATCTGGGACTATGGAAGGACACATTCCACTCATGGCCCAAGCCTACTAAGGGGTGGAAGAACTGGTACCTGAGAGTAGTCAGATCACAGCAAGTGTACTGGCAGGAGCGTAACTTGGATCAGTGTGTCAGGCTCTCAATTGCCGATATGGAGAAGAACGAAAACTTGATGATAGCAGCCTCATACTTCTGGTCCGACAGCATGAACGCTTTCCTCTTCAGGCATGGACCAGCTACCCCAACCCTTGCCGATGTCTACATGCTGACCGGCTTGGACATCACCTCTGCCGATACGCTTAGCCTTTTCAACACAAAATCCAAGAACAAGGTGAACACTCGGAATATCGGCGGCTGGACAGGTTATATCAAAGAGAATCAGAAAACTGGATCGGTAACTCAACGGGAGCACGCCATCTTCTTAAACATGTGGTTGGAAAAATTCATCTTCTGTGGCAAAACCATCGGTCCGACCACCATGCACCTCCCAGCGGCTGAACTACTTGCCGATGGAATGAGGCTCCCCTTAGGCAGGTATCTTCTTGGATCGGTTTACCGATTGCTGCACCAAGTGTCCCATAAACTACTGCTAGGAGAGCCCATCGGCAATCTCGGAGGCCCCTGGTGGTTTGTCAATCTATGGCTGAACGCACACATGCACAAGGCCCTCCAGTTTGATTTATTTGCCCAACAATTCCCGAGGGACATATCAGAAGATTACCGATACGATGATGATGAATCGGCAACTCGCCCTCCGCTTAACTTTGGAGAGGCCATCATAGTGCTGCCAGGTACCGATGCCGATGCACAGCACTTCGGCTATTATTTCCAGAAGTTCTACAACGGACTCCCCTCCTCAGAACGGACCTGGTGGCCATATCTTGATGAACACAATCAATTCCCACTGTTGTTCAACTTGACCGACGTGAGCCTGCCCGAGAACCAAGCAATCATGAGGGCCAGCATTACTCCCCGAGCTATTCCAGTAAATATCTTTGGATCTAGGAAGAATGCCCCACCATCCTACGAATTTTACTATCCATCGGCAGCAGCAAGACAACTGGCGTTCGGCCAACTGCCGATCAAACTCTGCTACTCTAAGGTAGTAAGACCCAGGCAGGCAATTTCCAGTAATCTAGACTGGAACAAAGTCATCAGCCTTCCTGCCGATGCCGATCTGTCAGACCTTGACTTGTCTTCCGGTCGCCAACCTCCTTCATCACCAACAAGTTCAAGTCTTGGTGGCAAGAGTGGAAGTGCCAGCTACTCGCCAAGTCTTCGCACTATTATCGGCACTTGATTGACGCCAATTACATCATCCCCGATGACGCAGTAAGTCTGCTATCTGATGTATTTTATTACTTTATTTTTGTCATCGGTATCAATACTTAACTTCTTTGCGCCTGACAGGCCGATGATCCAGTCCCCACAACGAGTAACAGTGGTAGGCCCTTTAATCTTCGGATAATGGGCCCCATATCCATCATCGGCACCAAATCTTCGACGTTAGCCGCTTTCACGCCTCAACAGGTACCTACGCCGACACCTACGAAAGCCCAGGCTACATCGGCTACCGCTGTTGCCTTGACGCGAGTTTATGCAGTAAACTCATCTTTACTTGTACCGGTTACATACTGTTTCATCGGCATCACTTATCTTGTATAACTTGCTTTGTATTTTCAGGCACTATGGTCATCGGCATCTGCTTCCAGCAGGCAAACACCTTCCAGCCCGGTTGTCGATGCCCCCCGGTCTTCGTCAAAGCGGGTTGGCTCCCCTGCTGCTGCGCCGACGAAAAAGAGACGTCTGAGGCTGGCTTCTCCTTCGCCATCGGCTCCAACCACGCCATCAACTGCCGATGCGCCACTAGCAGGACTGCCTCTAGTCCCAGTCGCAACACCCACCGGCGGGTCATCGGCAGAACCTCCATCGGCTTCAGTTGCGCCAACCACCGGTGGGTCATCGGCAGAGCCTCCATCGCTGAGTGTACCTGATCAACCGATGGACGACGTCCCAGCTCAAGAGATAACTCCACCCGCCACGATAGCGGAGGCATCGTCATCGGCACATTCGGCCAGACTACCCGGCGAAGGAACAACCCAACCTTCCGCAGCAGCAGCGACGTCGGCATCGGCACCGTCGACCCAAGTCCCCGATGATAGAGTGGAACTGCCACCACAAGAAACTGCCACCACATCGGAGGCGACGCCGGCAACAAATATACCAGCCCCAGCAGCGTCGGCTGCCTCTCCAACAAGGGCCCAGTCATCGGCATCTGCTGCCGATGTCCAGGATGAAGCTGGACCATCCAGTATGCCAAGCCCCAGGCAGGAGATCCGCTTCAAGACGGTAAGTCGATTACCTTAAAGCTCATAGTATAATTTTACAATCGGCATATTTTTACTTCTCCATTTTCAGGCTCAGGATTCTCCGAACAACCTCTTCTCCTACAGCCTAAACCTTCAGGGCGAGGACGACCGCCAAGGCCGCATTCAAGCGGATAGCCTTTCCTCTTTTGCAATTGATGTTCCCGATGACGATGAAGAAGAGAGCTCCGTCCCACCCTTGTCAGCAGAAATTAAATCTAAGCTGGAAGAGCTGCTTTCCTTGCTTCTACAGGATACGTCTCAACTATCCAGGATTCATCGGCAGCAAGGATCGCATTCAAGGACGTCCAAAGCCATCTTTCCGCCGACGTAGCAGAAATCCTTCTCCAGGCCACCTTCCTCGACATCAAGCAGATCTAGTATCAGAAGCTAACCCGTCGCATTGCCGATAGGGCCGCTCAATCCAAGAGCGAGGAGGAAAAGATTAAGTTCAAAGCCATTGCCGATGAGAAACACAAAGGCATCGGTCAAGCAGAGGTCTCCATCAGCAACCTTGATCAAGAGATCTCCCGACTATCGGCAAAGAAGGAGGATCTACTGGCGGAGTTACAAAAGGTCGAGGGGGACCTGACTGCAGCCAACCAGCAGAAGACTCAACTGTCTGATTCCATCAGGGTCCTGCGGCAAGAAAGGGACCAGAACGCCCGGCAAGCAATCCTATGGAAGAAGAAAATTAAGCCGGTTGAAGGTTCTGCCGATGCCGATGCCAAGGAGATGGACGGAATAGAGCAAATTCGCCTGCGTACGATATCAGCTACCCACTCCTTGCTGTAATGTCTGTTGTATCGGCAAGAATTGTAACCTGATACTTGATTTTGACTTGTAATATAATGCCAATTTGTTTTTACCGATGTTTTTATAATTTTTCTTTCATTGGCATTCGACTGAGCACTATGCATCCACCCATATGCTAGGGTAATACCTTTTTAAGTATTTGCTGTTGATCGCTCTAGAAAACGTAACTCCTTCGAGAGTTTCCAAAATGTAAGCATTAACAGGAGCAGACCGTTTTATCCGATAAGGACCCTCCCAATTAGGGGACCACTTTCCAAATTTAGAACTCTTAGTCTCAATCGGTAAAATCAACCTCCAAACTAAATCACCATCGGCAAACTCCTTCACCTTTACTTTCTTGTCATACCATCGGGCAAACCTCTTCTTATTCTCTTCAATGCTAATCAATGCCCTCAACTGATGACCTGCTAAATCTTCTAACTCATCTTTCATCAGAGTAATATAATCATCGGTCATCAATTGATCCTGAAAAGATAATCGCCTAGAACCAGTTTTGATTTCCCAAGGTAGGACAGCATCGTGTCCATAAACCAACTGATACGGCGAGACCTTGGTTGCACCATGACAAGCCATCCGATATGACCACAAAGCTTCGTTTAATACCACATGCCACCTTCTAGGGTTTTCCTCAATCTTGCACTTTATAAGTTTAATGACTCCTTTATTAGTTGTTTCAGCTTGACCATTTGCTTGAGCATAATAAGGAGAAGAATTTAACACCTTGACACCCATGCTAGCAGCAAAGTCGTCAAACTCTTCCGATGTGAACATGGTCCCTTGATCGGTAGTAATAGTCTGAGGAATACCGAATCGGTAAACGATGTGCTCTTTAACGAAATCCACCATGTTTGCCAATGTCACCTTCTTCAAGGGGATTGCTTCGACCCACTTGGTAAAGTAATCGGTAGCAACAAGCATGAACTTGTGCCCCTTGCTCGATGACGGATAAATTTGGCCGATGAGATCAATGGCCCATCCTCTGAACGGCCAAGGCTTGATTATAGGATTCATTGTCGATGCAGGTGCCCTTTGCACATTTCCAAACTTCTGACAGTCCTGGCACCCTTTGAAATAATTGAAGCAATCTTCAAGGATTGTCGGCCAATAATATCCATTTCGCCTAATCATCCACTTCATCTTGAATGCCGATTGATGTGCTCCACATACACCTTCATGAATCTCACCCATCAATTCTTTTGATTCCTCTTTGCCGAGGCATCTAAGTAAAACTCCATCAATTGTCCGATAATACAACTCATTACCGAGGAGCACATACTTAGTAGCTTGGAACCTTATACGCCTTTCAATTTTCCTGGATGGATCCCTCAAGTAATCGGCAATCTCCTTTCTCCAGTCATCGGCAACTATTACCGATGTCGTGACTTCTCGAATCGGCTGATATCCTGAGGCATTCTATGCCAACCGATTGGCTTCTTCATTATGCAACCTTGGAATATGCTCAAGGCGGTATTCTCTGAACTCTTTCAACAACTGCAAACACCGCTCATGGGCTACAATTAACACCTCGCTTCGGCATTCATATGTCCCGATCAATTGATTAATCACCAACATGGAATCACCGAAGACTTCAACAGCATCGGCACGCACCCCCTGAGTAGTTCTAACCCCTTGAGCAAAGCTTGGTACTCAGCCTAATTGTTTGTCCAAGTAGCAACAATCGGCAGCGAGATTTCATACTTCTGTCCTCGGGGTGAAATCAAGAGAATGCCGATACCTGCTCCATCCTTGCACATAGACCCATCAAAGAATAAAGCCCAAGGAGCAATCTCAACAAAGCTCACCATATTGCAATGCTGAGTAACAAAATCGGCCATCACCTGACCCTTAACAGCCTTAGCCGATTCATACCTCAGGTCAAACTCTGATAGTGCCAAAATCCACTTACCAATCGTCCATTCAAAATCGGCATTGACAACATGTACTTGACCACATCATCTTTGCAGACAATAGTGCATTCGGTCGACAGTAGATAATGCCTTAATTTAATGCAAGAGAAATATAAACATAAGCACAATCTCTCTATGGTCGAATATCTGGTTTCAGCATCCACCAATCTTCTGCTCAGGTAATATATTACATGTTCCTTCCCTTCAAACTCTTGAATTAAGGCTGATCCGATAACACCGTCATCGGCAGACAAATATAACCTGAAAGGCTTCCCGTGTTGAGGTGGAACTAAGACTGGAGGATTTACCAAGTATCTCTTAATCTCTTCTAAGGCTGATTGCTGCTCTTCTTTCCATGTAAACTCTTGATCGGCTTTCAATTTTAACAGAGGGCTAAAGGATTTGATCTTACCAGATAGATTAGATATAAACCTTCGGATGAAATTAATCTTGCCTATCAAGGATTGCAACTCAGTTTTGTTCGTAGGAGCAACTACCTTGTTAATTGCATCAATAGACTTTCTGCCGATTTCAATGCCTCTCTGATGCACCATGAAACCTAGAAACTGCCCTGCCGACACGCCAAACGCACACTTGTTAGGATTCATTTTTAGCCCGTGCTCCCTTGTGCACTCCAATATCTTCCGCAAATCGGCAAGATGCTTTTTGAAGTCTCCAGACTTAACCACCACGTCATCAATGTAGATCTCAACTATTGTGCCGATGTACTTATGAAAGATGAAATTCATCGTCCTCTGATAAGTAGCACCGGCATTTTTCAAGCCAAAAGTCATGACTACCCACTCAAATAAGCCAACGTGACCTGGACATCGGAAAGCAGTCTTGAATATGTCTTCTTCCGCCATGAATATTTGATTATACCCAGCATTACCATCCATGAAGCTAATAATATGATGTCCAGCAGCAGCATCAATCAGCAGATCAGCAACGGGCATCGGGTAGCCATCCATCGGCGTAGCCTTGTTCAGATTCCTGAAATCAATGCAAACACGAAGTTTTCCATTCTTTTTATACACAGGAACCACATTAGAGATCCAATTGGCATATCGGCATTGCCGAATAAATCCAGCTTCGATTAACTTGGTAATCTCAGCCTTAATATCAGGTAAGATAGTAGGATTGCATCGGCGTGCCGGCTGCCGATGTGGCTGGAAACCAGACTTGATGGGTAACCGATGTTCAACTATCGATTGGTCTAAACCAGACATCTCTGTATAATCCCAAGCAAAACAATCTTTATTCTCTTTTAATAAATCAGTCAACTGCTGTTTACATTGGGAATCTAACTTAGCACTAATAAAAGTAGGCCTAGGTTTACTACCATCGCCGATGTCGATTTCGAGCAAGTCATCGGCAGACGTAAAGCCCTGCCCCAGTTTTCCGTCATCGGCGAACTGATCCATTAAGACTCCCCCTCAGGACCAACTGCTTGGATCGGCTTGATGCGGTAATCGGCAATTTTGAGGAACTCTTTATCCCAGGCTTCGCCAGATATACACCTGGTCTGCTCATAAGTTTCCAACTGTGCCGATGCAACAGTAGATGGGGCTTCACCGCGGACGACCTCAATTCTATCGCCGATCCACTGTACCAGACTCTGATGCATAGTGGAAGGGATACAACAATTGGCGTGGATCCAATCCCTTCCGAGGAGCAAGTTGTAAGTACCTTTGCCGCTGATCACAAAGAACGTTGTCGGCAAAGTCTTACTGCCGATGGTTAAGTCAACACATACGGCTCCCATGGCGGTTGACACATTGCCTTCGAAGTCCTTGAGCTTCATGTCGGTCTCGACTAAGTCCTGGTCACCTTTGCCAAGCTTTCTGAACACGACATAGGGCATTATATTGATCGACGCGCCACCGTCCACCAGCATCTTGGTCATCGGCTGACCATCCACTTTGCCCTTAACGAACAGAGCCCTTAAGTGTTGCCTCTCATCATCGGCAGGCCTTTCAAAGATGGCCGTCATCGGATCCAGCACCAATTGTGCTGTATCGACAGCCTCTTCATCATCGCTGACGGGCGCCATGAACTCCATCGGCAACATGACAACCATGTTTATATCTGTCGATGGGTCCCTGTCCTTGCGCTTCGGCCTCCATTGCTTTTCTCCTGAGGGTTCTGCACCGTCATACAGGTCATCGCGGCGCTGGCGCTGAATCCTCCTCTTCTGGGTCTTAGTCAAACCCTTAGGGCACCATGGAGGAAGCTTGGTCTTCCAGACAGGTTGGTGCTGCTTCCCACCGCTTACATCGGCACTTCTTCCGATGTTGGGATCTCTGGAGAATATCTCTTCGTCGGGCACTCTAGCATTGGCCATCTCCTCTAGCTCCCCCTGATCAACACGCCTGCCAAGCCGATCATGGGCACTGAGCTTGCCCCCCAGTCGGTCATGTGCCGATCTGTTCTCTCTGAGCGGCCTGGCGTACCTGGGTGCCTGATCATCAAAGCAAGGTCTCTTACCTGACCGATCGGCAGTGTAGTACCCATTGCATTCTGGACAGTTATCGGCAGTGGGCAGCTTGATGCCTTCCTCCCAGCAATGAACGAAGAAGGGACACCTCCAGTGGTCCTTGTGTCGAAGCCATTCCCGATGCCCCTCTTCTTCTTGCCGATACCGTTCTTCACGTGATTGCCGATGATTTCGCCTTGGCTGTTTGTGTGTGATCACAACCCCAGGAGCCCTGTTGGCACTGTTACCCTCATCGGCAACCTTCTTACCCTTTCTGTCATCAGCAAACCTCCTTGCGTCGTGCTCAGGTACCTGGTAGTTAGGGTCTTCCGATGAGTTCCTTCTGGCAGCTTCCGATGTCAGCACTCTGGTTTTTTCGCTGATTTCCACCATATTGTTTGGGAACGGGTGCTGATCAATCTTCATCGGTCTCTGGACCTTAGAATTTTCAAACTTAATACGCCCAGACTCGATCTCTGACTGCAACTGCTGCCTGAATACTTTGCAGTCATTGGTACTGTGTGAGATTGCATTATGCCACTTGCAGTACCTAATCTTCTTGAGCTCTTCGGCCGATGGAATCACTTGGTTGGGCGCCAACTTGATTCGCCCCTCTTGCAGCAATAAGTCAAACATCCTGTCGGCCTTGGTGATGTCGAAGGTGAACCTCTCAGTCTCTTTTTGGCCGAACGGACAAGACACAGGCTTCTTATCCTTCACCCATTCGGCCGCATCGACATTCAGCTCTTCGTCCGATCCAGAGTCTTCTTCTTTCCCGATGAAGGTCACCTTCTTGTTCCAAGTTTTCCTGGGCTCAAAGACTTTGATATCCTGATCGGCAATCCTCTGCACCAAGTGACTTAAGCTTTCAAATTCTTGGGACGCATACTTGTCCTTGATGTGCGGTAGCAATCCTTGGAAGGCTAAATCTGCCAGTTGCCGATCATCAAGCACCAGACTGTAGCACTTGTTCTTCACGTCTCGTAACCTTTGCACAAAGCTTTCTACCGATTCGTCGTTGTGTTGTCTCATCTTGACCAAATCGGTAAGCTTCTTCTCATGTATGCCAGCGAAGAAATACTTGTGAAATTGCCTCTCCAGATCGGCCCATGTAATTATAGAATTTGGGGGCAACGATATGAACCATGTGAATGCCAATCCAGATAGCGACGAAGAGAACAATCTCACCCTTAACTCCTCCCTGCTGGCAGCTTCCCCGCACTGGATAATAAAGCGGTTGATGTGCTCCATTGTCGACGTGTTGTCTTGGCCAGAGAACTTGGTGAAATCGGGCACCTTGTACCGATTTGGAAGAGGAATCAAGTCATATGCAGGAGGATATGGAGTCCGATACGAGTACGTGTTGACCTTGGGTTTGATGCCGAATTGCTCTTTCATGACTTCGGCAATCTTACCGACCCAGTATGCATCCTGCTCTTGCCGACTCATTGGCTGGTTGTCGACTGGTGGAGTCGGCTGACGCGCCTCTTGAAGATGCGTAATAGTTGCAGGCGTGGCACCAGTGATCTGAACACTAGGTATCGGTTGACTTACCGATGGATGGTTCTGCACACTTAGCGGATTTGGCTGAACTGTCACATTCATCGGTTGCTGTACCGATGATCCGCTCTGAGTATAAGTTGGGCCTCCATAATAATACACCGGCGCGCCAGGCAGTTGAGCCGGCGGCTGGTTGACCCATCCAGGATTATGAATCATCGGCATATGGCTTACCGATGGCTGGTAGTTGACTGGAGCATGCGGTTCTTGTATTCTGGAGCAGTTAATCACCAGATTACCTTGGGGAATCGGCATTCCAGCCTGTGAATTTGCCACCAGAGATTGACTGCCGGCGGTTATAATATGTTGCATCGGCACCGAGCTTGCCGATGGTGGCATCAGAGGTATCCTGGGAATTACTTGAAGATCATCTGATGGCACTTGTACGTTTGGAGCAGGCGCAGAATTGTGCATCATAGGGGCCATCGGCTGTGATTGTGTTGCCGATGCCGCAGGATTCCTCCAGGCTGAACTGTCTCCCTGCACCAGATTAGAACCAGCATATAGATTTGGAGGCATACCGTATCCCCACCAGTTAGCAGGGGCTGGTCCCGAAGTCGCCGACGCGGCTGGATCTGGGTTGAGCTTTGGGATGTCGCCAGCGTTCGGTCTTGGTGATGTAGCCACATCGGCAGACGGTTCCACAGGGGTGGAAGACGCCATTGGGGCTGCCAATGGGCTCGTAGATGCCAATCCAGGTTGATGGTACGCTGGGCCGACATATCGCGGTGCATGCCCCTCTTTGAATGATTGCGTGACAACATTGAAGACAGTATTGGACAGCACGCTGGAGTGGTTAATCAATGCTTGATTTACAGCAGCATTAACCATCTCTTGCAGCTTACCAGGGTTGGCGTCGTACGTGACCTGCCGTGGCAACGACGGATCTTGCTTCTGAATTGCTTCGCCGCTCCTACTGAGGCTGAAGGACTTAAGATACAGCTGCTTGTATTCCTCCATAGCCCGCTCCATGGCCAGCTTCTGATCATCTTCAGATCGGCCTCAGAGACTTCAATGATATTCCTCTGGATGACATCGGCGTGATCACTCATACCGAATGTGTAGATCTGTATAATCGGGTCCCACCGGGTGTGCCAAAAGAGGTGTTGACACAAAAAGCGTCAGGATCTGTGAACACCTCGGGCTATTACCCAAAGCCCGGTATTTCGGAGGCGTGCCAGTCGATTTGACCAATCAATCGACAAGGATGATAACTAGAACAAACTGAACGAGACGACAGCGATGCGTCCGGACGTCAAGGCTCAGATTGATCAAGGATAACTAGAGCAGAGCTGAACGAGGCAAACAGCGATGCGCCCGGATTGCCAAAGCTTAGAGGTACTCCCACGCGGAACTAGCAAGGATTTGACGGAGATCAAGGTGATGCAGCCCGTCGAAGCTTGAAAGAACTCGTTGATAACTACAGCTAATGCAGTAAAAAAGGTAAATTGCGATAAAAAGTAGAATAAGATAAAATTGATTTGTTTTGAATTGGATTGATTGTTTATTCCGTAGCCCTCGGGCACATATTTATACTCCCACATGGAGAGTTGTACAAAAACACGACACATATCCTTCCTAAAACAAACCCCTACTTTAAAGGAAACTGACTCGCGCAGGAGTTAGATAACAATATTTATTCCCTAAACAAACACACCTATTTAAAGGAAAATAAACGACCCATGCAAGAGCCGGACTCAAACTACCATAATAACAATACTGGTAAAACACCAGTTTCCTTACACTTTTCCTTGATGGAAGCTTTCCATCGGCAGATCCCTGCAACTTCCTTCTTTGACCACCTGTAATCTTCTGTTGCCATCAAGTGCTAAGCCATGCCCATCGGCATCGGCAATACTCTCCCGATTGGCAATCGACAACATCTCCCGATTAGCGACCTTGTACTGGTAACCGTTCACCGATCATTCCTAATCGGCAACCACCCTTCATCGGCAATCGGCAATGACCCTTCATCGGCAGTTGGCAATGACCCCTTATCGGCAATCAGCAAGGACTCCTCATCGGCAATCACTTGACCTTCCCGCGATACTCCATCGGCAATATTGGCTCATACTTTACCGATCAGCAACCTTATACTGAACTATCTTCATCAATCAATCCCGATCGGCAATCAACAACCATTCTCCGTCGGCTGTCGGCTGACCCTTTATCAGTAATCGGCAATAACTCTTTATCGGCCATCAGCTTCGGCAAGACTTCACTAATTAACCTTTGTCGGCAAAGATCATCCAGCCTTCATCGGCAACGCACTTGGTCCTCCCGCAGCACTCTTCCATCGACATTATCGGCTTAAAATTTTCCCGATGCCGATGAAGAACGACCACTGACCAATCAAGCCTCAGTCTATATGACACGTGTCGAAAAACAGTGTCAACATAAAGAAATACCGGGAACTCTTGAGATGTTCTGATCCTTATTCTGTTTCTCATATGTTGTCCAACCGGATTTCGTTTTTAGAAAAATTTTAGAAAAGGAAATTTTCTTGCACTCCGTCTGTTTTCAGTCTAGCAGTTACGAGCACGTTTCCAAGATGTGTACGGCTAGATCTGGAGTACCCTGCTCGCACCGGACGGTCGAGCCATCTCCGCGTATATCTACCCGCCGCACGCCGCTCGCCGCAATCCCCAATCTATCGTCCTCTCTTTCTTTTTTATTTTACGCAGCAGCTACAGAGCTAGGGTTCCGTCCTCGATCCGATCCGGCGAGTGCACACCCCCTTTCCCCAGTCCGATCGAGTCGATGGCGGCCGAGGGCGAAAAGAAAATGATAACCCTCAAAAGCTCCGATGGTGAGGAGTTCGAGGTGGAGGAGGCGGTGGCGATGGAGTCGCAGACCATCCGCCACATGATCGAGGATGACTGCGCCGACAACGGCATCCCGCTCCCTAACGTCAACTCCAAGATCCTATCCAAGGTAATCGAGTACTGCAACAAGCACGTACATGCCGCCGCAGCCGCTGCTGCCGCCTCCATGGCCGGTTCCGACGACGTGGGAGCCGCCGCCGCCAACAGCACCGCCGCCTCTGGTGAGGACCTCAAGAACTGGGATGCTGACTTCGTAAAGGTCGACCAAGCCACGCTCTTCGACCTCATCTTGGTAATGGATTGTACCTCCCACTTATCTTCGTATGGGAAACAAATTAGATCTACGATGTTTACATACAAATAGGCATTGGATTTATTCGTAGCTGATAGATGTTTATCATGTGTTGATTGCATATACTCGGTGGCTATTTGATTGCAACTAATTTTGTTCTTGGTTGATAACAGTTTACCATGTGCTGATTGCATAGACTCTGGTTGATAAATCTTTATCATGTGTTCATTGCATTGACTATGGCTATTTGATTGGAATGTAATCATGCATGGTAGTAAATTGGACTATGATCTGTATTATTGTGAGTATCACAAAAGGTGATCTTTTTGTAAAGACAAAGATTACATCTGAAAGGCTTAGTATTTGAAGTTTTAGTAGGTTCATGATCTTAATCTTGGTTCTATAATTGATTGTGTTGGCATCATAAGTATTGCTATCTGCACATGGTATAATCTTTGTTGCATGTTGGTTGGTATTGGTAATTTATCTTTGTCAATTATCATTGCGGATGACTAAATTTTCTGAAGTTTTGTGCTTATATGATGTCATCCTTGTATCTGTGTGGTAAAATCATTATTTTGGTAGTGATGATATTTGGTATTATGCATTGATTATTATGCATTGATTTCTCTTATGAGCTTTCTTGTTTCTATATGCATGCAATGCTCGCTAGCTGCAGTATCTTTTCCCTGTGTTATTAGTGCAGAATTTTGTTCTAGTAGTGTGGTAGAAATCCTTAAACTGTGCGGTTTTGTGAATATGACTAGATAGTGTTATCTTGCAAATGGTTTATTGGAGTACATGTTTGTGTCCCTTTTTGTGAATGTATATGACTGAGATTCTTATCTTCCAGATAGTTGATTGTCACATGTCTGTCTCCTATTTCATGAGTATGACTGATATCATAGTCACAAGATTTTTGGGTCGATCGGGTCGAGGGACAGGGTCAGAGGGACGCTGGTCGACAATCTGAAAAAATGTGGTACGAGGGGGGTATACCTCTAAGGTACAAGAACCAAACATTTGGTACGTGAATGCAAAGGTTATGGTTCGACGTCCCCGGTACAGAGTATGGAGTCGTGGGTCGTGTCCCTAATGGTTTTGGGTAGATGAACCCGGTATGAAGTCTGCAGTCGAGGGTCGCGAACCTAAAATTACAGGTCGGTGACCCTGGTACGAAGCCTAGAGGCGAGGGTCGTGAACCAAAAAGTTCTGGGTCGATAACCCAGGATATAATATATATACATTGATAAGAAAGCATGACACATGAATATATGTGTATATGACTTATGGAATGACTAAATTACTAGCAAACATGCCGAATGTAAATTGAAGTGAAGTACGCAATTAAAATCACACATTATTACATGCTCCAATCCAAAAAGGCAATATGAGAAATCTGCAAATAGTTTATGACTGACTTTGACTCCATCTCACACTCTCAACACTAACTTTATTTATTAAATGAAAGAAAGACGACTGACGATCGACGGCAGCTGGCAGCCATGCTCCTCATTCTCCCCGTGCATCCACTACTCCACTTCCACTACTGTTCCACACTCATGCAAACAGTAGTCATTGATTCAGTACAGTTTTTGTGCGAAAACAGACTATAGCCTATGAAGTTTAAAATTTTAATTATAGGACAGTAGCATACCGATCAATTATTCTTGTTTTTGGAATTCTTTGATGATGAGCCGGGCTCATCATTATTCTCCAAATCCTTCCAGCGCAATTGCTCGAGCTTCAATCTTGATTCCTCCAAGGAGGCATCATCTGGATCTGCGTCCCATTTGCTGTTAGGGCCTGCTTTGTAGCTCTCTGAAAACCTCGACTGAAGACGAATGTTGGAGTGGACATAAACCAATTTATCTGCAGTTTTTGAATTTAGCCTGTTTCTCTTCACATTCCATACATATGAATATGTACTCCAACTTCTTTCAGCAGAGGAGCTACTGATTGGCTGAGATAGAACCTTCAAAGCAACTTCTGCTAAATTTGGAGTCTCTGAGCCATAGTTAGACCACCAATCAATGGGTGACATTGTGGTTGCATCAGTCTGAACGGCTGGTAATGCATACATTCCTTTCTTCATGTGAAATGCAGTAAATTCTTCTTGCAATATCTTTCGTTCAGCATCACCATCTGCTATTTTACGAAAAGCTTCTACCACCCCTCTCATAACCTCCCTATCTTGATTTGGAGCTTTTCTGGGAATGGCAGGTGTTCTCAAATAGTCAGTATCATAAAACTTTGGACATAGTGCAAAAGCCAGGCAATGGAGTGGGATGTTCATTTTGCTCCACCGGTTAATAATTATCTCATTAACCTTAGGAAAATCTTCCTTGTGAGGATAATCTTCATTGTTCATGACATCTGCTATCTCTCCCAGCATACTGTCCATTCTCTCATATACTTCACCCATTTTGGGACCTTCTCCATCACTGTATTTTACCATTAAGAACAACGGCTTTGTGAGCACAAGTACATTCTCAACCTCTGCCCAAAACTCTTCACTGTTGATAGTTTCAACTGCTGCCTTTGCATATTGATCGCTGCTATTGGTCTTAATCCAATCCTTCCATTGCTTTGTGACCACCGTGGTAGCAAGTGCTTCTCTGCAGTCACTAAGCCTCTTCAATAAAATATAGTAATAAAATATAGTCGGACGCGAATCTTGTCTTTGCCACCCTTAAGAGATCTAGATTTGAATTGCTTCTAAAAATTGCTAGGCCATGTTGGTGGTTCAGAACAAATTTTACTACTGCTTTACCAGCCTTGTATGTTTTCTCCATCCAAGGAAGTGCATTGGCTATATGCTTAAACATCAGATTCACACTATGCACTACGCATGGTGACAAAAAAATATGTTTATGAACCTAGTGAAAACATAATTCAAAATTATTAAAGAACGAAAGAAAAATAGTATTTAGCTTTATACAATTATAAATTATTTACATGTAAATTGTAATGAAAAGAAGATGACAAATATATACTTTCTCAATTTCACGTCTAGCTACTTTGCAGTTTGATGCATTATCAGTCACTATTTGAAGAACATTTGACTCTCCAATTTCATCAATAGCTTTAAGCAAATACTTTGCTATGTTTTTCCCAGTTTTCTCAATTCCAGAAAAATCATCTGCATATAAGAACATTGATCCACGGCTGTTTGATGCAATTACATTTATCAAGGGCTGGTTTTTCATGTTTGTCCACCCATCTGAAACAATAGAGACACCTTGTGTGTACCTGACAGGAAGGGGTGCACTCATAAGTATTAATTAAGTAGCAATATCGTGTACAGTACTACAGTTCAGTATAAAATAAATATGTACCATGTATTTCTAACTGGTGCTAATTCTTGCTCCACGTTTCTCTTGCATGCATCTAGAAGAGTGGTTCTTGCCTTCTCACTTGATGGCGATTTGTATCCCTTAGGTCCTCTGTTTATGGCTGCTACCATTTCAGACCACTGGGGACTTCTCAACACGTTGAATGGAATTCCATTAGCACACACGCACCGCATAATGGCCATGTCAACAGCATCCCTTTCCATTGAACTGAAAGCATCTGCCAATGGAGTATGCATCTTGATAGGTGCTACTTTAGATGAACCCCCTTTTTTCATCTATACAAAATAGTTGGTAATGAACTCAGAAGTGAGAAACTGAGAAATCAGATAATTAAACTTGAAAGCATAACTACTTTATACTGAATACTGATAGTAGATAAACGCACCTTATCATACAACTGTTTATACTTGGTGCGATCGTTCTGTAGTGCTGTACAACGAGCAATTTGAGCCTTATGGCCAGGTGGAGGACCAAAAAAGTGTGCGTTAATTCTTGTCGCGGTGCTGCTGTAAGTCCTTTTGCAGTGATTGCATTGCCAACTCTTTGTTCCACCGGGGTTCTTCCCTTTACCAGCAGCTAATATTGTTACTTCTTCAAAGAGAGGATTTTCTTTTTTACCACTTTGTTCTTCAGTAACTTCATCTTCACCAGAGTCAACCTGAACAAGATCAATGTCCTCGCCAGCTCCGCTGCGCTCTAGTGCTTCACGGTTACTCTCAGTCTCCTTACGTGTCTTGGACTGGGATCCGAACACCATCGCGAGATCTGATCCAAGAAATTAGAAAAAAAATAATAAGTATAAATTAAAAAGTAACAAGGATTCACCGATTCACGAGTCACGACCACCATGGAGATTGATACGTACTTACGTACCTCCTGCACAAAGATCGACTGTAGAGAGCTGAAAGTCTGAAATCTGCGTGCAATTATAAGCCTGAAAGCCTGAAAACTTCACCTGTAGACTTGCGTGAATCTGAGCACGTGATCGCCTGATGATATACAATTATATATATATGCACTATATCGGAAATACTTCACCTGTATTAGGAAGGACACGATTCTATGAAAACTGATTAGTAACTATCCTAATATATGACATGCACGCATTACATATGGTACGGGTAGGTTTGTCAATCACTAGGTCCAATGTCAGAGTAAAGCACGAATAATAAAGCAAACTTTACATCGTGTGTCCCACTATATTTTAAAATGACAATCAAATTCACATTTTTCAAAGAAAAATACTTGGGATCATACTTTTAGTCATATAGTTCTGGCTATATTCTCGGTGCAAGTTTCATGAGAGTTTCAGTCACGCGCTTAATGTGTATTGTTGATAAAGTGGTTAAGCCTATCATAGCACATGATACTTAGATCAGTCTCAATGGAGATTTCATAGAGTTTCATGGATATTAAATATGATGACATGTCATTGTATTTATAAAGAGAGAATATAAGAGTTTTATGACAGTAGAGAGAGTTTCATGCTGATGAAACTCTTCAACACTGTTTCCAATATATAGAAGCATTGGCAACTGAGACATGAACTAGCACTGAGGATGACTTACTTTAACACCGATGCTTAATGTGCCTTGATAAAGTGGTCAAGCCTATCTAAGCACTTGTTTGCAATTTGATTCCACAAAAGAACATTATGGCGTCCGCAATAGTAATAGCTAGTACTAGCTATTTGATGAGTTGATGTGGAGGTGAGAGTAAAAAACAAAGACTATTTTATATCATATGACCCACATGCTCATGTTACATATTCTTGGGAAACGTGAAATAGACTAGCTATTTGCTCGTAGCTAGTGACTACTCTCTCACATATTTTTTTCTTGCCACATCAAATCTAGCTAGCCAAATAGTTAACCATTGGAGACGCCATTAGTGTTTACAATCATTGGACAAGCCAATGACTTGCAAGTACTTCCTCCGTCCCAAAATAAAAGCTTACCATTAGTGCTATCCTTACCATGCAAATCGTTGATTGGAGAGTACACGTCTATCTCCCTTTGCTGTGATTTACAGCAGTAGATATTCTTTACTGGCTCTTAATATGTATTTAAATTAGTGCTAGCTAGGCAGGGAACCAAAGCAAGTTCTTAACACTCATTTCATTCGTGATGTTTTAGTTGAAATTGAGAGCTCCAGTAATATCGTGGATGAATATTTTGTGTATTATTCAATTTATTAAATATTTAGTTTAAGAAAGATCATAACTTTTCTTTGGTACTTGAGAAAATTTATAATTCATAACGGGATAGTTAAATTGCATAATACACAACATCCACAGTAACGCTACATATTCTTACTTTCAGATCACTGTTGCATTTCAGTTTATATTTTGCTGTACTTGCCCTTTGCCTGGCTAACATGTTTTGTCACTTGAAGTTTCTCATTTCATTTACTTTGTCCTTTCGCTTGGTAACAGTTTCGGCTTGAATAACAGTATGAACCTGATAATATTGCTTGTTTGGTTTAATTTTATTTCTTCCTCAATTGTCAAAGGTATCCTCTGCAAGTCTTCACTGCATATATACCCAGCTTATTTTTGTGCTGTTTATAATACACCAAAACTGTCTGATTTGTAGTTGAATTGATGATACCAGTATATATTTTTTTTGAAGGTTATACCTGTATATATTTGATTTGGTAATCTTGCTTATCTTCCTTGACTTGTGCTTATCTTCCAAGTTCCATGACTTTCCTTAACTTCCTTGACTTGATTTCTTTGAGGCTATATGAATTTACTATAGACATTGTTGTAGTGGTTTTGATTTTGTATTTTCTATTGTCATGCTGTTTTTGTTTGATTCATAATTAAAAAATGTAAATTGCAATTGTTGTTTGACACTGCTTCTGATTGGTTCTCCCCTAATTTTATAGGCTGCAAACTATCTCAACATCAAGGGTCTACTGGACCTGACCTGTCAGACTGTTGCTGACATGATCAAGGGCAAAACCCCAGAGGAGATCCGGAAGACCTTCAACATCAAGAATGACTTCACCCCTGAGGAGGAAGAGGAGATCCGCAGGGAGAACCAGTGGGCCTTTGAGTAAGGAGGTGCTGAACCCTCTGATCTGGTGATGCTTAGGTCTCATCATATCTACTACCTTGCAATGCTCTGCTTTTAAATGTTGTCCTAGTGGTTGTAAGTATTTTGGGAGTCCTTTGCTTGCGAATGTGTTGGGTAAAACTGATATGGTCAATGGTCGGTTATTACCATGAAAGGACTTCGGCTGCTGCCCTAAGAGGTTTAGTCCCATTTGCATTATAATCATTTCAATCCTTGTGGATGTTTTATGTGTTTCCTTCGGGAATCTCATGGCGAAGTACTATCAATATTGTCATATTGCCTATTCATGAGCTCTTGTGTTTGTTTACCATTAGTCGATGCCAATGTTTTTTTACTGACCAACCTGACGAGGTAAGGTTTGGTCTTATTGAACAAGTCCTGTAAAAATGATACAGGTGGGTCTAACCTGGGGCTGACAACTGATCATTGGTCAAGTTGACAATTTTTTTTTTTTGATAGCAAACAATTTTATTTCATTAGTATGTTGCTGCAATCAGTTTGACAAACTGAATTTTTATATTAGGCAGTGCTTCCAGGAGAGTGCATTGTGAAAGGTGATTACAGTAGGAGCATGAATATTGTAAAGAAGAAAGACTAGAGGAAGCAGTTTGGAATGCCTGTCTAGTTAGTGCATCCGCTGTGACATTAAGATTCCTATTTATCTTGTACATGTTGACCTGTCGAGAAGTTGCAAAGAAAAATTTGGGTGTAGGGCTTAACTCTCCAGTCTTACGTAGAATTGATCTTGGTTGTTGAGAATTGCACTAGCTGTTGGCAATCAGAGAGAAAGGAGATATTATTGAAGTTGAGTCGTTCATTGCAAGTTGCCATTAGGGTAGCCACTGCTGCTTTTTGCCATGAGTACCTAGTGTACATCAGAGACTTAAGTAGATTGTTTGTGTCGGGTGGACCTGCAGATTGACAATTAATATTCTGATAATTGCCGTTTTTGTGGTTGGAGTCGACTGATCAGGAAGGAGGTGTCTAGATAGCATCAGCATCTTGGCTGAGACTTTGTAAGTATTGGCATAGCACCTGCATGTGTAGTAAAGGTAGGAAGCAAGGAGGCGTTTGGATAGCATCAGCTTCTTGGATAAGACGTATCGGCATAGCACATGCATGTGTAGTAAAGGTACCTTGATTTGTAGGCTGTGGATGTTGTAGTGACATGAGTTATGTTGTTGGGGTGGCTGAAGTAGTTTCTCCAGTGCTATTGTTTTGTGTAGCGACCTACGAAATTATGGCTGCATTGTTAGAAGTTATGTGTGCCACTGGAACATGAGTGACTTGCGCTGACGTTCACGGTTTCCTGTTAAAATGGAAATCATTTCTAGCTTTCTAAATATACCACATATTGAATACAATATTGTTAAGAAAATAATATGTGGTGGAAGTTGAGATTATAGATTGGAGAGTTATTTGGATACCTTTGTTTTCAGGAGGTAGGTTGTCAACTATTATTGATGGTGAGAAGGATAACCATACCTGCCACAATATATGTCAAGATTGGTAGAGTACCTTGCAGCTTGAGTTCTAGTTGCCAGTGCATGTCGGATGAGACGCTAGGTGAAGGTTTTAGTTAGAGGTGGTAACTAAGTTACTTTTCCAGGTGCAATGGAGAAGTTGGTTGGCCCCTGGAGTAATACTCCAGGAAACTTGGTTAGGTGGCTGGATCTCATTAGCATTGGAGAGGAGCTGATAGTTGTTGATGGTGGATAAGTCCTTAATTATATGCTCAAAACACCGTCAACATGATTCAAAATTAATGGAAAAGCCACATAAGCCACTTTATCAATAATTGGTTCCACATGTACTTTGAGTCTTGTTTTGCAGGAGTTAACAATTTGGACCAAGATAGGGCCTGGAAGGACCCATAAGGGGGTCGCCCGACCCCCCTAAGGGTGCTTCAAGCCCTGCCAAGATGTCACAATCCAAAAGAAGCACCTCAGAAGTAAGTTCAACCTTCAGATCAACTGTGTTTTCCCTAGATGGCTCAAGATAAAGTTGCATGGATCAATGACGTGGCAACAAAAGATTCAGCGTGAGAAAAGCAGCTACGCACTCTATGACAAGTGGGTCACCTAAAAGAAGGTGGCTAGGCCTACATGTCATAGGAGGCTCGGCCGACCGCCCTATGGAGCATCCAAGGTGGCCACTTGGCTAGAAGTGGTCTATGACATGTGGACCTTCCTTCTAGAAGGTGGTTAAATGGGCCACATGTCATAGGGGGGTCAGCCGACCCCCCCCCCCTTAGGGCCTTCGGAGTCCCTGCTGCACTCACCAACCTATTGCATGCCTCCATGCAGCTCAAGGCATCCCATACTTTCATTCTATGGTGATTTGATCCAAGGGAGAAGGATGGAGGTCTCCTGGATTGCTAACATGGCGTTGTTGTAGCCCTTACTCCACCTCCACCTATAAATACCCCCAAGGCATTAACTTCTATTTCATGATAAAGTAGAGTAAACCACTTTTTACTAGCTTAACAAAGCTCTGCAGTAGTGCTATGATAGCAAGAAGAGAGTGAGGGAAGTCTTCTAGAGAAAGCCACGGAGTTGTCGGGAATGCTTTCTTCCTCTAAGTAATAATCCAAGATCTTTTATAGCATTTATATTCTGGTTCTGTTATATTAGTTATATAACTTGTTTTATTTGTATATTGCTCTGCTCTTGTGTGTGGGGTGCTCTAGTCCTTACTAGTAGATTAGAGTAGTAAGAGTGGCATAGACGTGGTGTCTAGGCTATATCTTGCCAATGTAGACCGCTATATTGCCTCCTATAAACGAGGGGGTGACTAACCCCTTTATTCCTACCAGATCTTGACCAGATACCATAGTTATATAGATCCCCTCTACTCTTTTTACCATAAGCTCTCCTATATTATCATAGGATGATCTTAAGTCTTAGTTAGTTCACTTCTCGTTCCTCATGGAAAATACGATACCTGAAATACTCCCGGTGAAGTGCTACAACGACATATTCTGCACACTTGCGGAATTATCCAATTGACATAAGAAATACTAACAAACGTTTCTGGCACCGTTGCCGTGGAACGGTAGCTATTCTAACTAGAATCGAGTCATCCGTGTTATCCTTGTTTGATCAAAACCTTTCCTTTTCTAAAAACACCATATATCAAACTCCTATCTTTGAATACGGTGCTCCAATGAGCGATAGCTTGGAGCCACCTAAATCATCCCAAGCCATTTTGTCTGTTCATTATGAGCTTCGCTCAAGACTCATATCTATGGTTCAGGAGAAACCTTTCTCTGGGATGGAAGATGAAAATCCATATACACATCCACGTGACTTTGAACAGTTATGCTCTTGCATACATATTCAAGGCATGAGAAGAGATACCCTTAAGTGGAAGCTATTTCTGTTCTCTTTGAAGGAAATAGCCAAACAATGGTATTCTCGTTACGTAGAAAGTGTAAAAGGAGAATGAGAAAACTTCAATCCAAAATTCACCTATTCTTCTTCCCCATTCTCCATGTTGGTCATCTTCGAGTATAGATCCTAACCTTTAAACATAAGGAGAAGGAATCTCTAGGTGCGGCATGGGCTCGTCTTATCGATTTAGCATCATTTGACCCTGACTTAGCTATAACCGACCCAATGTTGTTACAACATTTCTACATCAGTCTTAGAAAGAATTCTGCACTGTTCCCTGATCTATCTTCTAGAGGAGCATTCTTGCATCTTCCCATTAGTGAAAAGAAAAACATTCTTGCGAGAATTCTCGAGAACACTCCATACACTAGTGTCTATGACGAAGCCTCTAAAGAAGAAGAGAACCTCACCCCTCAAGAAGAAAGCACTTCGATAGCTGAAACCTTACCATCCACATGCCAAAATCTAGCCATCAAACCTGAACCACCAATCCTAAATAATCCAAAGGAGGAAGAAATTCAACCTTTGGAATTTCCTTTTGAAATCAAGGAGGATTTGTTTTACGAATTTGGAAACGCCTCAAATGAGCTTATGCAAAAGAAGTCTATCACTACAAAAGCTCCAAACCTTCAAATTTCAAACCGTCTAGAAGAACCATACCTTCAAGAGCTAACTTTTATCTTAAGCAATGAGTGTCTTGATGAGGTCAAAACTTCATCCAAAGAAATTTAGATCTTTTCATTTCCTTGCTCCTTTAATCAAACAATTCTAGGCTCTCTTGATGATCATGCAGTAGGAGTAAGCATTATGTCTAAATCTTTACCAAATGCCCTCCTAGGTGCGAACACATGGTTGATATGTGCCCATGTTTGTTTAGTTTTGTGACGAGTGATTGCCCAACACTTGAGCGTTTCAATTTGAGCAGTTATACTAACCATCTTGCGAAAGCAAGTGTGTGCCTGTCTACCGGCTTGTGGTGCGCAGGTGCTATGCCCAGAGACAGTGGTCAATGGCGTGGTGAAAGTCGAGTAGAGGCTTGCCGTGCCGATGGACTGAGAGCGGTGAAGGGCGGAAGCGGGGCTCGGACCGACGGACCAGGGGTGCCGGCAGACTAGCTGTGGTGGCTAGTGCTTGGCACTAGCGAGTGCGAGAAGACATGGAGGTAGACCGATCGACCAAGTCAAGACAGCGGACGAGCGGGTCGAGCGGAGGCTCATGGGACTTGGAGTCCGACCGAGCGAGGACAAGGTGGCTCGAGTCGAGCGGTTTGGTGGTTTGGGCCGCAAAACCACCGGAGGACGGTTTCCGAGTTTGGGCCTCAAAACTCAGGGTTCGATAGTTGAGCCGAAAGCTACCGGTGGCGGGTTTTGCGGGTTGGGGCCTCAAAACCCGGGCGGAGCTTCCGAGGAAGCGGGGGCGGCACGTGGCGGAATCCTAGAGGTTGTGTTGAGGCGACGACAAGTCCAGGTAGGAAGCGGGGCCGTCCGATGAAAACCTAAGAAGATATTTCGGGAGCTTGGACTTGAAGGACCGAGAATGGCGACCAGAGGGGGGGGGGTGAATGGGAGCCTCAAATTTCACTCGGAAATATTCGGGCCACTCTTCCCAAAAACAACCCCAGCAAGTACGCTTACTCAAACAACAAGATCACGACCCTAGAGAGGGTGCATACCTATGGTGATGACCAAGAGGTACAACGGATCTTCCGGAAACCAAAAACTCAAACCGCGACACCGATAGTGAGGCTCTCAAACCCTAGAGAGAAGAGAAGAGAGCTCACCCAAAAATACTTATGAGAACTGGTCTCACAAGTGCTTCATCAAGTTCCCTGCGTGATTATGAAACCAACGCAACAAACGAGACTCAATTCGGAGTCCAGACGAGAGAGACGGCCAAAACAGTGGGCGAAGAAATCCTGAAAAACCTTACTTGAAGGCCGACGGACGCTGGGCGATGGACGGTCCGTTGGGGGGCGACGGACGGTGCGTTGCAGCGTCCGTTGCAGTGTCCGACGCACCAAAAAATCAGCCCGAAACAGCCGCAGGCGACGGACGTTCGGCTAGGCGAAAGGCAGCGTCCGACGGGTGAATTTCAGCGTCCGTCGTCAGCGTCTGACGCCCCCGAAAACTGCGCGGATCACACGAAAAATGCCGGAACTTGTTCGTTTCAACTCTGATTGAATCCAAACTTTGTGGGAAGGTTTCTGAGGTAGATGTGACTCTACTCTTGGAGGATCTAGTCCATCCTTCCTTCACGAGTTCATGAATCAAAGAAGAACTAATAAAACGGAGTGGAGAACAAGCCAAAACGCAAACGAATCGATCTCTTTGCTCACCCCATCCTAGCCCAATTCCTTTGGTGGATTTGATCACAAGGGGTAGCAGCAACTTTCACTTCAAATGGAATTCCAAAACACGCAGCGAGGAGGGAGATCGAGCGACGGGAATCAAAGAGCAAAAGCGCCAAAACGAAGAACGCAAACACAAGCGGTTTCGCAACTGACTCCCGGAGGAGACAAGGAGGTTACGACCTCCTTTCCTTACCAAAATCTTAGTTTACATGGGAGACTCCATGGATATCAAGCAAGAAGCCTAGAGGTAGGCGAAAACCTAGGAGGTGGGAGGTGAAAGAAGAAGTGTGCAAGAGATGGGGAGAAGATAACCCTCATCCCCTTAAGTAGTTGAGGACTAACTGGACATTTTCACTTAGCCCCTCGATACATAGAGAGAACCACCTAGCCTAAGCATTGTGATCCAACTCCGGGAAAATATCTTCCTCGATTTGAATGGACGGCCCCGCTTCCTGCCTGGAATTGCCGTCGCCTCGACGCAACCTCCAGGATTCCGCCACGTGCCACCCCCGCTTCCTCGGAAGCTCCGCGCGGGTTTTGAGGCCCAAATCCGCGAAACCTGTCACCGGTAGCTTTGGGCTCAACTACCGAACCTCGAGTTTTGAGGCCCAAACTCGGAAACCGTCGTCCGGTGGTTTTGCGGCCCAAACCACCAAACCACTCGACTCGAGCCACCTTGTCCTCGCCCGGTCAGACTCCGAGTCCCATGAGCCTCCGCTCGACCCGCTCGTCCGCTATCTTGACTTGGTCGACTCGGTCTACCTCCATGTCTTGTCGCACTCGCCGGTGCCAAGCACTAGCCACCACAACTAGTCCGCCGGCGCCCATGGTCCCTCGGTCCGAGCCCCGCTTCCGCCCTTCATCGCTCTTAGTCCATCGGCACGGCAAGCCCTACTCAACCTTCTCCACGCCATTGACCACTGTCTCTGGGCATAGCACCTGCAAACCACAAGCCGATAGACAGGCACACACATGCTTTCTCAAGGATTAGTATAAACCGCTCAAAACTGAAACGCTCAAGTGTTGGGCAATCACTCATCACAAAACTGAACAAACATGGGCACATATCAACCATGTGTTCGTAGGACTACACTGTCTCAGGACTAGGTAGTTCACTCATGAATCAGGGGGCTATTTGGAAATGTCTAATAGACCCAGTTAAATAGAGGATGGAGGGTTATCTTCATTCTCACCTCTTGCATTTGCTTCTTCCACCTCCCACTCCTTAGGTTCCCCCGCTCTCTAGTCTTCATGCTTGAGGTCCACGGATGATGAACTTGTAGAACTTGTTTCCGTGTCAAGGAATGGAGGTCGTAACCTCCTCGTATCCTCCGGGATTCGATTCATGAATTGCTTGTCTCGTGTTCTTCGCGTTTTTGCAATTCCCCTCTCCCGGTGTTTTGCTTGATCTCTCTCGTTTCTTGATCTTTTTGCAAACCACTTGTTGGAGAAGGTGCTAGGATCCCGTGTGAAGGTTTTGACCAAAGGAATCGAGTTTGTTTGGGGTGAGCACGCAGATCGGGCGATTTTCCTTTCTCCGGTCATTTTCTTCCTCCTCTCGGATTTTGATTTATCCCGAATTTTGTGAGGCACCAAAGGCTATGAAACTCAAGGAGTATCATCAATACTATCTCAGGAGCCTGCACACAAAATTTGGGGTCAATCGGAGTTGATTTGATCGAGTTTGAAGATTTTCCAGAAATCAGCCGAAATCTGCTCGCTGAAACCGGATGTGTCCGGTATGAATTCTGGACGTGTCTGGTATTTTTTGGACTGATTTTTTTTGGAATTTTGAGCTGAAAATTTGTGGAGACCTGCTCCTTGGTGTGTAGAACCTAGGGTTAAAATTTCAGAATTTTTGGACACGATTTGATAGGGTTTTCAATTTTTCTCTTGAGGTCTGTCTGTGCTGAAAAACCAAACCGGACATGTCCGGTATTCACTGGAATAGTTTTGGAAAATTGCTATCTTGAGCATTTGGGCTCCGAATTACATTCCGTCTGTTGCGTTGAGTTTCTACCATGTCAAGGAACTTTTCTAGGTGCTCTTTTCACTAGTTGACTTGGGTGTTTTAAATTTGAGTATTTGTTTCTCCCATATAGAAGTTGAGTGTCTCATTTTCTTTCCTTCGACTCGGTTTGTGAACTTATCGCTTTCGCGGTGTCCCGCTGTGTTCCTAGAGAACATCCACCCTCTTCTTGGGTTGTGGACATCACGGTGAGTGGGTTTGTCTTTTGGTGGTGATTTTGGGACAGCGGCCAAATCTTTCGAAAGAAATTTGAGGCTCCCATTCACCACCCCTCTGGTCGCCGTTATCAGTCCTTCAATTGGTATCAAAGCCGGTTAAGGATCATTCCACCTTCACATGGTTTGTTCGCTTTGTCGTCTTTGATCCATGTCGTTGGTTTCCGGCCCCAGCGGTGTGTCTTCTTCTTCCTGTAACCCTTCACATGGTTTGTTCGCTTTGTCGTCTTTGATCTCTGTGACAGAGGAACAAGTGGAGGCTCTTTGAGATGACGAGCTGGCTTTGGTCATCACTAGGTTCTCACGGTTTCACAACAACCTCTTGGACCGACGACGTGGTGGCACAGCCAAGGGGTGCTACTATTGCGGTGATGAGGATCACTTCATCGCAAACTACCCCAAGAAAGCTCCGGGGGACTTCACCAAGTGCAAGGACAAGCGCGAGCACTGCTTCGACGACAAGCACAAAGCCAAGGTGGCTTCCACCGGAGATCCGCGAAGAAGGTGCTTGACAAGGTGAAGGCCAACCACCGAGCCTTCCTCGCCTCCCTCAGTGACATCGAGACCTCCACTGATGGGGGCTCTTCTTCGAGCGACGACGACGAGTCGAAGGGGAAGGTTGAGGACAAGCTCAACGGCCTCTGCTTCTACGTCGACACCAAGCATGGTGGATTTTGCACCATGGCGATTGAAGATGGCGAGGTCCTTGAGCACAAGGACGACTTCGACTACGACTCCGACACACCCGAGGTATCACCTACCATCGAGTCTCTCTCTTTCGAGTTTGAGTCCTTGAATGTCATGTTGCTTAGTCAGGACGCTTTGCTTAAGCGCGCTGCTCGTGAGAGGAATGAGTATAAGGCTAAGTACTTGAAAGCGGTAGAGGATCTCGATTTTGCTAGGTCATCAGGGTTGATTACCGAGGAGGTAGAGTGTGATACTTGTGCAGTTCACATGTCCAGTCTTGTCACTCTTCAGGACAAGTATGGCACTCTACTTGAGGAGGTTAGTGAGCTGAAGGCTAGGCCTAGCTTACTTGGTGCGTGCAAGTGTTGTTCAGGCTTGCGTTCTGAGCTGGCACAGAGAGATGCTAGGATCACTGTGTTAGAGAAGGCTAGCTCAGATAGCACCACAGGGTCGGATCGCATTGAGGCTTTGGAGCTTGAGATCGCGACGTGCCGACACAACAAGATGCGTACTGAGGAGGACAACACACACCTTCGGTCAGTCTTGGCTTGGGTGTCTGGCAGAGAGCCACATCTGGGTATGTTGTATAGCCAATTCAAGCGGGTTGGCAACACGGGAGTAGGCTTTGCTATAGGTGGGAAGGACGATACCTTGTTTGGAAAGATCGGTGAGTTCAGTGGGTTGAGAGAGAGTGAGAAACCCACCACAACTCCCAAGTTCACAAAATTCACCTCACCTAAGCCTATCGACCCTACCAAGCTACTTATGAGAGATGGTGTGTTTGAGGAGCCACCCAAAACCACGCCACAGAAGCAAGTGTGGACACTTTGCCCGATATCTCTAGTGATCCCCTTCCTAAGAAAGCGAGAGCCACCCAACCCAACAATAGAGTGCCTACCAAGAGTGCGGCGAGGTACCATTGTGAGTATTGTGAGCGGGATGGGCACTTGACTGAGTTTTGCTTTAGGAGAAAAAGAGATGATCGACGGCAGGTTGAGTTGAACAACCGGGACATGTACCACCCACCAGTTGGGGTGCATGAACCGGAAGTTCGGAGGTGCACTTCTAGGCCTAGAGGTATAATGCCTCAAGGTGCAAGGCCTCAGGAGGTGAGACCACGCGGTGGTCGTGCCCGACAAGGTACCGGTCGTGAGCGATATGGCTATGGACTTCATGGCGGTGGCTTCACTCCCCACACCTTTAGCGGACCACCTTTTTCCTATGGTGGTGATTGCTATCCCCCTATGGGAAGGGAGATGTTTTGTATGCCTCCTAACCCCTTCATTGGGCAAATGAACCAACACTGGTATCCTTCACAGTTTACTAACCCCAGTGTTGCTTCGTTTGCTCACCCTATGTCTTTCTATTGATGTAGGAAGGAGGACTGGAGGAGACTTGGCTTGTGGATTCCGGATGCTCACGCCATATGACCGGAAGTGGCAAGTGGTTCTCCAGCCTCGACCCCATGCGCCACACCGAGTACATCACATTTGGGGATAAGAGTAGAGGTAAGGTTGTGTCCCGAGGGTCAATCCGTGTCAATTCGTCTTTTGTCCTCAAAGATGTTGCTTTGGTTGTGAATTTGCATTTAACCTTCTCTCCGTTTCGCAACTCTTAGAGGACGGTTTTGAAGTGAATTTCAAAGTTAGCTTTTCTCGGATTCTTGACTCTCGGAGTGATCTTGTTTGTCGGATCCTGCCTTTTGGGAAGGTTTTTCGTGCGGATTTTTCTATCTCTTCCGAACCTTCTCGTTGTCTTCTTGCCGGTTCTTCTTCTGATCTTTGGAAGTGGCATAGGAGACTGGGTCATCTAAGCTTCGACTTGCTTGCAAGGCTTAGCTCCATGGACATTATCCAAGGATTTCCAAAGCTAAAGTTTGAAAAGGGCTTGGTTTGCCATCTTTGCAGGCATGGCAAGATGGTTGCTGCTTCCCATCCTCCTGTGACTGAGATTATGACCAAACAACCCGACGAGCTCTTACACATGGACACAGTTGGTCCAACTCGGGTTAGGTCGGAGGGAGGGAAGTGGTATGTGGTTGTAGTCGTTGATGACTATTCGAGATACTCTTGGGTGTTCTTTTTGGAGAGTAAGGATGAGGCTTTTATTCATGTGCATGATCTGATTTTGAGATTGCAAAATGAACTACCTAAGCATGCCATGAGAGCGATTCGCAGTGACAATGGCACCGAATTCAAGAATGCTCAATTTGCAACTCTTTGCTCTTCTTTGGGTCTCGATCACCAGTTTTCCTCTCCTCACACTCCGCAGCAGAATGTTGTTGTTGAGCGCAAAAAAAGAACCCTTGTTGAGATGGCTAGGACGATGCTCGATGAGCATAGGGCTCCTAGGTGGTATTGGGCCGAAACGATTAATTCTGCCTATGTCTCCAATCGCATTTTCCTCCGTGCTTTCAAGAAGAAGACATCTTATGAGTTGCGTTTTGGGAGACCACCCATGGTAAGTCACCTACAGGTGTTTGGGTGCATGTGCTTCATCCTCAAAAAGGAAGGTAAGTTAGATAAATTTGAGTCTCGGTCTTCTGAGGGTATCTTTCTTGTTTATTCTACTCTTTCTTGTGCTTATCGTGCTCTTAACCTTGAGACTAACCGAGTGATGAGTACTTGTGAGATTGCTTTCGATGAGACTATGCCTTGTAGTTCCACTGCTTTTGAGCTTGCAGGTGATGATGAGGTGAACACTAGCATCTTTGTGGAGGAGGAGCAGGACGATGCCGATTGGGGTGATCCCGAGCTGACTCCACCGGCTGCCCCCGTCGACCCTGCGACGTTTACTTCTACTCACGGCCTCGACCCGTCTACTTCCTCTACATGGGGGCCGTTTCAAGCAGCTTCCTCAGTCGGTGCCCGTTGCACCTGAGGGATCTCCAGCTGCTGTCGAGGGGGAGGCTACTTCTTCTAGGCAAGCTCCCCGCTATCATCGGCGACATTGACCGTCGAGTCACGCGGTCTAGGTCCTATCTCTCTCACTTTGCTCATTCAGCTTTTGTCCCTTCTTTTGAGTCCCGAGATGTTGGACACGCTTTGATGGATCCGGCTTGGGTCAATGCCATGCATGAGGAATTGGAAAACTTTGAGCGAAACCGCGTTTGGGTCTTAGTGCCACCACCACCTAGTTGCCACCTTATAGGTACCAAATGGGTTTTCAAAAATAAACAAAGTGAAGATGGGGTGGTAGTGTGGTAACAAGGCTAGGTTGGTAGCACAAGGCTTTTGTCAAAAGGAGGGGATAGATTATGAGAAACCTTTGCTCCTGTAGCACGTTTAGAAGCAATTAGAATCCTTCTAGCTTTTGCGGCTTCTAAGGGTTTTAAACTTTTTCAAATGGACGTTAAAAGTGCTTTCTTAAACGACTACATAGAGGAGGAAGTGTATGTTAGACAACCTCCGGTTTCAAAAATCCCAAGTTTCCAAACCATGTTTTTAAACTTCACAAAGCTTTGTATGGTTTGAAACAAGCCCCTAGAGCATGCTATGATAGGTTGAAAATGTTTTTGCTTGCTAAGGGTTTTAAAATGGGATTGGTAGATAAGACGCTCTTTCTCCTCAAGCAAGGAAAAGACACTCTCCTAGTCCAAATTTACGTGGATGATATCATCTTTGGTGGTTCTTCTCATGCTCTTGTTGCCAAGTTTGCAGATCTTATGAGCAGAGAATTTGAGATGAGCATGATGGGAGAGTTGACTTTCTTCCTCGGGTTGCAAATCAAGAAAACCCGGGAAGGGACGTTTGTGCACCAAGGCAGGTACACAAAGGATATTCTAAAGAAGTTTGACATGGGTGAGGCAAAGCCTCTTTCGACACCCATGTCGACTACGACTACCTTGGATGCGGACGAGGAAGGAGAGGCGGTGGATCAGACGGAGTACCGAAGCATGATCGGGTCGCTCTTGTACTTGATAGCGAGTTCGCCTTCTGCTTGTGTGCGTGCTTTCAGGCGTCGCCACACACTTCGCACAAGCAGGCGGTGAAACGCATCATGAGGTACTTGCGCTTTACCCCAGAATTTGGATTGTGGTTTTCCGCCTCCTCCTCTCTTGTGCTTTGCGGCTATTCCGATGCCGATTTCGCCGGTGGTCGTCTTGATCGGAAGTCCACTTCTGGAACTTGCCAATTTCTCGGGTCTTCTCTTGTGTCTTGGTCTTATCGTAAACAGTCTAGCATGGCTCAGTCGACCTGCTAAGAAGAATACATTGCCGCCGCTTGCTGTTGTTCGCAATTGATTTGGATGATTGTAACTTTGAAGGATTTTGATCTTGTGCTTACTAAAGTGCCTCTGCTTTATGATAGCACGAGTGCAATTAGTGTGGCCAAAAATCCCGTGCTTCATTCTAAGACCAAGCACATTGACGTTCGTTTTCACTTCCTGACAGATCACTACGAGAAGGGCGACATTGACCTCTGGCATGTCGAGACCCACAACTAGCTTGCAGATATTCTCATAAAACCTTTGGATCAAGCTGCATTTTCCCGCCTAAAAGGGGAATTGGGTGTGTGTGCTTTCCTTTTTAGGGGAGGAAAGCATTTTGTATCATAGTTCTTCTTTTGGTTTTTATTTAACCTTTCTTTTTGCTTCTTCATTTTTAATTGGTGTCAATTTGCATTTTGCATCTCATTTGCATTCGTGACATAGTTCATTTTGAGCTTCATACCTATAGCCGATATAGTGAAACTATGCTCTGTTTGAGGTGCTTTATGTTTCTATGGTATTGCATAACTTAGACTCTCTTTGATCTCTTGATTTGCAATAGAGCTAAGTTAGAAAAGCCTTAAAACTGAATTTCATTCCTATGTCACCTTTGAAATGACACTAGCATGTGTAGGCTTTTGAAGATCCCTTTTGGTTGTTTTGTATATAGCTTGTAACTATGGTTCTTCATTGATTCATTCACTTCCATTGAACACCATGCTTAAACTTGATCTAAAATGAAGTAGCTCGATGAATAGTGAATTGATAAGATCGAGTTGGGTTTGCATTTGTGAGTACTTCACCGTTTGTTCGAGACTGCTTCCCATGTGGGTTGAACTTGAGCGGTGTCGTGTATGACTGAAACCGGTGTGTTAAGCTCTTTGGCTTCACCTGGTTGATAAGTGGCATCACTTTGCTTACAACCACTCGCATACACTTGTAATGTGCCTAAAACTGAATGTTGCTGCAAAACTCTAAAAAATGAAACATTTGATTTAGTTTGGATAATTGGCTTGTTGTATGAAGTTTGCTAGGGATAGTTTTACTTGCTATACATGAGACAGTTTTTGAGGTTGATCTTATCTTGTATGCCATGTTTAGTTGTCTTTCGGTGGTGATACTCTTTCTATGCTCACACATGTAATCTTCTCTAAATTGGCTTCTAGAGTGATCATTAGCTCAACCTGAGTCTTTGTTGGGCACTTAGAGCTTTTTCCTATTCTCACAGGATCACATCACTTAGAGCATCCTTTCATTGTCTTAGCTCTATGTATGAAGCTTTTGCACTCATTCTGCATTTCATGGCACTTGTGGCTGAAATCTTGATTTTGAGCTTTGATGAGCTACATGTGTCAACAAGGGGAAGAAATCATGCATTTCATACCTTCATTGGTTAAGGGGGAGAAAAACTTGCATTTCACCTTGTTCATTCAAGGGGAGGAATTTCTAAAAGGGGAGAAAACGTGCATTTTGAGCAAATTTTGACACTTGTGTTTTTTCGATTTTCTTCACCCCTCCTTGCCATAAGGCATTTGGTATCTTGTGAGTGTGCTTTTGCTCAGGGGGAGCTTTTGCTAGATGTGTTGAGCCTTTGCCTCTTCTGGAGGGTCTAGCTTGCTTTGTTGGCTCCAATAGGTTTCGATTGGCCTTTTGAGCCTTATTTGGGTTGATTGGTATCTTTGAACTTTAATCGGTGTTTCGATTGGTATTCTGAGCTTTGATAGCATTTGATTGGTTTTTTGGTATGCTAGCGGTGTTGAGACCGTTTGCTGCCTCTTCTTGAGGGCTAGCTTTGTTTTGCTTGGTTGCGTCAAGGTGTTGCCCATGTCTTTGGGAACCAAGTTTTGGATGCGATTTGCTTCTCTCAAGTGACCTTGTTTTGGATTTCTTAGCTTTTGGTCATTTGGAGAGCTTTACCTTGTGGCTCAAATCTGAAATGCACTTGTGTTGACAATGCACTCATTAAGGGGGAGATTGCGAACACATGGTTGATATGTGCCCATGTTTATTCCGTTTTGTGATGAGTGATTGCCCAACACTTGAGCATTTCAGTTTGAGAGATTATACTAACCCTCTTGCAAAAGTAAATGTGTGCCTGTCTATCGGCTTGTGGTGTGCAGGTGCTATGCCCAGAAATAGTGGTCAATTGCGTGGTGAAGTTCGAGTAGAGGTTTGCCATGCCGATGGACGGAGAGCGGTGAAGGGCGGAAGCGGGGCTAGGACCGACGGACCAGGGGCGCCGACGGACTAGCTGTGGTGGCTAGTGCTTGGCCCCGGAGAGTACGAGAAGACATGGAGGTAGACTGAGTCGACCAAGTCAAGACGGCGGTCGAGCGGGTCAAGCGGAGGCTCATGGGACTCGGAGTCCGACCGGGCGAGGACAAGGTGGCTCGAGTCGAGCGGTTTGGTGGTTTGGGCCGCAAAACCACCAGAGGACGGTTTCCGAGTTTGGGCCTCAAAACTCGGGGTTCGGTAGTTGAGCCGAAAGCTACCGATGGCGGGTTTCGCGGGTTTGGGCCACAAAACCCGGGCGGAGCTTCCGGGGAAGCGGGGGCGGCACGTGGTGGAATCCTGGAGGTTGCGTTGAGGCGACGACAAGTCCAGACAGGAAGCGGGGCCGTCCGATGAAAACCTAAGAAGATATTTCGGGAGCTTAGACTGCAGTGTCTCAGGACTAGGTAGTTTACTCATGTATTAGGGGGCTATTTGGAAATGTCCAATAGACCCAGTTAAATAGAGGATGAAGGGTTATCTTAATTCTCACCTCTTGCATTTGCTTCCTCCACCTCCCACTCCTTAGGTTCCCTCTCTCTCTAGTCTTCATGCTTGAGGTCCACGAATGATGAACGTGTAGAACTTGTTTCCGTGTCAAGGAATGGAGGCCGTAACCTCCTCGTGTCCTCCGGGATTCGATTCATTAATTGCTTGTCTTGTGTTCTTCGTGTTTTTGCAATTCCCTTCTCCCGGTGTTTTGCTTGATCTCTCTCGTTTCTTGATCTTTTTGCAAACCACTTGTTGGAGATGGTGCTAGGATCCCGTGTGAAGGTTTTGACCAAAGGAATCGAGTTCATTTGGGGTGAGCACGCATATCGGGCGATTTTTCTTTCTCCGGTCATTTTTCTTCCCCCTCTCGAATTTTGATTTATCCCGAATTTTGTGAGGCACCAAAGGCTATGAAACGCATAGAGTAGTATCAATACTACCTCAGGAGTCTGCACACAAAATTTGGGGTCAATCTCAGTTGATTTGATCGAGTTTGAAGATTTTCTAGAAATCAGCCGAAATCTGCTTGCTGAAACCGGACGTGTCCGGCTTGAATTCCAGACGTGTCCGATATTTTTTTCCCTTGGAATTTTGAGCTGAAAATTTGTGGAGACTTGCTCCTTGGTGTCTAGAACCTAGGGTTAAAATTTCAGAATTTTTGGACACCATTTCATGGGGTTTTCAATTTCTCTCTTTAGGCCTGTCTGTGCTGAAAAACCAAACCATACGTGTCCGATATTCATACCGGACGTATCCGGTATTCGCTGGAGCAGTTTTGGAAAATTGCTATCTTGAGCGTTTAAGCTCCGAATTGCGTTCCGTCTGTTGCGTTGAGTTTCTACCATGTCAAGGAACTTTTCTAGGTGCTCTTATCACTAGTTGACTTGGGTGTTTTAGATTTGAGTACTTGCTTCTCCCATATAGAAGTTGAGTGTCTCATTTTATTTCCTTCGACTCGGTTTGTGAACTTATCGCTTTTGTGGTGTCCCGCTGTGTTCCTAGGGAACATCCACCCTCTTCTTGGGTCGTGGACATCACGGTGAGTGGGTTTGGCTTTTGGAGGTCATTTTGGGACAGCGGCCAAATATTTCGAAAGAAATTTGAGGCTCCCATTCTGGTCGCTTAATTGGTCCTTCACTTGGAGAACTTCTAACTCCGACCAACAAATTCCTTAACTACCTTGTTGGCAATTGGTCGAGAGTTGTGGGATTGCACAATATGTTCTTAACAAAATTGACAAGATCAAAATCCATATGAATTTCTTTATCTTGGATATAGAGGAATTTGACTTGTTAATTGGGCACCCACTCATAAAACTCTTTGATGGACTTTGTAACATCCTGTAGTTCTATGTAATGCAAAAATCCCTACTGTCAAAAAATTTCCGTTGAATGTGTGTTGCATGTAAGAGTTAGGCGAAATGTAAGTCAAATGTTTTCCCTTTCTACCCCAAATTCAAAATTAAGAACATTAAAACTTTTTACAGCAAATCACTTATTATGAAGATTGATCACCGACATGACAGGAGATGGTTTCAAATAAAATGTTTTTCAATAAAAAAACCAACATGCAACTCAGTACCCACAATTTATATTTCCGAAAACCTAAAACCCTAACTCTTCCACGTCTCCTTCAAATTGAGTTCATAAATAACTGTGCACGACATGTAGCTCAGATGCATGTGTGATTTGGATCTTCCCTGTTTGTGCTTGGAGGTAACCCATCCTTCTAAATCCCTAGAGCTAAATATTGAAAACCCCATTCTTATGGTGCTAGTCATGAGACTCTCCTTCCTAATTTCCATTTGCTAACTATCCTGTGCGTGCTCGAGTTGCATCAGCACTCTACGCGCTTGCATGCTCGTACGCTCGTTTGTTTAATACGTGAATCATGTATTTGGCCGTTGCATGCTTCTATACCTTGGGGCTGCACCTGCTCACGTACACATCTGAAGACATGGACCAGCCAATGCGCTGTCCACGGATCAGCTCCAGGCTGTTAGGCTTTCCCTCCTCTAATTTAGCCCAGCCGGCTCCGTTCCCTCTCTGCGGCACATCCCAGCAAGCTCCAGTGCTCCTCCCTGCCTCTCGTGTGCGTTTTTTTTATGGAGGGCAATTTATTTCAGCGGCATGTAGCTGCAATCAGTTTGATGGACTGAAAAAGTACATGGGACAGTGGTTCTATAATAGAACACTGAGAGAGATGATTACAAGAGGAGCAAGAGAAATGAATAGTGGACTGTTCAGAGGTGACTGCTTGAAAAACTTGTCGAGCTAAAGCATCCGCTGTGGCATTTAGGGTCCTGCTTATCTTGTGAGTGTTGACCTGATTGGAAGCCGCAAAGTTCCTGAATATCTGTGTGTAAGGCTTGATTCTTCAGTCTACTGCGTTAAAATGGTTTTGATCTTTAAGAATTTGGACTAGTTGTTGGCAATCAGATAGAAGGCGGATGTTATTGAATCCCAGCCTTTGGCAGCAAGATGCCGCTAGGGCCGCCGCCGCTGCTTCCGCCATGAGTACAAAGTGTACTCCAAAGACTTGTGCTTGTAGGTGGATTGATTGTGTCGGCTGTACCTGGAAATTGATAAAAAAGAATTCCAATAGTTGCCTTCCTGATGGTTGAAGTTGGCTGATCAGGATCCAGGGAGGCATCTATATAACAAGTAACATCTTGGGTGGGAGTTGGGTTAACTTGGTTGATTGATTGTGTTTGTTGGGTTATCATTTGTGGTAGGTCGCTGTCAGTATCTATAGTTGTTTCCTCTGCGCTTTGATTATGTGTATCTACCTGCAAAGTTATTGCTGTATTATAGGAGGCTATGTGTGCCGCTGCTGCATGGGTGACCTGTGTAGACGTCCATTGCTTCCTGTTGAATCGTAGATCATTTCTAGCTTTCCAAATATACCACAAAGTGAATAAGATTTGCTTGAGATCATAATCTGTGGTGTTATTTGAGATAATAATTTGCAGGGTTATTTGTATACTTTCAGTTTGAGGAGGTAGGTTGGTATGGGTTATTAAAGGGGAGAGAGTTAGCCATACCTCTCGGGGTAGAACGCAGTGGAAGAAAAGGTGGGTATCTATTTCAACCTGTCCACATGCATCACAGAGATTGTTAATATTGGTAGAGTACCTTGCCGCACGAGCTGCACTTGCCAGTGCATGACGGATCAGACGCCAAGTGAAAATTTTGATTAGAGGAGGTATTTCTTTATTTTTTCAAACTCTTTGGAGCAGTTGTTTCGCCTGTGGAGGAATGCTTCGGGAACCTTGTTGCGGCAGCTGTATCTCATTTGCCTGTGAGAGAAACCTGTAAATGTCTTTGGTAGTGCAGCCTCCATTCCTAGATGTTCTCCACCTATGAATCTCTTGTTCATCGCTTGGAACTGTGGACATAGATGAAATAATATGTACCGCCTCATTATCAAAGATGTTAGACAATAAGTCCATATTCCAATTTTGAGAATTTGGTATCCAAAGGTTAGCTGCTGTGGAAGGTAGAACAGGAATAGTAACATGTAGAATTAAATGATTATGAATGTTTTCCCAAATAGGGCACCAGGGTGTAGACCAGATCGAGGAGTTACCTGCATGTAGCTGGAGGACCGTATTGTTGTGAATTTCCTTTTTTACCTGCGTGATTGAAGACCAGAAGACAGATCTGGGCCCAGTGGTAGTTGCTGTCCAGAAAGTAGCATTGGGAAAATATTTAGCTTTAAGAATAGAAGTGAGCATGTGGTTTTTGTTGGTAGCTACATTATACACAGTGTGGATAATCAAACTTTTGTTCACAGTTTGTAGATCCCTAATACCCAATCCGCCGTTATCCTTACTTTGACAGATATCATCCCAAGAACGATAGGCAATGGGGGAAGTGGGTTGTCTTCTTGCACTCCTGCCCACCAGAAGTTCTTGATAATACTGGTAATTTTATGTATAAAGGATTTAGAGAAAAGAACAATGGACATGTAGTAGATTGGGATGGAGGAAAGCACAGATTGGATGTAAGTAAGTCTTCCTGCATGATTGAGTTTATTAGCTCTAAGAGTAATGAGTTTTGATTTGAATTTACCATAAATAAAATTGTAAGCACGATTGCGGTCGTTATGATTGAAAATGATTGGATGACCAAGATGTTTAGTGTTAGACTGTAGATCCGGAACATTGAAAATATTTTTAATGGTATTTTTTGTGAGAGGTGAAACATTTTTGCTGAGCATAATAGCATATTTGTGTAGGTTGGGGACTTGACCTGATGCATTGCAGAAGTTGTGGAGAACTGTTTGGATCGTGCTTGCTTCATGTTCTGATGACTGTCCACACAGAATGAGGTCATCTGCAAATATGAGTGAGTGAATAGGAGGGCAGCCCGAACCAAGTGTGACTCCTTGAAGATTGAATCTCTGCATTTCTTCTTTAAGGGCTATAGATAATTCATTAATTGCCACAATAAAAAGATAAGGAGAGAGAGGATAGCCTTGTCTAATAACTCTCCAAGAATTGAAAATGTCAGTTGGATCACCATTAACAAGAATAGAGAAAGTAGGGGTTGAGATGCATCCATGGATAAGATTAATGAAGTGATTTTGAAGACCTAATCTCATGAGCCCTTTCCTGATGAACCTCCACTCGATCCTGTCAAAAGCTTTAGCTAAGTCCAATTTAATAAGAAAAGCCTGGTTGTTCCATGTATGAAGATTGAAAGAATGAATAATTTCCTATGTAATGATAATATTAGACGAGATGTTCCTATTCTTAAAAAAAACAACATGTGTTTGGTCAATGAAATCAGGCAGGTGAGGTTTAAGTCTGTCAGCAATAGATTTAGCGATAATTTTATAAATGATATTGCAAAGACTGATAGGCCTAAAATCTTGAGGGACTATAGGCTGGGATGTTTTGGGATTAGAACAATGTAAGAACAATTAATATTCGGGTGCATGAAGGCTGTGGTATAGAATTGGGTTACCTGCGTATGGACGTCTGTCCCAATCCAGGGCCATGTGGCCTTGTAGAAAGCTGCGTTGAAACCAACGGGCCCAGGGGAGGCATTGGACCTCATATTGTTAATGATGTTGTACAACTCTTGGTTTGGAGTCCGTATAGTCTTGTTTCGTTGCTGCATAGGTGTAGTCGTTCCGCCTGTGGGCTGATCTTCCTGCTGAGAAAGACTATTATGGTTCCTTGTGAGGGGGTGAGTAACATATAAGGAGGATTGATCAGAAGCATTAGTTGTAAAAATGGTCTTAAAATAATTGATAAGGGTTTTAGAAATTTGTTCCTCTGTAGTTGAGTCTGTTCCATTTGGGTTGCAGAGATACTGGATTGTTCTTTTGACTATCGCCTGATGGAAGTATGCTGTGTTTCTGTCTCCATTGAGTGCCCAGTTCTTTTTGGCTCTTTGGTGATGGAAATCTTCGTCCTTGGTCAGAAGTTGATGATGTTGTTCTGCTAATTGTGCTTGCAGATGAATGTCTTGTTGGTTGGGTGGTTTGGACTGACCCTGACGTAGCTGCTCAGGCCCAGGAATCAGCGCCGGGAGCTGCTCCTCGGATGCTTCTTCCGTGCGGCTCTCGCACACGCAGACAGCGTCTTCTGGTCCCAGCTGTCAGCTATAGTAACCAATCCTCCCATCTCCTTCTGTCTTCCTTCCCGTGTCGACGACGTTGTCTTCTTCCTCTGCTTTATGCCCCTGCGCTGCTTTTCCATCCGGAGGGAGCACCGCCGCTCTGTTTCCTGTCGTAGATGCCCACACCATTAGGGCCAGCTTGAGGCCGCACTCTGTGCCGTGAATTGCGGGCGACCACATGTGACCGCGCCAGCCTGGCTCCACCCTTTGCGAAGCTTCTCCCCTAGCCACCTGCCGAGCGACGGATGTCCGCCGCGTGGACGCTCGGCGCGGGTGCCGAGGATCATCGTCGTTCAACAGTGAATCAGAGCCCCTGCAGAACCCTAGCGCACCACTATAAGAACCCCCTCGGCCGGCCTCGCCTTGCCACTCCCTCTCCCGCCGCCACGGAACCCATCCTCTCTGCCTCTCCTTCCCAGAGCGCCATGGCCGAGGCACCTTGAGGCCACCCCGACGCACGCCAACCATGGCGTCGCTGTAGTGCAGCAGCAGCACCGCTACACCACCGCATCTAGAAGCCACACCTCCTATGCCGTCTACACCGACAACGTCGTACCTCGCCGCGACGCCGCCACGGCGTCCCCTGCTGCCACGACTACCCCATCCGGTTGCACGATACCGGTCCTCCTCGCCACGGAGCCTCATGTCGCCACCAGAGTCGCCACGGCGGGCATCTCGCCTCGAGGCTCTGCCTCATGCACGCGACCGCGCCCAACCTACACCGCTCGCGACGACAACATCGTAGCCCGGTGCCCCACCAACTGGACCTCGGCGTCGAGCCCTCGGAAACGCGTCGACGCCGAACCAGCAAACACGAGCGACGCCGCACCGACCCAAGCTGCGCAACCGAGCTCCCTGAGGCGCCGGTGAGCCCCTTGTCTGAACAAAGCTGCACCTTTTTCCCCCTACCACCGTGTGTTCTGCCTGAGTCTAGCTTTCATGCCAAGTTTGAACTCTACAGCGACACCGTGCAGACGGGAGCCGAGCCCGACCAAGCGCTGTGAGACCGCCCCGACGCGCACGACGTCCTCGCCACGACCGCGACGCATTGCCTGCACCAGACCCGACCTGCACCACGCGTTCTCCCGGCATCAGGCCCTCGGTAAGCACGAAACCCCAAAGACCTTCCTTTGTTTGTCCCCTGCCTGCCTAGCTTTCGAGCCGCCTCGCCGGTCACCGCTAGCTCGCGTCGCTTGGTCAACCAGACACCACCTCCACGTGCACAGCCGCGCATGAGCACGCACGGCCACCAGCATACCACCACACACGCCGCAGGTTGGCCTTTGCCTTGCCGCCACCCTCACCAGGACTAGCACCTGCACGCGGACGTTCACGGTCAAGCTCGCGTTCACGCTCGCCACAGCCCTCACGACCAAACTCCACCATGGTGTCTGCACGCGCACACGGACACATCCCACCTTGCCTTGCCGCCTCACCCCTTCGGCCTCGTCTTTCCATTGTCCAACGTGCTTAGCCACGCTCACGTACGATCCGCCACAGCCTTGTCACCATCACACACACACACGCTGCGCCTAGCTCTTTTGGGCTCTCGGCCAAGCAAAGCGGACACGCTAGACGTGCACACACACTAGCAGCCTTGTCATCACCTCGCCGAGGCGTACAGCCAGAGCCGCTCACGGTCGCGACAACGCGCATGAATACCGCACTGACCTGTGCGAACACGTGAAAGACCTAGGGCCTAGCCCTCCCTCGCCGGCGCTGCTCAGGGGCTTTCCGTCAAGCACCTGGGGAGCAGCTCCTACCTCAGGTTGGACTAACGAGACAACTCGGCTCGGTTCGGCTCGTTAGGCTCGCAGCAAGACAAAAGAAAAACATATAATATATGTATTTATTTAAATTTTAAAAATAATAATAATATAAAAATTATTTATTCATAAATCTTAAATCAAACAAAAAATAATATGTATTAATATATTATAATACTACAATATACATATATATTATATTACCGCATCCATAATCTATTATTAATTATCCATAATTCATTTAAAAACAAAATAAACTCATATAATCTCAAATTTATAAATTTAAAGTCCAATCATTAACTAATTGTAAAGTGTAAAACATGAAGTCTTATAAAACTAATAAAGTTTAGGATCAATAATTTTGGCTCATTAGACTCACGAGCCAGCTCGAGCCAGCTCACGTGCGGGCTCATTAACTAAACGAGCTAAAGTGCTGGCTCGTTGAAAAATATAAACGAACCGAGCGGAGGCAAGCCACTAACGAACCGAGTCGAGCGAGCTACCGAGATGCGAGCTTTTCGTCCAGCCTTACTCCTGCTCTCTAGTGCTATGGCCACGAAGGGACCAGGCCTAGGGCCAAAGCCCAAGCACAACCCGTTTTCTCCTGCTCCTTCCCTCTGAAATGGTTTGTAGCGCCTTGCGCCCTTCGCCATGATGGGCCAGCAGCGGTGCAAGAAAACCCATTGCGAGCAAGCCTGCTCGATCCCTGGCCTTTTTATTTTGAGAAGCTATCCACTGCCCAAAATTCATAAAATATTCATGCTAGCTCCAAAAATTATGAAATAAGTTTCATAATTTTCCTAAAATCCTTCTCTACCTCCGGGTGCAGTTTTGAGTCTAGTTGAGTTAGGTTTTTATCACGATTTTATTGCTTCTTATTGGTGGCCGTTCTCGACATTTTCTCACGTAGTGACGATTCAAGCTCGGATGGATTCCACAACGCGTCCGGAGGCGATGGACCCTTATGGTGGATGACCTTGACTTTAGGAGACGCGTACCACTACTTCCTCGACATCGCAGGTGTCATGGCAGCACCTTTACTTAGAGAATCCTATTAGACATTGCAAAGTAGATGGCTAGCGCTTTATATTTATTCATTTTGCTAGTATATGTGATGCATATTATTGCCTAAGCCTCGATTGCCTTGTTTGAAACCCTTTACCCTACTACCCAGCTTCGCGATCGCACTTATAAATTGCCTACATGCTTGCTTGCATTTACTCCCATCATAATTTCATATATGCCTTGTTATGTGATTGTGATGGTTGGATGGTGATGTGGTTGATGGATCGGGGTTTACCGTGAGGCTTCCCCGTGAGATAGATGGTAGGTTAGCGCGTCGGGAGCATTGAATCCCATGTGGGTGGTGGTGTTTGAGGAGTTTTGGAGATATTCCTTGCCTTGACCTGTTTCTTTGGAGATATCGGCCGGAGTGAGAGGATTTATACTCGAGGGGTACACTAGGTGCATGGAGTGCCCCGGTTTTGGTTCTCGTGGATATGATGGTTATGTTGAATTTGTGCCAGGCGTTATGGTGGTGGCTACCGTGAGAGGTAGGCCACGTGATATTGGTGGAAGGTGCATGCTCTGACGACTTAGGAACCGTTCATAGGTTGATGCTTGGAACATGGGACTTTGTCAAAACGTGCACGTCACATGCCCTGTATGGGCGGGGCCTGTTCTATCTGGTTAGTGCAAACTAAGCCAGTTCCATGGAAGTAGAGGTGCACCGGGTGTTGCCCTAGGAGCATAGTGAGAAGGATGCTGATAGTCGTTTTGGCTACCCTAATCACGATCCCAAGCATATGCATCGTGCCGTATGCTAATCCACTTGGGTGCAGTCTGGTGAGGAACGTGCTAGTTCTTGAGTGGTATTTGCCTAGACCACGGCCACAGTCGATGATGGTGATCCTGTTGGGTACAGGTGTACACACTCTACAGAGTTAAATCTATATGTATAGCCACGATCTAGGTCATGATCATTCCTGTGAACTGTTCATCCTACTAGTCTTCTCTTGTGCTGCTTTTCTCCCCCGAAGATAGGCCCGGCTTGAGGCCGTTGAGATGAGGAGCATGCGGAGGTCGCCTCATTGCTTAGACTGAGAGTATGAGGATGATGTGAGGGATGATTAGTGGTGAGATGTGATGATAAGTGGATGGTACGATTGAGAATGCGAGTTGGGATTTTGAGAAGGTTTATTTATACTTTTGATGTTATTTTGCATGCGCTAGGATGCAAACCACAACCAAACAATTAGGATCGCCAAATCCCTTTATTTTCTACTTTTCCACTAAAGCTCATCGGTTCTGACCATGGCCTGCACACATCTGGCAGTGTGTAGATTTCTTGACTTGCAGTGATGTTGAGAATAGTAGTTGGTATGCGATGTACTCTCAAGGATGCCCATGGATTGGAGTTTTGCCAAGCTTTGCTGCTGTGATGAGAGCCTCAGTGTTTTGTTTGACCTTTAGCCTAGAGGGCTTATAATTAGTATAGTTTTATTCTATTTTTGTACTTAATCAGCTGAACGGTGGAGGCCCGTGATAGCCGAGATATCCTGGGACTATCACCGAGGGGCAAGAGAGTCAGAATTTCAAGTTTTGAAATCTTGGTTCGCTTCAGATTTTATGAGGGTATCTTCGAAGGTCATATGAGGAAAAACTTCTATGTATCAATTCCGTTAACCAATACCACTACTTCTAAAAAAAACCTAGTCCCGAGCTTGTCCCACATCTTTCCTAGAACCCTCTTATCCTGATCTAGAAAAGATGCAGAAGATTTCATCTAAGAAGAATCTGAACTAGAAGAACCTATAAGCTTGGAGAAACTTGAACTTCTAGCCACACTTCCCATTGAACTCAAACCCCTTCCTTCTGGATAAAAATATACCTTCCTTAATGGTGACCATGAAACCCCGTGATCATTAGTGATAAACTCTCATCATAGGAAACTTTCAAGCTTCTCACCATTCTAGAGAAATATCAATCTGTCTTAGGCTATTCTCTTCAAGACTTAAGGGGATCAACCCTGCTTTGTGCACTCATCACATTCCTATCGAACCTGAAGCCACACCTTCTGGGGAGCCTCAACAAAGGCTAAATAATGCAATGAGGGAAGTAGTGAAGAAAGAGGTTATGAAACTCTTGCATGTGGGTATAATTTATCTTGTCCTAAATAGTGAGTGGTTCAGTCCCGTGCAAGTTGTGCCTAAGAAAGGAGGTATGACAATCATTCAAAATAACAAGAGCAAGTTAACTCCTCAACGAGCTGTCATAGGTTGGAAGATGTGTATAGATTACCAAAAACTTAATAAAGCCACAAAGAAAGACCATTTTCCATTACCCTTCATCAATGAGATATTGGATCGGCTTGCAAAACACTCTTTCTTTTGCTTTCTTGATGGTTATTCGGTTTATCATCAAATCCCCATCCAACCTGATGACCAAAGTAAGACTACCTTTACATGCCCTTATGGGACATATTGTGAACACATGGTTGATATGTGCCCATGTTTGTTCAGTTTTGTGATGAGTAATTGCCCAACACTTGAGCTTTTCAGTTTGAGCGGTTCTGCTAATCCTTTGCGAAAGCAAATGTGTGCCTATCTATCGGCTTGTGGTGTGCAGGTGCTAGGCCCAGAGACAGTGGTCAATGGCGTGGTGAAGGTCGAGTAGAGGCTTGCCCTGCCGATGGACTGAGAGCGGTGAGGGCAGAAGCGGGGCTCGGACTGACGGACTAGGGGTGCCGACGGACTAGCTGTGGTGGCTAGTACTTGGCACCGGCAAGCGCGAGAAGACATGGAGGTAGACTGAGTCGACCGAGTCAAGACGGCGGACGAGCGGGTCGAGCGGAGGCTCATGGGACTTGGATTCCGACCGGGTGAGGACAAGGTGGCTCGAGTCGAGTGGTTTGGTGGTTTGGGGCTCAAAACCATCGGTGGACGGTTTCCGAGTTTGGGCCTCAAAACTCGGGGTTCCGTAGTTGAGCCGAAAGCTACCGGTGGACGGTTTCCGAGTTTGGGCCTCAAAACTCGGGGTTTGGTGGTTGAGCCCAAAACCACCGGTGGACCGGTTTTGCGGGTTTGGGCCACAAAACTTGGGCGGAGCTTCCGAGGAAGCGGAGGTGGCACGTGGCGGAATCCTGGAGGTTGCGTCGAGGCAACGACAAGTCCTGGCAGGAAGCGGGGTTGTTCGATGAAAACCTAAGAAGATATTTTGGGAGCATGGACTGCAGTGTCTCAGGACTAGGTAGTTCACTCATGTATCAGGGGGCTATTTAGAAATGTCCAATAGACCCAGTTAAATAGACGATGAAGGGTTGTCTTCATCCTCACCTCTTGCATTTGCTTATTCCACCTCCCACTCCTTAGGTTCCCCCTCTCTAGTCTTCATTCTTGAGGTCCACGGATGATGAACTTGTAGAACTTGTTTCCGTGTTAAGGAATGGAGGCCGTAACCTCCTCATGTCCTCTGGGATTCGATCATGAATTGCTTGTCTCGTGTTCTTCGCGTTTTTGCAATTCCCCTCTGCGGTGTTTTTGCCTTATCTCTCTCGTTTCTTGATCTTTTTGCAAACCACTGGTTGGAGAAGGTGCTAGGATCCCTTGTGAAGGTTTTGACCAAAGGAATCGGGTTCATTTGGGGATGAGTATGCAGATCGAGCGATTTTCCTTTCTCCGGTCATTTTTCTTCCCCCTCTCGGATTTTGATTTATCCTGAATTTTGTGAGGCACCAAAGGCTATGAAACTCATGGAGTAGCATCATTACTACCTCAAGAGGCTGCACACAAAATTTGGGGTCAATCGGAGTTGATTTGATTGAGTTTGAGAATTTCCAGAAATCAGCCGAAATCTGCCCGCTGAAACCGGACGTGTCCGGTATGGATTCTGGACGTGTCCGGTATTTTTCCTTTTGGAATTTTGAGATGAAAATTTTTGGAGACCTGCTCCTTGGTGTCTAGAACCTAGGATTAACATTTTCGAATTTTTGGAAACCATTTGATAGGATTTTCTATTTTTCTCTTGAGGCCTGCTGTGCTGAAAACTAAACGGGACGTGTCCGGTATTCATACCAGACGTGTCCGGTATTGGCTGGAGCAGTTCGCCAAAATTGCTATCTTGAGAGTTTGGGCTCCAAATTGCGTTCTTTCTGTTGCATTAGGTTTCTACCATGTCGAGTAACTTATCTAGGTGTTATTGTCACTAGTTGACTTGGGTGTTTTAGATTCGAGTACTTGCTTCTCCCATATAGAAGTTGAGTGTCTCATTTTCCTTCCTTCGACTCGGTTTGTAAACTTAGCGCTTTCGTGGTGTCCCGCTGTGTTCCTAGGGAACATCCACCCTCTTCTTGGGTCACGGACATCATGGTGAGTGGGGTTGGCTTTTGGAGGTGATTTTGGGACAACGGCCAAATCTTTCGAAAGAAATTTGAGGCTCCCATTCACCCCGCTCTGGTCGCCGTTATCGGTCCTTCAATTGGTATCAAAGCCGGTTAAGGATCTCTCTACCTTACACGGTTCTTGATCCGCCAAGGCGACATGGAGCGAGGTGTTGGCAAACTTCCGTTTTTCGATGGAACGAACTTCTCCTACTAGAAGGTGCGCATGTCCGCCTATCTACAAGGAGTCGATTCGAACATTTGGGAGATTTGTGAGAATGTGGGCTATCATGTTCTTGCGGCTCGTGTTGATCAACTCCAAATCACTCAACACAATGCAAACAATAGAGCACGTAGTATTCTCTTCTCGAGTTTGTCTCTTCCTGAGTTTGAGCGAGTCTCGAACCTCACTACCGCATGAGAGATCTGGCAAACACTCTTGAGATATCATGAGGGAAACCCTCAGATCTATTGACGGGATGTTCACTCGCTTCCAATCATCGTCAACAAGATGCACGCCAATCGGGCCAACTTGCCCTATGACGATCATGAGATGGCTATCAAGCTTTTGCATGCTCTTGATCAGAGGGTGTGGGAGATGAAGGTGGCTGCCATTCAGGAGTCACCGAGCTATGATGCCCTCACCGTGGATGAGTTGTTCAGCAAGCTCAAATCCTTAGAGATTGACCACCAAACCCGGGCCAAGATTGAGAACCCGTCGAACCCATCCATGACGTTGGTTTCCGGCCCCGGTGGTGTTTCTTCTTTCTCTAACCCTTCACAAGCTTTGTTTGCTCTTTCATCTTTGATCTCTGTGACAGAGGCGAGTGGAAGCTCTTGGAGATGACGAGTTGACTTTGGTCATCACTAGGTTCTCGATGTTTCACAACAACCGCTTGAACTGACGACGTGGTGGCTCGACCAAGGGGTGCTACCGTTGCGGTGACGAGGATCACTTCATCGCAAACTGCCCCAAGAAAGCTGCGGGTGACTTTACCAAGCGCAAGGACAAGCGCGAGCACCGGTTTGGCGACAAGCACAAGGCCAAGGGCGGCCACAACCGGAGATCTGCCAAGAAGGTGCTCGACTAGGTGAAGGCCAACCACCGAGCCTTCCTCACTTCCCTCAGCGACATTGAGTGCTCCAACAATACAGGCTCTTCTTTGAGAGACGATGATGAGTCAAAGGAGAAGGTTGAGGACAAGCTCAACGGCCTATGCTTCTACGCCGACGCCAAGCACGGTGGCTTTTGCACCATGGCGATTGAAGCAAGCGAGGTCGGCAAGTGGAAGGACGACTTTGACTATGACTCCGACACACCCGAGGTGACACCCACTATCGAGTCTCTCTCTTCTGAGCTTGAGTCCTTGAATGTCACGTTGCTTAGTCAGGACGCTTTGCTCAAGCGCGCGGCTCGTGAGAGAAACGAGTTTAAGGCTAAGTATCTGAAAGCGGTAGAGTGTGATACTTGTGCTGTTCACATGTCCAGTCTTGTCACTCTCCAGGACAAGTATAACACTCTACTTGAGGAGCATAGTGAGCTGAAGGCTAGGCCTAGCTTACTTGCTGCGTGCAAGTCTTTCTTAGGCTTGCGTTCTGAGCTGGCACAGAAGGATGCTAGGATTGCTGTGCTAGAGAATGTCAACTCAGATAGCACTGGAGAGTCGGATCGCTTTGAGGCTTTGGAACTTGAGATCGCGTCGTGCAGACACGACAAGATGCATACCGAGGAGGAAAACACAATGCCTTCGGTCCATCTTGAGCTGTGTGTCTTGCTAAGAGTTGCAGTTGGGCATGATGCTAAGCCAGTGCAGGCGGGCTGGTAGCATGGGAGTAGGCTTTCCTATAGGTGGGAAGGACGATAGCTTGTTTGGTAAGATTGGTGAGTGCAGCGGTTTGAGCGAGAGTGAGAAACCCACCACAACTCCCAAGCTTACCAAGATCACTCCACCTAAGCCTACCCAGCCTACCGAGTTTCCTGTGAGAGATGGTGTGATTGAAGAGCCACCCAAAACCACTCCACAGAAGCAATTGTGGATTCCCAAACCAAACCACCTTCAGAATCCACTTGACACCTTGCCTGACATCTCTAGTGATCCCCTTCCTAAGAAAGCAAGAGCCACCCAACCCAACAAGAGAGTGCCTACCAAGAGTGCAGTGAGGTACCATTGTGAGTATTGTGAGCGAGATGGACACTTGGCTGAGTTTTGCTATAGGAGGAAGAGAGATGAAAGGCGGCAGGTTGAGTTGAACAACCGGGACATGTACCACCCACCGGTTGGGGTGTGTGAACCAGAAGTTCAGAGGCGAACTACTAGGCCTAGAGGTGCAATGCCTCAAGGTGCTAGGCCTCAGGAGGTGAGACCACGAGTTGGTCGTGCCCGACGAGGTACCGGTCGTGAGCCATACAACTATGGACCTTGTGGCGGTGGCTTCACTCCCCATACCTTTAGCGGACCACCTTTTTCCTAAGGTGGTGATCGCTACCCCCTATGGGAAGGGAGATGTTTTGTATGCCTCCTAATACTTTCTTTGGGCAAATGAACCAACAATGGTATCGTTCACAGATTACTAACCCCAGTGTTGCTTCATTTGCTCACCATATGTCTTTTTATTGATGTAAGAAGGAGGACTGGAGGAGACTTGGCTTGTGGATTCCGGATGTTCACGCCATAAAACCGAAAGTGCCAAGTGGTTCTCCAGTCTCGACCCCGTGCGCCACACCGAGTACATCACATTCGGGGACAAGAGTAGAGGTAAGGTTGTGTCCTGAGGGTCAATCCGTGTCAATTCTTCTTTTATTCTCAAGGATGTTGCTCTAGTTGCGAATTTACATTTTAACCTTCTCTCGGTTTCGCAACTCCTTGAAGACAGTTTTGAAGTGAATTTCAAAGTTGGCTTTTCTCGGATTCTTGACTCTCGGGGTGATCTTGTTTGCCGGATTTTGCCCTTCGGGAAGGTTTTTCGTGCGGATTTTTCTATTTCTTATGGACCTTCTCATTGTCTTCTTGTCGGTTCTTCTTCCGATCTTTGGAAATGACATAGGAGACTGGGACATCTAAGCTTCGACTTGCTTGTAAGGCTTAGCTCGATGGACCTTATCCAAGGATTGCCAAAGCTAAAGTTTGACAAGGACTTGGTTTTCCATCCTTGCAGGCATCGCAAGATGGTTGCTGCTTCCCATCCTCCTGTGACTGAGATTATGACCAAACAACCCGACGAGCTCTTACACATGGACACAGTTGGTCCAACTCGGGTTAGGTCTGATTTTGAGATTGCAAAATGAGCTACCTAAGCATGCCATGAGAGCGATTTGCAGTGACAATGGCACCGATTTCAAGAATGCTCAATTTGCAACTCTTTGCTCTTCTTTGGGTCTCGATCACCAGTTTTCCTCTCCTCACACTCCGCAGCAGAATGGTGTTGTTGAGCGCAAAAATCAGACCCTTGTTGAGATGGCTAGGACGATGCTCGATGAGCATAGGACTCCTAGGCGGTATTGGGCCGAAGCAATTAATTCTGCTTGCTAGTACGTATACCATATACCCGGCCGCGGCCCTCACGTGCGCCCTGATCACGATTGATCCCTCATCGTCGACACCAGCCCTCACGCGCGCCCTGATCTTCGCATGATCGAATACGACCGGCGGCTGGTGCAGCTGTGGAGATCAATCAATCGACGATCATTAGGGGTCGGAGGTGCATGGCGCGCTCCAGACTCAGGCCAGCAAGATGACAGGGATCAGCGATCATATCCCAGGCCTGCAGGTGATCGAGCGTGGCACGCTGCGGACTCTGGCCAGCGAGGATAGTAGTGGATCGGCGATCATCCCTGCAGGTGAGCATACATATATATGCATGGGTACAGTGGTGGACTCGATCGACATGGCTTGGCTGTGTATAGTCCCTGCAAAAGTCCAAATAAATAGCTAGTCGTATTCAGTGGTGTGGTTATATTGGTAGCTTAAAGATATTTTTGTATATATGCATATATGTATGTCTGTGTTGGATCACATATATCCATTCATCTTCATGCAGAAAAATAATGTCACGACATGAAAACAGGAGTTGGATGCGCATGGATAAGTCTGATCCAATTTGGTATGACAAACTGAAGAAATTTATTGAAACCACATTTGATGGTACATCAACTGCACTATGCCAGTGTTCTAGATGTCGATGCATAGTTTACAAAATGAGACGGGAGGTTCATCGTCATGTTCTTACTTTTCGGTTTGATGAAAGTTTCATCTCTGAAGGTGAACATCCAAGTCATGGCCCATCGAATCTTGAAATACCAGAAGATGATGATGAAGAAGGACATGACGACGAAGATCGTGCTACTGAGATGGTTGGAACACTAATCAGAGCTAGTATACATGGAAACATCATCCAAGATCCAGATGAAGAGCCAAATGAGCGTGCCAAGAAATTCTATAGATTACTAGAGGAGGCAAGACAAGAACTTTATCCAGGTTGCAAGGAGGCAACCAAGGTTTCTTTTATCATGAGATTGTTTCAGATTAAGTGCATGCATGGTATTAGTAACACTGCCTTGTGAAACATACTCAATATTTTCTCACTTGTTCTACCTGAAGGCCACTGCATCCCAAACATGTTGGAGAAAGTGCAAAGGGTAGTTCAAGATCTAGGTCTGGACTATGAAAAGATACACACACGTGAGAATGATTGTGTATTGTTTTGGAAGGAGAATGAAAAACTGGATACTTGTCCAACATGTGGTGAGTCAAGATGGAAGGATGATGGTGCAGCAAAGGGTGATGATGCTGCTAGTGACAATTGCGGTACAACAAAGAAGCGTGTTCCTCATAAGATCCTTCGGTATTTCCCACTAATTCCTAGGTTGTAGAGATTATATATGAGGGAGAGCACATCAACAGACATGAGATGGAACAAGGAAGGATTGACCCATGATGGCAAGATGCGGCACCTTGCAGACTCTCCCGCATGGAAACATGTGGATGACAAGTACAAGTGGTTTTCATCGGATCCTCGTAATGTTAGGCTAGCTCTGGCATCTGATGGATTCAATCCATTTGGGATGATAAATACAACATATAACACTTAGTCTGTGATCCTAATCCCTTATAATTTGCCACCTTGGATGTGTATGAAACAATCTTACTAGATGATGTCGATGTTGGTTTCAGGACCAAAATCTCCTGGGAACAATATTGTTGTATACTTTCGTCCTCTGATCGATGAGCTAAATGAGTTATGGAATGATGGTGTTGAAACATGGGACACAAAGGAAAAGAAGAGATTTAATATGCATGCTCTTCTACTTTGGACAATCAATGATTTTCCTGCATATGCTATGTTATCTGGTTGGAGCACCAAAGGGAAGTTTGCATGTCCTTATTGCAACAAGGATACATAATTCTTGTGGCTAAAATATGGGTCAAAGCATTACTACATGGGACATCGACGCTTTTTGTCGTTGAGACATAGGTAAGATGTCATTTAGCTGAAATATATTGTGTTGTTGCCTTTTTAATTTCTAATTAATTAATGAGTTCATCATCGATATATAGGTGGCGCAGGAATAGGATCAGATTTAATAACAAAGTGGAAACGAGGCAGGCTCCTGAACCATTGACCGGTGAACAAGTGAGGGAACAATTCCAAAGTTTTGAGCAAGTTAGTTTTGGGAAAATGTCAAGAAAAAGGAAGCATAGTGAAGATCAAAATAGATGGCACAATTGGAAGAAGCAAAGTATTTTCTTTGATTTGCCTTATTGGGACTCATTGCTTATATGGCATAATTTGGATGTGATGCACATTGAGAAGAACATATGTGAGAGCATTATGGGTACTTTACTTGAAATTGATGGTAAATGTAAGGATAGTGAGAAGGCTCGGCTTGACATGGAACTTCTTGGTATGAGAAAGGATCAACATCTTGTGATGGAGAATAATAAATATACTATGCCAGCAGCGTTGTACAAATTATCTAAGAAGGAGAAGGATTTTTTTTGCAGATTTCTAGAAGGAATAAAGATGCCTGATGGGTTTGCATCCAATATAAAGAGATGTGTTGATGCTAAAGCTTGTAAGGTTGCTGGACTCAAAAGTCATGACTTTCATGTTATTCTACAGAAGTTGTTACCTTTGATTGTACGCAGCATTCTGCCAGAATATGTTGTGATCGCATTGATTGATCTTAGTAGGTTCTTTAATGCAATTTGCTCAAAGGAGCTAGTAGCAGCAGATCTTGATAAGCTTAGCAGTTCAATAAGAGAAACTCTTTGTCATCTTGAGATGATATTCCCACCTGCATTTTGTGACATAATGATGCATTTGCTAGTACATCTAGCTGAAGAGGCTAAACTAGGGGGTCCTGTTAGCTATAGGTGGATGTATTCGGTTGAGAGATATTTACGTACACTAAAATTCTATGTGAGGAACAAAGCACATCCTGAAGGTTCAAATGCGGAGGGATATATCTCCGAGGAGTGCTTGATTTTTTGCTCTCGTTTTTTGGAAGACGTTGACACCAAATTGAATCAAGTTGATCGTCATGAAAGTGCCAGTGTGAATGTGCCACCATCTAGGCTAAGCATTTTCAACGAAATTGATTACAACAAGAAAGGATATAGTTTCGAGATAATTTCTAGTGAAGAGTTCCTGAAGATGGGGCACTACATGATAACCAACTGTGAGGAGGCCATACAATGGGTTGAGTAAGTTGAATATATATTTATTTTCAAATTTTAGCAATATATTTGTGTACTCAATTACAAAATTTTTGAATTTGTGTTTACAATGCAGTGAGCATATGGATGAACTGAAGATGGATGGTACAAGAAACCTTGACAAACGACACAAGGAGGGATTTGTAAATTGGTTTCAACAAAAAGTGAGTAATTAGTTAATCTTTTTGGAAGTCTTAATGTGTTATGTTATTTACTGATTTATAATATGGAAATATGTTTTGCAGATCAAGAAGGAAAATGGTGACCTTTTATATTCGCTTGCTCAAGGACCAGACCATCGAGCTCGTATGCTCAATAGATGCTTTATCAACGGTTTCCTGTTCCGAACTGCTACTATTGAGAAACATTTGAGCACTAGAAATAGTGGCGTTTATGTCAAGGGTGATGCCGTTACCGGCAATATGGCATGGTATGGAGTGATTCAAAAAATAATCACTCTTGATTTTGGCCAGGAAAAAGAAGTGGTTTTATTTCAATATGACTAGTATGATGTACCAGCAGCCTCTATGACCAAAGGCAAGGGATATAATAAGGATGAATATGAGATTATTGATATTGATACAAGTCATCATTTATGACCAAAATGCAGCCTATTTAGGAATGTAGGAATATACGTGCACGTGCATCAATCAAACAGAAGAACAAAATTGTTTTTAGTAAACAAAATTGATACTACATTGATATCAGTAAACATAATATACGTGCATCACACAACAAGGGATACTAAAATGATGCAAACCATCCTTCATCTTGCCAGTAAACAAAAGATTTCCTCACTCATACCTTCTTGGAAGCCGAGGAGGAGGACGACCCTCTGGTACGCTTGCCGGCGGCGACGAGGGTGTTCTTCTTCGCCGCGGAAGGGAGTGCCCCTTTTTTCCCCTTGTTGCCGACCGCCGGGGCCTTCCTCTTGCAAGCTGCGGTGGAGGACGACCCGCTGGTACGCTTGCCGACGGCGATGAGTGTTTTCTTCTTTGTCCTTCCTCATATTGGACAGAGAAAGGGGCAGACACTGCTCAATATTTCCCATGTGAGTGTTCCTATGGTCGGAAAGCTTCACGAACCAATCCCTCCAACCTGGGATGGAGGAAGGCCAATTCCTAAACAAAGTCTTCTTATCCATTCGCCTAGCTCCATGGAAGACTGCTTGAAAGGTATCCTATTGGTCTCGGCCACAATGACAGGGGTTGGATCTGGGTCACCCATAGGGCAGAGAAAGAAACAGTTGGGTTGGTCGGACAATGGAATTAGCACATGGTTCTCGAGTTCATGGTCCAATTCAGGAACATTAGTAAAGACATCAAGTAAAAGGGGATGACGAAGTGAAGCATGACAGATTCATACCTCAGGGATGATATCCGGTGAAGCCATCTCGTTGCGATAGTCCAACGACGGAGCGGATTTAGATCTATGGCGATGCTGAGGTTAGGGTTGGAAGCCGAGCAGAAGAAAGACGAATGGCAATTTAGTGAATATCCAAGCTCGGCTGGATCGACTAAAGGGAAGAGGATGATTGCAATTTTAGGAATGAAATGAAATTCATCCCAAAACTGGGGGCCTGTGTTAACACCATATTTTGGTACGATCAGATAAATACGAGTGAGTCCCGAGGACGGAGAAATATGCTGTACACTGGTGGACTCGGGAGGCTGGTTAAGCAAACCGACTCGAAGGAGATAACGCATATCGACTGTTGAGATATGTTCCAAGGATTGAGGCCCAAGACATCCAAGTTTCCTTATTTTGGCCGACAGCCGACTTTGCGCTAGGGTTATGCTATGGTCTATAAATAGCAAGGGTTAGGAAATGAGAGAGGAGATCCAATCAATCAAATACACAACTAGTTCTTAGTTTTCGGTTTTGGCCACCCCGAGGAGTAAGAGTAGAGTAGATTTCGGTGAACCTTCGATGAATTGGACTGCATCGACTAGATCGACCTCCAGTTTGCTTGTAAGTGTAGCCTTGGTTCATGTCTCGTTTGTACGGTTGTATTGTGTAACTCGTGCAAGCTCGGTATGAGCTAGTTATCAGTTTGAATCTATTGTTCATGGGGCTGCATTGCTTCAATCTCACATGAATCATGGCTTCGAGCTAGTTATCGACTCTATTAGATTGGCGATCTAATAGATTCATTAAGTTATCTACATTATCTGTTATGCTTTGTTTAATCTATTGCTACAATATCATGCCCAATCTCATCTGATGGATTGGCCTGTGCTTTACTTTCTATCTAGATCTATTGCCTCCGATGCATCTGTCTTTACACTTAAAGGGGCGATAGATCTAAGATCATATCAGCTAATCCATTAGTTGTGATTATCACATGTTGCGGGTTCGAGACATGTATTCAATCATTAGATTGGTTTAAGTGTGGTTGGATCTGGCTCAACATACATGGTACGACTGCATCTACCGGACCCCACTGCCATGTGTGTTGGATTATGTCCGCCCAGACTTAGATTTGTCCGGTGCCGAATACATGGATTTTGTTAAAGCTTTATGGATCCCATATGGGCTAACGTAGCCGATCTGGTTATGCTTCAATCATACGGTGTATGTACTTTGCCATTGCGATCTATTAGATCTATTAAGTATACTGGACATGGCCTAGTTCGTTTACTTTTGTGGCTGCATGGAAACACCCCAATGCTAGTAGATTGGTCAGGTTATTGGGTTAATTGTCATCATGGCTGCATGGGAACACACCTCTATTGATGGTTAATCTTTATCCGGTATACTCAGTAGATTTGGTAGTTCAATGACGATAATGTTGCATGCATCGCATCTTTACTTTAATCTCATCGTATGATCGGCTAATCATGTACCTTACGTTTGATATCCTGTGGTAGCCGTTTATACACCATTTCTATGTTTAACCCTATTCGGAGTTGACTCTCTAGTCAATCTCCTATATTCATCGGCTATATGAGAGCCGCACACTCATGGAACTATCTGGCAACAACCGACAGGTTCCATAATTTGACGTTTCATCTCCTTGTCAATTATAGGTCAAATTGGCTGGCACGCTTGGAATCGATCATCGAAGTGGCCTAAGCCACTTAAGAGGTTTAGGAGACCAAGCTCTGCTGCTGCACGGTCTCCGCAGGCCTTACGTAGTGCTGACGCCAGAAGCCCCATTTTTGGCATCAACACATTTTGGCACGCCCAGTGGGACCACAATCGCCATACATGGACAAAGGCAAAGCTAAAGTCTCACACCCAACTCAAGATGAGAGGCTGAGGGCCCTCGGTCCGAACTCCCTGCGGAGGATGGAGAGACAAAGGGCCTTGCTCGTCTTGGAAGGGATAATCGATCCACCTGGCGCCGAGTACCTGCCTGGTGCTCAGGTCAGGTGGATGCGCCAGAAAGAGGAAGACGAAAGAAAGAAACCGTTAGCAGATCATTCTAGAACTGTGGAGCCGATCGACATGCATGAGGATTGCTCGTTCTTTGCGTACTGCCTCAACAAGAATCTGGAGTTGCCGACCAGGGACAATTGTCTCGGGTGCAATGAACGTTTCGAAGGATACCAAAGGCTCCAAGATGACGGCCGGTTCACTCACGGATGAGTGGAATACAAGGAAGGGAACCGGTGTGTCGTCGAAGATGGTGTTCGTGGTTGGCCTAGTACTGAGGTTGTCAGCATAGACCATGCTTAGTCTCGGCTAGGCCAACCCAGCGAGCACCGAACATCTCAGAACCCCGGAAGGTTGATCAAGACCCAGAAGAGAAGATTCCAACGCCAGAAGGCTGACAGGCAGTGACGTGAGGCATCAGGTCATGCTGCTAGCTTCTTCCTGCCTGTGGAATTCAGGGCACCAGTGGATGCCGAAGTCTATTATGACTTCGATGAGTCAGAGTTCGGAGAGCGGGCCGGTGCACTCACACGTGAGTTCCAGGCAGTCCTCGGCAAGCCTACGAGGCATAGGCACCTGAAGGCACTATACATCCAGGGGTACATCAACGAGAGGTTCGTCGGAAGGATACTAATCGATGGTGGTGCCTCATTCAACCTGATGCCAGCTCACATCATTCCTAAGCTCGGGCTAGAATCTGAGAGACTCTTCAACACAGATCTGTCGCTTGGCGACTTTGGGGGGAAGAAGTCTGAAGCCAAGGGGGTTCTGCAGGTAGAGTTGACGGTTTGCAGCATGACTCTACTGACAACCTTCTTCATCATTGACGGGGATAGTTCGTACAATCTGCTCCTGGGCAGAGACTGGATTCATGCCAACTGCTACATCCCGTCTACAATGCATCAGGTTGCGGTGCAATGGCTGGACAATGATGAATTGGAGGTCATTCCGGCCGATGATTCGATTTGCATAGCAACCGTTGACCCTGCTCACTGGGTTTTGGAGGACTATGCTTTTGACTGGTTTTCAGGCATAAGGTTGCAAGAGGACCTCACTACTCTCAACATTGTATGTCAACAGCTGACCTGAGCAATCGGCTTGGACAAAGCAGAGTGATAAGCGACGGTGAACGCAGGCTGGGCGAGAGGCTTGCGTCGGCCGGCAAGCTGAATGATGACAAACCTAGGCCGACACACAACGGCACCCAGACCGAGTCCCAAAGGTCAAGAGATCTAGTTGCTCTGAGAGAGCATAGGGAATGTTTGGCTCGGAGTTGCAAGACGCTCAGTCTTGACTAGAAGCCGATTGAGCATCATTCACTGATTAAGGAAGAGGTGATCGGCTCTGAGAGCGTGAAGTAGTATCACCACGAACACAATGGCGGATAGCCGATGTAATACACATCGCCTTTTAGTGGAAAATAGCCGACGAACAGTTCGCAATAGCCGATGTGACACACATCACATTTAGAACAAAAATAATAATAAAGAAAGGGGTGTGTGCTCAGTGCCTGCATATGTTGAAAACAACCAAAAGTAGACGTCTTTGAATATTGTCGGCTGAGTAGTTCGAAGCCAAGTCTACCACTGAACAGGTCACATCCTATTCTAAAGAGAGACGAGCCAGTAGCTCGTCTGCGGGCACCACCTCGGTGACCGCCTTCCCCAATGACTTGAAACTATCTAAAAGTCAGGGAAGATGTCCCTGGTGCGAGCATTGATGAAACGAGGAGTTATCACATCATAGAACTCCACACCAGCAGCCTGTGTTGTGGCCAAAGCGACAGAGGCTCCATGAGAAATAGACTGAAAAATCAGCTCCAGGACACGCGCCAACATGTCGTTCAGGAGTTCCTCCGGCATTGGTCCCCTAGTGTGAAGGAGGTTTGCCACTGCGGTGATTGTGATCGCCTAACCAGTCAGATCTGGGGTCAAGGGGCATACCATCGGCTTTGACTAGAGAGGACCCAAGAAACATCCTAGCGTGATGAAGAGAAGCCTTCGTTGTCGCCGGTTCCTCCTCTAGGCGAGCGCATTCCCAGCGTTCCTCCGAGAGAAGATGTTCGACTTGGAGAACACCTTTTGGACCATCATCGGTTGCCGGTGAGTTGACACTCGGTTTGGCTGCCCTGGACAAACTGGTGAGGGCTGGTCAGGGTTTGCTTCCCGAATCATGCCAGGCAAGGAAGAGTGCGAACCCATGGTTGATATGTGCCCATGTTTGTTCAGCTTTGATGATGAGTGATTGTTCAACATGTGAGTATTTCAGTTTGAGTGGTTTATTCTAATCCTTGTGAAAGCATGTGTGTGCCTGTCTATCGGCTTGTGGTGTGCAGGTGCTATGCCCGGAGACAGTGGTCAATGGCGTGGAGAAGGTCAAGTAGAGGCTTGCCGTGCCGATGGACTGAGAGCGGTGAAGGGCGGAAGCGGGGCTCGGACCAAGGGACCATGGGCGCCGGAGGACTAGCTGTGGTGGCTAGTACTTCGCACCGGCGAGCGCGAGAAGATATGGAGGTAGATCGTGTTGACAAAGCCAAGACGACGGTGTGAGCGAGTTGAGCGGGAGGCTCAAGGGACTCGAAACCGCGCCGGGCGATGAGAAGGTGGCACGTGTCGAGCGGTTTGGTGGTTTGGGCCTCAAAATCATCGGACGCGAGTTTGGGCCTCAAACCTCGGGGTTTGGTAGTTGAGCCCAAAGCTACCGGTCGCGGGTTTCGCGGGTTTGGGCCTCAAAACCCGGGCGGAGCTTCAGAGGAAGCGGGGGCGGCATGTGGCGGAATCCTAGAGGTTGTGTTGAGGCGACGACAAGTCCAGGTAGGAAGCGGGGCCGTCCATTCAAATCGAGGAAGATATTTTCCAGATCTTGGACTGCAATGCTTAGGCTAGGTAGTTCACTCATGTATCTAGGGGGGTCTTTCGGAAATAGCCAAAGCCCAATAAGTAGGGGATGAAGGGGTATCCCTCATCCCATCTCTTGCATTCATCTCCCACCTCCCACTTCCTAGGTTTTCCCTCTCCCTAGCTCTTCTTGCTTGAGATCCACCGTGTCTCCGGTGAAGAACTTGAGATTGTTGCAAGGAATCAGAGGTCGTAACCTCCGTAGGCCATGGTGCCTTTGATTTCTTGATCGTGTCCCCGTTTTGCTTGTGTTCTTCGCGTTTTGCTTTTTGCTCCCCTTTGTTCCCGAGATGATATCTCTTTGTAGGGAGTAGCTCTTGCAAATCCGTTTGAACCAAGTTGTTCGTATTCTAGAGGAGCATCTTTGCATCGAAGGATTCATCCTCAAACCTCTCGGATACGTAGATCGGGTGATTTCTTTGCGGAGTTCTTTGTTCTTGAGTTTTCACCAAATCTATTCTCTCCCCGTTACTCTAGACCAAATTGAGCGATGATTTCTTAGGGATAGCTCCTCAACTGCACTAGGATCATGCCTACAAAGTTTGGTTGCAGTTGGTGATCATTTGGTCAAGTTTTGGGAAGATTTGGCGGAGAGGAAGCTGTTTTTCGCGGGTTTCAGCTGTCTGTTCGTGAGCTCCGGACTAGTCTCCAGACGACTTTTCCTCAGCTCCGTACCATTGTCTTTGGTTCGGTGGTCTTGTCCAGTAAGACTGCCAAGCAGCTGAGGGCGTTGGACCAGGCTCCGGACTACCAGGCTTTAGGCTCCGGACCATTCCCATTGGTCTGGTGGTCTTGCCGAGTGAGTCAGCCGAGCAGCTTCACGCATCAGACCAGGCTGGTTAGTCCGACGGTGGGTGTCGGACCACATGTCCGAAGCTAGGGTGTGTACTGTGTTGTTTTGAGGCTGTGGTGGAAGGCGTCAGACCAGGCATCGGACCAGTCCAGTGGTTTGCTCAGAAGCGTCGGACCAAGGGCTCCGGACCTTGTGCTATGGTCCGGAGGTCTTGATAGAGTGGTCTGACGGTTGCTATTTTCGCTTGTTGAGGCTTGGGTTCTTGCCTCTTTTCGTAGGGGTTGAGAATTTGGTTTTCAGGGTTTCCGGTGAGTTTTCCTCCACTGCTAGGTTGAGCACCCATCAACTGGGTTTGGTTTTTGGGAAGAGTGGCCCGAATATTTTGAGAGAAATTTGAGGCTCCCATTCATCCCCCTCTGGTCGCCGTTCTCGGTCCTTCAAAGAGGGGGCCTCGCAGCTATTCACCTTGGGAGTCGGCGTCGCGACAGTTGAGAGACGCTGTCGGCAGAGCTAGACGACGAGTGGTGCACAAGATTCACCATGGATTGGAATGCTACTATGGACAAGGGGGTAGCCTGACAGAGCAGTGGACAAGACGATCGCAAAACGGGTTGGCTATCGCTTTGGGAGCCCGGTCACTATTGAAGGACACCAGTGCGAACAGGTGTGTGGATGGCGGTTAGGCAGACTGAAGTAAAGTTTGCCGCGTTATGAATCAGCTGAAGCGGACGGTCGATTTGATGTATAGACAGCTAAACGGTTAGTCAGCTACTCAAATGGATGGTACAACCGACGAACGAGCACTACGTAGTCGGTGATTGTTCAAAGTCACCACAGTCACGAGGTGCGATGTTACAAAATAAGATTACATAGTTAAGGCCATTTTGACAGCCTCCAGAGCGTCCAGACGGAATTGGTCCATCTTAGCCAGTACCGACGATCATCTTCTGCGGAACCTGGTACCGAATGCTTCTTGGATCGGAGGGATTGGAGTCTCGAAGAAAGGAGCGTCATCTTCTGTCGATGATTGTGCAGATCAGCAGGAATCCTGGCTAGGTTATCTTTCTCCTGGGCGATGGTGTCGTCAATAACTTTGAGCCTAGACAAAAGCTGCTCACGTTCAATCCTCAGTTTTGTTAATGTTCGATTGATGCCATAAGGGAGAGCCCTTAGCTGGTCTATCGTGTTCTTCTCCTCTAGCATGTCAGAAAGACAAAGCCGCTCTTCATCAGGCAGACCTATTTGAGCCTCGCGATCCGCAAGTCTGGATTGAGCTTGGAGAAAAGCCAGTTTGTGTTGCTCTATGTAAGCGATAGCGGTCAACGCGTCCCTCAGGTCAAGTGGCAAGGTGTCTTCAACTGAGTGAAAGATTTTTCGGACTCCCTCTACATCACATACTAAAGACGAAGTGTTCACTGAAAAAAGAGGGACCAATGACCTGAGTTGGGTCTTCACGTTGTCGGGGAGCAAGACAACATGCGCCGGCTGTGAGGTATCAGCTCCTTCGGAAAGGATATAGTCATCCAGAGGAAAAGGGGCCGAGATATGATAGGATTGTCCTAGAACCGGCACACGGAAGGTCACTATCGGTGGGATATGTGGCGAGCTAGCGAACCATTGAAAGGTCCTTGTGTGATTTTGATAATTGAGTGACAACCTAGGTGGACTAATATGTGTTTAAGTGATATATACATAGGAGATTAGTTCATAGGTGATTGTATGATGAAGGAGCTTAATGCACATGAAACATGACATGGAGTCATGTGACCAAGGTGGAGAAGATCAAGATGAGGCTTGGCTTGATGGACCGGTTGCACGTGTGAAGGGCAAGTGAGTGATGCTTGGCGCCGATGGACCAACACAACGGTGAAGAGCAAGTGAGGTCAAGATCGATGAACCAATACGGTCATGTGGTGATATGGAGTGGATCATATCATTTGACAAGTGGTTGGTGCATGTGTTGCATCAACATTGGAGAAGGAGATAGAATGGAATGCGCAAGGCAAAGGTATAACCATAGGGCATTTCATTTCACCGGTCATAGGTGTGTAGCGAACATTATGACCGGGTTTAGGATAGATAGCCATACTATCAAGAGGGGCAAACTTGTTTGCATATCAGTTATCTAGTGCCACTTGGAGCGATCTAACTTTGCGATGCATTAGGATCGAGTGGCGCGGTAAGAGCAAGTGAAAATGCTTTGAAAATAATTGTGAAAATGCTAACACACATGCACAAGGTGGTGATCACATTTGTGTTGGCACATGAGAAGCAAAGGAAGAAGTGCGGAGGAGTCTCGGCTGAGTTTCGAGTTCCGGACGCTAGGGTCCTTCGGTGTCCGGACCATTGCGTTTGAGTCCGAAACCAAACCCTAGGTTCGGCTAAAGTCTGTTGACTCCGGACGCAAGGGGCATGGGCGGTCCGGACCATTGGCTCTGCGTCCGGACGCCACCCCCACTGACTGAGTAGAGTGAACCAAGGAGGTCCGGACGCTGTTCGTTGTTCGGACGAAGGCTCCGGACTTGCGTCCGGAGGTGCTGCTCGCTCTCGGGCGCTCTCGGGTGTTTTGGAAAATATTTTCGGACGCTCGGTGCAGTGCGTCCGGACTCTGTGAATAGTAGCGTCTGGAGACGCGTGTCCGCGCGAGGTGAAGGCGCCAATAGAGCTTTCAAATGGGAGAGAAGGGTCCGGACGCGAGCGGCATGGTCCGGACCCCAGTGAAGGGTGTGTCCGGACCCTCTGTAGGAAGCCCAGTGAGTGTGCAAAACGGCTAGTTTCGATGGGGTGGCTATTTATAGCCCTTGGCCAGCCCTTGGGGTTGGTTGACCACCTTGGGCATGTGTTGCCTCTAGTGTGCTTGGTTTGGGAGCCCTCTAACTCACTTGTGCAAGCTATAGTGTGATTCTAATTGCGAGTGAGTGATCTCTAGTGCGTTGCTTTGAGAGATAGCTTCGTGTGGCACTAGGTGATCGTGTTGCAAACTCGTGGTGCTTGTTACTCTTGGAGGTTGCCACCTCCTAGACGGCTTGGTGGTTGTGGCTCCGTTGAAGCCTGCGAGAAGATTGTGCGGTGCTCCGGAGAAGAGCTTGTGAGGGGCATTGTGCTTGCCCCACGGGAGATCGTGAAGAGCAACTCTAGTTGAAGGTATCATTGAGTGCCCTCATATTGTGTTGGTTAGGCGGCAACCCTTGCGGGGGTTAGGCGAGTGAGGCCTGTAAAAAGTCGTAAACCTCCAAGAGAGTGAGCCGATACAACGGGGACTAGCTTGGTGGCGACCAAGTGAACCTCGGGAGAAAAATCACCGTGTCAACCTTGTATACTCTTCTCGGTGGTTTGCATTCTCCAAATCACTAGCTTGTATTTACTTATTCATATCTTGTGCTAGTGAGTAGTTGTTGCTCCTGTAACTAGTTTAGCTTGTGTGGCTTGCCTAGTTACCTTCTAGCTTGTGTAGCATAGAAGTAGCTCTTGAGTAGCTAATTGGCTTGTGTAGCCTTGATAGTTACATTGCTTAGTTTGTTTAGCTAAGTAAGTTGAGCTCTCTAGTTGACTTGTGTAGTCTTGCTAGAGAGCATTGCTAGTGAGCTTAGGTGCTTTGTGCTTTGCTTACTAGTATGTGTAGGAGCTCCCTTTGTGCTTAGAGTACTAGTTGCTTAGGTTTGTGTGACCTTGCAACCTAGACTTGTATAGGTGAGCTCTCCCTAGCTTGGCACCTTAGTGAGCCCAATTAGGATAATTTGCTAGGTGCTAAAGTTATAGATAGAGGGGTGTAGTCTTGGCTAGACCGATAGTTTTAATTCGGCATTTGTTTCGGTTTGCCGCTGCGCGTAAGTTTTTAGAAAATACTATTCGCCCCCCTCTAGTCTGCCATCTCGACCCTACACGTGGTATCAAAGCTTGGTCTCTCTTTTTTGGTCTTTACCGACCCGAGAGGATGGCGACTTATGGGCTAGATGTTGAGTGTCCACACATTTTTGATGGCACACACTTTGCACGGTGGAGAAATTGGTTGACATGCAATTTTAAGTTTATTTCTCACCAAATGTGGTGGATCGTGGATGTAGGTCTCTCTTGTGCAATTGAGAGAAAGGATGCAACTCAAGCACAAAAGAAGTGCCTACATCTGGATTGCCAAGCTACTAACATTCTCTTCCATTCTATGAAAGATAATATCTTTGGTGAGATTATGGACATGAAGAGCGCTCATGAGATTTAGACCTACCTCATTGAAAAATATGAAAAGGTTCCAAACAATGATGATGATGTGTCCAAGTTGGTAGCACATGAGGATGTTGAGCATGACCATGACTTGGTGGTTGTGGAAGATTGCTCCACCTCATGTTCAGGTGATGATGAAGATGATCTATCTATCAAGAATTCACTTGACAAGAATGATGAAGGCCCAACATCAAGTGTTGCAATTGATGATGCTACTCCAAGCACACTTGAGGATGATGATGATGATGCATGCTCGGGCTATGAGAGTGATGCTTCCACAAGCTCTTCTACCTCATCACATTGCTTCATGTCACATGGTGACACTAAGGTATCAATTGGTAATGTGATTGTAGATTGTGATGACCCTAACTTTGAGCTTGTGTGCAAACTCTCAAAGGCTTTAGAAAATAAGTTAAACAAAACAAAGAAACTAAAAGATGAAAACTCCTTTCTAAAGACCTCATGTGAAGAACATAAGCACTTACTTGATGTTCTTAAATCTTCACATGATGAACTAAAATTGGATCATGAGCAACTTCGTGTGTCTCATGAAGATTTGGTTCACAAACATGGCTCTCTAATTAATGAATTGCTAAATCTTAAAAATGAAGAGAGCTCATCACTTGGGTCAAATGATCAATCACATGTTGTTGCTAACCCTTGTGATGTAGGGAAGAAGAATGTATCCACCTCTGGTGATGATTTACTTGATATGCCATGTTCTTCAAATATAGATGCTTGCTTTACTTCTATGTCTTGTGAGACTAACCTTTTGAAGGAGAATAATGAGCTCAAAATTGAATTGAAGAATATGAGAAACAAGCTAGAGAGGTGCTACAACTCCAAAGTCACCTTTGAGCATATGATGAACAATAAAAGAAGCTATGGTGACAAGTGTGGAATCGGTTTTCACAAGGGCAAAGGCAAGAAAGAGAAGAAGCAAGAACCAAAGAAGCTATCTCATTTCATGTGCTTGAAGTGCCATGGGATGGGACATCTTGCAAATGTTTGACCAACCAAGATTGCTCAAGCTAAGCCACAAGTCAAGCCCCAAGTGCAATACAAGATCAACCATTAAGATGGTGATTTGGGGATGACAAAGAAGAAGAAGACAAGAAGAGGTGGCAAAGCTAGAGCAAGGCATCCAACTCCCATTCATGATGCCATCAAGATGATGATGAGCAAAGATCAAGAGAAGAATCATTTGGCTCACATCAAGTGCTTCAAGTGTGAAGATATGGGACACTTTGCCTCAAAGTGTCCTACCAAGCTTGAGATGAAGATTGAAGCAAAAGAGAAGAGGCAAGACAATGAGAAGCACAACATGAGCAAGGAAGAAAAGGCTCAAGCAAAGAGAGTGTGCTACTCATGTCGGGAAAGGGGACACATGGCTCATTTATGTCCCCTAGGTATGACCTCTAAGCCTATTTCAATTGTTGATGATCATATGCTTAGAAAGGATGGTAGTGGTACCTCTATGGTTGCTATTGCGAAACATCCCGCTATCCATACTAAGGCATTGCCTAAGTATGTTGCTCCTAACTTGAGAGGACCCAAACTACCATCAACAAGTGGATGAATGTGTGTAGGTACCATTGGCATTGGAGACTTGATTCAAGTGATTGCATCTAATCCATCATATGATTGAGTCAAGTAGTGAAGCTTAATGTATATATCATACCAATGCCAAGTCAAAAAGATGAAGTCCAAGTACTACAACATACAAGTACATGATCAAGTTGTGGCGATTTATTGGATTAGTTAAAGGCTTGCAAATATTCAAGTTGAAGCTTGATAATGGATCATGATCTATCAAGGTATATCTCTTGTTGATCAAGTCCATTGGGTGTGTATAAGTCATTTGAATTGGATATACACATAGTGCATATGAGTTGATTGAATTGGATATATATGTGCACTAGTTACTTGCTATTTGGATGGTTTAATGCTTAGTGATCAAGTTTGTGTTGATTTGAATGGATATGATCATGAGAGTACTTTTAGTAAGTGGATTGAATGGACATATGTCTTATGAGAGTGTTCAAACAAGTTAGTATCAAATTTGGTTCAATTTGATTTCAAGTGACAAACATTGGATTGATCTAGAGTCACTAAGATTGAAAGGTCCTCAAGTTGGAATCATATTTATAAGTGATTGAGGAGCCTACGTTTGATTTTGGTTTGAGCTAGAAGCGTGACAAGCAATGAGTACAAGGCCATTTGATCGTGGAGTGTATTTGGCACATGTTTGGTACTCAAGTTGAAGATCAAGATCAAACTCAAGCTGAAGATGAAGTTTAAGTTCTAAGTGATAATTGGAGATCAATGGATAGAAAGAAAAGGACTTAAACATGATAAGGTTGAGCTCATACTGGATTCATAATCATTCATCCAAAGGAGTTCAACAATTGAGTCAATCAAACAAAGCTAATTCAAGTGAGTATCAAGAATGGTTCTTGGAGAAAGGTCACTTCTCCATTTTGTAGGGGCTTGCTGCCTTGTGTAGGTAAACCAAGAACGTTACTTGGAAGGCTAACATGGAAGTGGTGATCTAGGGATCATTTGGAGATGCTTAGTTGAAGTTATCAATAGGATTGATCAAGAAGAAAGCAAGCAACACCCAAAAGAAAGATGCATGAGCTTACATTCAAGTGGTATCATGATTACAAGTGGTACATCAATTGGTATTCTCTCATGCAAGCATTGATCAAGAAAAGAAGCAAGTCAACCACAACAAGAAAGTGCACTTGATCATTAGTGGGACTCAAATCATATGGGTGAAGATTGGTATTCAATTGGTATTCATTGGTCTTCACCATGCTCTTATTGGACTTCACATTGCTAATTGGAGATGAAATTTATTTGACTATCCTCTACCCCAACATAGCAAAGGTGAAATTGTTTGACATATGCATACATTATTGCTTAGGACATGTTTAGTGCATATAGTCATACATAGTGATCATTCATTGAAAATCAAATGAATTTTATGCTTATAGCCTACCACTATTGCTTGATTGAGTTATGTGATCTAGTGGTAGTATATGAGTTTGTTCATAAGCTAGTAAACCCAAGTACTTGATCTATTTTGGATTGCAATCAAGTGACAAGTACAACCTCTATAAGATAACCGCTAAATGTGTGTGAACAAGCTTAGAGAGGGTTTAAACCAGACTTGGAAGCTTATGCTATTCATTCTAGTTCAAGTCCAACATAGAAGCTCATGAAGAAGAATCTAGTTCAAGCACAAGACAACAATACAAATGGATATCAAGATGCAACTTACAAATGGTATCTAGACTTATGCTAATCTTTCAAAAAGTATCAACTTTCATATTGGTACTTGCAAAAGATGTCTAGTTCTAGCATACTTGTGTTAGCCCACATGTATTTTCATTCAAGCAATCCTACACGTGGTTTCTCACAAGTAATGATATCCTACAAGCTAAGAAGTGATCCTCAACCCTAAGTGATCAAATCAAGAGTTCTCTTGCATGCAAAGCTCATTTGGATGACAATTGCTTTGACTAAAGGGGAGTTGCCCTACTCAATGGTATAATGGTCAATGATCTTACATGAAGAGTCATTCCAATACATATATGTTGGTGTCCATAAAAAATAAGAAGATACAAGTATCAACCATCTACCCTAGTGCAACCTTTGCATCAATAGAGAAGCATACCTTTTATGGAAATTGATGACAAAGGGGGAGAGATTAGTGAACAAAGATATTAGTGAATGGACATGCACCAAAGGGAAAGAGACATGGACATGGACAAGGGAACAAGATTGAAAGGATCGAAGTCTTGGACTTAGAGATGACTAAGAGATGCACACAAGTAGGGGGAGCAAGCTCATGGACTTGATTGATTGCATTTGATATGTGCATATTCATGTGCTTGCCTTGCATATTGCATAAGTATTATCTTTATATGCATGCTTGTGTGGTGTATGCTAGTTATAGGATTTGAATGATGATTTGATAAACTAGCATGCATAGGTTGGTAAGCTAGATATTTTTGTTCCTACTCGTGGTATCTATAAACCTTGCTTCTAATGTTGATCTCACGGGGTTTCTAGTGTTTTTTTGATGATATCTAGCTAACCATGGTGCTAAGGATGAACTTCAAAAGTGCAACTACATGGGTATCTTCAAAGGTTTATCCTATATCCCTTAGCATCACTTAGTAGTGCTAGCACTCCCATAATGTCTATTCATGCATGTGTGCAAAGCTTAATTTAAACCTTTGTGAGCACACATGTAGGGGAGATAACACTATGAAGTCGGACCTTGTGACATTTATCCAAATCTTGGCATAGAGCTTAAATGATGGATAAATAGCATAATGTCCAAATCTGATCTTAATTTCCGTATCTTTGTAGAGTTGTCATCAATTACAAAAAAGGGGGAGATTGAAAGGTCCTTGTGTGATTTTGGTAATTGAGTGACAACCTAGGTGGACTAATATGTGTTTAAGTGATATATACACAGGAGATTAGTTCACAGGTGATTGTATGATGAAGGAGCTTAATGTACATGAAACATGACATGGAGTCATGTGACCAAGGTGGAGAAGATCAAGATGAGGCTTGGCTTGATGGACCGGTTGCAAGTGTGAAGGGCAAGTGAGTGATGCTTGGCGCCGATGGACCAACGCAACGGTGAACAGCAAGTGAGGTCAAGATCGATGAACAAATACGGTCATGTGATGATATGGAGTGGATCATATCATTTGATAAATGGTTAGTGCATGTGTTTCATCAACATTGGAGAAGGAGATGGAATGGAATGCGAAGGCAAATGTATAACCATAGGGCATTTCATTTCACCGGTCATAGGTGTGTAGAGAAGATTATGACCGGGTTTAGGATAGATAGTCATACTATCAAGAGGGGCAAACTTATTTGCATATCGGTTATCTAGTGCCACTTGGAGCGATTTAACTTTGCGATGCATTAGGATCGAGTGGCGCGGTAAGAGCAAGTGAAAATGCTTGGAAAATAATTGTGAAAATGCTAACACACATGCACAAGGTGGTGATCACATTTGTGTTGGCACATGAGAAGCAAAGGAAGAAGTGCGGAGGAGTCTCATTGAGTGGCTAATTGGCTTGTGTAGCCTTGTTAGTCACATTGCTTAGTTTGTGTAGCTAAGTAATTTGAGCTCTCTAGTTGACTTGTGTAGTCTTGCTAGAGAGCATTGCTAGTGAGCTTAGGTGCTTTGTGCTTTGCTTACTAGTATGTGTAGGAGCTCCCTTTGTGCTTAGAGTACTAGTTGCTTAGGTTTGTGTGACCTTGCAACCTAGACTTGTATAGTTGAGCTCTCCCTAGCTTGGCACCTTAGTGAGCCCAATTAGGATAATTTGCTAGGTGCTAAAGTTATAGATAGAGGGGTGTAGTCTTGGCTAGACCGATAGTTTTAATTCCGCATTTGTTTCAGTTTGCCGCTGCGCATAAGTTTTTAGAAAAGACTATTCACCCCCCCTCTAGTCCGCCATCTCGACCCTACAACCATGTGTCGTACCTGATTGGATGAGACGACCTTCGAGGTAGGAGCAGCCGATAGGTCTTCAGGGAAGTGTCCTAGAGATTGTGCAGATTGGTAAAGTAATCCTATTAAAGGGTTATCGGCTAAAACACAGAGTACCTTGGCCAACGCCAAATGTTGTGTCATTTGATGAGGACGTCATTCCCATATCGGCACTAAGTTTGGCCTGAAGACGGTTGGTTCTTTCCTCGTCCTATAGAATCAAAGAATCAATGGTTGTGGTTTCAACAAAAGGGACGAACAAAAGACAGCATACCTCTGCAGTAGCAGCGTCGGTTAGTATACCAAAACGACCACCAACTGATTCTGTCACCGCCCTAGCTTTGGTTTTGGCAGTTCTAGGCTTCTTGGTCCTTACGGAGTTCCGGGATCCAGCATTTTTCACCAAGGAGCTCAGAGGCTCATGATCGGACGGCTCATCTGCCTTCCTCTTCATTAGCACCTTCAAGGATGGTGCTCCGCAACCAAGTCTGGGGTTGGGACGCCATTGATCATAGGTCATCGGAGGAGGGCTAAGCCCTTCAAGATCCTAGAAAATGAGTTTGAGGAGATGATATGGAAACAACTAAAACATCGCAGGATGATGGGCAATACCTCAGAAATGATGCTGAATCCAGTCATGCCACCAAGTGACAAACGGGGAAGAAGTGAAGGTCCGACAGATATGATCTCTGATGAGGATGGGAGGAAGAGACCTTTCGATCTGAATAATCCGGTTGAATTCCAATCCTGAAAGCACGGGTTCCCTTGGGCGGAGTATGTCTGCAAAGAAAAGGCTCGGGGGCAACTGACCGAATCCCATTTGCCTTTCCGTGACAGAAGGATTGTAGAATTCATACAAGATGAGCGGTTTTTCTCTACCATGTCGAACTTCGGTGGGCAACAGGCACGGTTTGACCGGATCATTAAAGATCAGCATAACGCTCATGGAATCTGAAAGTGAAGGGGAGTTCAAATGCTGGGGCGTCCGAATAAGCAAACCATTCTAAGATATCTACAGAGAATCCTTTGTAGAATAGCCTGAAGAATTCCCCAGCAGTCTTAGTAATGACAACGGCTGATGCTACTTCACCGAATGATACACATCGGCCAGATTTTTCTTTCTCTGATAAATCTTCACTACTACAGAATTGATTTTCTGTGGCAGTTAAAATGGATTAACCGTGGCGGTTATTCCAACCGCCACGGATCAATGGTCACGGTTAATTGGGGCATTAACCGTGGCGGTTATGTTAGGCCAACCTCCACGGTTAATGGATATTAACCGTGGCGGTTATGTTAGGCCAACCGCCATGGTTAATGGATATCAACCATGACAGTTATGTTAGACCAACTGCCACGGTTAATGGATATTAAGCGTGGCGGTTAAATTTCTATTAACCATGGCCATTTCTTATAGCAACCGACACGGTTAATATTTTCCAAAAAACAAAAAAATATATTTTTTAATTTTAAATATGATATCAAAATATTTGTCTCAAATTCAAGCACAGATTATATAATAAGAGGACAAAATCATTTCCAGCAGTTCATATTACAACAAGTTCATCCAATCAATGTCTGGCCGCTTGTAGTCAGTCATGTCTAAACCACTAGTTCTCCAATTGGCTAACGCACAGTACTGAGGTAATGCCGCTAGCGCGTTGCCCATGTAGAAGAATTTCCCACTAATTTCAGCACATTCATCGGTGACAAACTTACAAATGTCGGCTATTGTGCTAGTGTTGGTCTTTTGATTCACGGTTCCTCTCTGCCACCATTTCGTACCTTTCTTGAGCTGCCGCCAGCTTTGGCTAAATTTTGGGCATCTCTTGAGGTACTCACAAGCATAGTATCCACACAAGAATGAGCCTTCAGGTTGCTTGGCACACTGCATGTAAGATATGCATATGTAACAGTAAGTAGTAGTAGGGTTGTAGTAGTGGTAGTTAGTAGGATAGCAATAGTACAAGTCGTATTACCAGGAATTCTCGCCTCAGCCTAAGTTTTGTGCCCCACTCCTTCTTCACCTTATCAGGCCTACGGTCAACGTAGGCGGGGTCTTCTACGTACATCCTGTAAGCGTTGAATGTGCATGCCACTAGTGTCAAACATCAGATACAATCATATACTTTTGCTTAAAAGAAATATGTGTAGTCACATACTATCGCAGACATCCTTCAAAATGCTTGTAGCTTCTCATGTGCATGTTCCGCATGGAGTCCAATATGCAAGCCATTCCATCCCGAGGATAGATTATGAATACAATCCAATGCCTCGCGTCGCCCGTGCTGCACCATTCAAACAATATGGATCTAAGATAATATGAAACATGGTGAAGCCAACATGCATGCATGTATCATTTGGACTTACCCAAATTGGTGAGTGGCAAGGATACACCCTTCTCCCTCAAGCTGCTTCATGGCTTTGAGGATGTAGTGTCCCTTCCTGAACTTGATCTCGCCTCGCATCAAAGCTGTGGTCTCCACTCGCTCCATCCCAGTCAAGCTCGCTAGCTTCCGATGCGTGTCCATTGGCCCGTGTACAATGATGACCCTCTCGGTAATATGCATAGGAGATAGGTAAATAACCTTAAGCGACAACTCCTTGCTTACATATGATTGCATCCTGCAAGCAGCAGTGTCAACATTGCATACTCTTACGTCGATCGTACGTAATGAACTTACTTAGCTATAGAGATGCAGATGTGCAATAACTTACATGGCAAACAGGGTGACTTGGGCGACATCAAGGTCTTTGCGCCGCAGCATTCTATGCATGTCATGGAAGACAATTGACAAATAGGCGTCCTCATCCAAGAGGAAGAACTCCTTGGGTACCCTCTGAACAAACTCTGTCATGCCTAACCTCGAAGCATGCATATACCAGCGATAGAACCTTCTAATCTTCCACGGTTCCTCAACAAGCTACCCTAACGGCACCATGAACTTTCCATTCTCAAAGTTAGCAGGGCAATCTGGACTCAGAGGCCAAATGTCAGGCGGGTTTCGCTCCCTGTTATTGAGACAAGAGAAGAGTGTGTTAGTATCATATATATGTGCACACATACTCTGCTTGCGATGTTTGGTTGCCATTTGTACCTTTGGAACACAGTTGTGTACTAGTTCTTTTCTGTGGCATTCCACACCACCCATTCGACCTCGGTGAGATGGGCGGTTTGTCCCCCCTCTTCATCTGGCTTCTTCGGCGGTGGTGGACAATCCACCTTTTTCTGGCATTAAGGTGGTGTTTGGTGGCCCCTTTGTTCATATCTACTTCGTCCATGTAGGTTGCTCATGTCCGGACGCGGGCTACGTGATGGGCTACTTGGGCTTTGGTGGCCACCAACACCGTCGTCGTTGTCGTCATTGTCGTCGTCACCTGGGCCGCCACCTGGGGGATTAGGTGACTGCTGTGAGCTATTTGGCAACGGTGAATCCAGAGGGAAGTGAAGGTCGTCCTTGTTCCATAGCACATTAGTGCCCAAAGCACTTGCGAGGGTCCTGCCTCCCTCTTTATTGGTGAAATCAAGCTCATCATCCTCGTGGTTATTGTCCATCCATGGCACTGTGACCTTGGCATACTCGGGCGGGATGGGCTTGCCTAGGAACCTGTCTTCAGGGTTGGGCGGATCTACCGAGCCCTCCGCCACATTCTTCTTACTTCCCGCTCTGCCAAACGACACCAAGAGGTGGACGTATGTGGTCTTCACGATCTCATCGACCGGATACCTTTGGGGTGCTGAGGTGCCTTCACCCTGTTGTGGCATCACGCCAGCCTGGCAAAACATCTTGTATGAACCCCATGATTATTTCCTTCATCGCGACTTCCTTGTCGGCCTGGAATAAACCTTCCTTGTATCCTTACCTCATGTGGTATGAGGAGGCATCAGACTACCACGACCCCACATTCTTCCAGCTCTACCTCGAGGAAACACCCCGGACGTGGCCATGGTGCTCGAGGTAGTTTCCCAGTGCCTCGGTGAGCTCGTCATGGTCCCTGCGAGGTAAGAACTCCCCGCGTTCCTTTGCCGCCTTGACTGCGAGCAAAGCCTTCTCTGCCTCCTCGGTCTATGGCTCATTGTACTTGGTCTTTCCCTCCTTCAGCTTCTTCGGTCGACGACCATAGAAGTAGTCGCGTGACCTCTCGTCAATGCCTTATAATGGATAACTCTGCCCGACCGCTTCTGCGTCCCTTTCTTCCTGGTGCCAACTCGGCCTCTTACCGGCGTACCTGGTCATGCCTAGGTGGTGCGAGAGCTCGTTCTTCTTCGCAAGCTCCGAGAACTTGTGGCTATTGGACTTTGCTTCGTCAGTGGTCATCTTCTCGAGATACTCATCCCAGACGTGTTTCTTAATGAAGGTGTAGTCCGCGAAGGGTGTCTTCCCGGTCTTCGCATACTTCTTGTTCAGTGTAGCCCAGAGGGTGCAAAGGGATTTGCCTGCAATAAACAACGCATGCCCGCTGCATCTTTCCTCATTGAATTAGTCTGGTGGGTACTGGAAATATTTCTTGATCTCACTCCATACTTTGTCCTTGAGTTCAATCGACACCATCTTCTAGTTGAAGTACGTGATCGGCATGTGCTCCCTGACTATACACGAGCATTGGTTGCTGAAGGTGCCGATGATTGACTGTGGCGCCAAGGGCTCTCCCTGTGACCCTACCTGCTCGATGATATGCACCTTCTTGGTTAACTGGTGCCTCCCATGTTGACCTCTCTTCAAGTTAGACTTGTTGCCTTTGTTGGCACCTCCCGTTGCAGCTGAAGTGCTTGGGGTGGGACCCGATGCATGCCCCTTTTCTTCTTCGTTGGGGAACTCCAAAGACAAAGGCACCGTAGGTAACTGTCGAGAGTATATATGAGCATGCATTAGTTGTATACTTACACGTGGCGAATCAACGATGTGTAAGCTAATTATATACTTACGCGTTGCTCGTCATCTAAAAAGTGTCGTTCTGGGGTGTTATTAGATGCTCAAGTTGAGGACCCTATTTCTTCTTCTGGCTCCCAGTCTGGATCAAGTTCTAACTCTATGGCTGTTGACATTTCTTAACACCACTCTGAATACTAGGTTGTCATCCCTAGCATGGCGCTAGAAATGTGCGGTGGTATTTATGAATGTAAAAGGCTCTCTAGAAAATATATTTATTCTATCCACAAGCGCACAGATAAAATACCAATTGTAGCACTTCACGAGGAAGTAGTTCCAGGTATCGTTTATTTATAATTTTGCTAAAGGAAAAGAAAAACATTGGTGACATGAACTGACAAGGGTAGACTAGAGATGGATTTGCAGAGCATGATTACTTATGAGAAACTCAGTGACACAGTCACTTGCTTCGGCAGGGGGTAAGCCATAATAATAATAAAGATATAGAAGTGTAAGCTCAAAGATAAATAACACAGAGATTAGAGATAGACTACTCCATATAAATGTAAGGTGACATCGGACTAGTAAGAGAATAACTTCTAAGTAGGTTCTAATCTATTAAGTCATAATCTACTCTAGCACATATACAATCATATATAGCATAAAGGACTCTTCATCTATGTATAAGGAACATCGCTAAAGAAAGCCAGGACATAGCAAGACTTACTCCGCAATACCAATTCTGCCTGTCCTACCAACGGGGGGTGGACTATATAAGAATCAATGGAACTGTCACTTCCACGAACTACCACGCGACCCGGCCAATAGGATACATTTGCAGGTAAATAGCATCTAAGCACCACGCTCACATGTGATCTACCACTTAACTCCCCTAGGGTGAAAGCTTAGCGCTTTGCAAACTCATACATAAACTCATTATCAATCATAACTATATCAAGTATAGAACTAGAACAAACTAAGAACATAATAAATAGAAACATAATGATATTAAGAATAAAGTCGTAGAGAAAGATACAAGATAATACCAATCTTTATGACGATGATCCGAAATCCAGAGCGCGATGCTCTACTTCTCTAGATCTATCTAATCAATCCTATATAACTTGAAGGAATTGGGAGTAACTATTCTAATTCTCTGGTGGAGAGAGGGATATGAAACCCTAGATTTGATGGCTTCCTCTAATAATGATTTCTCCTGCTCCTCAGGGGTGGTAGGGCCTTCCTTATATAGCCCCTCAAATGAACGTGGACCGTCGGATCAAACCGACCTTAATCGAGTGGTTTAGATTCATCCTCAAAGGCGGTTAGGCATAATCCACGAAGTGGACCGTGATTGGTCACCAGAGCAGGGCAGGCGCCCCAAACCCTAGGGTGGGCGCCCTGGGTGTGGGCCCACTCGTCCTCTAGCTTGGTCCAGTCTCTTCTAGAGTCTTCCTGAGTATTCTTTTCTTATGTGGAGGTCCTTTCTCTCTATGTAAACATGACATGTGGACCTTCCTTTGCTCTTTTCCTGATAACTCCCTATAAAAACATAAACTCACAAAAACTTGTGGAAATCTGTCAGTTGGACCCCCTAAGTCTATGGTGGTGATTCAATTAAGTCCTTTTTATCTCTTGTTGACATATAGAAATTGATACTTAATGACCGTCAACAAGCTCCCCCAAGCTTACCCTTTGCTCATCCCTGAGCAAACAGTTAACTCAAATGGATTAGAAGTTTCTTCACCATTTACTTTCTAACAAGCACACATGCATTCAAAATAAAATTCTCCTCCAGATTAGAGTGACTTACCATGGGGCTTAATACCTGCACTTGAGTCTTGAGTAATTGAAAGATAGGATAATCAAGTCAAGCACTATGTCTCATGCTCTATACTTCACCTCTGTTCTGGAGTTTTCATAAATTTTCAAATAAAACTCAGAGTTCCTTAGTATGACTCTCTCAAGTCTCACCTTTGTGGTATTTCTGGATCCTTACCAAGGCATTTATGGTGGATGCCCAATATGTGGTATTTGTGGTATTGCCTTCTCTCACCCTACTTCTAATAAGGCTAATATCTAGAGCTCATAGGTGGGAGATAGAGAATACATACTTACAAGACATATGTTGCATAGTCAAACCGTGGATCCAAAGGAATAGGTCAATAAGTCAAATCAAGATGTGCATGTGTGGCGAATGAATGGTGGTAGTGATGATGGTAAAAGAGGTGAAAAAGATGTACTGGTGATGATGGTGTAATGGTGATAACCGTCTTATCTTTTGCTTCTGGGAGAACATGGGCTATCTTTTGTGTTTGTTTTTTTTAAGTGGGTAGTTGGATACCCCTAATTCTACTGTCGGACAATTGCTCTTCTCTCTTTTTTTTCGAGGGTCCGGGCACTTGCCTCTTTTTATTTCCTCGGATATAAATATATATTTTTGCATAGCCCATGCTCTTTCTATATTTGAATCCTTGTAGTGAGAGAGTAACACTGTTGTGGGATGATGAGTGATGAAATATTTGGTGGATCTGGAGATGGAAATGAGTGGATGTATGTAGATGCGTACTTCTAGGATAGAAGTAGCGTGTATGGATGGAGTGTACGTGAATCTTAATTCAGACCGCATGACTAGTTCCTGAGGGTCACACAGCTTGACCACACTCAATGCTCATAAGCAGTATGTAAAAATGTGGTTTCCTAATCTAGTAAGCATGTATATATGGCTGTGGTAGGAATTTAAACTCTCGTCATACAGGAACTCATCATGTGGTAATTTTGAGTTTTCAAAATAAATCTCCAGAATTTAGTGTTGTAAGAACAAGATAAACAGTAGCTCGGACTTTCATATCATATCAACAATTTACCTAGACTTAGTTTAGGCTTATGCTCCAGTATTTAGATCATTGTTTTAGCATTTATTGGGAGAACTTTATATTGAAAGCTAGGTTCTAGTAAGAAAGTAAACAGAGCAACTGTTCATGCTAACTTTTTATTCAAATTTTTATTCAAGACAAAATTAAACTTAGTAAAAATAAAGCACACTTATCTACACTCTTTTTATTTGGTTTTCATGATTAAGAAATGCAGTGAAATAAACAGAACATTTTTATTGGTTTTTTTAAATACATAAAGGAAATAAGATAGAAAAGTGATTATAGAAAAATAAAGGGAAATAAAAAACTTACCTTGATAATCGGGGGAGGGACTCCCCCAAGCTGGCTGATGCTGCGGATGGCTTTATTGAAGTTTGAAGAATTGAAGTAGAGTAGACAAATTCTCACTTATAGTGGCAGTCTCATCTCGCATTTCTTGCATGGCGATGGTGTAGTCCTGGTTCCACTTTCGTTGCTGCTCTAGTAGTTGGGTGTGTTGGGCTTGTGTCTCTTGGATGGCAAGGAGGTTGTTGTCGGTGCAAGTGTAGAAGGCGCCGGTCTTAGGGTAATAATCTCCGGTGAATGCGTATGTGGCATCGGAGACTCGACCTGCATCAAAATGAGGCTGGGTTCTGGACCCTGATGCCCCATATGGGTTAGTGGAATATCTTCTGGATTGGTATGGTCTGTTTGCCCATTGTTGGTCTTGTCCTTCTGGCCATTCTTCCTGAACTGGCTCCTCTTGTCGAGTGTATTGACCCCACGGATCCCTAAGGATGCGAGGGTTGTAATCATTATAACTGATGTGCTCCGGTTCCTCTGGACCTGGATTAGCTCCGTGCCATGTACGTTCTTGATGACTGGCCATCCTTTCGGAGGCCACGCGCTGTGGCGCTCTCTGATTTACTGGCTCTGCTTCAATTTCAATCAAATAACTTTGGACAGTGTAGAGCCCAAGGCCCGGGTTAGGTAACCGGACCTTGCCCTTATCATAAAGCATATACATAATATCGTGTTCTTTCTTTAAACTTGTCTAAAAGAGTCATAGCCATACTAAGGTCGGAACTCATCAATGAAATCAAGTGACGAGCCTTCTATTAAATTCATGCTTGTGGCTAGACGCGTGATCAAAGATGTGCAACCGACAGGTCCTAGCAGGTTTGGTGTGCTCAACCAATGTGCAACTAATAAGGTTACAGGCGAAACATGCACTTTATTAATAGCAGCAAAAAGAAGTTGCAGATCTCCTACTCTCACTTTCCTGATGTCATCTCTAGGAAACAAAACAAAACCTATCCATTTATGAAACATACGAAGTGTGGGATGCTCTATGTCACTAGTTCGGGGTTGCAAAAAGTGTTGGTCTCTAGAAATTTCCCGCAAGAACTGGTGTTTATCAAAATTTGCAAGATCAGCATCTAAGTCTAGGATAGCTCTTGGAGAGAAACCGAGGTGGTTACTCAACTCCCTCCATGACAAAATAAAATTTTGTTTTAATAACCGAAAAGCGATCCCGCCCTCACTTAATTGTAAGGTGCAGAGAAACTCAATGGTTAAAAGATGGGATCCTAATTCGGTTACGTTCCAAAAGTTTGTCCACCCAATCATTTGAAAGATAAGATCGAGTTCAGAATCCATACCTGTGTCTTCTAGCAGGGTAGGATCGGTGGTAGGTGTGTGGATGAAATCTTTGTTTTTCAGCTTCTGGAAGACTTCTTTCTCTCGCTGGGAAATTAGTCCAAGGTCACTTTTTTTCAGAAGGACCTTCCTTGTATTACCTAATGATGATGATGGTGCTTGTTCGGCCGGCAGATCGACGCTCATGTCGGAGTGACGAGAAGAGAGCCGGGATGAGTGTCTCATCCCAATACTCTTCATGGCTTCCTTGGCGGCTCTTGCAACCTTCTTGAACATCCTGCAAAACTTGATGACAAAAACAAAACTCGTGGAGAATGTGAGATGGTTAGCGGTCAGCCGTCCAGATGTCAGTCGTTCGGGGGTTAGTCGTTCAAGACAATATTTTATTGGAGATTTCAGTAGCACTTCCCCCTAAACAATTTTAGTTACGCTTGGACAGCGTGATCACTAGCTTCTAAGTGACTTCTCATTTCTCTAAACTCTTTCTACTCCTCCCTTCCACTCTCTTCTTTCTTCTCTCAAAGGAGCAGAACTACTGAAACTTGGAAACTCGAAGTTGGAGAAGTTTTCTGGAGTGTGTGTGGTGTGAAGAAGAGACTGGAGGAGGGATTTTATAGGAGGTGAAGGGGACAGGGCGGGCGCCCTAGTGGCATGGGCGGCCGCCCCACTCTGGGCCCCAAAATGGCTGACCTTTGCTCTCTACCTCACATGCTATGTCTTCATGCAAAATTATTGGTCGTGGGTGGAATTTGGACGGTGGAAGTTGTCTGGTGGTTGTGATGGGTGTAAGTGGATGAAATAATGTGATGTGATGTATGTGAGGTGGAGTCTATGACACGTGGGTCCAAAGAATATGGGTCATGCTTCTAGAAACTTGGTAAATAAAATGCAGGAATAAAGAGAGAAAACTTACAAAGGATGATTAAGCAAAATATTTTTTTATGCCACCACTATAATTAATAAATATGGGTTGTAACACGCCATAGAGATTATTTATGTGGGGCTTTTGGATAATAGAAAAGTAGACATTATTAATGCAAGAATTAAATATGCAAGAGAGTTATGAAATTTGGATAAATACCGATTTACCTTCCGGCGAGGGTTCGAGATTTTAGGGTCCCCCAAACTGGACCTCCAAATTATCTTTATTCTTCGGATGTATTCAATCCCAGAGGTGATACCTCTCGTGATTCTTCTTGATGAACTTCCTTCACTGTGGATTTGTCTAGTCTAGGATTGAATGTGAAGCGTTCTTCTTGACCATTTATGTTGAACTTGATTTCTCCCTTTCCGACATCAATGTGGGCATTGGCGGTGCTTAGGAATGGTCTCCCAAGAATGATGGACACTTTAGAGTCAGGGCTCATGTCCAGTACCACGAAGTCTACTGGCACAAAGAAATCTCTTATCTTGACTGGAATGTTCTCAACCACGCCCAATGGTATCGAATTGTTTGATCTGCTAGTTGTAAGCACATCAATGTTGGCTCTAGTGTTGCATAATCAAGCTTCTTGTAGACTGATGAAGGCATCACACTGACACTTGCTCCAAGATCACAAAGTGCATTGTTGAAGTGTTGGTTCCCGATCGAGCAATCAATAGTGGGGTATCCTGGATCTTCTTTCTTCTTTGGTAATTTATTAAGGATGGCCGCATTACATTCTTCTGTTAGCTTGATCACCTCAGTGGTTGACAGTGGTCTCTTCTTGTTAAGAATATCTCTGATGTACTTTGCATATGTAGGGACCTGTATGGCATCAAGTAGAGGTATGTTGACGTATAACTTCTGGATAACCTCTACGAACTTTCCAAACTGCTCATCCGACTGTAGTCCTCTATTTCTTCTAGGAAATGGTAAATAATTGGTGTCGTGATAATCTTTTCTCATTTCTTGGTCAGTTGGTGCTTGTAGAAATTCTTCTGTTTCATTGGGATTTTCTTCTTCTACTACTACTGGCAGTGCCGGTGCTCTTCTTGTTCCTCTTGGATGAGGGGGATCTCAGGTGGATTTCCCTCCTCTTGTAGTTATGTTCTTTACCTGCTCAATGTTAGTGGCAACAGGCAAAACAACAGCTAGGTTTGCTAATTTAAGCTCTACCTTTTTATTAAGAATATTTTGTTCATCAAAAGCAGATACTAGAAAATCCATTTTGTTATGTATATCTTTTAAAGATGATTCATTTGTATCTAGCCTTTGCTCAAGATTCGAATTAATTTTAGTTTGTTGCGCAATTAAATTTCTTAAAGTATTACCTGGATTCATACCTTTGCTATTGGGTTGACTTGGAGTAGGTTGATGTGGGCATTGGTATGCCGTTTCAATGGCCCTTCAATCTTCTTTATATTTGGCCCTCTAGTCAAGCCAATGGAGTAAATCATTCATCTTGGTTGATAGTGCATTTACTTCCTCGGGTATTTCTTCTGTTTGGTGACAATGTTGTACTTTATCTTGGGACCAACTTTGGTTTTCTGCTATCTTTTCCATAAGTATCTCTGCTTTTCCAAGTGTAAGTTCCAAAAATGATCCTCTAGCAGATGCATCTAGGCACTCACGAGCCTTCTGAGTTAATCCATGGTAAAGGGTTTGCATGTGTAACCATCCTACCATTCCATGATGAGGACAATCTGATAGGTATCCTTGAAAATGCTCCCATGCTTCTGGAATGGTTTCTGACTTCTGCTGTTGAAAATTGGCAATCCTTCCTCTTAAGGCATTGGTTTTGCCTATAGGGAAGAACTTTGCTAGAAAGGCATTTGAACAGTTTTCCCAAGTGTTGATATCTTCTTTGTCGGTGTAGAACCACTTTCTCGCTCTTCCCACAAGTGAAAATGGAAAGAGGTGAAGTAGTATGGTCTTTTGGGTGAATCCGTTGATGATGATTGTGCTTCCGATCTCTAAGAAATTCTGCAAATGTGCACTAGCATCTTCATGTGCCTTTCCACTGAATTGTGTAGCTTGCACCATATTAATGAGGCTTGGCTTGAGCTCAAATTCAAATTCTTCTTCTCCTTCTTCCGCCTCAAATACCAGACCAGCGCGAATATTCTCAATGCTTGGAGCAGAGAACTCTCGCAGGGTCTTTTGTGCCATAGCTTCAGAAATCGGTGACTAGCTTCTTCTTTCTTGATTACTTTGATTCTAATGATGAAGAGTTGAACGTATCAAAGTCAATCCTACAATACCCTGTATAAAAATATAGATATAGAAAACAACAGGGGTGATCCTAGCAAAGCAGAGGTGCCTTGTTATGATTTCTCATTAAGTAGTTGTTCATGCAATTTTTTTCCATAGTCTAATTCTAATATAAATCTATATTCTATGCGTACCGATGTTTTATGTCCCCGGAAACGGTGCCAGAAATGCTTGTTGACATTTCTTAACACCACTCTGAATACTGGGTTGTCATCCCCAACATGGCGCTAGAAATGTGCGGTGGTATTTATGAATGTAAAAGGCTCTCTAGAAAATATATTTATTCTATCCGCAAGGGCACAGATAAAATACCAATTGTAGCACTTCACCAGGAAGTAGTTCCAGGTATCGTTTATTTATAATTTTGCAAAAGGAAAAGCAAAACATTGGTGGCATGAACTAACAAGGGTTTAGACTAGAGATGGATTTGCAGAGCATGATTACTTATGAGAAACTCAGTCACACAGTCACTTGCTTTGGTAGGGGGTAAGCCATAATAATAATAAAGATATAGAAGTGTAAGCTCAAAGATAAATAACACAAAGATTAGAGATAGACTACTCCATATAAATGTAAGGTGACATCGGACTAGTAAGAGAATAACTTCTAAGTAGGTTCTAATCTATTAAGTCATAATCTACTCTAGCACATATACAATCATATATAGCATAAAGGACTCTTCATCTATGTATAAGGAACATCGCTAAAGAAAGCCAGGACATAGCAAGACTTACTCCGCAATACCAATTCTGCCTGTCCTACCAACGGGGGGTGGACTATATAAGAATCAATGGAACTGTCACTTCCACGAACTACCACGCGACCCGGCCAATAGGATACATTTGCAGGTAAATAGCATCTAAGCACCACGCTCACATGTGATCTACCACTTAACTCCCCTAGGGTGAAAGCTTAGCGCTTTGCAAACTCATACATAAACTCATTATCAATCATAACTATATCAAGTATAGAACTAGAACAAACTAAGAACATAATAAATAGAAACATAATGATATTAAGAATAAAGTCGTAGAGAAAGATACAAGATAATACCAATCTTTATGACGATGATCCAAAATCCAGAGCGCGATGCTCTACTTCTCTAGATCTATCTAATCAATCCTATATAACTTGAAGGAATTGGGAGTAACTATTCTAATTCTCTGGTGGAGAGAGGGATATGAAACCCTAGATTTGATGGCTTCCTCTAATAATGATTTCTCCTGCTCCTCAGGGGTGGCAGGGCCTTCCTTATATAGCCCCTCAAATGAACGTGGACCGTCGGATCAAACCGACCTTAATCGAGTGGTTTAGATTCATCCTCAAAGGCGGTTAGGCATAATCCACAAAGTGGACCGTGATTGGTCACCAGAGCAGGGCGGGCGCCCTGGTGTGGGCCCACTCGGCCTTTGGCTTGGTCCAGTCTCTTCTAGAGTCTTCCAGAGTATTCTTTTCTTGTGCGGAGGTCCTTTCTCTCTATGTAAACATGACATGTGGACCTTCCTTTGCTCTTTTCCTGATAACTCTCTGTAAAAACATAAACTCACCAAAACTTATGGAAATCTATTAGTTGGACCCCCTAAGTCTATGGTGGTGACTCAATTAAGTCCTTTTTATCTCTTGTTGACATATAGAAATTGATACTTAACGACCTTCAACAATGACTACTTTCTTAGGGCCCTCGGTGTAAATACCTCCTCCTCATACTCGACGCTCTCGTCGTCTGAGGCGGACTTGTGTAACGAGCCCTCTTCGTCTGAGGCGGACTTGTAAAACAAGCCCTCGCCGTCTGAGGTGGACTTGTCTAAGTCCTCGTCATCTGAGCCCTTATAACTTGGGGTCGGGCTTAGCTCGCGCCATTCTTTTCCTCTATGTTGGTCTGCCATATATCTACTACAAAGAAGAGAGAGAGATTGCATTGACATATGAGAATCTGAAAACATGGATATTTATTTGGAATCATGAATTGTATTCATTTGGAGTAAAACATTACACTTTTTTATGTACATTGGGTGTATGATACAAAATGTGAAGAAAAGTACAAAATTGTCCAAAGAAAAATACATAATCATTAAAAAAGTATGAATTTGGCTCAGACCACCCAAACTGGTTGCTTGCAAGACAAGCCATCCTAGTTTAGGAGCTTATTATCAGGAGGAGATTTGATCATCATCGCGCTGCCTCAACATATTTTTGAAGTTTAATCATTGCAAATGCCTCAGATATGGGAATTCCCTTCTCAAATTACTTGTCATCAATATCATTAGTGGCTGCCTTTTGAAAATGAAGCAAAATAAGGTGAGCAGTTTGTTCAATGTATGTCTACCATGCATGAGCACATCCTCTTGCACTCCCTAGGCCACATTAGGAGTGAAGAGTGGATTCAGCCCTTCCGAATGTGTCTCATGATGAGTTATGACATAACATGACAAAGACAGCCACAGCTTCCACATAAAACTTTGGAAAAGGCAAATGCACAAAGGTAGCCACCTCAATTGTTGGTTGTTATTATCATCATAGGCATTAGTTAATAGTAGTGAACAACAATGAACAACCAGCAAATAAACAACACTAGTAGAGACTAGGAGTCAAAGTATAGAAGTAGTAGACTAGTACAAGTAGTACTAACTAGGAGTAGTAGTAGACTAATTGCTCTCAAAATAGCGGGTTTCTACACAATGCAGCCTTCCAACGCTTATGGTGATCATTGATCCTCGACTAATGTGACAACTCTTCTTACCATAGGAGCAAAATCTCATAGACAGGAAAACTCAAATCATCACAATCATGGAACCATGGCACACGTCCAACCTAACCATCAGCACAGCATGACTATGCTTTTGCTTAGGTATGGACATGAGCCACGGTTTGATGAGAGTCATGACAAACACTGTAGAACTCGGCTGTTACATTGTCTCACTACACCGCTTTGTATCATCGAGCAACAAAGTAATCAAAGTGTCCAAGAAATAACCATCATCATGTCGAAGAAAGAAATAGAGTAGTATAGGAGCATTATCTTGTCAAAATAGAGCATCAAAGCCAGCAAAAATCACATTGTATAGAAGTAGACGAGCAGTAGTTGACACAGAGACAGAGCGGCAACAACAGTAGTAAAAGAAGTAGCAGTAGTCTAGAAGCAACAGTAGTAGTAGAGAGTAGTAGAGAGGAGTAGTAGAGTAATAGAGAGTAGTAGGAGTACTAGTAGATAGTAGTATAGGGTAGTAGAGGGTAGTAGAGTAGTAGAGACTAGTAGTGACCAACAGCAGCAGTAGTATATAAGTAGCAGTAGTCTAGAAGCAGCAGTAGTAGTAGGAGTAGTAGAGAGCAGTAGTGAGCAGCAACAGTAGTAGAGAGTATTATTAGTAGTAGAGTGTAGTAGAGAGTAGAAGAGTGTTGACACCGTTTTTCGGCACGTGTCAAATGAGCTAGGACTTGTGTTGATCAGCAGCCGTTGTCCATCGGCATCGGGTAATCATGAGTCGGTATTGCCGATGGGAATGTGCCGTGGGAAGACTAAGTGTGTTGCCGATGGAGGCTGGATGATCCTTGCCGATAAGCGTTAATTGGTGAAGTCGAGTGGCCTAAGCTATAAAGTTGCTGATGCCAATTGCCGATGAGAAGCTAATGCCGATTGCCGATGAGAAGCTGATGCTGATTGCCGATAAGGGGATGTTGCTGATGCCGATCGTTGATAGGGATTGATTGGTGAAGGCAAGTTACCAGTGCAAGGTTGCCGATCGGGAAATATTGCCGATGCCGATGGGCATGGGGTGCCGATGAGCACGGGGTTACTTAGCGCTTGATGTCAGCAGAGGATTACCGGTGGCCAGAGAAGGAAGTCGCGGATTGAAGGGATCTGCCGATGGAAAGTTTTCATCGAAGGGAAGACATAAGGAAACTGGTGATTTTATACCAGTATTATTATAGCAGTTTGAGTCCGACTCTTGCATGAGTCATTTGTTTTCCTTTAAAATAGGTGTGTTTGTTTAGGAAAATAATATGGTTATTTTAGATCCGACTCCTGCGCGAGTCAGTTTCCTTAAAGTTAGGAGTTTGTTTTAGGAAAGGTACAAGTCGTGTCTCTGTACAACTCTCCATGCGGGAGTATAAATATGTGCCCAAGGGCTGCGTGTAAAAATATCAATCATATTAAAAACAAACCAATTTATTCTTATTCTACTTTTATCGCAATTTACCCTTTATTGCATTAGTCTTAGTTTATCAACGAGTTCTTCAAGCTTCGACGGGCTGCATCACCTTGATCTCCGTCAAACCCTTGTAAGTTCCGCGTGGGAGTACCTCTGAGCTTTGACATCCGGGCGCATCGCTGTTGTCTCGTTCAGCTCTGCTCTAGTTATCCTGATCAAGCTCCAATCTCGGTATCCGGGCGCATCGCCATTGTCTTGATTGAATCTTGTTCTAGTTATCTTCCTTGTCGATTAACTGGTCAAATCGACTGGCACGCCTCCGGATATCGAATTTTGGGTATAAGCCCGAGGTGTTCGCAGATCCTAACGCTTTTTGTGTCAACACCTCTTTTGGCACGCTCGGTGGGACCCGATTATACAAATTTATACATCTATCATGGGTGATAACGCCGACGTTAACCAGAGGAATGTCATTGAAGTCTCCGAGGCCGATCTAAAAGATGATCAGAAGCAGGCCATGGAGCGGGCTATGGAGGAATACAAGCAGTTATATCTCAAATCCTTCAGCCTGAGCAGGAGCGGCGAAGCAATTCAGAAGCAAGATCCGTCGTTGCCACGGCAGGTCACGTATGACGCTAATCCTGGTAAGTTACAAGAGATGGTCAATTCTGCTTTGAGTCAAGCATTAATTAGCCACTCTAGCGTGCTGTCCAATACCGTCTACAATGCTGTTATGCAATCATTCAAAGAAGGATGTGCACCGCAATATGTTGGTCCAGCGTATCATCAACCTGGATCGGCATCTATAAGTCCATCGGCAGCCCCAATGACGTCTTCTACTTCTGTGGAGCCGTCTGCCGATGTGACTATACCGCCAAGGCCGAACCCTGAAAGCGTCATCAAGCTCAATACAGATTCCGTGGCGTCAGCAAATTCAGGACCTGCTATCCAGAGTCAACCAGCTCCCGTCAACTGGTGGGGATACGGTATGCCTTCAAATCTATCTCTTGGTTCTAACCTGGTGCAGGGGGACAGCTCGGCTTGGAAGGGCTCTATGGCATCGGCAACGCAATCACAGCTGGTGGCCCCTATGATGCATTACTCTGCGCCCTCTCCGACTGTACAAGTGCCGTCAGAAGATTTTCAAGTGGTTCCTAAAATACCTCTGATGCCACCATCGGCGAGCTCTGTGCCGATGCAACACATTATAGCAGCTGGCTGTCAACCTCTAGTGGCAAATCCTCAAGCTAGAATGCTAGTTCCGCAAGGCAATCTGGTGATTGATTGCTCCAGAATACAAGAACCACATGCTCCAGTCAGCTATCAGCCATCGGTAAGTCACATGCCGATGATTTATAATCCTGGATGGGCCAACCAGCCGCCAGCTCAATAGCCTGGCATGCCAATGTATCATTATGGAGGCCCAGCAAACACTTAGAGCGGACCATCGGTACAGTAACCGATGAGTACGATGAATCAACCTAATCTGCTAAGTGTGCAAAACTATCCATCGGTAAACCAACCGATGCATAGCGTTCAGATGACTGGTGCTGCGCCCGTGACTACTCCGCGTCATCTTCAAGAGGCGCATCAGCTGGCTCCACCAGTCAACAACCAGCCAATGAGTCGGCAAGAGCAGGATGCATATTGGGCCGATAAGATTGCCGAAGTTATGAAAGAACAATTCGGCATTAAACCCAAAGTGAATACATACTCTTATCGGACTCCGTATCCTCCAGCTTATGACTTGATTCCTCTCCCAAATCGGTACAAAGTGCCTGATTTTACCAAGTTCTCTGGCCAAGATGACACATCAACGATGGAGTATATTAATCGCTTCATTATCCAGTGCAGAGAAGCTGCCAACAGGGAGGAGTTGAGGGTGAGATTGTTCTCTTCGTCATTGTCTGGATCGGCATTCACATGGTTCATATCGCTGCCTCCGAACTCTGTAATCACATGGGCCGATCTAGAGAGACAATTTCATAAATACTTCTTCGTTGGCATACATGAAAAGAAGCTTACCGATTTGGTCAAGATGGGGCAACGCAATGATGAATCGGTAGAAAGCTTTGTTCAGAGGCTGCGGGACGTGAAAAATAAATGTTACAGCCTAGTGCTTGATGATCGGCAACTGACAGATTTGGCCTTCCAAGGATTACTGCCGCACATCAAGGACAAATATGTGTCTCAGGAGTTTGAAAGCCTAAGTCATCTGGTGCAAAGGATTGCCGATCAAGATACTAAAACCTTTGAACCCAGGAAGACTTGGAAAGAAGGTGACCTTCATCGGGCAGGAGGAAGATTCTGGGTCGGATGAAGAGCTAAACGTCAGTGCGGCTGAATGGGTGAAGGATAAGAAATTTGTATCTTGTCCGTTCGGCTAGAAAGAAACCGAAAGGTTCACCTTTGACATCACCAAGGCCGATAGGATGTTTGACTTATTACTTCAAGAAGGGCGAATCAAGCTGGCGCCCAACCAAGTAATTTCGTCGGCCGAAGAGCTCAAGAAAATCAAGTACTGTAAATGGCATAATGCGACTTCTCACAATACCAATGACTGCAAGGTATTCAGAGAGCAGTTGCAGTCAGAGATTGAATCTGGACGCATCAAGTTCGAAAATTCCAAAGTCCAGAAACCGATGAAGATTGATCAGCACCCATTTCCAAATAATATGGTGGAAACTAGTGGAAAGACCAAAGTGCTGACATCGGAAGCTGCCAGGAAGAGGGCATCGGTAGATCCTAACCATCAAGTAACTGAGCATGATGAAAGGAGGTTTGCCGATAACAGAAAGGGCAAGAAGGTTGCCGATGAAGGTAGCAGTGCCAACAGGGCTGTTGACACCGTTTTTAGGACGTGTTAAATGAGCTAAGGCTTGACTGGTCAGCGGCCGTTCTCCATCGGCATCGGGAAATCGAGCCAGTATTGCCGATGGAAAAATGCTGCGGGAAGACTAAGTGTGTTGCCGATGGAGGCTGAATGGTTCATGCCGATAAGGTTTATTGTTGAAGTCAGGTCGTCTGGGCTATAAAGATGTTATTGCCGATTGCCTATGAGGAGACATTGACGATTGTCGATGAAGAGCGGTTACTGATTGCCGATAGGGGCTGATTGGTAAAGACAGTTGCCAATGCAAGGTTGCCGATCGGGAAGTATTGCCGATGCCGATGCTGATGGGCATGGCATGCCGATGAGTACAGGATAACTTAGCGTGTGATATCAGCGGAAGAGTGGTGGCCAAAAGAAGGAAGTTGTGGATTGAAGGGATCTGCCGATGGAAAGTTTCCATCGAGAAGAGGCATAAGGAAACTGGTGATTTTGTACCAGTATTATTATAGTAGTTTGAGTCTGACTCTTGCATGAGTCGTTTATTTTCCTTTAAAGTAGGCGTGTTTGTTTAGGAAAATAAATATTGTCATCTGGCTCCTGCGCGAGTCAGTTTCCTTAAAATTAGGAGTTTGTTTTAGGAAGGGTACGTGTCGTGTCTTTGAAGTCTCTGAGGCCGATCTGAGAGATGATCAGAAGCAAGCCATGGAGCGGGCTATGGAGGAGTATAAGCAGTTATATCTGAAGTCCTTCAGCCTCAGCAGGAGCGGCGAAGCAATCCAGAAGCAAGATCCGCCGTTGCCACGGCAGGTCACGTACGACGCCAATCCTGGTAAGCTACAAGAGATGGTTAATGCTGCTGTAAGTCAAGCATTAATTAGCCACTCCAACGTGCTGTCCAATACCGTCTACAATGTTGTTACGCAATCATTCAAAGAAGGACATGCACCACGATATGTTGGTCCAGCGTACCATCAACCTGGGTCGGCATCTATAAGCCCATCGGCAGCCCCAATGGTGGCTTCCACTCCTATGGAACCGTCTGCCGATGCGGCCACATCGCCGAAACCTAACCCTGGCAGTGTCACCAAGCTCAACATGGATCCAGCGGCATCGGCAATGTCAGGACCAGCCCCTGCTAACTGGTGGGGATACGGTATGCCCCCGAATCCATATGCTGGTTCTAATCTGGTGCAGGGAGATAGTTCAGCTTGGAGGAACTCTACGGCATCGGCAACATAGTCATAGCCGATGGCCCCTATGATGCATAACTCTGCGCCTGCTCCAACTGCACAAGTGCCATCAGATGATCTTCAAGTAATCCCTAAAGCACCTCTGATGCTACCATCGGCAAGCTCTGTGCCGATGCAACAATTTATGATAGCTGGCAGTCAACCTTCGGTGGCAAATTCTCAAGCTAGGGTGCTAGTTCCCCAAGGTAATCTGGTGATTGATTGCTCCAGAATACAAGAGCCACATGCTCCAGTCAGCTATCAGCCATCGGTAAGCCATATGCTGATGATTTATAATCCTGGATGGGTCAACCAGCCGCCAGCGCAGCAGCCTGGCGTGTCGATGTATCATTATGGAGGCCCAACGTACACTCAGAGTGGACCATCGGTACAGCAACCGATGAATACAAGGACTCAACCTAATCTGCTAAGTGTACAAAACTATACATCGACGAATCAACCAATGCATAGTGTTCAGATGACTGGTGCTGCGCCCACAACTACTCCGCATCATCTTCAAGAGACGCGTCAGCCGACTCCACCAGTCAACAACCAGCCAATGAGTCGGCAAGAGCATGATGCATATTGGGTCGGTAAGATTGCCGAAGTTATGAAAGAACAATTCGGCATCAAACCCAAGGTCAATACATACTCTTATCGGACCCCGTATCCCCTTGCGTATGACTTGATTCCTCTCCCAAATCGGTACAAAGTGCCTGATTTTACCAAGTTCTCTGCCCAAGACGATACATCAACAATGGAGCACATCAACCGCTTCATTATCCAGTGCGGGGAAGCTGCCAGCAGGGAGGAGTTAAGGGTGAGATTGTTCTCTTCATCATTGTCTGGATCGGCATTTACATGGTTCATATCACTGCCTCCAAACTCTGTAATCACATGAGCCGATCTAGAGAGGCAATTTCACAAGTACTTCTTCGCTGGCATACATGAGAAGAAGCTTACCGATTTGGTCAAAATGAGGCAACGCAATGATGAATTGGTAGAAAGCTTTGTTCAGAGGCTACGGGATGTGAAGAACAAGTGCTACAGTCTGGTGCTTGATGATCGGCAGCTGGCAGATTTGGCCTTTCAAGGATTACTGCCGCACATCAAGGATAAGTATGCGTCCCAAGAGTTTGAGAGCCTAAGTCACCTGGTGTGAAGGATTGCCGATCAAGATATCAAAACCTTTGAACCCAGGAAGACTTGGAACAAGAAGGTGAGCTTCATCGGGAAGGAAGAAGACTCTGGGTCAGATCAAGAGCTGAGCGTCGATGCGGCCGAATGGGTGAAGGATAAGAGGCCTGTGTCTTGTTCGTTCGGCCAAAAAGAGACCGAAAGGTTCACCTTCGACATCACCAAGGCCGATAGGATGTTTGACTTATTGCTGCAAGAAGGGCGAATCAAGTTTGCACCCAACCAAGTAATTCCATCAGCCGAAGAACTCAAGAAGATTAGGTACTGCAAATGGCATAATGCAACCTCACACAGTACCAATGACTGCAAAGTATTCAGGCAGCAGTTGCAGTCAGAGATTGAATTTGGGCGTATTAAGTTTGAAAATTCTAAAGTCCAGAAACCGATGAAGATAGATCAGCACCTGTTCCCAAACAATATGGTGGAAATCAGTGAAAAAACTAGAGTGCTGACATCGGAAGCTGCCAGGAAGAACTCATCGGTAGATCCTAACCATCAAGTACCTGAGCGCGACGGAAGAAGGTTTGCCGATGACAGGAAGAGTAAGAAGGTTGCCGATGAGGGTAGTAGTGCCAACAGGGCTCCTGGAGTTGTAATCACGCACAAGCAGCCAAGGCGAGATCATCGGGAGCGGTATCGGCAAGAAGAGGAAGAGCATCGGGAGTGGCTTCGGCATAAGGACCACTGGAAGTGTCCCTTTTTTGTCCATTGCTGGGAAGAAGGCATCAAGCTGCCCACTGCCGATAATTGTCCAGAGTGCAATGGATATTACGCTGCCGATCGGTCAGGTAAGAGACCTTGTTTTGATGATCAGGCACCCAGGTACTCCAAGCCGCTCAGAGAGAATAGATCGGCACATGACGGACTGGGAGCAAGCTCAGTGCCCACGACAGGCTTGGCAGACGTGTTGACCAAGGGGATTGGGAAGAGACGGCCAACGCAAGAGTACCTGACGCAGAGATATTTTCCAGAGATCCCAACATCGGAAGAAGTGCCGATGTAAGCGGTGGAAAGCAGCACCAGCCCATCTGGAAGACTAAGCTCCCGCCTTGGTGCCCTAAGGGTCTGACCAAGACCCCGAAGAGAAGGATTCAGCGCCAACGTCATGATGACCTGTACGACAATGCAGAACCCTCAAGGGAGAAGCAATGGAGGCCAAAGCGCAAGGACAGGGATCCATCGGCAGACCTAAACATGGTCGTCATGTTGCCGATGGAGTTCATGGCACCCGTCGGTGATGATGAAGAGACTGCCGATATGGCACAATTGGTGCTGGATCCGATGACGGCTATCTTTGAAAAGCCTGCCGATGATGAGAGGCAACACTTAAGGGCTCTGTTTGTTAAGGGCAAAGTGGATGGACAGCCGATGACAAAGATGCTGGTAGATGGCGGCACGTCGATTAATATAATGTCATATGTCGTATTCAGAAAGCTTGGGAAAGGCGACCAGGACTTAGTCAAGACCGACATGAAGCTCAAAGACTTCGAAGGCAATGTGTCGATGGCTATGGGAGCCGTATGTGTTGACCTAACCATCGGCAGTAAGACTTTGCCGACAACATTCTTTGTGATCAGTGGTAAGGGCACCTACAACTTGCTCCTCGAAAGGGATTGGATCCATGCCAATTGCTGTGTCCCTTCTACTATGCATCAGAGCCTGGTACAGTGGATCAGGGACAGAATTGAAGTTGTCCGAAGTGAAGCCCCATCTTTTGTTGCATCGGCAGAATCGGAAACTTATGAGCAGACCAGGTGCATATCTGGTGAAGCCTGGGACAAAGAGTTCTTTAAAGTTGCCGATTACCGCATCAAACCGATCCAAGCAGTCGGTCCTGAGGAAGAGTTTTAATGGATCGGTTCGCTGATGACGGAAAGCTGGGGTAGGGCTTCACGTCTGCCGATGACTTACTCGAGATTGACATCGGCGATGGTAGTAAACCTAGGCCTACTTTTATCAGTGCTAAGTTAGATTCCCAGTGTAAACAACAGTTAACCGATTTATTAAAGAGAATAAAGACAGTTTTTCTTGGGATTATACCGAGATGCCTGGTTTGGACCGATCGATAGTCGAACATCGGTTACCCATCAAGTCTGGTTTCCAACCACATCGGCAACCTGCGCGCCGATGCAATCCTACTATTCTGCCCGAGATCAAGGCTGAAATTACAAAGTTAATCAAAGCTGGATTTATTCGGCAATGCCGATATGCCGATTGGGTTTCTAATGTGGTTCCTGTGTATAAAAAGAATGGAAAACTTCGTGTTTGTATTGATTTCAGGAACCTTAACAAGGCTACGCCGATGGATGGCTATCCGATGCCTGTTGCCGATCTACTGATCGATGCTGCCGCTGGACATCAGGTTATTAGCTTCATGGATGGTAATGCTGGGTATAATCAAATATTCATGGCTGAAGAAAACATATCCAAGACTGCTTTCCGATGTCCAGGACACGTTGGCTTATTTGAATGGGTAGTCATGACTTTTGGCTTGAAAAATGCTGGTGCTACTTATCAGAGAGCAATGAATTTCGTTTTTCATAAGTACATCGGCACGATAGTTGAAATCTACATCGATGACGTGGTGGTTAAGTCTGGGGATTTCAAGAAGCATCTTGCCGATTTGCGAAAAATCTTGGAGTGCACAAGGGAGCATGGGTTGAAGATGAATCCCAACAAGTGCGCATTTGGTGTATCGGCAGGTCAGTTTCTGGGCTTCATGGTGCATCAGAGAGGCATTGAAATCGGCAGAAAATCTATTGATGCAATTAATAAGGTGGTTGCTCCTACAAACAAGACCGAGTTGCAGTCCTTGATCGGCAAGATTAATTTCATTAGAAGGTTTATATCCAATCTGTTTGGTAAGATTAAATCTTTTAGTCCACTGTTGAAACTGAAAGCCGATTAAGAGTTCACGTGGAAAGAAGAGCAGCAGTTGGCCTTGGAAGAGATTAAAAGATATCTGGTGAATCCTCCTGTCTTAGTCCCACCACAACACGGGAAGCCTTTCAGGTTATATTTGTCTGCCGATGACGGTGTTATCGGGTCGGCTCTAATTCAGGAATTTGAAGGGACGGAACGTGTAATATATTACCTGAGCAGAAAGTTGGTGGATGCTGAAACCAGGTATTCGGCCATAGAGAGGTTGTGTTTATGCTTGTATTTCTCTTGCATTAAATTAAGGCATTATTTATTGTCGGCTGAATGCACTGTTATCTGCAAAGATGACGTGGTTAAGTACATGTTGTCGATGCCGATATTAAGTGGACGAATCGGTAAGTGGATTCTGGCACTTTCAGAGTTTGACCTAAGGTATGAGTTGGCTAAGGCTGTTAAGGGTCAGGTGATGGCCGATTTTGTTACTCAACATTGTAATATGGTGAGCTCTGTTGAGATTGCTCCTTGGACTTTATTCTTTGATGGGTTTACATGCAAGGATGGAGCAGGTATCGGTATTCTCTTGATTTCACCCCGAGGACAGAAGTATGAAATTTCGTTGCCGATTGTTGCTACCTCAACAAACAATCAGGCTGAATACCAGGCTCTACTTAAAGGGTTAGAATTACTCAGTGAAGTGCGTGCCGATGCTGTTGAAATCTTCGGTGATTCCATGTTGATGATTAACCAATTGATCGGGACATATGAATGCCGAAGTGAAATTTTGATTGCAGCCCATGAACGGTGTTTGCAGTTGTTAAAAGAGTTCAAAGAATACCGCCTTGAGCATATTCCTAGGTTGCATAATGAAGAGGCCAATCGGTTAGCACAGAATGCTTCAGGATATCAACCGATTCAGGAAGCCACGACATCGGTAACGGTTGCCGATGACTGGAAAAAGGAGATTGCCGATTACTTGAGGGATCCATCTAGGAAAGTTGAAAGGCGTCTAAGGTTCCAAGCTACTAAGTATGTGCTCCTTGACGATGAATTGTATTATCGGACGGTTGATGGAGTTTTGCTTAGATGCCTTGACAAAGAAGAATCAAAAGAGTTGATGGGTGAAATCCATGAGGGCGTGTGTGGAGCACATCAATCGGCATTCAAGATGAAGTGGATGATTAGGCGGAATGGATATTATTGGCCGACAATCCTTGAAGATTGCTTCAACTATTGCAAGGGGTGCCAAGACTGTCAGAAATTTGGTAATGTGCAGAGGGCACCTGCATCGGCAATGAATCCGATAATCAAGCCTTGGCCGTTTAGGGGATGGGCTATTGATCTCATCGGTCAAATTTATCCGCCATCAAGTAAGGGACATAAGTTTATTCTTGTTGCTACCGATTAATTCACTAAATGGGTTGAGGCAATTCCCTTGAAGAAGGTGACATCGGTAAATATGGTGGATTTCGTTAAGGAGCACATTGTTTACCGATTTGGCATTCCCTAAACCATTACTACCGATCAAGGAACCATGTTCACATCGGGAGAGTTTGATGAGTTTGCTGCTAGTATGGGGTTCAAGGTGTTAAACTCTTCTCCTTATTATGCACAGGCTAATGGTCAAGCTGAAGCAACTAATAAGGGAGTTATTAAACTTATAAAGCGTAAGATTGAAGAAAACCCTAGAAGGTGGCATGTGGTGTTAAACGAAGCCTTATGGTCATATCAGATGGCGTGTCATGGTGCAACCAAAGTATCGCCGTATCAGTTGGTCTATGGACACGATGCTGTCCTACCTTGGGAAATTAAAACTGGTTCTAGGCGGTTATCTTTTCAGGATCAGTTGACGACCGATGATTATGCTACTCTGATGAAAGGTGAATTAGAAGATTTGGCAGGTCATCGGCTGAGGGCATTGATTAGCATTGAAGAGAATAAGAAGAGGGTTGTCAGATGGTATGACAAGAAGGTAAAGGTAAAGGAATTTGCCGATGGCGATCTGGTATGGAAGTTGATTTTACCGATCGGGACCAAGAGCTCTAAGTTTGGAAAGTGGTCTCCTAATTGGGAAGGTCCTTATCGGGTAAAACAGTCTGCTCCTGGCAATGCTTACATTTTGGAAACTCTCGAAGGAGTTGCGTTCTCTAGAGCGATCAACGACAAATACTTAAAGAGGTATTACCCTAGCATATGGGTAGACGCATAGCATGCTCGTTTGAATGCCGATGAATAGAAAATTATGATACATCGGTAAGAGCGTGTAAACGTTATATTACAAGAATCAAAATCAAGTATCAGAGTTACATTTGCCGATACTACAAATGGATTACAACAAAGAATGGATGGCTGATATCGCACGCAGGCGAATTTGTTCTATCTCATCCATCTCCTTGGCATCAGCATCAGCGGAGCCCTCGACCGGCTTGATCTTCTTTTTCCACAGGATGGCTTGTCGGGCATTCTAGTCTCGTTCTTGCCATAGGACCCTGATGGTATCGGACAATTGGGTTTTCTGCTGGTTGGCTGCAGTCAGAGCCTCATCGATCCTTTGTAGCTCAGCTAATAATTCTTCTTTCTTAGCCGATAGTTGAGTGATCTCTTGATCGAGGCCGTTGATGGAGACTTCTGCCTGACCGATGCCCTTGTGCTTTTCATCGGCAATATTTTTGAACTTAAGCTTGTCTTCCTCACTCTTGGATTGGGCGGCCCTATCGGCAATGCGACGGGAAAGCTTCTAGTACTGGATTTGTTTGATGTCGAGGAAGGTTGCCTGGAGAAGGATTTCTGCCATATCGGCAGGGAGGTGGCCTTGGATATCCTTGAAAGCGATCCTTGCTGCCGATGAGTCCTGAATGAGCTGGGACGTATCTTGTAGCAGTAAAGAGAGCAATTCTTCAAGCTTGGACTTGATCTCTGCCGATAAAGCTGGGACAGAGCTCTCTTCCTCCTCATCGTCATCAGGGATGTCGACTGCGAAGGAGAACAGACTGTCCACTTGAATGGGGCCTTGGCGTTCATCTTCATCTTGGGGGTTGAGACTGAAGGAGAAGAGACTGTCCGGGGAGTCTTGGGCCTGAAAACAGAGGGGTTAAAATATGCCGGTCGAAAGATTATACTAGAATTTTTAAGTGATTAACTTACCATCTTGAAGTGAATCTCTTGCCTAGGGCTCGACATGGTGGATGGTCCAGCTTCATCCTGAAGAGTGGCGACAGTTGCCGATAAAGGAACTCCCATTGGGGAAGCACTTGGCGCTGTCGGTGATGGTGACGTTGTTGCTGGCGTCGCTTCCGATGTAGTACCTGGTTCTTGTGGCGGCGACGCCGCTCTCTCGTCAGCCGATGCCGATGCTGATGTTGCCTCCGCTGCCATGGCGGGTGGAGTTGTCTCTTTATCGGGGACTTTGGCTGACGGTGCCGATGCCGATGCTGCTTCCGCTGCCGTGACGGGTGTTGTCTCTTCATCGGGGACTTCCGCTGACAGTGCCAATGCCGATGCCGCCTCCGCTGCTGCAGTGGGTGGAACTGTCTCCTGACTGGGATGTCGTCCATCGGCTGATCAGGGATAGGAGTCGGTGGAGTTTCTGCCGATGACGCGCCGACAGCTGGTGGTGCAACTTGAGCCGGTGGCGAAGGAGAAGCCAGCCTCAGGCGCCTCTTTTTCGTTGGTGCAGCGGCAGGGGAGCCGACCTACTTTGATGAAGACCGGGGGGCATCGGCAACCGAGCTTAGAGGCGCTTGTCTGCTGGAAGCAGATGCCGATGACCACAGTGCCTGAAAATACAAAGCAAGTTATACAAAATAGAATGTTGTCGATAAAATAGTATGTAATCGATAGGGTAAAGATGAGTTTACTGCATGAACCCGCGTCAGGGCAGCAGCAGCGGTCGATGTAGCCTTGGCTTTTGTAGGTGTCGGCGTAGGTACCTGTTGAGGTGTCAAGGCAGCTAGTGAAGGAGCATTGTTGCCGATGATGGATATGGGGCCCATTATCCGAAGATTGAAGGGCCTGCCACTGTTGCTCATCGTAGGGACCGGATCATCGGCCTGTCCAGCGCAAAAAAATTAAGTACCGATGACAGAAGCAAAGTAACAAGGAACGCATTAGGATAAAGGACTTACTACGTCATCGGGGACGATGTGATCGGCGTCAATCATATGCCGATAATAATGTGATGACTTGGCGAACAGCTGATACCTCCATTCTTGCCACCAAGATTTGTATTCGTTTGTGATAAAGGAGGTTGGTGACCAGGAGGACCAGTCAATATCTGACGTATCGGCATCGGGAGGGAGATTGACGACCTTGTTCCAGTCTAGAGCACTGGATATTGTCTGCCTGGGCTTCACTACTTTGGAGTAGCAGAGTTTGATCGGCAGTTGGCCAAATGCCAGTGGTCTCGCCGCTACCGATGGGTAGTAGAACTCGTAAGATGGAGGGGCATTCTTCCCAGTTCCAAAGATGTTTACTGGAATGGCTCGGGGAGTGATGCTGGCCTTCATGATTGCTCGGTTCTCTGGCACGTTCCCATCGGTAAGGTTGAATAGCAGCGGGAACTGATTGTGTTCATCGATATATGACCACCAAAGCCGTTCCATGGAGGAAAGTCCATTATATAACTTCTGGAAAAATGCGCCGAACTGCTCTGTATCGGTATCGGTCCCTGACAGCACTATGACAGACCTCTCCAAAATTGAGTGGAGGGCGAGTTGCCGATTCATTGTCCCCATATCGGTGATCTTCTGATATGTCCCTCGGGAATTGTTGGGAAAATAGATCAAACTGGAAAGTCTTCTGCATATGGGCATTTAGCCACATGTTAATGAACCACCAGGGACCCCCAAGATTGCCGATGGGTTTGCCTAGCAGTAACTTCTGAGACACTTGGTGTAACAGGCGATATACTGCCCCAAGAAGGTATCTGCCCAGGGGAAGTCTTGTCCCATCGGCAAGTAACTCTGCTGCAGGGAGGTGCATGGTGGTTGGCCCAATAGTCTTGCCGCAGAAAATGAACTTTTCCAGCCACATGTTCAGAAATGTGGCGTGCTCTCGCTGATTTACCGATCCTGTCTTCTGGGATTCGGTGATGTAGCCTGTCCAGCCGCCGATGTTCCGGGTGTTCACCTTGTGCTCAGCCTTTCTATTGAAAAGGGTGAAGGTATCGGCAGAGGTGATGTCCAAGCCGGTCAACATATGAACATCGACAAGAGTTGGGGTGGCTGGTCCATGCCTAAAGAGGAAGGCATTCATGCTATCGGACCAGAAGTATGAGGCTGCCATCAACAGGTTCTCATTCTTTTCCATATCGGCAATTGAAAGCCTGATACATTGATCCAGGCTGCGTTCTTGCCAGTACACCTGCTGTGATCTGGCTACCCTAAGGTACCAGTTCTTCCACCCCTTGGTAGGCTTGGGCCATGATTGGAAAGCATCTTTCCATAATCCTAAGCCGAAGCACTCAGATCTGAAGGGCACCCGGTTGGTTTCTGCGTTGATTATGAAAGTGGGATCTGGATTACCCATGGGGCCTAAGCAGCTTAAGTTGGAATCAGGAAGTGGGATCACTATCTTGTTGTACAGTTCCTAGGGTTCAAAGAAAAGAATGGGACGAATCAGAAAAAGAATGGGGATAAATCCAAATTTATGCGAGAAAAAAGAACCAGCAGGAGATTGGATTAGGTGGAGAATAAGTCTCACCTTGGGGATGTCGACTTGGATCGCCATTGGAGTCGAAGAAGTGCTTGCGGTTCGTCCTTGGATTGCGGAGGTGACTGTTGCTCGACCTCGGACAGGTACTCTTCGAGGGTGCGGCTGGAGGTTGAAGATGAAGGCAAGGAGGTGAAAGTGAAAATGGACTCGGGGTAAAAAGTAGTGTGGATCCCGGTAACTTTTATAAGCTTACCCAGGGGCATTTTGGGGTTCCGTTTCACACTGTGCAGGAATGTGGAGAGACCCGCGGTAGATACGCGCGGTGATCGAGGTGATCTGCAACTGTTTGTGCTACAATCGAGGGATTTTATTATTAAATTGCGGTTCCACACGCGGGGATCGAGGAAACTGTGCATTTATCTCGAAGGTAATGGTTACAGCAACGGCTACAGTGGAGAGAATTTCGGCACGTAAAATATTATACGCTTCGAAATTGGGGGGCATGTGTTGACACCGTTTTTAGCACGTGTCAAATGAGCTAAGGCTTGACTGGTCAGCGGCCGTTCTCCATCGGCATCGGGAAATCGAGCCAGTATTGCCGATGGAAAAATGCTGTGGGAAGACTAAGTGTGTTGCCAATGGAGGCTGAATGGTTCGTGCCGATAAGGTTTATTGGTGAAGTCAGGTCGTCTGGGCTGTAAAGTTGTTATTGCCGATTGCCGATGAGGAGACATTGCCGATTGCCGATGAAGAGCGGTTACCGATTGCCGATAGGGGCTGATTGATAAAGACAGTTGCCAATGCAAGGATGCCGATCGGGAAGTATTGCCGATGCCGATGCTGATGGGAATGGGATGCCGATGAGTACAGGATAACTTAGCGTGTGATATCAGCGGAAGACTGGTGGCCAAAATAAGGAAGCTGTGGATTGAAGGGATCTGCCGATGGAAAGTTTCCATCGAGAAGAGGCATAAGGAAACTGGTGATTTTGTACCAGTATTATTATAGTAGTTTGAGTCCGACTCTTGCATGAGTCGTTTATTTTCCTTTAAAGTAGGCGTGTTTGTTTAGGAAAATAAATATTGTCATCTGGCTCCTGCGCGAGTCAGTTTCCTTAAAATTAGGAGTTTGTTTTAGGAAGGGTACGTGTCGTGTATTTGTACAACTCTCCATGCAGGAGTATAAATATGTGCCCGAGGGCTACGAAAAGAAAAATCAATCCAATATCAAACAAACCAATTTTACTCTTATTCTACTTTTTATCGCAATTTATCCTTTTTACATTAGTTATAGCTTTTCAATGAGTTCTTCAAGCTTCGACGGGCTGCATCACCCTGATCTCCGTCAAATCCTTGCAAGTTCCGCGTGGGAGTACCTCTGAGCTTTGGCATCCGGGCGCATCGTTGTTGCCTCGTTCAGCTCTGCTCTAGTTATCCTGATCAAGCCTCAATCCCAGCATCCGGGCGCATCGCCGTTGTCTGGATTGGATCTTGTTCTAGTTATCATCCTTGTCGATTAACTGGTCAAATCGACTGGCACGCCTCCGGAATACCGAGCTTTGGGTAATAGCCCGAGGTGTTCGCAGATGCTGACGCTTTTTGTGTCAACAAGGGCTCCTGGTGTTGTAATCACGCATAAGCACCCAAGGCGAGACTATCGGCAAGAGCGATATCAGCAAGAAGAAGAGGAGCACTAGGAATGGCTTTGGCATAAGAACCACTGGAAGTGTCCCTTCTTCGTTCACTGTTGGGACGAAGGCATCAAGCTACCCACTGCCGATAATTGTCCCGAGTGCAATGGGTACTACACGGCCGATCGGTCAGGTAAGAAGCCTTGTTTTGATGATTGAGCACCCAGGCACGCCAAGCCGCTCAGAGAGAACAGATTGGCACATAGCCGACTGGGGGGCAAGCTCAGTGCCCATGACAGGCTTGGCAGACGTGTTGATCAAGGGGAGCTGGAGGAGATGGCCGATGCAAGAGTGCCTGACCATGAAATATTCTCCAGAGACCCCAACATCGGAAGGAGTACCGATGCAAGCGGAGGAGAGCAGCATCAGCCTATCTGGAAAACTAAGCTTCCTCAGTGGTGCCCCAAGGGTCTGACTAAGACTCAGAAAAGGAGGATTCAGTGCCAATGTTGTGATGACCTGTACGACGATGAAGAACCCTCAAGGAAAAAGCAGTGGAGGCCGAAGCGCAAGGACAGGGATCCATTGACAGATATTAATATGGTCGTCATGTTGCCGATGGAGTTCATGGCACCTGTTAGCGATGACAAAGAGCCTGCTGAGATGGCACAATTGATCCTAGATCCGATGACGACTGTCTTCGAAAAGCCTGCCGATGACGAAAGGCAGCACCTGAGGGCTCTGTTCGTTAAGGGCAAAGTGGATGGATAACCGATGACAAAGATGCTGGTAGATGGTGGGGCATCAATAAACATAATGTTGTACGTTGTGTTCAGAAATCTTGGGAAAGGCAACCAAGACTTAGTCAAGACTGACATGAAGCTCAAGGATTTCGAAGGCAACGTGACGACAACCATGGGAGCCGTATGCGTTGACTTAACCATCGGCAGTAAAACTTTGCCGACAACATTTTTTGTAATCAGTGGCAAAGGCACTTACAACTTGCTCCTTGGAAGGGATTGGATCCACGCCAATTGTTGTATTCCTTCCACCATGCATCAGAGCCTTGTACAGTGGATCGGGGATAGGATTGAAGTCGTCCGAAGTGAAGTCCCATCTACTGTTGCATCGGCAGAATCGGAAACTTATGAGCAGACCAGGTGCATATCCGGTGAAGCTTGGGACAAAGAGTTCCTCAAAGTTACCGATTACCGCATTAAACCGATCCAAGCAGTCGGTCCTGAAGAAGAGTTTTAATGGATCGGTTCCCTGATGATGGAAAACTGGGACGGGGCTTCACGTCCGCCGATGATTTACTCGAGATAGACATCGGTGATGGTAGTAAACCTAGGCCTACTTTTATTAGTGCTAAGTTAGGTTCCCAATGTAAACAGCGGTTAACCGATTTATTGAAAGAAAATAAAGATTGTTTTGCTTGGGATTATACAGAGATGCCTGGTTTAGACCGATCGATAGTTGAACATCGGTTACCCATCAAGTCTGGTTTCCAACCACATCGGCAACCTACGCGCCGATGCAATCCTACTATTCTGCCCGACATCAAGGCTGAGATCACAAAGTTAATCGAGGCTGGATTTATTCAGCAGTGCCGATACGCCGAATGGATTTCTAATGTGGTTCCTGTGTATAAAAAGAATGGAAAACTTCGTGTTTGTATTGATTTCAGGAATCTTAACAAGGCCACGCCGATGGATGGCTATCTGATGCCTGTTGCCGATCTACTGATCGATGCTGCTGCTGGACATCAAATCATTAGCTTCATGGATGGTAATGCTAGGTATAATCAAATATTCATGGCTGAAGAAGACATATCCAAAACTGCTTTCAGATGTCCAGGTCACGTCGATTTATTTGAGTGGGTTGTCATGACTTTTGGCTTAAAGAATGCCGGTGCTACTTATCAGAGAGTAATGAATTTCATCTTTCATAAGTATATCGGCACAATAGTCGAAATCTACATTGATGATGTGGTGGTTAAGTCCAGAGATTTTGAGAAGCATCTTGCCGATTTGCGAAAAATCCTGGAATGCACAAGAGAACATGGGCTAAAGATGAATCCTAACAAGTGTGCATTTGGTGTATCGGCAGGACAGTTTCTGGGCTTTATGGTGCATCAAAGAGGCATCGAGATCGGTAGAAAATCTATTGATGCGATTAACAAAGTGGTTGCGCCTACAAATAAAACTAAGCTTCAATCTTTGATCGGCAAAATTAATTTCATTAGAAGATTTATATCTAACTTATCGGGTAAGATTTATATGGAAAGAAGAACAACAGTTAGCCTTAGAGGAGATCAAGAGATATTTAGTGAACCCTCCAGTCTTGGTTCCACCTCAACATGGGAAACCTTTCAGGTTATATTTGTCTGCCGATGACGGTGTTATCGGGTCAGCCTTGATTCAAGAATTTGAAGGGAAGGAACGTGTAATATATTATTTGAGCAGAAGATTGGTAGATGTTGAAACCAGGTATTTGGCCATAGAGAGATTATGCTTATGTTTATATTTCTCTTGCATTAAATTGAGGCATTATTTATTGTCGGCTGAATGCACTGTTATCTACAAAGATGATGTGGTTAAGTACATGCTGTGAATGCCGATGTTAAGTGGACGAATCGGTAAGTGGATTTTGGCACTTTCAGAGTTTGACCTAAGGTATGAATCGGCTAAGGCCGTTAAGGGTCAGGTGATGGCCGATTTTGTTACTCAGCATTGCAATGTGGTAAACTCTGTGGAAATTGCTCCTTGGACTTTGTTCTTTGATGGGTCTACGTGTAAAGACGGAGCAGGCATCGGTATTCTCTTGATTTCACCCCAAGGACGAAAGTATGAGATCTCGTTGCCGATTGTTGCTACTTCAACAAACAATCAGGCTGAGTACCGGGCTTTACTTAAGGGGTTGGAATTACTCAGAGACGTACATGCCGATGTTGTTGAGATCTTCGGTGATTCTATGCTGGTGATTAACCAATTGATTGGGACATATGAATGCCGAAGTGAAGCTTTAATTGCAGCCCATGAAAGGTGTTTGCAATTGTTAAAAGAGTTCAAAGAATACCGCCTTGAGCATATTTCTAGATTGCATAATGAAGAGGCCAATCGGTTAGCACAGAATGCTTCAGGGTATCAACCGATTCAAGAAGTCATGACATCGATAAAGGTTGCCGACGACTGGAAAAAGGAGATTGCCGATTACTTAAAAGACCCGTCTAAGAAGGTTGAAAGGCGTCTGAGGTTTCAAGCTGCCAAGTATGTGCTCCTTGACGATGAATTATATTATCAGACAATGGATGGAGTCTTACTCAGGTGCCTTGGTAAAGAGGAATCAAAAGAGTTGATGGGCGAGATCCACGAAGGTGTGTGTGGAGCGCATCAATCGGCATTAAGGACGAAGTGGATGATTAGGCGGAATGGATATTATTGGCCGACAATCCTTGAGGATTGCTTCAACTATTTCAAAGGGTGCCAAGATTGTCAGAAGTTTGGGAACGTACAGAGGGCACCTGCATCGGCAATGAATCCTATAATCAAGCCTTGGCCGTTCAGAGGTTGGGCTATTGATCTCATCGGCCAGATTTATCCGTCATCGAGTAAGGGGCATAAGTTTATACTTGTTGCCACCGATTACTTCACCAAATGGGTTGAAGCGATTCCTTTGAAGAAGGTGACATCGGCAAACATGGTGGATTTTGTTAAAGAACACGTTGTTTACCGATTCGGTATTCCTCAAACTATTACTACCGATCAAGGGACCATGTTCACATCGGGAGAGTTTGACGAATTTGCTGCTGGTATGGGGTTCAAGGTGTTAAGCTCTTCTCCTTATTATGCCCAAGCTAACGGTCAGGCTGAAGCGACTAATAAAGGAGTTATTAAGCTTATAAAGCGCAAAATTGAAGAAAACCCTAGAAGGTGGCATGTGGTGTTAAACGAAGCCCTATGGTCATATCAGATGGCTTGTCATGGTGCAACCAAAGTCTCGCCGTATCAGTTGGTCTATGGACACGATGCTGTCCTGCCGTGGGAAATTAAAACTGGCTCTAGGCGATTATCTTTTCAAGATCAATTGATGGCCGATGATTATGCTACTCTGATGAAAGATGAGTTAGAAGATTTAGCAGGTTATCGGTTGAGGGCATTGATCAGCATTGAAGAGAATAAGAAGAGGGTTGCCAGATGGTATGACAAGAAAGTGAAGGTAAAGGAATTTGCCGATGGTGATTTGGTTTGGAAGTTGATTTTACCGATCGGGACTAAGAGTTCTAAATTTGGAAAGTGATCTCCTAATTGGGAAGGTCCTTATCGGATAAAGCAGTCTGCTCCTGGTAATGCCTATATCTTGGAAACTCTTGAAGGAGTTGCATTCTCTAGAGCAATCAACGGCAAATACTTAAAGAAATATTACCCTAGTATTTGGGTGGACGCATAATGTGCTCGTTTGAATGCCGATGAAATAAAAGTTATATAAGCATCGGTAAAAATGTACTGGCGTTATATTACAGAACCAAAATCAAGTATTACTGGTTACATTTGCCGATGTGATGGAATTTAACAAGTTACAACAGGGATTGGATAACTAATATTGCACGCAGGAGAATTTGTTCTATCTCTTCTATCTCCCTAGCATCCTCATCGGCAGATCCTTCAACCGACTTGATCTTTTTCTTTAGAGCGATGGCTTGTCGGGCATTGTTGTCCCTCTCTTGTCGCAGAGCCGTGATGGTGTCGGGATGTTGGGCTCTCCTTCTGGTTGACTGCATTCAAGGATTCTTCAACCTTTCTTAGCTCAGCTTGCAGCTCTTCCTTTCTTGCCGATAGTTGGATGAATGCCTGTTCAAGATCAGTGTCGGAAGCTTCCACTTGGCTGATATTCTTGTGCTTCTCATCGGCAATTTGCTTAAACCTAAGCATTTCTTCCGTAAGCTTGGATTGATCATTCCTGTTGGCAATACGGCTTGAAACCCGTTGGTATTGCAGTCGGCGGCTCTCAAGGAAGGCTGCTTGGAGGAGGATTTCTTCTGCATCGGCAGATAGTTGGCCTTGGATGTCTTTGAAAATTGCCCTTGCCGCAGTCGAATCCTGGACAAGCTGGGATGTATCTATCTGCAGCTGAGAGAGCAATGCCTCGAGCTTGGATTTGACCTCTATCGATAGAGCTGGAGCAGAACTTTGCTCATCCTCATCCTCATCGGGTATGTTGATGGCGAAGGAGAACAGGCTGTCAGCTCGAGTGGGGCCTTCTTGGTGCTCCTCCTCATCCTGGGGGTTGACGCTGAAGGAAAATAGGCTGTCTGGGGAGTCTTGGGCCTGAAAAAGAAGAAGTTAAAGTGTGCCGATCATAAGGTTATACTATGAATTTTTAGGTGACCAACTTACCATCTTGAAGCGACTTTCTTGTCTGGGATTTGGCATGTTGGAGGGTCCAGCATCATCCTGGACATCGGCAGGAGTTGCCGATGAGTGAGCTTCTGTTGGGGAAGCAGCTGATGCCGTTGGTGCTGGTGGCGCTATCGCCGGTGTTGCTTCCGCTGTAGTGGCTGGCTCCTGTGGTGGCGACACCGTTCCTTTATCGAGGGTTTCGGCTAGTGGTGCCGACGCTGATGTCGCCTCCGCTGCTGCAGCGGGGGGAGTTGTCTCTTGATCGGGGATGTCATCTAGTGGATGATCAAGAATTGGAGCCGACGACGGTCCTGCCGATGGCGAAGAAGGGGTGGCCAATCTTAAGCGCCTTTTCTTCCTTGGCGCGGCAGCGGGAGATCCAGCCCGTTTTGATGAAGACTGGGGGGCATCGGTAGCAGGACTTGGAGATGCTTGAGTGTTTGAAGCAGCTGCCGATGACCTCATTGCCTGAAAATATTAGTATAAGTTATACAAAGTAACCTGCTGCTGATGAAATAGTATGTAATCGGTATGAGTGAAGATGAGTTTACTGCAAAAACCCGCGTCAAGGCAGCAGCAGCAGCCGATGTAGCCTTGGTTTTTGCAGGCGTCGGTTTGGGTACCTTCTGAGGCGTGAAGGCAGCTAGCGTTGGAGCATTGTTGCCGATGAGTGATATAGGACTCATCATCCGAAGGTTGAAGGGCTTTCCACTGTTGCTCATTGTGGGGATCGGATCGTCGACCTGTTAAGCATAAGGGGTCAGATGCCGATGATAAAAGTAAAGTGATAAGGAATGCATCAGGATAGAAACTTACTACGTCGTCGGGGATGATGTGGTTGGCATCAATCATATGCCGATAGTAGTGCGATGACTTAACAAATAATTGATATCTCCATTCTTGCCACCAGGACTTATACTCATTCGTGATGAAGGAAATTGGTGACCAGGAAGACAGATCAATGTCTGACATATCGGCACTGGGAGGAAGATTGACAACTTTGTTCCAGTCTAGAGCACTAGAGATGGTCTGCCTGGGCTTTACCACCTTGGAGTAGCAAAGCTTGATCGGCAATTGGCCAAATGCCAGTTGTCTTGCCGCTGCCGATGGGTAGTAGAACTCAAACGATGGAGGGGCATTCTTCCCGGATCCAAAGATGTTCACTGGAATAGCTTGGGGAACGATGCTGGCCTTCATGATTGTTTGATTCTGGGGCACATTCCCATCGGTGAGGTTGAACAGCAGCGGGAATCGGTTGTCCTCGTCAACATATGGCCACCAGAGCCGTTCCGATGCAGGGATTCCGTTGTAAAATTTTTGAAAGAACAAGCCCAACTGCTCTGCATCGGCATCGGTCCCTGGCAGCACTATGATGGCCTCTCCAAAGTTGAGTGGAGAACGGGTTGCTGATTCATCATCCCTGTATTTATGATTTTCCGATATGTCTATGGGGAATTGCTGAGCAAATAAGTCAAACTGAAGGGCTTTGTACATGTGTGCATTTAACCACATGTTTACGAACCACCAGGGGCCTCCAAGGTTGCCGATGGGCTCACCTAACAACAGCTTCTTGGACACTTGATGTAGAAGGCGGTACACTACTCCAAGGAGGTATCGACCAAGAGGGAGTCTTGTCGCATCGGCTAAGAGCTCTGCTGCTGGGAGATACATTGTGGTCGGTCCGACGGTTTTGCCACAGAAAATAAATTTCTCCAACCACATGTTCAGGAAGGTGGCATGCTCCCTTTGGTTTACCGATCCCGTCTTCTGATATTCTTGGATATAGCCGGTCCAGCCGCCGATATTCCGAGTGTTTACTTTGTATTCGGCTTTCCTATTAAACAGAGTAAAGGTATCAGCGGAGGAGACGTCAAGCCCGGTCAACATGTGTACATCGGCAAGGGTAGGGGTGGCTGGTCCATGCCTAAATAGGAAGGCGTTCATGCTGTCAGACAAGAAGTAGGAGGCCGCCATCAGCATGTTCTCGTTCTTCTCCATATCGGCAATGGAGAGCCTGATGCATTGGTCCAAATTGCGCTCTGACCAATAGACCTATTGTGTTCTAACGACCCTAAGGTACTAGTTCTTCCATCCCTTGGTAGGCTTGGTCCATGACCGGAAAGCATCCTTCCATAGTCCTAAACCGAAACATTCAGATCTAAAAGGGATCCGGTTGGTTTCCGCGTTGATCATATAACTAGGATCCGGATTCCCCATGGGGCCTAGACAGGTGAAGCTGGACTGCTCAAGAGGGATCACTATCTTGTTGTACTGTTCCTAGGGTTCGAAAAGAAAAGAAAGGAAGAAATCAAAGAAGGAAAGGGAAAAGATTCTGGATTCATGCGGGAAAAGAACTAGCAGAGGATTGGATGAGGAGGAAGGTGGACTTACCTTAGGGATGTCGACTTGGATCGCCATTGGAGCTGAAGGAGTTCTTGCGGTTCGTCCTTGGATTGGAGAGAGCGCTGTTGCTTGAGCTCGAGTTCTTCAGAGGCGTCGCCGGAGGTTGAAGACGAAGGTAGATGTGAAAGTAAAAGTGGACTCGGGGTAAAAAGGCAGATTGGATCCTGGTAACTTTTATAAGCTTACTCGGGGGTATTTTGGGATTTCGGCTCACACTGTGTAGGAATGTGGAGAGGCCTACGGTGGATGCGCGCAACAATCAAGGAGATATTGTCAGATTTGCAACTGTTTGTGCTATAATTGAGGAATTTTATTAATAAATTGCGGTTCCACGCGCGGGGATCGAGGAAGTTGTGCAGTTATCTCGAAGATAACGGCTACAGTAACGGCTACAGTAGACAGAATTTCGGCGTGTAGAGTATTATACACTCCAAAACTGGGGGGCATGTATTGACACCGTTTTTCGGCACGTGTCAAATGAGCTAGGACTTGTGTTGATCAGCAGTCGTTGTTTCATCGGCATCGGGTAATCATGAGTCGGTATTGCCGATGGGAATGTGTCGTGGGAAGACTAAGTGTGTTGCCCATGGAGGCTTGATGATCCTTGCCGATAAGCATTAATTGGTGAAGTCGAGTGGCCTAAGCTATAAAGTTGCTGATCCCAATTGCCGATGAGAAGCTAATGCCGATTGCCGATGAGAAGCTGATGCCGATTGTCGATAAGGGGATGTTGCTGATGCCGATCGTTGATAGGGATTGATTGGTGAAGGCAAGTTACCAGTGCAAGGTGGCCGATCGGGAAATATTGTCGATGCCGATGGGCATGGGGTGCCGATGAGCACGGGGTGACTTAGCGCTTGATGTCAGCAGAGGATTACCGGTGGCCAGAGAAGGAAGTCGCGGATTGAAGGGATCTGCCGATGGAAAGTTTTCATCGAAGGGAAGACATAAGGAAACTAGTGATTTTATACCAGTATTATTATAGCAGTTTGAGTTCAACTCTTGTATGAGTCATTTGTTTTCCTTTAAAATAGGCGTGTTTGTTTAGGAAAATAATATTGTTATTTTAGATTCGACTCCTGCGCGAGTCAGTTTCCTTAAAATTAGGAGTTTGTTTTAGGAAGGATATGTGTCGTGTCTTTGTACAACTCTCCGTGCGGGAGTATAAATACGTGCCCGAGGGTTACGAAAAAAAAATCAATCGAATATCAAACAAACCAATTTTATTCTTATTCTACTTTATCGTAATTTACCCTTTTTTGCATTAGTTTTAGCTTATCAACGAGTTCTTCAAGCTTCGACGGGCTGCATCACCCTGATCTCCGTCAAATCCTTGCAAGTTCCGCATGGGAGTACCTCTGAGCTTTGACATCCGGGCGCATCGCTGTTGTCTCGTTCAGCTCTGCTCTAGTTATCCTGATCAAGCTCCAATCTCGGCATCCGGGCGCATCGCCGTTGTCTTGATTGAATCTTGTTCTAGTTATCGTCCTTGTCGATTAACTGGTCAAATCGACTGGCACGCCTCCGGATATCGAATTTCGGGTATAAGCCCGAGGTGTTCGCAGATCCTAACGCTTTTTGTGTCAACAAAGAGTGTAGTAGAGGGTTGTAAGAGTAGTAGTGACAAAAACATACAGCAATAGCAGTAGTAGAGAGTAGTAGAGAAGCATAGTAGTAGTAGAGAGCAGTAGAGTACCACTAAGTAGTAGTAGTACAGTGTACAAGAAACATAACAGCAAAGTGCTCCCAATATTGGATTTTTAGAATCAACATCATTGCAAAGTGCCTTAGGTCTCAGTTCATATTACAAATTTTCATCATTGCAATGTGCAGGTGTACTTATTAGAGCAAAGATTCTAGTAAATAATTATGGCGTGGTTGCCGCACCTAAAGGTGCTCCTCCTGCGCCAACAAGTGTTTACAAATCAAAAAAGCCAACATCATGTTCAGAAAGCACAATAACATCATATTACTACTGCACATTGCTCAGTGTGTACGAATTGAAATAGCCATCATCATTTCCAAATTGAAAAAACATCACTGACCTAAGACACTTTGCTCAGTGTGTAAATATCAAAATAGACATCATCTTCTCAGATTCAAATTGAAATATAAGTAGATCAAATTGAAATAGGAAGCATAAGTAATGTGCAGAAGTAGAGTAGTAGTAGCAGTAGTAGAGTAGTAGTACAGTAGTACAAGTAGTAGGGAAGTAGTAGAGAGGAAAGCCTAGCCTTGTAATTACCATATAGTAGTAGTAGTAGTAGATACTAGTAGAAGTAGTAATAGGGTAGTAGTAAAGAGGAGAATAGTAGGGTAGAGTAGTAGGGTAGTAGTAGAAGAGTTGTAGTAGTATAGAGGAAAGAAAAAATGACTGCTATGAAGCAAAAATGACTGCAATGAAGCAGCAGCAGTAGTAGAGAGCCCAGCAATAGAGAGCAGCAGTATTAGTATAGAGTAGTATGAGTATATAGCAGAGTAGAGGGTAGTAGAGGGTAGCAGTAGTAGAGGGTAGTGGTAGTAGAGACCAGTATTGACCAGCAGTAGTAGTAGAGAGTAGTATGAGTAGTAGTAGAGGAGTACAGTGTAGTAGAGAGTAGAAGAGCAACAGTACAAAGCAGTAGTAGAGAGTAGTAGAGCAGCATAGTAGTAGTGGAGAGCAGCAGAGCAGCAGTACAGTAGTAGAGGGTAGTAGTACAAGACACATAACAGCTGCCCACAAACAAGAAGTGCCTTTTATATGCTCCCAATCTTGGATTTTTAGAATCAACATCATTGCAAAGTGCCTTAGGTCTCAGTTAATATACAATTTTTCATCATTGCAATGTGCACATGTATTTATTAGAGGAAAGCAAAAAATCTAGTAAACAATTATGGCGCGGCTGCCGCACCTAAAGGTGCTCCTCCTACGCCAATAAGTGTTTACACAACTCAAAATAGCCATCATCATGTTCAAGAAGCAAAATAACATCATATACCTACTGCACATTGGTCGGTATGTAAGAATTGAAATAGCCATCATCATTTCCAAATTGAAAAAACATCATGAACCTAAGACACTTTGCTCAATTCTAATGCTTCTTCCATCACTTAATCACAGTGCATCTAGGGAAGCATAGATCAAATTGAAATAGCACCGAACCTTGCATCAAGTACAAAATCTTGCAACCAGTCAAAATCATCAAGCAAAGAGCCTTGCATCAAGCACAGATACTGGGCTTCAAGAAATAGCTAGGGTTTCCAGCATGGTGCCGGGCATCGGGGAGACGGGGAGGAGAGACCTTACCTTGGAGGGGAGAGGGTGGCTGTGGGGGGAGGACGGAGACGAGCAGAGGGGAGGGGGGCCGCCACCGCCAGGGAGGAAGGAGGCGAGAGCACCGAGGTCCGATGCTGCGGGGGAAGAAGATGGCATCGCAGGGTCCGCCACCGTGGGGGAGGCGAGCACCGGGGAGGGGGTTCCGCCGCTGCGGGGGAAGGAGGCGTTAGCACCGGGGTCCGCTGCCGCCACGGGGGGGGGGGGGGAGGAAGCGTGAGCATCGAGGTTTGCCGCCGCGGGTGAAGAAGAAAGCGTCGTGGGGTCCGCCGCTGTGGGGGAGGCGACCACCGGGGAGGGAGGGGGGTTTGCCACTATGCAGGAGGAAGGAGGTGCGAGCACCGGGGTACCCCGCCGTGGGGGAGGCGAGCACCAGGGAGGGGGAACCGCCACCGCGGAGGAGCACCGTGCGAAATCGGCAGCCCTTCGGGGTATAGTGGCGGCGGCGAGGAGAAGATGGAGGGAGAGGGCAGTTGCGCCTGCTTTTATAGGGCGACATTAACCGTGGCGGTTGCTCTAATACTAGAGGGTAGTAGGAGTAGTAGAGAGCATAGTAGTTTATAATACTAAGTGTAGTAGAGTAGTAGAGTGTAGTAGAGAGTAGTATAAGTAGTAGTAGAGTAGTAGAGTAGTAGAGTGTAGTAGAGAGTAGTATGAGTAGTAGTAGAGTAGTATAGTGTAGTATAGAGTAGTATGAGTAGTTGTAGAGTAGTAGAGTGTAGTAGAGTAGTAGAGTGTAGTAGAGAGTAGTATAAGTAGTAGTAGAGTAGTAGAGTGTAGTAGAGAGTAGTATGAGTAGTAGTAGAGTAGTAGAGAGTTGTATGAGTAGTAGAGTGTAGTAGAGAGTAGTATGAGTAGTAGTAGAGTAGTCAGTACATTAATTATTACATATAGGTGTTTATTACACTAAGTCCAGGGTTTGAGTTATGGTTCTCACACTAAGTCCAACAAGTGTTTATTAGAGTCTTATTTGTGGTGGAAATAGTATGGGAGAGAGCAAGGGAGACATAGGAAAAATTTCAATGCATTTTGCGCCTCGGATCAACCTCCGGACGCTACTTCACCTCCGGTCCGGACCAACATCCGCGTCCGGACCCTACTTGTCTCTTGCTCCGGTCGCGTAGTCCGGATTCTCGTTTTCAGTTGTCTGGACCATCGCGCGTGCGTCCGGCCGACCCCCCCTACTGTGCACTCTCCTCAGCAGTGGGTCCTTACTCCAGTCGCGCAGTCCGGATGCGTGTTTTCAGCTGTCTGGACCATCGCGCCTGCGTCCGGTCGACCCCCCCACTGTGCACTCTCCTCAGCAGTGGGTCCAGACGCTACTGTTTTGTGCGTACGGACTCCATTCAGCGTCCGGATAATTAGAGTAAAGAGGGCTTGTTTGCCTGGACACGCCTCTCATTAGTCCCGATCCCCATGTCCGGACGACTTTTAGCGTCCGGAAACCTGTTTTTTCGCCGATACCAACCGAGGGCCGGCTCTTTTCAGTCACCCCGCTTCACTTGCCGTTTCCACCCCGCGCCCATACACCGCCGACCCCGCACCGCATCACAATTCGTGCCGCCTGCAACCCCTCGCCGCCGTCGAACCTCGCCACCGGCTCTCCCCGCGGGCCCACGCGTCTCTATCACCTCGCCCGCGCAGCGCGCCACCCCTGCTCTCACCACTCCTCGCCGCGCCACCCACGACCGCCCTCACGCCACCCACGGCCGCCCTACTCTGCTTTGAGCAGGACCACCCCTCTCTGTCACCATAGCCCGCCATCCCCTAGGGTTTCCCCTGGTACCCTAACCCCACCCCCTGCCACCACCATAGCTTCCCATCCCCCCTAGGGTTCCTCTGTTCCAAATCCTCCCTAGGGTTTCATCGTTGATTCGTCGCTCGCGTGTTTGAGCCGTTGACACATCGTCTTCGTGGTGTCCCTGTCCGAGCCCCAACTTGCATTGGATTCGTGCTTCTTAACTCAGGTAGCTGGCGGTCTTCCTATGATATTACCTTTATGCTTGCTTCCTTAGGTTTTTCACACCTCTAGCTTTTTATATGATCCTTATATATCTTGTCTCTCTGTTGACAGTTGTGCTTGATTGATCAATATGGCTCGGTTGAAGAACGTTGGAGGTGATCCTGGTGGAGACGAGCCGCCTCACCCTCGCCATTCCACTGCTCAGGAGAAGAGGAAGGGTAAGGCGAAGGTTCCCAGCAAGAAGCGGACGCTTCTTGACAGAGACGCTCAGGCAACGATAGATGCAGCAGAGGCAGCCGACAGAGCATAGCGTGGTGCAGCACTTCGGATTGGCACCCACCCTTGTTCTTCTATGGTGTCTTCAGCCGCCAGGGCTCCGCAGCCACGATCCTCACAAGGACCGACAGCTGAGGCTACTCAGACCATAGAGGCAGCAGAACCAGTAGCGCTAGCTCAGTCGACTCCTCCCCTCAGACGCTCTACCCGCACCCGCCTCGAGGTTGCTCCTTGCCCTGCAGGTCCTCGCCGTGGAGATAGAGTTCACAGGACAGCTCAGGCACTGCCACCGTCTCTTGCCAGGCCCCCAGTGATGCCCGTGCACCTCGACCTCAGCCTGGCGACTACACAGCAGGTGTGCGAGTTACAGATGATTGAGCTTGAGGATTGGTGTCCAGTTCAGCGGCACTCTGACGCCACTCTAGGCTGGTGGCACCCACGCCACGAGGACTTCTATGTGGCAGCTCAGACGATGATGATCCACCTGCGACCCCACCGTGTGTGCCGTCTTGAGCATATCTTGGCGACCGGTGGAGAGCTGCTATGACCTCTACTCACGTACCTTCCTGGGCTGGCAGACCTCCTAGGCCGCTTGGGGAACTACGTCGAGCACTGGGTCAGGGAGTTCTACACATCGCTATGGATTGACCCTGACCACCAGTTTCTTCAGTACACCTTCAGACGGGAGCGCTGCCATCTGTACCTGTTAGCCCTCAAAGAGCGCCTCCACCTCACCCAGTACGACCTCAGACTACACCAGTAGTGCTTTGGGGAGTGTGACCCTCCACACAGAGCTATTGGAGGCACTACACCCGCAGACGACCACGTCTCTCCATGCTTTTTTCAGTCATTCGGTCCCGGTGCCCGTCGGACTCCTGCTGAGTTGGTCTCTCACATTCGTCTCCTTAACGACGTGTTGAGGTGCACTCTTCTACCTCGCACTGGTTACCGTGACGCGCTCACAAACCTCCAACAGTACCTTCTAGCAGCAATAGTGCGGCAGACACCATTCGATATTGCAGACTTTCTTGTGTGTGAGATGGAGGATACTATAGCTAATGGTATTATTTCATAGAGGCAGGGGCACCAGATCTGTTCCTTGTTGGTCCTTTCACTACGACTCAGTGTGCCCGGGATTGTTAGAGAGCTTGAGCACTGTTGATGGTCCTTAAGTACCAAAATCAACCATCAACTAAACAAGGAAAAGGATCTATATGAAACTAATAGCTAGAAAGAAGGTTTATACTAACAGAATTCCCCGAGTTTTGGTTAATATCTATTTCTGTAGGGGGATATTAGGAAACATGGAGGAAAGTCCCACATGTCATGTTTACATAGAGATAATTATCATCCGTAGGGAAAAGAATACTCTAGAAGAGTCAAAAAGGCACGGGAAGAAGCGAGAGGCGGAGCAGGCCCAGGGGCAGGGCGCCCGCCCTACCCCTTGGGGCGGCCACCCTAGGGCAAAGCCCAATGAGTCTCTACTTTGTGGACCCTATCTGCACCGCCTTTGAGATCACATCTACACCCTCCATCAAGGTCGGTTTAATCCGACGGTTGACGTTCATTTGAGGAGGCTATATAAGGAAGGCCCCATAACCCTGAGGAGGAGAGCCTCTCTGACCTAATTCATTATTCATCATCCATCTCAAGAGGAGAAGCCCCTAATCAATCCCTAGAGCCACCACATCAAATAGATCTCTAGTTTAGCATAGCTATATAGGATTAGAACTAGAAGGAGTCAATCATTATTACTCATTCCTCATTTATTCCTTAGTATCCCTTCCCAGTGGTAAAAATATAAATAATGATACCTGGAATACTCCTGGTTAAAATGCTACTTCGGTATAATCTGTGCGCTTGCAGAAACACATTTATTATTTATTAGAAGAGCAAATGCATATTTCATTACCGCATCTCTCTGTCATGCTGGGGATGACAACCTAGCTTAAGTGACATGAAAGGTGAATAACCATTTTTGGTGCCGTTATCAAATATAGAATTTATTCTACTTTTGGTAATGACGTTAAGAAGTATCAACAAGTACTCACCGTCTGACTTTCCTATCTACAAGATCAGTGCAATGATCGATGGTCATCGGGGCAGCAGAGTTCTCAGGGGTATTCGTCGTGCTGTCCCGCCCAAAGCGATGGATGATATTGACGCCTAGGACGAGGAAATATATGCAGTGGCACAGGCAGAGGTTGCTGACCTTGAGAGTCAGCTGGACTTGGATCAGGGCACTGAGCCGATCCCCTCTGACAGCGACAACGACGACTACCATCCACCTCGTCCAGTAGCAGCTCACGACGTAGAGGCTGGTCCGTCCAGTGCAGCTCCTCCACCAGCAACGTCCGACTCTACTCTTCTTCGGGTCTTGGATAGGCTTCAGGCGTCCCAGGGCTCGATGGTTGCGATGATCTCTTAGGTCCAGGCTCGTCAGGATCAATTTCAACAACAGCTACTTGCTTCTCAGGCTCAGACCCTGCACTTCATGAGTCATATCCTGCAGCACACTGGAGCTCCTCCTCCTCCGTACCTTCAGAGGCCTCCACAGTTTCAACTTGGCCCGCCGCCCAGTCCTCAGTTTGGGCAGTTTGCGGGTCTGTCAGCACGGCCTCAATTTGGGCAGCACCCAGGGTTTTCACCTCAGCCACCTCCACCTGGCGTGCCCTACTACGTCTAGCACCCGACACCCTCATCTTCGTACTACACCGCTCCAATGGTCTCCACTGCACAGTACATGGGTCGGCCGGCTACGCCTCCAGGACTGTCTCGACCAGTGACTACCACAGTCACTACTCCTCTAGTGGTCTAGCCATACGAGACTCCAGTGGCTAGTGAGCCCCAGGGACAAACAGTTGAGGGTTCAGTGTCAGAGACACCACCTACAGTCCCTGCTACAGAGTCAGAGGTTGCTCCTTCAGTGCCAGTTCCAGCCCTAGACTTGCCTAGTACAGAGGCAACAGCACAGCCAAAGTCAGTGGTACCTGTTGGGGATATTACCTCGGCATATCCCCAGGGACATTATGGGCCTACAGACCAGGAGACGGCCCAGCCCGCGAGGCCTTACGGCACACGACCAGCCTATCGTGCTCGCCAAGGACTCCGAAGAAGTCTTGCTCGCCAAGGAAGATCCTAGTAGATAGACTCGGATCTCTTGCCATAGGGAACCGATCGTAATCTATTAGGATATAGAAATTGTAACCCTGCTCCCCGGCTATATAAGGCGAGCAGGGACCCCCCGTCGAAAACTCTCTCACAACCTCTCTTAGATCATCTATGGATATTGTAACCTAATACGCAAGGTCAATCCAGCCACCAAAACATAGGACGTAGGGTATTACGGTGACTTGCCGGCCTGAACCTGTATAAATCTCTATGTCTACGCTCTCTGTGTTACGCTCTATCGCCGTCGCCACACCTCCGCCTACAATCTACTACCGTAGGGTACCCCCTAGGTAAACTGCGACGCATATTTCGTCGACAGTTGGCGCGCCAGGTAGGGGGTGTGTGCATCGACTTCATGCCTCGTCAAGTGGTTAATTTTCCGGATTCAATGGTCCTCCCGGCGACCGGCACCGTGCTCCAGATCGGATCTATGTCCTGCATCGTCGGATCTACTCCACACGGCGCAGACACGCCTCGGCCCGTGCGTTGCTCCGCTGCGTCGATACACCACCCGCGAAAGAAGATTGACATCGACAACCTGGTTGACGCCATTGACCGCTCCAACAACTGTATCATGGATTGCCTCGACCTCGTACAGGTGGCATGACGCCAATTCTCCGGCCACCACGGCCGCTGACCACACCACCGCCGGTCCCCGCCGAAGATGATGGCCACGACGACTAGGGACGTCCGCCCCTCTCCGACGATGCCTTATGGGTTCAGTAATTAGGCCGCCGCTTTCCAGCGCCAAATGTACCGATCGGTCTCCGACCAGATCCCGACAGCTCCGATCGTGAACACCGTCATCATCTCCCCGATCTCCAGTGACTCTGACCAGACAATATCTCTCGGCGGCACGGTCTCTTCATGCTCGGTCGCCACCACGAGGCCTGAAATAGCTGATTCCTCTGGAACGACCAGCGAATTCCCAGAGTTCCCCCCAGGCTTCGGGAATATGATTTTTCAAGCCTCTGCCAATAGCGCCCCCCGCGACAACGAGACGGAGACCATCCCCATCTTCTGCAATGGTCTGCCGGCCGACAAGTTCATAAACGAATTGGCACGGAAGAGCTCAATAACCATAGAAGAGCCCACGACAATTGTGAATCCCCACGCCAACCAAGACAACGCCGCGCGAAGCAGGGAGAACAGGCGGCGTTACTCCCATCTCCCGGAGCGCGAGAGGGACAGGGACCACCGACCAGACTACTGTAGCGATAGAAGGGCCGGTGATCACCGGGACCACCAGTCGGACAGCTCCGAGCATTACCCGTAGAGGTACGACTACAGGCGAGACAACTGCTACGTCGCCAAGACAGACGACGGACCAAAGATGGACTACTACGCTAGTTACGAGGAGATCCTCGATGGCCCGTGCCCCATACACAAGAACTCCAAGCACTCCATGCGCAACTATGAACTCCTTGAGTCAGTGGTGAAGGGAAGAAGCGACAAGCGAGCAAAGAAAGATGACTCTGACAAGTGTGAAGACCAAGACCTACCAGCACCAAAGTTCCGACCACCTTCAATGACATACTCCATCTTCAGGGGTAGCATTGTTGTTGAAGGAGAAAGGCGACATCGCCAAGTTCGCAAAGACATTTACTCTATTGCCGCCAACAGGGACGATTCGGCCAACGCTCGCTACCTAGACTAGTCGGAGCAGCCTATTAGTTTCTCCGGGGAAGACGAGTGGATGGACTACAGGTACCCTGGTCGGTTTCCACTCATCATCGACCCAACCATCACCACGTGCCGCTTCAGGAAGGTGCTAGTCAAAGGCGGCAGCGCATTAAATATCATCTTCGCTGACGCATTCCGCCAGCTCGATTACTCTAAGAAGGACCTCCTATCGGCGAATTTTCCTTTCTGGGGTATCATCCCAGACAAGGCATCCACACCAGTAGGAAAAATTACACTCCCCGTGCAATTCGGCGACCAGAACCACTTCAGGGTCGAGAACATCAACTTCATCATCGCTGACTTCCAAATAGCCTATGACGCGATCCTTGGTCGCTCAGCACTCGCAAAGCTCATGGCAATACCACACTACGCCTACATGGTGCTGAAGATCCCAACACAACAAGACATCCTTAGCCTCCGCACCGACCTGAAAGTCGCATATGAGTGTGAATAGCAAACAATAAACGCTGTCGGGAGGCCCCGTCCCCACCACAAATATAGCTCCAGCACTGATGACAACCCTACCACCAAGAGGTAGAAGGAAAAGCAAGCATCAATCATTGGCGTTTGCCCCTCTCGCAACTATGCGAGAAGGTTTACGATCCCTACAATACAAATAGTCCAGATACTTGAAGCGGTTTAATGAAGTTTGTACTCTCTATCCCCAATAAATAAATAAAGTGATGTGTTTTTCATTATACCCCATATACAATTCGACTTCTACAAAAAGCCGACGGCGTTCGACGACTCCTACAAAACGCATACGGCGTTCGACGACCTCTCCAAAACACTCCCACAGTGTTCGATGACCTCTCCAAACGCATTACAGCGTTCTCCAAACAGCCTGGCCATAACTGAAAACCTTCAAATCTGGTCTATCAATTTCATAGCGCATAGAAGTAGCTACCCTATACGCTATGATCATATTGATAGACCTCTCAGATGATGTATCTCCAACAAACGAGAAACATCACCTGTGTTGAAGGCTACGAGGATATGCACCCAGAATCTGTATACGACCACGACACGGTCGACGACTCTACAAGCAGCATGGCTTTGCGCCCAGCGTCTGCGGGAATGGTCTCCACAGGCCCTAGTCACGCTACGATCGAGCCTCTCGGAAAAAGGTTCTGTCCCTAGCACCAACCCTAAGCGTGCATGAGCTATTCGCCCTCTGTGCAGCGGGTTGCTAGCAGCCTACCCCCTGGTAATCCTCGTGGCACCTATGGGTGCAGTAGCTCTGGGCTCTACAATCCAGGCCACAGGGAACCCAGGGCCGAACGATTCATCGCTACGGCTCATGACTTAGCGGGCACGACAGGACATACTAGTGAAACAAAAGCTCACCGCCCAGATATTTTACAGCTTTGTAGTTTTCACTTACATGTCTGAATTCTTGTACCTGGGATACAAACTACTGCTGTCTAGCAGCAAACAGATCAACATCCTTAGCTCCAATCTCTGAGACACGATCAGCATTTTCCTCTAGACGATCCGCATCCTCATTCGACGTCCCTAACGCGAACCCGGTCTCCACACGACCAAAATCAAGCTTTGGGTAGTGCGACTGCAACATAGCCAGGCCATGAGCAGCCACACTTTGCACCGCTGAAGTTGTAAAGGACCGAAATCTGACCCATAGGCCTCAGACTCCTGTTAGCACACCCTCCAAGGTCGCCTAATCGACAGGTTCAGGAATGAGCGTCCGATCATCAACACATCCCACCACAGGAGCGATCTCCCGCGCTAACGCCCAAAAGTTGTTGTGGTAAGAATCCACCTTACCCTGCACGTCTGCAAATTGAAGACGAACATTGCCCTGGTAAGCTGCGGAAACAGAAAATACCAAGTAAGGGAACTACACAATCAAAGCGACAGGTAGTAAAGCATTACCTTCGTGCATTGCTCGCATCTTGTAAATTTCTCATTCGGCAGCACAGGCTTTCTCCTCTGCAAGACGTTTCGCTTCTTCAACATCAAGCAGCTCTACACAATAACCAAGAAACATTATCACAAGGTCGAGGCAACAAGTTTTACAAACAAAGAACAACGAAGACTTACGAGCAGCAAGCTCATCGACCTTCTCAACATGCGACTGGAGCTCCGCGATTTCACGCTCCCGATCTTGGATTGTGGCTCGCAACACATGGGCACGCTGGTTTGCTGCCTCTAAGCTTTTCTCAAGTCCCGCAAACTGACCCTCGACATGAGCAACGTCACAACGCAGGCGATCGTTCTCAGCAGTTAGTTTCGCAAACTGGTCGGCCATCATCTTACGCTCCCTTCCAGACTTAAAAATTCCCTACGATGACACAGTAACAGTTTAACAAAGGAGGCACAGAGACAACGCATAAGTAGCCGAGGGTCCGAAGCTACCTTGATTCGCCCGAACGGATCGCTAGCATCATTAAGAAAGGCAGCCGCTTCCTCTTCGGCCTCGTCATCCTCGACAACGACAAAGTCCTCACCATCACGGTGGAAAGTACGGACTGACGCCAGCTTCGACTCGTCTTTTGCTCGAGGAATCTCCTCCACTACCTCCGGCTCCTCCAGCAGCACTGCCGACCTCTTCCTCTTCTCCGGCCTAGGACCCGACACCGAGAATGCTAGCAGATTCGGCATAACACCACAAACCAGTTCTGCATCTTCAGCCTCAGAGCTAGAAGCACCATCAACAAACGCCGCCCCTCCACTTGCAGCAGGATCCTCCTCACAAGTTGAGGAAACGACAAGCATAGGGGCGCCACGTCTCTCCGAGCCAATCTCAACACGTGCTCCCCCGGCGACATTTGATTTATTACCATGAGACGGCAGTGGATCCTCAGAATCTGGTACCCTACCAAAAACAACATCATAAGCACATCGACATAGGCGATCAAGACTCAAAAAAAAATGAAGCACTTATAGGGACGATTTCCGACGAACCCTCACGAACCTCCGGCCCGGAACTTCTCCCGCAGAGCTTGATGGAAACCCATAGGCGGCTGCTCCAACGACGTAGCAGGATGCTCCACCCCAAAGGAATTCTCGGCAGCCGCCTTGCTGCCTGAGCTAGAACACCCTTCTCCATCTAGGGTCACGGCCGGCGTGTCATTCCCGTCCAACCCATCGTTAGATGAATCAGATATTGATGACTTAGGATGAGCGGCGCCCTCGTTGACAACAAACTTGACTCCGGTCCCAACTGACGGCTTCACCTTCTTACGGAGCAGGTCAGCCGGGCGCTTCCCGACTCGATCACTATGTACTCAGCGCTTTTCATCTAGGGGCTCGCGAACTACCCACTCGCCAGAAGATTTGTGACCACCTCCACCCATTATATCTTCCATACTCCTCGTCTAATCAACACCGGGAGGCCATTTCATTGATGGAACTTGAGAAACAAAGACGGCATGATCCTGACCAAGAACATTTGAGTAAACCCACCAAAACTAGATGATTGCTAGAAAAGCAAAATCAAAACTCACCGACGGTGGCGGTAGCCCAGCATGAAATGCATCACGTGGATTCTTCATATAGGGTAAAGAAAGATCAAAGATTACAGCCACACGATCAAATGCTTCCTCTAGCTCCAACCTTTGGGACGTTTCGTGGGTCGGGTCACCACGACCAGTGTAAAGAAAGGCAGGATGAACCCTGTTCTTACAAGGCTGACAGTGCCTGATCACGAAATTCCAACCAACCGAAAAAACCATCAAGCGACGACCGGTCAATTAACAACAGCAGGTCCTTCACCTGTTCCATCGCCGCATGCGAAGGGGTCGCCGACCAGCTAGGTTGCGACACCGGGATGTCTGCCGAGTCGCCGCGTGCATATGGTTCCTCCTGGGGGATGTAGAACCAGCGAGACTTGTATTCCGCCACCTTCGAAGGCAACGGAGTAGCAAGATACACATCCGCCATACCCTCCCGGAGCTGAAGATATACAGAACCGACAACTCGAGATGTGGCGGTCCCATTCGGCTTGAGACGGAGGAAATAACGAAATAACTCGAAATGCGGGTCGATCCCCAAATACGCTTCATAGAAATGCACAAAAACTGCGATGTGCAGTATCGAGTTGGGATGGAGGTTGCACAACGCAATCTTGTAAAACTCCAAGAGACTGCGGAGAAAAGGGTGAACAGGAACCCCGAATCCACGCCAGAAGAAAGGTTCAAAGACAACAAGCTCACCAGTGTTAGGGGTCGGGAACTCCTCACCAGTCGCCGGCCTCCAATCCACAATGGACTTATCCTGAAGAATACCAGTGGTAACAAGAAGATGAATATCCTCCTCCTTCAAAGTACATCTGGCTCAATACTTGGTCCAATCCGGAAGCACATCCATCATCCTCGAAGTCTTTCCCCCCTTCTTCACCGACGAGCGAGTATTTGGCCTCTTCCGAGGAGCCATCGACAGGATAGGACGGCGAAGAACTAAGATTGCAGTGGATCATAGAGCAGGAGAAAAGTGGATCGAGGAACGCAACACTTCACCAGGAAACGAAGATGTGGAGATTGCCGCCGCCACCGTTTTCCTTTTATACCTTGGGGCGCAACGATTCCCATTCGAGGGTTTTTGGGAAACCGCGATGACCAAATAAGGAACCGCCACGCCCACTTTCTACGCCGTGACTTGGGCCGCTGGCCACCTGGTTGTTTCGGCCCATTTACTTCTTTCTCCTTACATATTTACTTACAGTTAATTCCTCGATTTACGGCTAAATTTTTTTTCTTTGCAATATCACCAAAGCTACAGTCCCGGGGACTGGGCGCACATCTTTGTTATTTTTATGCAGCAACAGTAGATGACTATAGTAATCTGGTAGACAGAATTCAAAGAGTGGACGACACAAACACGCTCTGGGACTCCGTCGACAACAACCACCACCCGAGTACTGATCGCATTCCCGACCAGGCTCGGGGGCTTCATCCACCTACACACCGAGCAAGCCTCGGGGACTGCGGCTAAGGCATCGAAGGATAACACCCGAGGACTGATGCCCGGGGACTGGGAATAAAAACCAAATGACCCCGATGCAAGAACCTCTTCAAGCTCCTTCCATCAGGCTCGGGGACTACGAGTATTCGCAGTCGTTTCTTACTAAACCAGTATTTCAATTCTTTATTCTCTACATACATGATCCTGATACAAGAAGCTCCCAGTTTCTTACATCAGGCTCGGGGACTATAGGTATTTGGAGTCGTTTTTTTTGCAAACTTATGCTTCAATCTTCATTTACATACCTTATGCACTATTTTATAAAGCATGGCACCACGTGCATACTTCACCTGCTACCATGCTCGGGGACTAAGTGGTTACACTTCACCTTGCGGTGAATGCACTAATTTTTATCTCAACAAAGCTCTGTTGTTTTTATGTGTTGTTTTTGCAGAGCCTAAGTGGGTACACTTCACCAGGGAAGGACCTTTCAAAAGTTTTTTCTTCTTCAACACGTCACATTCTTCCAACAAGCAGCCGCAACATCCGGCAAGGCGACCAGCTGGCGCATCAAGCTACAACGTTCTCGACCAGCTCGACCTGGTCGGGAGACTCCTCTGAGCAACACCTAGACCAGTCACTCTGGTCGGGACTCTACGATGACTTCTCCGCATGATGGCGACCAGCTGGAAACCTCTGAGGATGACGCTGCGGGCTCGCTAGAAGAATGCAACGTGCTTGGGGACTTGTTGGGGATATTACCTTGGCATATCCCCAGGGATCTTATGGGCCTACCAACCAAGAGACAGCCCAGCCCGTGAGGCCTTGCGGCACGCGACCAGCCCGCCGTGCTCGCCAAGGACTCCGAAGAGGTCTTGCTCGCCAAGGAAGATCCTAGTAGATAGACACGGATCCCTAGCCATAGGGAACCGATCGTAATCTGTTAGTATATGGAAATTGTAACCCTGCACCCCGGCTATATAAGGCGAGTAGGGACCCCCCTCGAAATCTCTCTCATAACCTCTCTCAGATCATCTACAGATCTTGTAACATAATACGCAAGGTCAATCCAGCCACCAAAACACAGGACGTAGGGTATTACGGCGACTTGCCGGCCTGAACCTGTATAAATCGCCGTGTCTATGCTCTCTGCGTTACGCTTGATTGCCGTCGCCACACCTCCACCTACAATCTACTACCGTAGGGTACCACCTAGGTAGACTACGACACATATTTCATCGACAGTACCGGAGACACAGCCGTCAGATGCACGAATACCGGTGAGCACTTCACCCGGGAGATTATCCAGAGTATCATAATTTATTTTTCCACAGGGAGAAAGGGTGCATCTGACTAACCAAATCTATTGCTATTAACCTTTAGGCTACAAACAAGGTGATCTTGATTTGAGCGATTAGAGAAGACCGTGACTGCACTCTCGTTCTAATCTAAGCAAGATATGAGCTATTATTCTATTGGGGAGAACCGTCGAGATAAGAGACACCTGAGAGGATGCTTAGCACGCGGCCTATAAACCCTACCGATCCTTCTAACGGGATTGTGGGTTCCAAAGGTATCTACGGAATTGTCACTTTCCGAGCTACTACCACAGATCCGGCTAGACAGGGGATATCTATGAGTATCCTAGCCCAAACACCACGTTTACGCTAGAGATGATTACCCTACTCTCTACACGAAAAGAATAAAGTAAACTCACAAACCAAAGAATAATAAAACAGAGAACTTACTAGAATTAGAAGTCGAAATACCGAAGAAATCCTAGGAGCAAGCCTCGAGTTTGGAGACTTGATCCCATCAATACAATCTGGAGAGGAGACACCGACAGGCCGGGCTTCCTCCACTCTAACACTCTCAATGTAGAAGAGTAAACTCTAATCTCACATAGAAACTAAGGATAGTTTCTCTTGATTGCTATGCCCTAGAGAATAGATCCATAAGGGATCTTCTTTGGCGAATCCTCTCTGGAAAATATGTAAATGAATAATGGATTGCCTTTCGCCAAGGGGCAGGGGTCCTCCTTATATAGCCCCCTCAAATGATCGTCAACCATTGGATCAAACCGACATTAATGGAGGGTTTAGATTAAGCCTCAAAGGCGGTGAAACCCTAATCCATGAGGTAGAGCCTCATTGGCTCTGGGCCCAGGGCGGCCGCCCTAGGGGGAGGGCGCCCGCCCTACCCTGTTGACAAGTGGGCCACTCCTTCCTTGGGGGTGGTTCTGGAGTCTTCTAGATTGCTATTTTTCGTACGGAGGTGTTATGTGTCTATGTAATCCTTACTTGTGGGCCTCTTTTGCTCTTTTGCAGTTGTCACCCTGCAGAAACAGATAAACACCAAAACTTGTGGAATTCTGTCAGTTAAAACCCTATGTCTAAGTGGTGTGTTGCAAATATATCCTTTCTTCTGCTTAGTTGACACTTAGAATTGATACTTAAGAGGTGTCAACAAGCTCCCCCATACTTAGGCTTTTACTCGTCCTCGAGAAAAGGATGGTGAAAACATAAGCTTAAGGTTTAGACATCAATAGTAGAATGTTCCTTTTATACCTGCACTGCGGGAGTTTAAATAGAGTTACCATATAACTATGAGCAGTTGAGGAATAAAGTAGCTAGAAGTAGAGACCCTTCATCTTTCAATCTTGTCACTTGGAGTTTTTGCATGTTTAGCTTACTTATTTCCTCGTGCTCTCAGATCACTCATAAATGTATCAAAAACTATAGGAAAACATGGCATACTTACCTTGCATGTATTACCTGGTCAAACCGGGATCGAGGAGAATAATGTCATACTCTTAGATCAAGACTTGTTGGTCAAATTTTATTATAATGTCATCTTTTGCTGGTGTATTACTATTAGAGGAACCACGGGCTATCATTATATATATGTTTTTTTCAGGTGGGTGTTGAAGTACCCCTAATTCTACTGCGAGGTTGTCGGACATTTTGCCCATTTTTATTTCCTCGAATTAAATATTTTTGCATAGCCCATTCCTCTAATGCAATACTACTTCAGAAGAGTGAATTTTTTGTGTTTGTAATGTATAAATGAAGCCTTGACCTTCGGAGTATGATAAAATTCTAACGAGGATCCACACGATTCGAACAAGCTCAATACAAAGTAAGTAGCCTTTTGGCTTTTGGTTGGTAAGTGTAAAGCATATAGGGGATGGTAGTTATTTATTTTAAAGAAATTCTCCAAGTGACAGAGATTATCAAGAATTAAGTTCTCATATTCTACCATCTTAAGTTCCACAACGACTTAAGTAACATGGAGTCTCTAATTAAATTTCCAACAATAGCAGGACTCCAGGAAACTTCATATAGAGAGTCTACTTTATGAGGATGTTTTAGGAAAACATTTTATCATTTTATCATGTTTAAACCATTTATTTATGGGAACTCATTGCACGAATTGAAATTTAGGAATATGTATGAAAATATGTAACGTGCAAGGTGCAAACCTGACCGTGGTCGAAGGATGGAGCAGGGGGTGCTCTGCCCAGGGCGGGCGTCCTGGGTAGTGGGGCAGCCGCCCAGCTGGGGTGGCCCCTCGGCCACTGCTTCAGAATGTGTGGTTGTTGCTTTGTTTGTTTCCGAAATTTGTGCTCGTTGTGGTTGAATCTGTTTGTCTCGTCATCGGGGGTCTCCCCCATACTTGTTTCCTATTTTCTTAGATAACAACATAGTGGAGACAAGAAAGGTATAGTAATAATAGAAAATGATCTTTATTTATTATTTATTTTTGAGGCATGGATTACAAAGCAAATGAAAAACAAACAAATTTCTAGCTAATGGATCTAATCATGCCTCAAGAACTGCATAACTCGCTAAAGCATCTAGCAATGTTCTAAATACTTCATCTTCTTGCTAAGCTCATCTACGTCGCGCTTAAGGCCATCTACTGTGGTGGTCAGGTTCGTGACCTGTCTAGAGAGAAAGCTTAGAGAGGTCTGAAGATTGATGATCGTGTCATCCCTAGTATGAAAGTCCTTTTCAAGATTTGCTACGGTTTTGCGGCGCTTTGGGGATGACTCAAAGGAATTGAGGGAGTGCTTCGGGGCATCCTTTGGCGGCATGAATTTGACTTTGGAAGTGCGGACTCCCTCAAAGTAGAGACGTTCTTCTTCGGTGGTGTACTTGACGTGGTTGATCTCTCCTCCTCGGTTGGTCTTTACTCCTATGATTCTCTCCTTGGGTCTTGGTGGAAGGACCTTGGTACCGGCAGACACCTCGACGATGGGTTCTTCTTTTCGTCCCTTGAGTAGGAGCGGTTGTGGTGGTGCAACGAGGACAGGCTGGGCGTAGTAGGATTTGCTATAGCGCTGCTACTTTGGAGGAATGGTGGCGAGCGGAAGAGCATCATGGACTACGACTAGAGCTTTTGAATCTGGATCTTCTTGTGGGAGCTGGATGGGGTTGGACCCGTAGTGGATCATCCTCCTATCTGTGTTGTTGTTGCTGGCCATGGGAGCAAGGAGATCTAGCAGGCGTCTAAGCGAAAGCTAAGGAAATGATTGAATGATGATGATGGCTGACATCAGGGGTTCTTTATATAGGGGTGGAAAATGGCCTCTAGAAGCATCTACGGAGCAAATCTCGCGGAGAAATGGTTGGATAAGTGTTCTGCAAGGTTTATCAGATAAGGGAGGCTAGAAGGTTCGAGAGTGCAAAAGGCGGCGGCGAGAGGAGTCAGGGGTGGGGCGGCCGCCCTACACACCTAGGGCGCCCGCCCTGGCTAGGGCTCAGCTGCCGGGCCTCTTTTGCGCACTCATTTCTAAAAGGTTCTATGTCCCGATAAACATATGCATGGCCCAAGATGTAAAAATTAAAGTGATTGGGCCTCAAAATTCACTTAAAAGGTAGAAACTAATTACGTCTATTTCTTCTAATTCTTCATTAGGCTATAAAAATATTTTGAGACGTTGACCATTTACCTTGAATAACGTATCTTCGTTATTTTGAAGTGTGATTGCTCCGTGGGATGATGAATTGATTACCTTATATGGTCCTCCCCATTTGCTTCATAGCTTTCCATGTCCGAAGAGCTTTACCCTGGAATTAAAAAGTAATACCTTATCTCCGGGTGTGAACTCCTTCTTGTTGATCCTCTTGTCATGCCATCGTTTAACTTTTTTTTGTAGATCTTTGAGTTGTGGTATGCTTTTTCTCTCCATTCCTCTAACTCTGATAATTGCATTTGTCTTTTCTCTCCAGCGGTATCAATGTCCATGTTCCATTTTTTATAGCCCAGTGTGCCTTAAACTCTAGGTCAACAGGTAGGTGACAAGTCTTCCCATATACGTGTTGATATGGAGACATTCCAATTGGAGTTTTGTATGCAGTCCGGTATGCCCAAAGTGCATCGGGTAACTTGTCCTTCTATGCTGTTCCCATATCATTTATTGTTTTCTGAAGAATATTCTTGATTTGTTTGTTTGAGGTTTCTGCTTGGCCACTTGTCTGAGGATGATAAGGTGAAGCGATGTTGTGGCAGATCCCATGCTTTGCTAGATACTTCTCAAAATGTTTGTCAATGAAATGTGATCCTCTGTCGCTTATCACTATTATGGGGACTCCAAATCTTGGAAATATGGTCTCTTCAAACATCCTCTTTGAATTTACATTGTCGGCATGTTTTCAAGGTAATGCTTCCACCCACTTGGAGACATAGTCAACTGCCACCAAGATATACTTTTGCAGATTGTTGGTGAGTGGCATGGCATCCCTTGAGTTTATGTTGTCGTGTCTTTGACACGGCCCGCATCTTCGGATAAATTCTCTAGTGTCTTCATACATTGCTGGCCAGTAGAATCCACATTGCCAAATTTTTGCATGTGTTCAGAATGCTCCATAATGACCTCCGTATGGTGATGAGTGGCATTTTTCAATGATCTTCATTCCTTCTTCAATAGTCACACATCTTCTGAGTAAGCCATTAGAGCATACTTGGAAGAGCTATGGCTCATCCCATATCTATGAACGACTCTCTTGAATAAGCTTTCTTTTGTTTCCTCCTGGTGGTACATATCCTGAAACCATAAAATTAACAATATCTGCATATCAGTGGTCGGATCTGTTGATTCCGTAGAGCATGTCGTCCTGGAGTGAATCATCAATGGGTAGTTCCTGTGGATTCTTAAAATACATTCTAGACAAGTGATCTGCAATAGGGTTGTCTACTCCTTTTCTATCTTTTATTTCTAAGTCAAACTCTTGGAGCAGCAGGATCCATCTTATTAAACGAGGTTTAACATCTTTTTTAGTGAGCAGATATTTTAAAGCAGCATGATCAGAATAAACAATTAGTTTGGCTCCTACTAAATAAGATCTAAATTTATCTATAGCAAAAACAACATCTAGGAACTCTTTTCAGTGGTTGCATAATTAAGTTGAGGTCCTGTCAAAGTTTTACTAGCATAAGCTATTGCATGATCCTTCTTATCCTTAGTTTGTCCCAAAACTACCCCCACAGCATAATCACTAGCATCACACATAATTTCAAAAGGTAAAGACCAATTAGGGGGTTGAATGATTGGTGCAGAGATGAGTGTTGTCTAGCAAAAGAGTTAGTGGTCTAGCAATAAATGAAAAATCTTTTATAAATCTTCGATAAAAACCAGCATGACCAAGAAAGCTTCTTATTCCTTTCACATTTATAGGTGGAGGTAACTGTTCAATTAATTCAATTTTAGCTTTGTCTACCTCAATGCCTCATTCAGATATTAGGTGTCCTAGCACTATTCCTTCTTTGACCATAAAATGACATTTTCCCTAATTAAGGACTAAGTGTTTTTCTTCACATCTTTGCAAAATCCTGTCTAAATTTTCAAGACAACTATTGAAAGTTTTTCCATAAACAGAGAAATCATCCATAAAAACTTCCATAATGTCTTCAGTCATGTCAGAAAATATAGACATCATGCATCTTTGAAAAGAGGCTGGAGCATTACTGTTGACGGTCCTTAAGTACCAATTTTAACCATCAACTAAACATAAAAAAGGATCCATATACAATTCCCATCTAGATATAGGGGGGTTTACTAATGAAATTCCACAAGTTTTGGTGAATGCCTGTTTCTGCAGGGGGGTATCAGGAAATATGGAGGAAAGGCTCATATGTAAGGTTTACATAGAGATAATTATCATCCGCAGGAAAAAGAAGAATCTAGAAGGGTCAAGAAGGCGCGGGAATGAGCGAGAGGGTGAGCGGGCCCACAGGAAGGGCGCCCGCCCTACCCTTTAGGGTGCCCGCCCTACTACTGTGGCCAATCACTGCCAACTTCGCGGATCGCACCTAACCACCTTTGAGGATGAATCTAAACTCTTCGCCTAAGGTCGGTTTGATCCGACGGCCGACGTTCATTTGAAGAGGCTATATAAGCAAGGCCCCTGACCCCCTGAGGGTACACCCCATTATCATAATTCATAGAGAGAGAGCAAAAGCTAGGGTTTGGAGATGAGAGGTGTCCCTCCAATGGACATTCTCTCTTCTCTAAACTAGAATAGATCTAGATAGTAGAGAGATGGAGAGCGAGGGAAGATTAGAGGAGATGCCGGCCTGTCGGTGCCTCCTCCAGTTGTACTTCGACATGATCAATCCCTAATCAAGCTTGCTCCTGAGATCACTCTGGTAATCTACTTCTTATTTCATTGAGTAATTACTGTGATTCTGGTTTGAAACTCTTTCGAGTACTTTAATCTATAGGACCCTATAGGTTAGAGGAGTAGTATAGGTGTAAGCGCGGTGCTTAGACCTAGATTACTTGTGAATGTCTCCTACATTCCGGACCCGTGGGTGTAGCGCGGAAGTGACACTTCCGTTGTTACCTTTGTATCCCACATCCCGTTTGTTTGACTCGCAGGGCTGGATACCTATGGTTAAGCATCCTCTTAGGTGTCTCTTGTCACGTGGTAAGTCCCCAGATATAGATATATCTCCTTGAGATTAGAAGCAGACAAACCCCAGTTATCCTCTCTATTCTCCTATTATCGCCCCTACACTAGATTATCCTCCCTTACATTTAACCTTGTTTTCACCTTATCTTGTTCTTACCATATACTTTATTTTTACCCACTTATCTTTTCTGGTTAAGTTAGAGCATAGTTGATTCTCCCATTTCCCTGTGGATTCGATATTTAAAACCCGTCCTGAGTGAAAGCTACAACGGTATCCGTGCGCTTGCGGATTTATCTGTGTGCGTCTAAAATATCCAACAAGCTTTCTAGCACCGTTGCCGGGGAAACGGTTGCTGAGTTAATTACGAACTAGCTTAATAATTTATTTTCTAATATATATATATATATATATCTTTATCCTTCCTTATCTTTATCCTTTTCCTCTATCCTTTACTTTTATTCTTCACCTCATCTCTGCTATTCTTTCTTCTTACCCTTTTATTGATCTCTTGTCTATCATGGAGGATAACATTCCTATATATCAATATGGTAGACTCACAGGCACAAACCTCAAACCACCAGAATCTTGAAAGCCTATCATGACATCTAGTTTTGTGATAAGCCCGAAATACATAGAATTTCTTCAAAAACAACCTTTCTCGGGAGAAGATGAGGAAAACCCTTACACACACCTAGAAGAGTTTGGACGAGTCTGTGACCTCTTTCCCATAGAAGGCATGTCCGATGAGACCATTCAATGGAAGCTCTTTCCATACTCCTTAACGGGAAGAGCTAAACATTGGTACAAACTCAACATAGGAAGTGTTCAAGGAGATTGGAAGGTGCTATCCAATAATTTCCTTAGAAAATATTTTCCAATCACCAAAGAGGTTGATCTTCGGAATGAGATTCTTACTTTTAGACAACTAGAAGAAGAATCTCTCGATGAATCATGGGATCACTTTATTGACCTTACTCTCACTGGCCCAAATCTTCGTATTCCATAACCTATTCTTTTGCAACACTTTTTTATGGGCCTTAGTAGGAAAGATAAGGAATCCCTTAATACAACCTCTAGAGGATCTTTCCTTTGCATGTCTACTAGTAAAGCAAGGAATTTGATTGATATAATGAGTGGAAAGAATCCTTGCCCTAGCATTCAGAAGCCAATCCCTGAGAAAGAAAAGGAATCAGTTCCTGGACAAGAAGAGGAGGTTTCGATAGCCAAATCACAACCATTCCAATCCCAAGATTTAGCTATCGATCCTAAACCATCAATACCCCAAAATTCTCTAAGGAAAGAAGAAATTCCAACCTTGGATCTTCCAAATGCTAATGGTTTAGACTTCTGGTTTCATAAGAGACCTTCAAGCGGAGATAATTCAAATTCTTGCAAGAAGGGTTCTCTTAAAGAGTATCCTGGTTCCTACTACGAAGAAGTCAAGGATGGCATGTCAAGTGATGCCATAGAAGGAGAGCTAAGCCATATAGAAAACTCTATCTTCTTCCCTACTATGCTCAGAAATCATGAACCCATCTCTAAACCCTTCCTTGACCTCGTAGATTCCTCCTATCCTCTTTCTTCCCAGTCTTATGATGATCCTAGAAATTCACCAAGACAATTAGAGCATAGGAGTCATGAAGACCACAAGGATGACCAAGAGATGCTACGACAATGGTCGGAATGTGTAGAATGGATGGACAAGGAAGAAGCCTTAATGGATTCCAACCTTGGCTCAATTTCAAATGGTGAGCCTTTAACTCCCTTTGAAGATGAGATTCATCCATCTATAGAAGAGAACCTAGATGAGACCAATCCAGGTGAAATCCCAAACATTCAGATTGGAGACGAAAGTGACATCAATGAGCATGGGATCTATCCCATAACCACTTCAATAACTCCATGCTCATATAAAACATCTCCCAATCAGTTGGCCTCTACAATCTCACCACATTCAAGATCTCCAACCCCCTCTTCCTTTCTATTTATAAAAACTTTAAAAGGGCGATTGTCGATGCATATGTCTATAATAAATATTGCAGATCTCGCTGAGTTGATCTTGATATAGGTACACATAGGTTGGTGTTGGAGGGGAAACCACTTCACCAACATAATAGTAATTTGATGGTTTCCCAAGGACAAGCTTAGCATCCTAAAATAAGCACTTACCAGATCATAACATGAGTTTCCACTTGTTTGCAATAATGCCTTGTGTAGTGAGCATAGAAATATAATTGTAAAAATATTCCTTCGGGTATTCTTGTCACTAACCTTTTCATGATTGGAGCAAAAAGATCGAAGGGAAAACAAGCACAAGGTATGTCCAACCAATCATCATGCAACATTGAATTAAATTCATCCAAACTTGAATTTTTGCAAAATTCAAGCTTGGGGGAGTAACTTACATAAAACATCCTTTTCCATATTGCTATCTTGGTTGTCCCTACCTTTTAAAGACATGCTCAATTTTTAAACACTAATCATTCTCTCCATATGAGTAGATCTCTATAATGCCTTCATGCTACCTTTGTCTATCCTAGTAAGTGTTAGTTTGGAAGTACTGCGCATACTTCTATTGGCTTTTAAATTAAGCATGGTGCTTAGGTTGAATAGCCTTCCTTAATCTGATTAGACATGGAGTCTAGTTTGGTTATTGAACTAAAAACTACTTGTATAGACATTGGAATATTTTGTTGGACTAACCCCTGTAGGAAAAACTTTCAATATCAAAATGGGAAGTCCTGAGATAAACTCACACTGGAGATAAAGAGAGAGACACATGAAGTTTGACGACGTGCACAAGGAAGACATAGCTCATTCATCATAGAGGGATGATCCATGGAACAAGAAGAAGAGTACCACAACAAGATATAATCAAAATCACTCACTCCATGGAAGAGGTTGGGCAAAATTCCACCAAGCCCACTTAGGACAAAGAACATCATGGGAATTCAAGACACTGAAGGAGTACAACAAGGAGACAAAAGTACATGAACAAGATGCACAACCACTAAGAAAGGAAAGCTTCCATAAGGTGATACTGTACCATCACTCCTCAATAATTAAGGTAACATCTCAAGGTAAGTGACTATCACTTTTATAAGCTTCTCCTTGATTCTAGCATGCACATAAATAAAGAGACAAACATGTATGAGTTACAAATCTAATTAATCCAACCCGATTAATTCAACATGTCTATTCCTTTATTTCATGATCTCAGTGTGTAACACCCCAAAAATTCATTTCTTGAAAATAGATTTAAATTAATTTAATTATGATTTTCGGTGCTCACGAAAACATAGGAGACAAAACTTTTTATGGAATTAAATTTTTTTTTAGAAGGTACAAACTTGTTTGAGCATTCATGCCATGCATTTTGGATTTTTGTTTGAATGGCTCAGTTTCAAAATTCAATTTTGAATTCACTTTGTGTTTGAAAATGAGCTTTGAAATAAAAGAAAAAGAAAAAAAAAGGGAAATCTCTCCCAGCCCACCTCTCTCTCCCTCCCCCTCTTTCTCTTTCCCCCTTTTCCCCGCAGCCCACCCGCGCCGGCCGGCCCAACCGAGCAGGCGGCCCATCTCCCTCCCCTCCTCCTTTCCCCTGCCCCAGCAGGCCGCCTCCTCCCCAGCCCCCGCGGCCCACTTCCCTCCCCCTTTTCCCCACGCCGAGAGGCAGCCGCCGCCACCGAGCCGGCACTGCTCCAACAACAACCGGGCAAACTTAAAGCGCCTGCCGGCCTTGCGCTTTTTGCCTCGGAAAGCGTGTTTCCACACGGTAATTGTTTTTCTTCCAAAAATAAATTTCGGTTCTACCTCAGTTTTTAACTGTTTATAAAATATTCGTTTTAACTCCGTTTTCATCCTTTCAAATTGCGTTAGATTCGTAGAGTTTTTATCTACATGTTAAAGCCATAATTAAATCTGTTTATGAGCTTTGAAAATATTTATTTATTTAATGCCTTTAATTTCCATGTTTAATCTCTAAATCTTGTTTAAATCATATCTTCTCCGTTTTTAATCCGTTTCATTTCGTTCAAGTTGCGTTGGCTTTGTATCGGCGTAATCTTTTTGTTAGTGATATTTAATACCATGTTAATAGCTCTGTAATTTTATGGTTAACTCCTAAACTTGATTAATAACTATGCAACTTGTTTTATAAAATATGTTTAGTTCTACTTTTGTTTTCAAGATCCAAATATAACTTTGACTTAATCTAACTTGGGTGTTTCTTTGAAATACCTTATCCATTCTTTTATATAGTTATTAAAATTGGGTAAAAGCCTATAGTTCTCTTTTATAAAAGCAAATCTTCCGTTAGTTGTATCTCGATCTTCGTAGCTCCGTTTTAGTGTGTTCTTCGCGACTGTGTGATCGTAGCAATGCGTAGATTTCTCTTTAAATATTTTTCATTGATTGGTGTATTGTTCTAATTTGGCCATGTTTGTATGCTATGTATGTTTGTCCAGATGCTTGTGTGGTGATTTGTGATTCTATCCAATCGGTGAGTGTTACGTTGGAGATCAAGAAGTTGGCTTTCTAGAGGATCTTTTGAAGACTAGAACTAGAAGAAGGATCTAAGCTTTTGAGGCAATTATTATATGGGATCTTCCTTGATGTCCTAATCATGATGTTTTTAAATCAAATAATATACATGTGTCTAATCCTGTTACCCTACGGCTTACCTAGTTTTGTTACCTTGAACCTTGGAATCCTATGGGTTATCTTTGCATATGGGTAGTTATTGCTAGTGCTCCATTAAATAAGCATGATCTTTAATCTTGATTAATGACTACATGAGATGATAAAGTAAAACTTGACTTTTTAGCAACATGGATTTAGGACCCTATCTGTCAGCAAAAACTGGGACATACAGTACAACCACGAGGGCTATAATGGCTCTGGCTTTAGTTCAGTATGAGGGCAACTCTCTCGCATGTGGCAGTTCGCGAAAGTTGCCATTGATGAGCGGTTGCGGAGCGGCTGGAGTGGGGACCGCTGTGTGTGTGTACCATCCCGGGGCTCCTATATACCCCTTGCCTGTGGATCCGTAGTGTCTGTTGTTTGTCAGCGAGCCCCTTTGAAAGACTTCATAGTGAACCCTGCCGGCCTTCCTTGGAAGTGGGTCAAGAGGCTGATCCCCTCTGGCGAAAGGGTAAATCACGACTCGTGGGTAAAGTGTACAACCTCTGCAGAGTCTTAAAAACTGATATATCAGCCGTGCTCACGGACACGAGCGGCCCGGAAAACTCACAGACTCTTTGGTTACTTGTTGGTTATCTTTATGAATCACTTTATCAAGGAATTATGTTACTTGTTCATTTGTTTACTTGATCATGCAATTTAAATTGGGGGCTTAAGCATAACTTATGACACATCAATTGTAAAGTTTTGAATCAATTAAAAATGCTTATCGCGGTAAACCAGTGTCAACTTTTTGAGCCTCATGAACCCCATATATGCTTGTTGAGTACGAAAGTACTTACGCTTGTTCTTTTCTTTTCAATCTTTGGATAAAAATCCCGGATGGGTACCAGTTTGCAAGAGTCTCGAGCAGTTAGGCTTGTGATCAACCAGTCAGTTGGTCCCTGTGGATTGGAGTTTTCACCTGAAGATCGGAGTGTCTTACCGCTGTTTGCTCTCTTAAGGTTATTCCTTTGACCATATATGTTATATACTTAAGTATTGTCTTTTGATATTACCTTGTTCTGTGACTATATGTGGGATTTGACTTCCTGGGCTCACATATAGGGTATATCTGGTTTTGTTCTTAAAACCGGGTGTGACACAGTGTCTTAACCATATGAGCTAAAATGTTGCAAATACAATCTTTAGAAGTTGATAGTCATAAAGAAAGACATATACACAAAAGTTTTTAAATGCTATACTCATGCTCATCTTCTGCTCTTATCACCCATCAACTTTATCTTGCTCACTATGCTTAAGGTTAGAGAAGAATGAATAGACTTTTGGTTCTGTTGGTGTTTTCCACCAACAGGGCCCATGCACTTGATCTCTGCCTTGTCTATATGAGCAGACACATTTTGAGCAACAAGGAGGAGTTTTCCAACTCCTAAATTTAACCAAGTGAAGGACCTGGATCTATGAGAACATACACATTAAGCAAGATGTTGCCAGCTTCCATACTCTTCACTTTGAACTGCTAGGCAAACGAAAAACATGGGTGACACCGTATCAAGAGGTGCAGTTATTAAGGTCTCTACCTGGAATCAAATGATGCACCTAAAGAATGAACACGGTAAGAAGTCTTGTTCAGAGGACTCAAAACACTGAACCCTCATCGGGAGTTAAAATTGGCAGTTATCTATATTTATCTTTTCTACATTAGTTTTCTTTTTTCCATCATTTGCATAATCATTTTCCTTTATCATATTTACTTTTATGCATTAGCATTGCAAATATTTGTTTGTTGCATGGCATCATAAAACCTAAAGCCCCATGTGAGTAGACTTGTGGCTTAAAACCCATAGGTATATTCGCTGTGGTGGCATAAAAAATAAAATAAATATGTTTTCATCTTATAATAAAAATATAAAAATAGTAAGTGTATGATCCTGCTAAATAAATGAAATTTAATAGAGGAAGCTCAATAGGATCAAAGCTAGAGATTTATGGCTAACACTTAATCAGTTCTACAAGCTTTGTTGTCTATTTGAGCTCCATAGAATTCAAGGATCAAAGGAGGCTAGCAGATAGAGGTCACCATACCCGCTGTCAGAGTGTTGACTCAATAGTCAGTCTGACGAATACACCTCTGCTACCTGCCAGCCACATCAAAAGAAATTACATCAAAATCTAGCTTGGGGGAGAGCACCCTGATATATCTAGTTAAGTATCTTTATCCTCTCAGTTTTGCTTTTATTAGTTGCATAAATTAATTCAAATAAAAAATGTGAGCACATGAAGGTTCACACTTAAATAATTATGAATTATAAAAGTTACAATTTAGATACTTTTTATATTTATAGATTTATCATTGGAGACTATCCTTAAGAGAGTTTTCTATTTACTAATAATAATAGGTGTGTTTAGTTTGTTAGTTTTTAGAAGCTGCTAATAATAAAAGAAGAACTCTGACAATAACTCTATGGAAATGATGAATAGTTGCTCTGCCGTAATTCCTTTCAAGTACCTAGTTTTCAACCTTGAATTCTCCCAAGTTTTTGATATAACTGTTTTGACATAAGATTTGCTCTAAACCTAAAACTTGTGGGTTGCAAATGCTTGAACTAAGTCTAGGTAGTTGACAGGTATGATATGAGAAAGTTGAGCTACTGTTTATCTTGTTCCTAGCAATACTAGAGTTCTCGAGGATTTATCTTTTGAAAATTGAAAATATTACATGATGAGTTTCTGTATGACGAGTTTCTGTATGCCTGATCTTGAATTACTACTTGTATTTGCATTGAGTTTTGTCAAGCTTTGTTGACCCTTAGAGACTTGTCATGCTTTTAAAATCAAGATCACGTACACTCCACTCATATATGCTACTTCTATCCTGGAGGTACGCATCCACATATATGCCATTCAGATGCACTAGAAAAATGCTCTACTCCTACCTTGGGAGTAAGTAACCAAAAATATCCCAGTTCTCTACCTATCCATATATTTCATTACCACAAATGTAACTGCTCCAAAGATTTCCTTGTTTTCATCTCTCAAAAGTGTTATTATAGAAAGAGACTTCGGGTTGTCAAAAAAAGAGTAAAACATGGACAAGTGTCCTATCAAAACAATGGGTACTTAGATGCTCGCCTCTCTAAAAGAAAGCAACCCCAAGTTCTCTCAAAATTCCAAGTTCCAAAAGAGAGACGTATATATATATATATATATATTCAAGGAGCAGAGTAGAATTATATATCCACCACATATCCACACTCATACATCCACCATATATCACATACACATGCACATCTTAATTTGATTGTATGCCTTGTTTCTCTGGATCCATTGTTTGACTTTACAATATATGCTTTGCAAGTATGTATGCGTTGTTTCTCCCCACCTATGAACCCTATATATTGCCTATTAGTTATAGGGTGAGAGAGAGAAGGCACATTGTTACTTTGCCTATTCCAAATAATATTCTAAGAGAAGGCATAAAACCATTGTTGCCTTGGTAAGGATCCACAAATACCACATATAGAGAGACTTCAGAGGGTCATACAAAAGAGACTTTGAGTTTTATTTTGAAAACATTGCAAAACTCCATGATGAAGGGTAAAGTGAAGACCTTGAGACATAGTACTTGGCTTGATCATTCTACTTTTCAATTACTCAAGACCCAAGTGATGGCTATAAGACCCATGGTTAAAGGTAACATGGGTAAGATGGAAAGTCAGAATAGTTACTCTAATCCAGAGGAGAATTCTTGTTTGAACGCATGTGTACCTTTAAGGTGTGAAAGCATTGTAGCAACTCCTAATCCATCATGGAGTTAATCTTTGCTCAGGGACGAGCAAAAGGTAAGCTTTGGGGAGTTGTTGACGGTCCTTAAGTACCAATTTTAACCATCAACTAAACATAAAAAAGGATCCATATGCAATTCCCATCTAGATATAGGGGGGTTTACCAATGAAATTCCACAAGTTTTAGTGAATGCCTGTTTCTGCAGGGGTTATGAGGAAATATGGAGGAAAGGCCCACATGTAAGGTTTACATAGAGATAATTATCATCAGTAGGAAAAAGAAGAATCTAGAAGGGTTAAGAAGGCGCGGGAAGGAGTGAGAGGGCGAGCGGGCCCACAGGCAGGGCGCCCGCCCTACTCCTGTGGCCAATCACGGCCAACTTCGTGGATCGCGCCTAACCGCCTTTGAGGATGAATCTAAACCCTTCGCCTAAGGTCGGTTTGATCCGACGGCCGACTTTCATTTGAAGAGGCTATATAAGCAAGGCCCCTGACCCCTGAGGGTACACCCCATTATCATAATTCATAGAGAGAGCAAAAGCTAGGGTTTGGAGATGAGAGGTGTCCCTCCAATGGACATTCTCTCTTCTCTAAACTAGAATAGATCTAGATAGTAGAGAGATGGAGAGCGAGGGAAGATTAGAGGAGATGCCGGCCTATCGGTGCCTCCTCCAGTTGTACTTCGACATGATCAATCCCTAATCAAGCTTGCTCCTGAGATCACTCTGGTAATCTACTTCTTATTTCATTGAGTAATTACTGTGATTCTGGTTTGAAACTCTTTCGAGTACTTTAATCTATAGGACCCTATAGGTTAGAGGAGTAGTATAGGTGTAAGCGCGGTGCTTAGACCTAGATTACTTGTGAATGTCTCCTACATTCCGGACCCGTGGGTGTAGCGCGGAAGTGACACTTCCGTTGTTACCTTTGTATCCCACATCCCGTTTGTTTGACTCGCAGGGCTGGATACCTATGGTTAAGCATCCTCTTAGGTGTCTCTTGTCATGTGGTAAGTCCCCAGATATAGATATATCTCCTTGAGATTAGAAGCAGACAAACCCCAGTTATCCTCTCTATTCTCCTATTATCGCCCTACACTAGATTATCCTCCCTTACATTTAACCTTGTTTTCACCTTATCTTGTTCTTACCATATACTTTATTTTCACCCACTTATCTTTTCTGGTTAAGTTAGAGCGTAGTTGATTCTCCCATTTCCCTGTGGATTCGATATTTAAAACCCGACCAGGGTGAAAGCTACAACGGTATCCGTGCGCTTGCGGATTTATCTGTGTGCGTCTAAAATACCCAACAATTACAAAGCCCAAAAGACATTCTATGTTAAGCATAAGTTCCATAGGGGCATGTAAAGGTGGTTTTGCTTTGGTCATCAGGATGGATCGGGATTTGGTGATACCCTGAATATCCATCTAAGAAATAGATAAACGAGTGGTTGGCTAACCGCTCTAACATCTCATCTATAAAAGGTAAAGGAAAGTGATCCTTTTTGTAGCTTTGTTCAACTTTCTATAATCTATACACATCCGCCATCCTGTGACGGTGCGTTGCAGAATCAGCTCATTCTTTTCATTTGTGACAATAGTCATGCCTCCCTTCTTATGCACAACTTGCACTGGACTTACCCACTCACTATGTGGCATGGGATATGTGATCCCTGCATGCAACAACTTTAAAACTTCCTTTTTAACTGCCTCTCTCATTGCGTTATTGAGTCTTCGTTGGGGCTCTCGAGAAGGTGAAACAGAAGGATTTGTAGGAATGCGATGAGTGCAAATGATAGGATGGATTCCAGTAAGATCTTGGAGTGAGTAATCAAAGGCTGAACAATTTTTTTCTAGAACAACCATCAAGTGCAGAGTTTGCTCCTGAGTGAGTTTATCACTTATGATTATAGGAGACTCTAGATCATTATTGAGGAAAGCATACGTAAGACCGGGTGGTAGAGGTTTAAGCTCTACAGGAGGTCTAGGCGTTTCTGCAAACTCATATAAGGTTTCAGGTTCAGAAGGGTCAGCTTCTTCTTCTATGAAGAAAGGAGCATCTTCTTCCAAATCTGGTTCATTAAAAAGCTCTAGAGAAGCAGTTTTTACTTCCTCCATAGGATCAGGTAAAAGATATGATTTAGTTTTGTTGTTCAAAGAATGAGACATTGTCATTGGGATTTGAAAATTCTTTCCAAAGGAAATGTTTAGTTTCCCATTTTGTCCTTCATAAAGAAGTCTTCTAAAAGGTTGTCCTAGCAAGAGGTCATGGTCCCATGTATCAAAGATATAAAAGTTCAAACGAACCATGGCACCTTCTACCATAATGGGTACGACATGTAAAATTCCAAGACTGGGGACTATATGTCCCTCAAGATTCTTCATGAACTTTGTTGTTGGGGTTAAAGTCATTTTTCCCAATAATTCATGTGCAAGTGATTTAGACATGATATTGATCCCCACAACAGGATTATAGAGAGCATCAAATTGATCTAAATTGAAGGCACAACATATTGGAATAGAAGGTGAATCCAGACAGATCACATCAGAGGAAAGCTCTGATTCTTCTAACCATTCGCTACTTATGATTATCACAAGCTCTCTCAAAATGCTTCTATTTGGCATTTGGTATATATGGTTTCTAAGGTGATGATTTCGGGGTTTTGAAATAGAAACATAGTTTGAAATGTTTCCGAAATCAGTGAAAAGATCAGGATCTATATCCAGCATGAAATCAGGTGGTGGAATTTATTCCTTTTTAGGCTCAGAACTTGGGATAGCTGAAGTAGATGTTGGATCTGGCAAGGTATTGTTTTCAGCTTCGTGAGTTTCTTCATGGAGGGTATTATCCAACTCAACATCTAGGATTCTATCTAAGGTTAATTTTGCTTCTATGGATGGTATATGAAAGAAAGAACCTCTAGATGTGGTGTTTAGCAACTCTCTATCCTTTCTACAAAGACCTTTATAAAAATGTTGAAGAAGAACAGGGCCTTCGATGCTAAGGTGTGGTCTAGATTCTAAAAGCTCAAGAAAACGTTTCTAGGAGTATGCCAAAGATTCATTCTCTTCTTGTTTGAAGGTTAGAACCTTGACTCTAAGGTCGACGATTTGGGTGATGGGATAGAAATCTAGACAGAAGTTGGAGCGCAAAACTCCCTAATCCCCTTGTTGTTGGCTTACCTTCTAATTATACCATTGTTTAGCTCTTCCTTTTAAAGAAAAAGGAAAAAGCTTCCAACATAAAGTTTTATCTGATATGCCTTCTATGCGAAGACAATCACATGTTTGCTCAAAATCTCGAATATGAAGGTAAGGGTTTTCGTCTTCCTTTCCTAAAAAGGATAGGCTTTGAATCATTACAATCAACCGCGGACTCAACCTAAACTAGGGAGTTTGGATAGGTTGTGATGACTCCCAGGGTAATAGGTCAGTCTCCGTGGGTGCAGAAAATTGATAGATAGGTGTAGAATTTAGATTTTCCATAAGGATAGAAAAGATAAGAAATAAAGAAATTGAAAAAGATAAGAAAAGATAAAAGTATAGGTACAAGAAAATAGAAAGATTCAAGGTTATCTCAGCAAACCGTCTTTCTCCCCGGCAATGGCGCCAGAAATGCTTGTTGATATTTGTTAACGCAGACAAAGAAATCACTAGGAAGTAATCTGCAAGCGCACGGATACCGGTGAGCACATCACCCGGGAGATTATCCAGAGTATCGTAATTTATTTTTCCACAGGGAGAAAGGGTGCATTTGACTAACTAAATCTATTGCTATTAACCTTTAGGCTACAAACAAGGTGATCTTGATTTGAGCGATTAGAGAAGACCGCGACTGCACTCTCGTTCTAGTCTAAGCAAGATATGAACTATTATTCTATTGGGGAGAACCGTCGAGATGAGAGACACCTCAGAGGATGCTTAGCACGCGGCCTATAAACCCTACCGATCCTTCTAACGGGATTGTGGGTTCCAAAGGTATCTACGGAATTGTCACTTTCCGAGCTACTACCACAGATCCGGCTAGACAGGGGATATCTATGAGTATCCTAGCCCAAACACCACGTTTACGCTAGAGATGATTACCCTACTCTCTACACGAAGAGAATAAAGTAAACTCACAAACCAAAGAATAATAAAACAGAGAACTTACTAGAATTAGAAGTCGAAATACCGAAGAAATCCTAGGAGCAAGCCTCGGGTTAGGAGACTTGATCTCGTCGATACAAACTGGAGAGGAGACACCGACAGGCCGGGCTTCCTCCAATCCACACCTCCACTCTAACTCTCTCAATCTAGAAGAGTAAACTCTAATCTCACATAAAACTAAGGATAATTTCTCTTGATTGCTAAGCCCTAGAGAATAGATCCATAAGGGATCTTCTCTGGTGAATCCTCTCTAGAAAATATGTAAATGAATAATGGATTGCCTTTCGCCAGGGGGCAGGGGTCCTCCTTATATAGCCCCCTCAAATGATCGTCAGCCATTGGATCAAACCGACCTTAATGGAGGGTTTAGATTAAACATCAAAGGCTGTGAAACCCTAATCCATGAGGTAGAGCCTCATTGGCTTTGGGCCAAGGGCGGCCGCCCTAGGGGGGAGGGCGCCCACCCTACCCTGCTGACAAGTGGGCCCCTCCTTCCTCAGGGGTGGTTCTAGAGTCTTCTAGATTGCTCTTTTTCGTACGGAGGTGTTATGTGTCTATGTAATCCTTACTTGTGGGTCTCTTTTGCTCTTTTGCAGCTGTCTCCCTGCAGAAACAGATAAACACCAAAACTCGTGGAATTCTATCAGTTAAAACCCTATGTCTAAGTGGTGTGTTGCAAATATATCCTTTCTTCTGCTTAGTTGACACTTAGAATTGATACTTAAGTGGTGTCAACACTTGTGAAAACTAGCACTAGGAAGCTTTATAAATAGTCCTTAGATGGAGTAGAGAAACATCCATGTTGGAAGTGTGCTGATCAAACTTAAAATGGAACTCCAAACGCTAGTTTTCCATGGGTCCAGACCATAGGTTGTGCGTCTGGACCCTAGGGTTTGCTTTGCTTTTATCAGTGCATGGTCCGGACGTTGTGAACAGTGCAGGGTCCGGACTACAGGTTGCGTCCGGACCCTACACAGAGAGCTCCAGAACGAGAGTCCGGAGTTGCGCGTCCGGACTACGTTTAGCGTCCGGACAGCGTGTTCCTCTGTGCTAAGTTCAGTGAATCAAGGGGTCTGGACGCATGCGCAATGGTCCGGACCCCACCTTGCAGTAGCATCCGGAGTGACGTAGAAAGGAACAATTTGTGCCTTACGGCTAGGGGTTTGCTTGGGGGGTATTTATACTCATTTACCAGTCGTTAATCAATAAATACATTATTACACTATTACACAAAAGTTCTCAGTCGTTAATCAATAAATACACTATTACACATATATCATTTTGCAGGAAGTGATCCTATAACGGTCTTCTTCTCGCCGTCGGGGCGGAAATAGGGCTTCATCTTGGTCTTGTTGATGCGGTTCTCGACGATCTTGATCTTGCGTGGATGATCGGTAAAGAGCGAGATCTCTTTATAGTTGTTGTATTCTTTGGGACTCTGGACTCCATCGGCTCCAATGATCCTTTGCTTTCCTGGCACAACCACATGCTTGTCGGAATCTCTAGGCATCTTGTAGTAGGCTACCTACGCGACGCGGTTTGTGAGTATCCACTCATCATCTTTGTAGCCGACCCTTTGTAGGTCAATGGTGGTTAGTACATATTCGTATATACAACTCCATTCGGGTTGACCCAATGGCACCAACAGATGGGTATCTCGAGGTCACCACCGTAGTCAAGTTCCCATTTCTCTTCGATTTGCCCGTAGAATAACTTCATCTGCATTGTCGCCTCGTCAATGCCCTCATATCAAATACCACTGTTATGTGACGCACTCTTCTTGTCCTTCTCTTTCGTGTGAAACTTGTATCCATTGATGTCATACCCTTGCCACGTGGTGATTTTGCTGGATGGTCTGGATGCAAGCCTAGATTCTTCAGTGCTTCCGTCAGTGGGGATGTCCTGCTTTTGGATCCATGTCGTGAACTTGATCTTGTGTTGTCTATGTACCCATGCCTCCGTGCGACCGGCCGCAGTGTGGCGAATCTCGTTCAGGTGCTGCTCGACCTAGTGTTCCATCGACACTAACTCATTAAGGACGGTGTGATGGGCTTCTTGCAAGATTTCCACATCTATATCAGTGCGTACTTTCCTTCCCGTGCACCCCATACCCGTTGTTCTGCCTTCGTGCAGGTGGACGAGCAGCCCAATAGCATTTCCATCTCGGATGTATCTCGTGCAACAGTTAACGGCCTCCTCCGTTGTGTATGCCTCGATCATGGAGCCCTCTGGGTAAGCACGGTTATGGACGTATCTGCTGAGGGTGGACATGAACCGCTCATACGTTCACATCTGGTGTAAGTAGACAGGACCAAGTTCCTCTATCTGATCGACCATGTGCATCATTAGGTGTGGAATAATATCGAAGAAAGAAGGTGGCAAACACATCTCAAGCTGGCAAAGAGTCTCCGCGATAAACTCTCTTAGGGCAGGCAGCTCCGCTTCATCGATGACCTTCTGAGTGATGCGGTTAAAGAAGTAGGACATGTGTGTGATGACCATCTTCACGTACTCTAGACCGATAACCTTTATCACAATAGGAAGGAACACAGTCAGCATTATGTGGCAGTCATGGGAGTTGAAGTTGGTCATTGTCAGGTCTTTCATCGAGACTAGGCTCTTGATGTGGGAAGAGAAACCGGTCAGGATCTTTACATCACTAAGCCACTTGCAGAAAGCCCTGCTCTCATCCCGCGTCAGGTTGTAGCTCGTGCCTGGAAGGTCAACTTTATTTCCACATTGTCCCGTCGGTGTTGGGTGGATTTCGTGTCTGATGTTCTGTTTCACAAGGTCCATACGTGACTTGATACCATCTTTTGTCTTAGTCTTCATGTCAAGGAGGACCCCGATCGTGCTCTCGAAGACATTTTTCTCCAGGTGCATGCAATCGATGGCATGCGGTGTATTGATCTCCTTCTAGTATGGCAGGAACTTGAAGAAACATGACTGCTTCTTGAATGAAACCTTCACGATAGGTGCTTCCTCGTCCTCGTCATCTCGCTTTCTCTTCTTCCTTGCTTTCTTCTGCCCATCTTCGTCCTCTTTCTTCTTCTTTCCAAACTCGAAGTTAATGTCCTTCACAATGTCAAACACCTTTGGCCCATACCTCATCCTCTCCGGCTCAGTCCGTGGCTCGGCCTGGTTATCGAAGAACTGATTCATCGAAGAATGACGGTACCTGTGCCTCTTGAGGAGGAATCTTCTATGATTCATGTACACCGTCTTCTGGGATCCACTAAGATAAGTGGAGCAGGTACCATCAATGCATACTACGCAACCAATCTTCCATTTAATCTGTCCTGATAGTGAAAAATGACCAGGGTAGTCGGTGATGGTGACATGGATGATGGCTTTTAGAGTGAACTCATTCTTTAGGGATGCATCCATCATCCGGACCCCTTCCACCCATAGTTTCTGCATATCCTCCATCAACGTCTCTAGGAACACGTCTATATCGTTGCCGGGCTGCCTCGGTCCTGAGATAAGCATTGTCAGTAGAAGATACTTGCGCTTCTGACATAGGTGCGGAGGTAGGTTATATATGGTGAGGGTGACTGGCCAGGTACTGTGCGTGCTGCTGAGGTCACCGAACGGATTCATCCCATCCGTACTCAGCGCGAATCTCACATTCCTCGGCTCGTCCCCAAACTCCTTCGCGAACATGGCATCGAACTGCTTCCACTGCTTACCATCGGAGGGGTGTCGCAGCTTGCCATCGCCCTTGATACGCTCAGGTGATGCATACCAGGACATGAGCTGGGCATCCTCTGGGTTCCCGACTAGCGCACGTAGCCAGTCAATGACATGCAGGTACCACACTGACAGGGTAGGACTTTTCCTCTGTGTGTAACCCTCTTCTTCGTCCTCAATAGACGACAAATACTTTTTGTCTGTCTTCTTCTTTTTTGCCCCCCTTGACGGTCTTTCCTCATCATCCGCACGACAACCGACATTCTTCTTGTAGCGGCTCGCGCCACAGTTCGGACAACTCTGTGCATTCTCATACTTACCCTGAAATAGAATACAATGGTTAGGACATGCATGAAAATTTTGAAGCTTCATCGCTACTGGCCTGATCAGCTTCTTCGCTCGATATGTATTGACGGGCACCCTATTACCCTCTGGTAGCGTTTCACCAATGATGCGTAACATGTCATTGAAGCCTGTGTCGGTTATCCCATGGCGAGCCTTGCACATCAGCATCTGGAGGACGAAATGCAACGTCATGCAATGCTTTGGACATTCACCGCCGTCTGGGTAGAGGAGATCAATTGTTGCCTATTTCATCTCCCTGAAATTCTCTAGCCACTTTGGATTACCAAACAGAACATCGTCATGGTCCTGACGGTTAGCAATCTCCTCAAGAAGCTCTGCATCCTCGGCTGCAGTGTATCAATCATCGGGTCACCATTGTTGTCGTTCCCGGCGCCATCAGCAATAGTGTCATCTTGGAGCAGATCGGCAATAGTGATGTAGTCGCCACTCTCATCATCCATGCTCGGTCTCGCGATGGGTTGTTGGTGTCCTCCATTGCCAGACGTAACTGTGGATGTCGTCGATGAGGTTCCCCCATGTTCATTGGCGACACTCAGCTCTTTCTCGTCGTGAAAATTCCACACAATGTACTTTGGATCCTTAATGAAATCATATCGTACAAGGTGTGATTGCACCACTGCATCTTTCTGGGCAAATCGATTCTTGCAGTCATTTCATGGACAAACCATGAGCTCCCGATCCAGACTGAGGCGATGCTTCTGCGCAATGGGCATGAACTTCTTCCTCACATTTTCTAGGAAACTTAGTTCCATCCTCGATGTCTTGTACATCCACTCATCCCTGTGCTCCATAACCTTTCAAATGCACAAAAAATCAAATTAGCTTAGCATGCATGTGCGTAGCTCTATAGATCTACTATTCTCTCTCCCCCTTATCTAGATCTAGTTGAAAAAGCACAAAAATCATACAAAAAAGAGAAACCCGAGTGTTAAAGAGTAAAAGTCAACTTTTGTGGTGCCACCCTTCACCAAATCCAAGGGCAAAACCTCCCCATCATGTGTGTAGCTCTAGATCTCCTATTCTATCTCCTCTCCGTTGGATCTAGATCTGGATCTAGAGAAAAGCACCCAAATCATCAAAAAGAGAGAAAACCGAGTGTTGGAGAGTAAAAGTCAACCTTTTGCGGTGCCACACTTCACCAAATCCAAGGGCAAAACCTCCCCCCTCAAAAAATGGTCAATTTGATGGTTTTGAGCTCAAAACCATTAAAAATGGAGAAGGATATGCGGGGAAGAAGAAGCGGGGCTGCTATATTTATACTACAGGCTTAACCATGGCGGTTAACTTAATAATAACCGCCACGGTTAATGGTCTAGTAACTGTGACGATTAAGTAACATCAACCGCCACGGTTAATGCATTAATAGTGGCGGTTGTGCAATAGTAACCACCATGGTTAATGGTATTAACCATGGCGGTTATGTAAGATCAACCACCACGGTTAATGCATTAACCGTGGTGGTTGTGCAACAGTAACCGCCATGGTTAATAAGCCATTAACCGTGGCGGTCAGATTATAACAACCGCCATGGTTAATGCATTAACCGTGGCGGTTGTGACCCCCAGCCGGTGGGCTTTCCGGCCACCTATTAACCGTGACAGTTTATGTGTTTAACCGCTGTTGACGGCCTTAAGTACCAATTTTAACTGTCAACTAAACAAGGAAAAAGATCTAAATGAAACCCATAGCTAGAATTAGGGTTTATACTAACAGAATTCCACGAGTTTTGGTGAATGTCTGTTTCTGCAGGAGGTTATCAGGAAATACCAAGGAAAAGGCCACAAGTAATGTTTACATAGAGATAATTATCAACCGCACAATTTTCCGTACTCTAGAAGTGTTGGGGATATTACATCGGCATATCCCCAGGGACCATATGGGCCTACCGACCAAAAGACGACCCAGCCCGTGAGGCCTTGCGGCACGCGACTAGCCCATCATGCTCGGCAGGGACTCCGAAGAAGTCTTGCTCGCCAAGGAAGATCCTAGTAGATAGACTCGGATCCCTTTCCTTAAGGGACTGATCATAATCTGTTAGAATATGGAAATTGTAACCCTGCTCCCCGGCTATATAAGGGGAGCAGGGACCCCCTGCAAAACTAAATCTCTCAGATGATCTACGGATCTTGTAACCTAGTACTCAGATCAATCCAGCCACCAGAACACAGGACGTAGGGTATTACGGTGATTTGCTGGCCCAAACCTGTCTAAATCGCCGTGTCTAAGCTCTCTATGTTACGCTTGATCGCCGTCGCCACACCTCCGCCTACAATCTACTATCGTAGGGTACCCCCTAGGTAGACTGCGACGCATATTTCATCGACAGTTGGCGCGCTAGGTAGGGGGTGTGTGCATCGACTTCATGGCTCATCAAGCGGTTACTTTCCCGGACTCGATGGTCCTCTCGGCGACCGACACTGTTCTCCAGATCGGATCTATGTCCTGAACCATCGGATCTACTCCACGCGGCACAGACGCGTCGCCGCCCGTGCGTCGTTCCACTGCTCCAATATACCACCCACGAAAGAAGATCGACATCGACGACCTGGTCGACGCCATCGATCGCTCCAGCAGTGGTATTATGGATTGCCTCGACCTTGTGCAGGCGGCATGATGCCGACTCTCCGGCCACCACGACCGCCGACCACGCCGCCACCGGTCCCTGCCGAGGACGATGCCCGCGACGACCAGAGACTCTTGCCCTCTTCCGATGATGCCTCATGGACTTGGCAACCAGGCGGCAGTTTTCCAGCGCCAAATGCACCGAGCGATCTCCAACCAGATCCCAGCAGCTCCGATCGTGAACACTGTTGTCATTTCGACGGTCCCCAGTGACTCCGACCATGCGGTTTCCCTCGATGACACGATGTCGTTGGATTCTGCTGACGCCGCAGGGACGGAGGTCGGTGATTCCTCCGGGTCGACCGGCAGTTTGCCAAAATTCCCTCCAGCTTCGGAGGATTAGTTTTTCAAGTCTTCGCAGACAGCGTCGCCCCCGACAATGAGACAGATGCCGAACGCATCGCAAGAGAGCAACACAACACCGAGCGCGCATAGAGGCGTGAATTGGAGAGCCGCGAGCAAGAAAAGTGCGACGAGGAGCGCCGCGAGCAGGAGCGACTCACACGAGAACAACGTGAGATGGAGCAGAGGAATCTTGATCGCCCGCCACGGCGCAACCTCCAGAAGGACTTCGACAAGGTGGGTGACGTTCCGGTGTACCCGACCCCCAGCGCCAATCTAGCGGTAGCCGTCTAGGAGCTCTCCAAGCTCCCCCCACGCCCGAGATCAAAAAGATAGAAGCCCACATCATGGCAGCGGTGGTCCAGGTCAACAAGGCGGGTCCTTCGCCCGAATTCTTCGGTTAGTCCCACAGCAGGAACCATCCACGAAGCCCGCCAAGGGAGCCCAGGTGGGGATCCCCACTCCGCGACGACGAAGAACTCGATGGGCCCCGGCGTGATCGAGCACCTGCACCGCCGCGCCAAAGCCCGCCGAGGGAGCAAAGGCGAGGATCACCACCTCACCACGACGGCGAGCGTGAAAGACTCCAGCGCGACAGGTCAACACCTCCGTCGCGCCGAAGCCCCCCGAGGGAACGTCGACACAGATCACTAGGTACAATAATGACGACCTCCGCCGTGGTCGGACACTGCCACCAGCGCAAAGAGCAATCGGGGGACTACGCCCCCTCTCTGCGCGTCTCCGCACCATCCAGTGGCCTCCGAATTTCAGAGTTACGTCGGTGGAAAAGTACGATGGCAAGGAAAATCCAGAGCAATGGGCGTCCACTTACGAGATAGCCGTCTACACCGTCGGGGGAAATCAGGACGTAATGGCTAACTAGCTTCCGGTGATGTTGTCGACCTCCACCAATAGCTGGCTCCAGAAGATCCCAGAAGGCACTATCGACACCTAGGAACAACCCAAGGAAATTTTCATCAAGACGTACAAGGCCACATGTGTTCAGCCCGGGACGAGGTACGACTTAGAGAGAGTCCTTCAGAGGAGCAATGAAAGCCTCCGGGAATACATCAGGCCTTTCTTCGACAAGCGGTTGAACAACACAGAGATCTCCGACCTAGAGGCCATCGCCATCTTCTCCAACGGCCTGCAGACAGATGACCTCCGAAACAAGCTGGTGCGGAAAAGCATAACAACCATAGCAGAGCTCATGACGATCGCGAATCCCTAAGCCAATCATGTCACACCCAATTTTAAGGATAAAATTGAATATGAATAACTCATGTGTGCCCAGAGATCAATCACACACATAAGCCAACAAATCTTTAAATAGTACCATCACTGAGTGCTTATTACATAACGAATAATATTCTTAAACAAAACAGCGGAAAATAAAGATAACTCTCGCGACGAAGCTCCACTTCACAGGGAACGCCGACTGGTTGACCACTAGCCTAGTACTCCTCACGGTAGTCTTCAAAGCCATCTGAAGGGGTTGAGAAAGCAAGAGTGAGCACTTACGTACCCAGCAAGAGTATCATAGGGTTATGAAGCTCAAAAGGCTGACACTGTCTTACTGCGGTTGCTTTTAACTTGGTCATGTTTTACCAACACTTAGCTTTAGTTATGCATAGCCCACTTGATAACCACATGATATGAGTATAATAAACCACATTAATCATTAAACAACATGATCATCTACACTGTGACTTTTCCAGACCGCTCGTAACCGTGAGCACGGCTATCATGATAGATTTACACTCTGCAGAGGTTATACACTTTACCCACAAGCCATGTTACCCATATGCCCGGGATCATGACTCCCAAAACACTTCCAAGGTGAGCGGGCAGGGAACACTATGAAGTCTTTCAAAAGTCTTCCCAACATGTTGCCAGACCCTACGGACCCAAGGGCAAGGGGTATGTAAAGCCTCTACTCGATGGTACCTTTCGAAGCGGTAACCACCCTAGAACATGCCCTACAACCAGCTCGGCAATGGTGCCTTTCACGAACTGCCAACATGCTAGTACGAATCTTTATACTTGACTAAAGCCAGAGCCATTATAGCACTCGTGGTGGCATTATTATCCCAGCTTTTGCCCTACAGTGGGGTCCTATTCCATGTTGCTATAAAAACCAATTTTCTCTCATTGTTGCATATATCATTAGTCAAGATTCAATTCAGTATTCCTCATGTAAAGCATAGCAAAGCTACCCATATGCATATAAACCCATGGTGACAAGGTAAAGGATAACAAAGCTATGGTATAGATATAATAGGAATCAAATTAGACACATGCAATCATGACTAGATGAATTATGGTGAATAGGTAACAAGGATGATCCCATGTTAAACTTGCCTTGATCACAAAGCTCCTGGTGATCCTGATCTGCTGCAAAGAACTCTTGCTCACCGAAGATCTCACCGGTTGAACTCGATCAACATCACCACGCAATCATCCGAACAATCATACACGAAGCAAATAGGATATGATCAGAACATTACACCATAAACAATAAAGAGGCATTGAAAAGGTTATAAAACAGATCTATACTTTACTACGATCACAAAGACACGAGAATCACACTAATCGGATCTAAAACGAATAAGTTATAGATTAAATAGGATTTTGAAAAGGGCAAGATTAAAGCATTAGCAAAGTAATTTACTTTGATTTTCAAAAGTAATTAACATAGATGAAATCTATACTACTGGATATAGCATAAAAATACGGATCTAACGCAACTTGAACGGGTCGATTTGGATTTAAAATGAGCAAAATATAGGCATTTGAATATCAGTGGCAAAACTGTAATTAGGGTTTTTATTTAAAATCGAATTAAATCAGATCTGGAAAAGGGAATACGCTTTCCCAAGGGGAAAACGTAAAGGTCAAAGACGCTTTGGACTGCGGGTTTAGAGGTAGAAAAGCTCAGGGTCTCTTTAAAATATTTACCACCCGAAGGGGTATGCTTGATCAGAGGCCGTTGGATCCCAGATGAAGGGCTCTGATTAGATCAGGGGAGGAAGACGGTGGCGCAGAGGCCGGAACTGGGCGTGGCACGGCGGAGCACCATGGCCGACGGCCGGTGCACGGCGGCGCGAGGGGGTTAGGGCCCTACGGTGCTCGGTTTCGCAAGCCAAGCACACCGGGAGGAAGAGGATGACGCCGCGAGCTCGCCTAGGGCACTGGCGAGGCTCGAGGATGGACGAGAGGCACCAACGGCGGTGAACCGTGGCGGCGGACGCTCTGCAACGGCGGCGCGGGTACTCCAGTGCACAAAAGAGAGGGAAACAGAGGGGATGGGTGTTCCGCACGCGCGTGAGGCGAGTGCAATGCTCGGAGGGGTTTGAGGATGGCCGAGGACGGCTGGCCTCGACGAACAGCGGCGGCGGAATCTCGGTGCATGACGACGAGGTCCGACAGAGCCCAACTGAGGGGGAAAAGAGAGAGAGGGGACGTTCGGAAGCTTCGCGAAGAAGGTGCGGGGCTCTGGGAGGCTTACCGTGGTCGGGAACGCTCGGAACAGCGGCGGCGCGCTGGCGGATCGCGACGACGCTACGGCGGCTGCAGAGCGAGGCACGGTGAGGCGAGGGCTCTAGGTTAGATGGGAAGAGGCGGCACGAGGTCAGCTCTATTTAAAGGACCGTGGGACGGAGTCCCGTGTGGACCCGAGCGCGGGGAAACCGCGTCGGCGGTTACGCGCGCGGCGCGGCGCGGCGTCGCGGCATCGCGGCGAGAGTCTGAGGCAGACTCGGGAGGAAGAAAGGGGGCGCTGATGTGTGGGACCGGTGTGTCAGCGAAAGACAGAGAGAGGGGGAGAGAAAGAAAGGCCGCGGGCGAGCTGGGCCGCAGGGAGGGGTTGGGCCGCGGTGAAGAGAAAGGAGAGGGGGAAGAGCAGGCCGGGATTGGGCTCTCGGGCTGAATGAGTGAGAGAGAGAGTTTTTATTTTCTTTTTCTTTTCCTTTTTGATTTTTGCAAATTGATTTGCAAAATGGATTTGAAATCATTTTCTAGGGTTTTGCAACTTCAAACAATACAAGAAAAATGCAGGGCATGCAATGCTCACACATGTTGGACCTAACATGGTATTTATTTTATTTATTTAATTAATTCTATGCTTCACAAAAATACATGAATTAAATCAAATTTAACTCAAATTCAACCCTAATTTACTATTCAAATTTTAGGGTGTTACAAATCTACCCCCCTTAAAAGAATCTCGACCCGAGATTCACAGATTTTACTTACTTAAAGAGTTGAGGGTAGGTTTTTCTTAGATCCTCCTCTCTTTCCCAAGTGGCCTCTTCTTCTGTATAACGATTCCACTGCACCTTGCACATCTTGATGACCTTACTCCTTGTGATTCTTTCAGCTGTTTCCAAAATCTTGACTGGGTATTCCTCATAGGTCAAATCTTCCTTAACTGTAAGTTCTTCCAACGGTAACTGTTCTTCGGGTACTCGCAAACACTTCTTGAGTTGAGATACGTGGAACACATCGTGAACTCCTGACAAACTTTCCGGTAACTCTAACCGATAAGCAACTTCTCCATGTCTCTCAAGAATCTTGAACGGGCCAATATATCTGGGTGCTATCTTTCCTTTCATATTGAACCGTTTCACACTTCTCATAGGTGACACTTTCAAGTAAACATAATCACCTACCTCAAAAGACAAATCTCTTCTTCGGTTATCAGCGTAACTCTTCTGTCGTGACTGTGCTATCTTCAGATTATCTCTGATTACTCGGACTTGTTCTTCTGCATTTCTTAGAACATCTGGTCCAAACACTTGGGTTTTCTCCCGTTTGATTCTAGAACAACGGAGTTCTACACTTCCCAAAGCTTCAAACGGTGCCATCTTAAGACTTTCCTGATAACTGTTGTTATATGAGAATTCAGCATAGGGCAAACTCTTGTCCCAACTTGTACCATACTGCAAGGCACAAGCTCTCAACATATCTTCTAGCACTTGATTAGTTCTTTCTGTCTGTCCATCTGTCTGAGGGTGATAAGCTGAGCTGAAATTCAACACTGTTCCAAGGGACTCATGCACTTTCCTCCAAAAGTGTGAAGTGAACTGGGTTCCTCTATCTGACACGATCTTCTTTGGAACTCCATGCTAGCATACTATTCTTTCCATATATAACTCCGCTAACTGTGCTCCCGTATAAGTGGTTCGAACTGGCAAGAAGTGAGCTACCTTAGTCAAGCGATTAACTATGACCCAGATTGAGTCATAACTTTTCTGAGTACGCGGTAACCCAACTATGAAATCCATACCAACTTCATCCCACTTCCATTCAGGTATTTTCATCAGTTGCAACAGTCCAGCAGGTCTCTGATGTTCTGCTTTAACCCTCTGACATGTATCACATATTGCTACATATTCTGCCACGTCACGTTTCAATCCAACCCACCAGTACTTCACCTTAAGATCTAGGTACATCTTAGTGCTTCCAGGATGAATTGAGTAGGTTGACTCATGAGCTTCTCGCAGAATCGTCTGTCGGATAGACTTGATGTCGGGGACATAGATCCTCTTTCCATACCACAAAGTACCATTATCATCTAACCAAAATCCTGGTGACTTTCCTTCCTTCAAGTTCTCAACTATCAACTGCAGATTCTTATCCTGCAACTGACCTTCACGAATCTCCTTCTCTAGTGTAGGCTCCACTACCATCTCCATAGCTGTTGACACCGTTTTTCGACACGTGCCAAATGGGTTGAAGCTTGACTCGTCAATGACCGTTCTCCATCGGCATCGGTGAAATATGAGCCGATATTGCCGATGGAGGAATGCTGCAAAAGGGCAAGTGTGTTGCCGATTGAAGCTGGATGATCTTTGCCGACAAAGGTTAATTGGCGGTCTTGCTGATTGCCGATGAGCTGCTATTGCCGATTGCCGATAAGGGCTTGTTGCCGATTGCCGACGAAGGCTCGTTTCCGATTGCCGATGGAAGATAGTTGTCGTTTGCCGATGAGGGTTCATTGCTGATTGCCAACGAAGGGATACTGCTAATCGGGAAAGTGTTGCCGATGCCAATGAGCGTAACATAGCGCTTGGTGGCAGCCGAAGGTTACCGATGGTCCAAAGAAAGAAGGTGCAGATTAAAGGGATCTGCCGATGGAAAGTTTCCATCGAGAAGAAGTATAAGGAAACTGGTGTTTTATACCAGTATTATTATAGTAGTTTGAGTCCGACTCTTGCATGAGTCGTTTATTTTCCTTTAAAATAGGTGTGTTTGTTTAGGGAATAAATATTGTTATCCGGCTCCTGCGCGAGTCAGTTTCCTTTAAAGTAGGAGTTTGTTTTAGGAAGGATGTGCGTCGTGTCATTGTACAACTCTCCATGCGGGAGTATAAATATGTGCCTAAGGGCTATGGAATAATCAATCCAATTCAAAACAAATCAATTCTACTTTTTATCCTATTTACCTTTCCAACAATTTATCCTTTACTGCATTAGTTGTAGTTTATCAACGAGTTCTTCAAGCTTTCGGCGGGCTGCATCACCTTGATCTCCGTCAAAATCCTTGCTAGTTCCGCGTGGGAGTACCTCTAGGCTTTGGCAATCCGGGCGCATCGTTGTTTGCCTCGTCTAGCTCTGCTCTAGTTATCCGTGATCAATCTGAGCCTTGACGTCCGGGTGCATCGCTGTCGTCTCGTTCAGTTTGTCATAGTTATCATCCTTGTCGATTGATTGGTCAAATCGACTGGCACGCCCTCGACATCGAGCTTTGGGTAATAGGCCGAGGTGTTCGCAGATCTGACGCTTTTTGTGTCAACACCTCTTTTGGCACGCCCAGTGGGACCTGATTATACAAATCTACACATCCGGCATGGCTGATCACGCCGATGTTAATCAGAGGAATGTCATCGAAGTGTCTGAGGCCGATCTGAAAGATGATCAGAAGCAGGCCATGGAGCGGGCTATGGAGGAATACAGGCAGCTGTATCTCAAATCCTTCAGCCTCAGCAGGAGCGGCGAAGCAATTCAGAAGCAAGATCCGCCGTTGCCACGGCAGGTCACATACGACGCCAACCCTGGTAAAATACAAGAGATGGTTAATGCCGCTGTCAGTCAAGCTTTAATTAACCACTCTAGCGTGCTGTCCAATACTGTCTACAATGTCGTCGCACAAACATTCAAAGAAGGACATGCACCGCGATATGCCGGTCCAGCGTACCATCAACCTGGATTGGCGTCTGCAAGCCCATCGGCGGCCCAAATGGCGTCTTCCACCCCTGTGGAACCGTCTGCCGATGTGGCTACATCACCAAGACCGAACGTTGGCGACACTACCAAGTCCAATGCAGATCCAGCCGCGTCGGCAACTTCAGGACCAGCCCCCGCTAACTGGTGGGGATACGGTATGCCTCCAAATCTATATGCTGGCTCTAATCTGGTACAGGGAGACGGTTCAGCCTGGAAGAACTCTACGGCATCGGCAGCACAGCCACAGCCGATGGCTCATATGATGCACAACTCTACACCTGCTCCAACCATACAAGTGTCATCAGACGATCTCCAAGTAATCCCCAAGATACCTCTGATGCCACCATCGGCAAGCTCTGTGCCGATGCAGCACGTTATAACCACCGGCAGTCAATCTCTGGCGGCAAACTCTCAAGCTAGAGCTCCGTATCCCCAAGGTAATCTGGTGATCAATTGCTCTAGAATTCAAGAGACGGCTGCTCCGGTCAGCTATCAACCATCGGCAAGTCATATGTCGATGCCTTATAATCTTGGATGGGTCAATCAACCACCAGCTCAGCAGCCTGGCGCGCCGATGTGTTATTATGGAGGCCCAGCTTACATCCAAGGTGGATCATCGGTATAACAACCGATGAATGTGACAGTTCAGCCGACTCCGCCAAGTATGCCAAATCATCCATCGGTAAGTCAACCGATGCATAGCGTGCAGATGACTGATGCTGCGCCTGCAACAACTGCATATCTTCAAGGGGCGCATCAGCCGACTCCGCCAAGCATGCCAATCTACCCATCGGTAAGTCAGCCGATGCATAGCGTCCAGATGACTGGTGCTGCGCCCACGACTACTGCACATCTCCAAGAGGCGTGTCAGCCGACTCCACCAGTCGATAATCAGCCAATGAGTCGGCAGGAGCAGGATGCGTATTGGGTCGGCAAGATTGCCGAAGTCATGAAGGAGCAATTCGGTATCAAACCCAAGGTCAACACATACTCCTATCGGACCCCGTACCCGCCTGCATATGACTTGATTCCTCTTCCAAATCGGTACAAGGTGCCCGATTTTACTAAGTTCTCCGGCCAAGACGACATGTCAACGATGGAGCACATCAACCGCTTCACTATCCAGTGCGGGGAGGCTGCCAGCAGGGAGGAATTAAGGGTGAGACTGTTCTCTTCATCATTGTCTAGATCGGCATTCACATGGTTCATATCATTGCCTCCAAATTCTGTAATTACATGGGCCGATCTGGAGAGGCAATTTCACAAATACTTCTTTGCTGGTATACACGAAAAGAAGCTTACCGATTTGGTCAAAATGAGACAGCGCAACGACGAATCGGTAGAAAGTTTTGTGCAGAGGCTGCGGGATGTGAAGAACAAGTGCTACAGTCTGGTGCTTGATGATCGGCAACTGGCAGACTTGGCCTTCCAAGGGTTACTGCCGCACATCAAGGACAAGTACGCGTCCCAGGAGTTTGATAGCCTAAGTCACCTGGTGCAGAGGATTGCCGATCAAGATGTCAAAGCCTTTGAGCCCAGGAAGACTTGGAACAAGAAGGTGACCTTCATCGGGAAAGAAGAAGACTCTGGATCGGATGAAGAGCTGAATGTCGATGCGGCCGAATGGGTGAAGGATAAGAAGCCTGTGTCTTGTCCGTTCGGCCAAAAAGAAACAGAAAAGTTCACCTTTGACATCACCAAGGCCGATAGGATGTTTGACCTATTGCTGCAAGAGGGGCGAATCAAGTTGGCGCCCAATGAAGTGATTCCATCGGCCAAAGAGCTCAAGAAGATTAGGTACTGCAAGTGGCATAATGCAACCTCACACAGTACCAATGACTGCAAGGTATTCAGGCCGCAGTTAAAGTCAGAGATCGAGTCTGGGCGTATCAAGTTTGAAAACTCTAAAGTCCAGAAACCGATGAAGATAGATCAGCACCCGTTCCCAAACAACATGGTGGAGATCGGTGAAAAGACCAGAGTACTGACATCGGAAGCTGCCAGAAGGAGCTCATCGGTAGACCCTGACTACCAAGTGCTTAAGCACGATGCAAGGAGGTTTGCCGATGATAGAAAGGGTAAAAAGGTTGCCGATGAAGGTAACAGCGCCAACAGGGCTCCTGGAGTGGTGATTACTCACAAACAGCCAAGGCAATATCATCGGCAATCACGTGAAGAACAGTATCGGCAAGAAGAGGAGGAGCATCGGGAATGGCTTCGGCATAAGGACCACTGGAGGTGCCCCTTCTTTGTTCATTGCTGGGAAGAAGGCATCAAGCTGCCCACTGCCGATAACTGTCCAGAATGCAATGGGTACTACGCAGCCGATCGATCAGGTAAGCGACCTTGTTTTGATGATCAGGCACCCAGGTACGCCAGGCCGCTCAGAGAAGACAAATCGGCACATGACCGACTGGGGAGCAAGCTCAGTGCCCATGATCGGCTTGGCAGGCGCGTTGACCAGAGGGAGCTGGAGGAGATGGCCAATGCTAAAGTGCCCGATGAGGAGAGATTCTCCAGAGATCCCAACATCGGAAGAAGTGCCGATGAAAGCAGGGGAAAGCAGCACCAGCCCGTCTGGAACACCAAGCTTCCTCCATGGTGCCCTAAGGGTTTGACTAAGACCCAGAAGAGGAGGATTCAGCACCAGCGCCGCGACGACCTATATGACAGTGCAGAACCCTCGGAAGAGAAGCAATGGAGGCCGAAGCGTAAGGACAGGGGCCCATCGGCAGATATAAACATGGTTGTCATGTTGCCGATGGAGTTCATGGTGCCCGTCAGTGATGATGAAGAGGCTGCCGATATGGCACAATTGGTGCTGGATCCGATGACGGCCATCTTCGAAAAGCCTGCCGAAGATGAGAGGCAGCACTTAAGGGCTCTGTTTGTCAAAGGCAAAGTGGATGGTCAGCCGATGACCAAGATGCTAGTGGATGGTGGCACATCGATCAACATAATGCCCTATGTCGTGTTCAGGAAGCTTGGCAAAGGCGATCGGGATTTGGTCGAGACTGACATGAAGCTCAAGGACTTCGAAGGCAACATGTCAATCGCCATGGGGGCCGTGTGTGTTGACTTAACCATCGGCAGTAAGACTTTGCCGACAACGTTTTTTGTAATCAGCGGCAAAGGCACTTACAATTTGCTCCTCGGAAGGGACTGGATCCATGCTAATTGCTGCATTCCTTCTACTATGCATCAGAGCCTAGTACAGTGGATCGGGGACAAAATCGAAGTCGTCCGCGGCGAAGCCCCATCTACTGTTGCATCGGCAGAGTTAGACACTTATGAACAGACCAGGTGTATATCTGGTGAAGCCTGGGATAAAGAGTTCCTCAAAGTTGCCGATTACCGCATCAAACCGATCCAAGCAGTCGGTCCAGAGGAGGAGTCTTAATGGATCAGTTCGCCGATGACGGAAAGCTGGGGCAGGGCTTCACGTCTGCCGATGATTTGCTCGAGGTTGACATCGGCGATGGTAGTAAACCTAGGCCTACTTTTATTAGTGCTAAGTTAGATTCCCAATGTAAGCAGCAGTTAATTGATTTATTAAAAGAGAATAAAGATTGTTTCGCTTGGGATTATACAGACATGCCTGGTTTAGACTGATCGATAGTTGAACATCGGTTACCCATCAAGTCTGGTTTTCAGCCACATCGGCAGCCGGCACGCCGATGCAATCCTACTATCTTACCCAATATTAAGGCTGAGATTACTAAGTTGATCGAGGTTGGATTTATTCGGCAATGCCGATATGCCGATTGGATTTCTAATGTGGTTCCTGTGTATAAAAAGAATGGAAAACTTCGTGTTTGCATTGATTTCAGGAATCTGAAGAAGGCTACGCCGATGGATGGCTATCCGATGCCTGTTGTCGATCTGCTATTCGATGTTGCTGCTGGACATCAAATTATTAGCTTCATGGATGGTAATGCTAGGTACAATCAAATATTCATGGCTGAAGAAGACATATCCAAGACTGCTTTCCGATGTCCAGGTCACGTCGGCTTGTTTGAGTGGGTAGTCATGACTTTTGGCTTGAAGAATGCCGGTGCTACTTATCAGAGGGCGATGAATTTTATCTTTCATAAGTACATCGGCACAATTGTTGAGATCTACATCGATGTTGTGGTAGTTAAGTCTGGAGACTTCAAGAAGCATCTTGCTGATTTGTGGAAAATATTGGAGTGCACGAGGGAGCATGGGTTGAAGATGAATCCTAACAAGTGTGCGTTTGGCGTATCGGCAGGGCAGTTTCTGGGCTTCATGGTGCATCAGAGAGGCATTGAAATCGGCAGAAAATCTATTGATGCAATTAACAAGGTAGTTGCCCCCACAAACAAGACTGAGTTGCAGTCTCTCATCGGCAATATTAATTTCATTAGAAGATTTATATCCAATCTGTCTGGTAAGATTAAATCTTTCAGTCCTCTGTTAAAGTTGAAAGCCGATCAAGAGTTTATATGGAGAGAGGAGCAGCAGATAGCCTTAGAAGAAATTAAAAGATATTTGGTAAATCCTCCAGTCTTGGTTCCACCTCAGCACGGGAAGCCTTTCAGATTATATTTGTCTGCCGATGATGGTGTTATCGGATCAGCCTTAATTCAAGAGTTTGAGGGGAAGGAGCATGTAATATATTACCTGAGCAGAAGATTGGTGGATGCTGAAACCAGGTATTCGGCCATAGAAAGATTGTGTTTATGTTTATACTTCTCTTGCATTAAATTAAGACACTATTTACTGTCGGCCGAATGCACTGTTGTCTGCAAAGATGATGTGGTTAAGTACATGCTGTCAATGCCGATTTTGAGTGGACGGATTGGTAAGTGGATTTTGGCACTCTCGGAGTTTGACCTAAGGTATGAATCGGCAAAGGCTGTTAAGGGTCAGGTGATGGCCGATTTCGTCACCCAGCACTGCAACATGGTGAGCTTTGTTGAGATTGCTCCTTGGGCTCTATTCTTTGATGGGTCTATATGTAAGGATGGAGCAGGTATCGGTATTCTGTTGATTTCACCCGAGGACTGAGGTATGAGATTTCATTGCCGATTGTTGCTACTTCGACAAACAATCAGGCTGAGTACCAGGCTTTGCTTAAGGGGTTGGAACTACTCAGGGAGGTACATGCCGATGCTGTTGAAATCTTCGGTGATTCCATGCTGGTGATTAATCAGTTGATCGGAATATATGAATGCCGAAGTGAAGCGCTAATTGCAGCCCATGAGCGGTGTTTGCAGTTATTAAAGGAGTTCAAAGAATACCGCCTTGAGCACATTCCAAGGTTGCATAATGAAGAGGCCAATCGGTTGGCACAGAATGCCTCAGGATATCAGCCGATTCAGGAAGTCACGACATCGGTAACGGTTGCCGATGACTGGAGAAAGGGGATTGCCGGTTACTTGAGGGATCCATCCAGAAAAGTTGAAAGGCATCTAAAGTTCCAAGCTACTAAGTATGTGCTCCTTGATGATGAGTTGTATTATCGGACAATCGATGGGGTTTTACTTAGATGTCTTGGCAAAGAGGAATCAAAAGAGTTGATGGGTGAGATTCATGAAGGTGTATGTGGAGCACATCAATCGGCATTCAAAATGAAGTGGATGATTAGGCGGAATGGATATTATTGGCCGACAGTCCTTGAGGACTGCTTCAATTATTTCAAAGGGTGCCAGGACTGCCAGAAGTTTGGTAATGTGCAAAGGGCACCTGCATTGGCAATGAATCCTATAATTAAGCCTTGGCCGTTCAGAGGATGGGCTATTGATCTCATCAGCTAGATTTATCCACCATCGGACAAGGGGCACAAATTCATACTTGTTGCTACGATTACTTTACCAAATGGGTTGAGGAAATCTCGTTGAAGAAGGTCACATCGGCAAACATGGTGGATTTCGTTAAGGAACACATCGTTTACCGATTTGGTATTCCTCAGACCATTACTACCGATCAAGGGACCATGTTCACATCGGGAGAGGTTGATGACTTTGCTGCTAGCATGGGTTTCAAGGTGTTAAATTCTTCTCCTTATTATGCTCAAGCTAATGGTCAGGCTGAAGCAACTAATAAGGGAGTTATTAAGCTTATAAAGCGCAAGATTGAAGAAAACCCCAGAAGGTGGCATATGGTATTAAACGAAGCCTTATGGTCGTATCGGATGGCTTATCATGGTGCAACCAAGGTCTCGCCGTATCAGTTGGTTTATGGACACGATGCTGTCCTACCTTGGGAAATTAAAACTGGTTCTAGGCGATTATCTTTTCAGGATCAGTTGACAACCGATGATTATATTACTCTGATGAAGGATGAGTTAGAAGATTTGGCAAGTCATCGGTTGAGGGCATTAATCAGTATTGAAGAGAAGAAGAGGGTTGCCCGATGGTATGCCAAGAAAGTAAAAGTAAAGGAATTTGCCGATGGCAATTTGGTTTGGAAGTTGATTTTACCGATTGGGGCTAAGAGCTCTAAGTTTGGAAAGTGGTCCCCTAATTGGGAGGGTCCTTATCGGATAAAACAGTCTGCTCCTGGTAATGTGTACATTTTGGAAACCCTCGAGGGAGTGGCATTTTCTAGGGCAATCAACGGTAAATACTTAAAGAGGTATTACCCTAGCATATGGGTGGATGCATAATGCTCAGTCAAATGCCGATGAAAAGAAAACTTATGAAAACATCGGTAAAAACAAACTAATGTTATATTACAAGACAAGATCAAGTGTCAGGTTATATCCTTGCCGATACAACAGAAATTAGAGTAAGGAGTGGATGACTGTTATCGCACGCAGGCGAATCTGATCTATTTCATCCAACTCCTTGGCGTCGGCATCGGCGGAACCCTCAACCGGCTTGACTTTCTTCTTCCATAGGATGGCTTGACGGGCATTATGATCTCTTTCTTGTTGTAAAGCCCCGATGGAGTCGGACAGTTGGGTCCTTTGTTGGTTGGTAGCCGTTAGATCCGCTTCAACCTTTTGCAGCTCCGCCAGCAGCTCCTCCTTTGCCAACAGTCGATGGATTTCCTGGTCAAGGTTGCCGATGGAAACTTTGGCTTGACCAATGCTTCTGTGCTTCTCATCGGCAAGGTGTTTGAATTTAAGTTTCTCATCCTCGCTTTTAGCTTGGGCCGCTCTATCAGCAATGCGACGCATAAGCCTCTGGTACTGGATTTGTTTGACGTCAATGGAAGCTGCTTGGAGGATGGTTTCTGCTTGCATCGGCGGAAAGATGGGTTTGGATATCTTTGAATATGATCCTTGCCGCCGATGAGTCATGGACGAGTTGAGAGGTATCTTGTAGCAGCAGGGAGAGCAATTCTTCAAGTTTGGACTTGATTGCTGCCGATAGAGCTGGGGTGAGCTTTCCTCTTCATCGTCATCGGGGACGTCAACGGCAAAGGAAAACAGACTGTCTGCTTGGAGGCGGCCTTGGCGCTCATCTTCGTCTTGAAGGTTCAGGCTGTAAGAGAAGAGGCTGTTTGGAGAATCTTGGGCCTGAAAACAGAGGTTAAGATATGTCGATTGTAAAACTATAAGCTTTTTAAAGTAATCAACTTACCGTTTTGAAGCGGATCTCCTGCCTGGGACTTGGCATACTGGACGGTCCGGCTTCATCTTGAGCATCGGCGGCAGATGCCGATGACTGAGCTCTTGTTGGAGAGGCAGTCGATGCCGCTTGGTACCAGTATAGTTGTAACCGGCGTCACTTCCGATGTAGTGGCAGCTCCTCGTGGCGGTTCCATTCGGACATCGGGGACTTGGGTCGACGGTACCGATGCCGATGTCGTTGCTGGTGCGGAAGGTTGAATGGTTCCTTCGCCGGGTAGTCTGGCTGGCGATGCCGATGCCGATGCTACCTCTGCTGCTACGGTGGGAGTTGTTTCTTCATTCAGTATGGCTGGTGTCGATGCCGATGCCGTCTCGGTCATTGCAGCAGCTACTATCTCCTGGCCGGGGGCATCATCCATCGGTTGTTCAGGCACAGAAGCCGATGGAGGTTCTGCCGATGACGCGCCGACAGGTGATGCGACTGGGACCGGAAGCAGTCTTACTGGCGACGCATCGGCAGCTGGTGGTGCAGATGGAGCCGATGGTGGAGGAGAAGCCAGCCTCAAGCGCCTCTTCTTCGTCGGCGCAGCACGGGGGGAGCCAACCCGCTTGGATGAGGACTGGGGGGCATCGGCAACAGGGCTAGAAGTCATTTGTATTCTGGAAGCAGATGCCGATGACCATACTGCCTGAAAATACAAAGCGAGTTATGCAAGATAAATGTTGCCGATGAAACAGCATGTGATCAGTACAAGTAAAGATGAGTTTACTGCATAAGTTTGCGTGAAGGCAATGGCGGCAGCCGATGTAGCCTGAGTTGTTGTAGGCATCGGCGTAGGTACCTGTTGAGGCGTGAAGGCAGCCAACGTCGGAGCTTTGTTACCGATGATCGATATAGGGCCCATCATCCGAAGATTGAAGGGTCTACCGCTGTTGCTCATTGTGGGGACTGGATCATCGGCCTGTCGAATACAAAGGTGCAGAGAAGTGTGATGATACCGATGACAAATAAAATAATGGAAGTACATCGGATAGCAAACTTACTGCGTCGTCGGGGATGAGGTAATCGGCGTCGATCAAGTGCCGATAATAGTGCGAAGACTTGGCGAGTAATTGGCACTTCCATTCTTGCCACCAAGACTTGAACTCGTTGGTGATGAAGGAGGTTGGCGACCAGGAGGACAAATCAAGATCTGACAGATCGGCATCGGCAGGGAGGCTGATGACTTTATTCCAATCCAAGCTGCTGGAGATTGCTTGCCTGGGTCTTACTACCCTGGAGAAGCACAACTTGATCGGCAGTTGGCCAAATGCCAGTTGTCTCGCCGCTGCCGATGGATAGTAGAACTCGTACGATGGTGGGGCATTCTTCCCAGATCCAAAGATATTTACAGGGAGAGCTCGGGGAGTGATGCTGGCCCTCATAATTGCTTGGTTCTCAGGCAAGCTCATATCAGTCAAGTTGAACAGCAGTGGGAGCTGGTTCTGTTCATCAAGATACGGCCACCAAGTCCGTTCTGAGGAGGGAAGTCCGTTGTAGAACCTCTGGAAAAAGTAGCCGAAGTGCTCTACATCGGCATCGGTACCCGACAGCATTATGACGGCCTCTCCAAAGTTAAGCAGAGCTCGAGTTGCCGATTCATCATCATCATATCGGTAATCTTCTGATATGTCCCTCGGAAATTGTTGGGCAAATAGGTCAAAGCCGAGGGCCTTGTGCATTTGTGCATTCAACCAGAGGTTAATGAACCACTAGGGGCCTCCGAGATTGCCGATGGGCTCTCCTAGCAGTAGCTTTTTGGATACTTGATGAAGCAATCGGTAAACCGATCCGAGGAGATACCTGCCCAAAGGGAGCCTTGTGTCGTTGGCAAGCAGTTCGGCCGCAGGGAGGTGCATGGTGGTCGGGCCGATAGTCTTACCACAGAAGACAAACTTTTCCAACCACATGTTTAAGAAGATAGCATGCTCCCATTGGGTTACCGATCCGGTTTTCTGATGTTCCTGAATATAACCTGTCCAACCGCCGATGCTACGGGTGTTTACCTTGTACTCAGGTTTTCTGTTGAAGAGGCTAAGCGTATCGGCAGAAGTGATATCCAAGCCGGTCAGCATGTAGACATCGGCAAGGGTGGGAGTAGTTGGTCCATGCCTGAAGAGGAAGGCATTCATGCTATCGGACCAGTAGTATGAAGCTGCTATCATTAAGTTTTTGTTCCTTTCTGCATTGGCAATTGAAAGCCTAATGCATTGATCTAAGTTACGCTCCTGCCAGTACACCTGCTGTGACCTGGCTAATCTCAAGAACCAGTTCTTCCATCCTTTAGTGTGCTTGGGCCATGAGCGGAATGTATCCTTCCACAATCCTAAACCAAAGCTCTCAGATCTAAACGAAATCCGGTTGGTTTCTGCGTTGATGATGGAGGTGGGGTCTGGATTGCCCATTGGGCCTAAGCAGCTCAGGTTGGAACCAGCGAGAGGGATGATCACTTTATTGTACAGTTCCTAGGGTTCGAAGAAAAAGGGACGAATCAAAAAGAAGAATGGGGATAAAAACCAGGTTTTTGCGGAGAAAAGAACTGTGCAGAGAGGTTGGATTGGATGGGAAATGAATCTTACCTTCGGGATGTCAACTTGGATCACCATTTGGAGCCGGAGAGATGCTTGATTCGTCCTTGGAGTGCGAAGAAGTACTGTTGCTCGAGCCTGTGTTCTTCAGGGCAGCCGGAGGTTGAAGACGAAAGCAGGAAGGTGAAAGTAAAAATGGGCTCGGGTAAAAAGGCAGTGTGGATCCCGGTAACTTTTATAATCCTGTTCAGGGGCATTTTGGGGTTCTGTTCCACACTGTGCAGGAATGTAGAGAGGCCCGCGGTAGATACGCGCGGTGATCGAGGTGGTCTGTAACTGTTCATGCTACAATCGAGGGATTTTATTATTAAATTGCAGTTCCACATGCGGGGATCGAGGAAACCGTACGCTTATCTCGGGGGTAACGGCTACAACAATGGCTACAGTGGAGAGAATTTCGGCACGTAAAGTTATACGCTCCGAAACTGGGGGGCATGTGTTGACACCGTTTTTCGACACGTGTCAAATGGGTTGAAGCTTGACTGGTCAATGACCGTTCTCCATCGGCATCGGTGAAATATGAGCCAATATTGCCGATGGAGGAATGCTGCAAAAGGGCAAGTGTGTTGCCGATGGAAGCTGGATGATCTTTGCCTACAAAGGTTAATTGGCGGTCTTGCCGATTGCCGATGAGCTGCTATTGCCAATTGCCGATAAGGGCTTGTTGCCGATTGCCGACGAAGGCTCGTTTCCGATTGCCGATGGAAGATAGTTGTCGGTTGCCGATGAGGGTTCATTGCTGATTGCCAACGAAGGGATACTGCTAATCGGGAAAGTGTTGCCGATGCCAATGAGCGTAACATAGCGCTTGGTGGCAGCCGAAGGTTACCGATGGTCCAAAGAAAGAAGGTGCAGATTAAAGGGATCTGCCGATGGAAAGTTTCCATCGAGAAGAAGTATAAGGAAACTGGTGTTTTATACCAGTATTATTATAGTAGTTTGAGTCTGACTCTTGCATGAGTCGTTTATTTTCCTTTAAAATAGGTGTGTTTGTTTAGGGAATAAATATTGTTATCCGGCTCCTGCGCGAGTCAGTTTCCTTTAAAGTAGGAGTTTGTTTTAGGAAGGATGTGCGTCGTGTCATTGTACAACTCTCCATGCGGGAGTATAAATATGTGCCTAAGGGCTATGGAATAATCAATCCAATTCAAAACAAATCAATTCTACTTTTTATCCTATTTACCTTTCCAGCAATTTATCCTTTACTGCATTAGTTGTAGTTTATCAACGAGTTCTTCAAGCTTTCGACGGGCTGCATCACCTTGATCTCCGTCAAAATCCTTGCTAGTTCCGCGTGGGAGTACCTCTAGGCTTTGGCAATCCGGGCGCATCGCTGTTTGCCTCGTCTAGCTCTGCTCTAGTTATCCGTGATCAATTGAGCCTTGACGTCCAGGTGCATCGCTGTCGTCTCGTTCAGTTTGTCATAGTTATCATCCTTGTCGATTGATTGGTCAAATCGACTGGCACACCCTCGACATCGAGCTTTGGGTAATAGCCCGAGGTGTTCGCAGATCTGACGCTTTTTGTGTCAACAATAGCATTAGCACAATGCTCAAGTTGAGATGCTCAAGTTCAACACACAACTCTTCAGGCATAGGTATTGTCCGAATCTCATTAGCATAACTTTTCCTGCTAAGAGCATCGGCCACAACATTGGCTTTACCAGGATGATAGTGAACATCTAGATCATAATCCTTGATCAGCTCCAACCAACGGCGTTGCCTCAAATTCAGATCTGATTGAGTAAAGATATACTTCAAGCTCTTATGGTCAGTGTAGATGTCACACTTATGACCAATAAGATAATGTCTCCATATCTTCAATGCATGAACCACAGCTGCTAACTCCAAGTCATGAGTCGGATAATTTAACTCATGCTTCCTTAGTTGCCGCGAAGCATACGCAACAACTCTTCCCTCTTGCATAAGCACACAACCAAAAACCAAGACGAGAGCATCGCAATAAATAGAGAACTTCTGACTCAAGTCTGGCAAGGTCAACACAGGCGCTGTAGTCAATCTCTTTTTCAATTCTTCAAAGTTAGCGTGACACTTCTCTGACCAGACAAACTTGGCATCCTTCTCAAGCAACGCGGTCATAGGTTTAGCTAGCTTAGAGAATCCTTCAATGAATCTTCTATAGTATCCAGCTAAACCGAGAAAACTACGAATCTCACTGACATTGGTTGGGGGTTTCCAATTCAGTACATCTTCCACCTTACTAGGATCAACTGATATACCTCCATTAGACACAACATGGCAAGAAAGGAAACTTCTTTCAACCAGAACTCACACTTACTTCTTTTGGCATACAACTGGTGTTCTCGAAGCTTCTGTAATACCAGTCTTAAGTGTTTCAGCATGTTCATCATCGTTCTTGGAGTAGATCAGAATATCATCAATGAATACACCACAAATTATCCAGATATTCCATAAAGACCTTGTTCATCAAATACATGAAGTATGCGGGTGCATTGGTAAGACGAATGACATCACCGTATATTCATACAACCCATACCTCGTAGTGAATGCTGTCTTGGGAATATTGACGGCACGGATCTTCAACTGATGATAACTAGACCGAAGATCAATCTTGGAGAACACACAAGCACCCTTCAACTGATCAAACAAATCATCGATTCTGGACAAAGGATACTTGTTCTTGATAGTGACCTCATTGAGTGACCGATAATCAACACACATCCTCTGACTGCCATCCTTCTTGTCAACAAAGATAACCGGTGCACCCCAAGGTGAAGAACTGGGACGAATAAAACCTTTATCCGACAACTCTTTAATTTGTTTCTTAAGTTCTTCTAATTCTTTTATTCCCATCCTATATGGTCTTTTAGCTATAGGTGCAGTTCCAGGTATAACTCAATTATAAATTCAATGTCACGATCGGGAGGCATACCTGGCAAATCTTCCGGGAATACATCTGGAAATTCATCCACAACCCTATCTGCTGGGTTGTCATTCTCCTCAAGCTGATTGACGGCGGCTGTCGGTGGAGGTTCCATAATCACATCAACACTAATCCTACTTCCTGTAGGTGTAGACAGCTCAACTATCTTCTTATCACACTTGATCACTGCGCTATATTTCTCCATCCAATCTAATCCCAAAATGACATCGATTCCAGCGGTTCTCAATACTGTAAGTCTAGCTTTGAAGTCTATTCCTTTAGAGCAACAGTAACCGATGGACAATAACAATCGGTTTTATAACCCCACCCGGTGAATTTACGATTATAGGATTTTGCATTGCTAACATAGATATTCCATGCATTCTAACAAAAGCTTGCGATATGAAAGAATGCGATGCTCCAGAAACAAAAAGAACAGAAGCGGGGATGGAGTTGACTTGGAACGTACCCATCATCACTTCTGGCGCTTCCTGAGCTGCTTCCGTGGAGACATGGTTCACACTCCTTCCATGGGGTGGTGGTTGGTTTCTCCCTTTTGGTTGTTGCTACTTTGACTTGGAGGGTTCAACTGATTCTGCTTCTTGGGGTAGTTGTAGGAGATGTGTCCGGCTTCACCACAAGCAAAACACTTGGTGGGGGTGTGGGGAACATTAGTCTTTTGCTGGGGTACTGCTGGATGAGCCTTGACGAGGTCCTGAGTAACCCTTGCCGCTAGAACGCTGGACGTTGCTTGTTCGGGTTATGGTTCCCAAAGTTGGATGTGCCTTGGTACCTCTGCTGGTAACCCTGCTGAGCATAGTTGGGACGTTGGCAAGTGTTACTCCCATAAGCTTGTCCTCTAAGCTTCCTCTTCTTGTCCATCTCCTGCGTTCATTGTCCAGGACGATGTCACGGTTCACCAGGGATTGAAAATTCGGGTATGTATTACCCTTCAGCTGCAACCAGAGTTCATAGTAGATCCCCTTTAAGAAGAGACGCTGCTTATCCGCATCATCCCTTACTTCATTGGGAGCATAGCGAGCTAGCTGCGAGAACTTGTCATGGTACTCGCTGACTGACATCTGTCCCAATCGAAGATTTCTGAATTCTTCTTGCTTCAGCTCTATGATTCCCTCAGGAATGTGCCACGCCTTGAAATCCCGGGAAAACTCTTCCCAAGAGATAGCGGGAGCATTACCGGGACGAGCATCTTGATACATTTCCCACCAAGTCTGAGCTGCACCTTGAAGTTGACCAGAAGCATACAGAACCTTCTCCTGGTCATTGCACTACGCGATGTTGAGTTGCTTCTCCACCGCACGCAACCAATCATCCGCCTCCAATGGATCACTGGCATGAGAGAAGATAGGAGGGTGTCCTTGCAGAAATTCCTCCGCCTGTTGACGGGTAGAGCTCCAGCAGGTTGATGGGGTTGATTCTGCATGAACTACATCATGGCTTGCATTGTCTACATCATCTGAGCTTGCATCTGTTCCGAGGTCATCGCAAGTGGTGGAGGCAGAGGATGCTGGTTGTTTGTTGTCGTTGTTGTTGTCACTGGTGTTGGATCCAGAGTTGGTCCTGGTGCGAGGCATTTGTCATATAGATCATAAGAACAAATTTAAAACCTGACACGGGACTAGTCTGCAACTTTTCTGGATTTTCAGCACAATAGCAGTCTAGAAAAACAGTCATATCTGAAGTTCCCGAACTGAAACAAAGGCAAAGCTTACATGGTTGGAAAGATAAAGAAATTATCTACAACTTTCGTCATTCTGACTTTTTCTGATTCTGACATTAACTTAGTCATAAACTGCAATTAGACAGATCTGTCCAGATTATCAAACTGCACAGAAACATCGACTTACAGGAATTGTTTCTCTTAACTCCGAACAGATATGAAGGTGCTTCTTGCGGCCACGGAAAGATAAAGAAGTCTACTGTTTTAAGTTAACTTTTGGTGATTTTAGGACGTTCAAAATTAATTAGGAAAAATTAACAAGACAGGGAGATCTGAAAAGACAGATTAGAGAAAACTGCAACTTTATTATTAAGATCTTTCAGATAACCCAACCTAAGCTATGAGTGTTGTGGACAGGCCCACAACCTCAAAAATCATTACAAAGAACCAACTCACACATTAGCAAAAGCACAAGCAACTAAACACTTAGAAGAACACTAGCACACACGACTCACGATCTAGCGAATAACTATAAAGGGATTCCTAGACCTAACTTTTCTTGATCTTCTTGAAGTTCAAAGGCAGCCCAAACTCTTCACGAAGCTCATCTTGTTGTTGGTAACTGCGCTTGAGGTCCTTGCGTAGTTCCATTGTTTCTACTAGGAGATGTCCATACATACTCATCATCTCTTGGACAAAGTCGACGAGCTCATTCAGGATGGGGCCACCTTCACCGTTAGGTTCAGCGGTGATCCAACCTTGCTCCGCATCGAAGCGAGGGATGAAACGACGTCGGGTGTTGGCAATCCTTTCTCTGAACTTATTGTGGATGGTTGGATGTGCAACACAGCTATGGAAGGTATAGTCCACTCGTTCAGCTGCTTGCACACCAGCACTTCCACAGATCGATCTTCGCCTTCTAGTAGGTGTTGGCGAGGGGGTGTTTGTATTCCTTGCAGGTGTACATTGTTGCAACTTCAGGTCCTGGGTGGCATTCTCCCACAAGATTCACCAGCTGGGAGTGAGCGTAGCTGTTGTTCGCTCCTCCTCGGATATACTTAGTGCGAATCCACCCTGGCTCTTCTGGCAGGTCTTCATAGGCAACATCGGAAGTAGGGGAATTAACGTCAGCACTTGGGGCATGGGGGCTCTCTTCCCCATGGTACTCTTCGCTACTGGATATTTCCTAGATTTCCTCCTCTGGTTCTTCCTGAGATTCCACCATTGTAGCTTGTGGTTCAGGAGGGGCAACTTGCTGCGGAGGAACACATTCACTGGAACTGAGTCGAGCTGACCGGTGAAGGGTAGGCATCTTTATCCATGACAAAGATAGAGATAGATTAGAACAACATTTTCACAAAAGAATAAGTCAAGTGTAGCATAAACAATTTGAGCAATTATATATACAAGGGTGTATGCATGAAAAAAGAAGGTAAGAAGACCATTCTAACTAGGCTTGCGTCCTACAGTCAACACTTGCTCTGATACCAATTTGTCACACCCAATTTTAAGGATAAAATTGAATATGAATAACTCATGTGTGCCCAGAGATCAATCACACACATAAGCCGACAAATCTTTAAACAGTTCCATCACTGAGTGCTTATTACATAATGAATAATATTCTTAAACAAAACAGCGGAAAATAAAGATAACTCTTGCGACGAAGCTCCACTTCACAGGGAACGCCGACTGGTTGACCACTAGCCTAGTACTCCTCACGGTAGTCTTCAAAGCCATCTGAAGGGGTTGAGAAAGCAAGAGTGAGCACTTACGTACCCAGCAAGAGTATCATAGGGTTATGAAGCTCAAAAGGCTGACACTATCTTACTGCGGTTGCTTTTAACTTGGTCAAGTTTTACCAACACTTAGCTTTAGTTATGCATAGCCCACTTGATAACCACATGATATGAGTATAATAAACCACATTAATCATTAAACAACATGATCATCTACACTGTGAGTTTTCCAGGCCGCTCGTAACCGTGAGCACGGCTATCATGATAGATTTACACTCTGCAGAGGTTATACACTTTACCCACAAGCCATGTTACCCATATGCCCGGGATCATGACTCCCAAAACACTTCCAAGGTGAGCGGGCAGGGAACACTATGAAGTCTTTCAAAAGTCTTCCCAACATGTTGCCAGACCCTACGGACCCAAGGGCAAGGGGTATGTAAAGCCTCTACTCGATGGTACCTTTCGAAGCGGTAACCACCCTAGAACATGCCCTACAACCAGCTCGGCAATGGTGCCTTTCACGAATTGCCAACATGCTAGTACGAATCTTTATACTTGACTAAAGCCAAAGCCATTATAGCACTCGTGGTTGCATTATTATCCCAGCTTTTGCCCTACAGTGGGGTCCTATTCCATGTTGCTATAAAAGCCAATTTTATCTCATTGTTGTATATATCATTAGTCAAGATTCAATTCAGTATTCCTCATGTAAAGCATAGCAAAGCTACCCATATGCATATAAACCCATGGTGACAAGGTAAAGGATAACAAAGCTATGGTATAGATCTAATAGGAATCAAATTAGACACATGCAATCATGACTAGATGAATTATGGTGAATAGGTAACAAGGATGATCCCATGTTAAACTTGCCTTGATCACAAAGCTCCTGGTGATCCTGATCTGCTGCAAAGAACTCTTGCTCACTGAAGATCTCACCGGCTGAACTCGATCAACATCACCACGCAATCATCCGAACAATCATACACGAAACAAATAGGATATGATCAGAACATTACACCATAAACAATAAAGAGACTTTGAAAAGGTTATAAAACAGATCTATACTTTACTACGATCACAAAGACACGAGAATCACACTAATCGGATCTAAAACGAATAAGTTATAGATTAAACAGGATTTTGAAAAGGGCAAGATTAAAGCATTAGCAAAGTAATTTACTTTGATTTTCAAAAGTAATTAACATAGATGAAATCTATACTACTGGATAGAGCATAAAAATTTGGATCTAACGCAACTTGAACGGGTCGATTTGGATTTAAAACGAGCAAAATATAGGCATTTGAATATCAGTGGCAAAACTGTAATTAGGGTTTTTATTTAAAATCGAATTAAATCAGATCTGGAAAAGGGAATACGCTTTCCCGAGGGGAAAACGTAAAGGTCAAAGACGCTTTGGACTGTGGGTTCAGAAGCAGAAAAGCTCAGGGTCTCTTTAACAAATTTACCACCCGAAGGGGTATGCTTGATCAGAGGCCGTTGGATCCTAGATGAAGGGCTCTTATTAGATCAGGGGAGGAAGACGGCGGCGCAGAGGCCGGAACTGGGCGCGGCACGGCGGAGCGCCATGGCCGACGGCCGGCGCACGGCGGCGCGAGGGGGTTAGGGCCCTACGGTGCTCGGTTTCGCAAGCCAAGCACACCGGGAGGAAGAGGATGACGCTGCGAGCTCGCCTAGGGCACTGGCGAGGCTCGGGGATGGACGAGAGGCACCGTGGCGGTATAACCTTCCTAATCTCTAGCTTTGCATTACTTTATTTACATTCTTGCAAAGTAGAGCCTCTAGCTTGGTTTGTGTAGCATAGTCTTGTAGCTCTAGTTATCTAGCTCTTGTATGTGACATAGGATATACCTTGCTAGTAACTAGACTTGTGGTAGGTGGCTTGCCGACCCTAGTAGTGCTAGTGCGAACTTGCTTACGCCGTGTTTTATTCTAACAAGTTTGCCTAAGTGTTGTTGTAGAAGTTTTAATAGGCTATTCACCCCCCCCTCTATCCATATCTAGACCTTACAAGTGGTATCGGAGCCGGTACACCGTTCTTACAAGGCTTAACATCCCACGGTGTTAAAATGGCTCAAATCAACAACACGAAGAGGCCACCCAAGTTTGATGGCACCAATTATAGCTATTGGAAGGCATTGATGACCACCCATATCAAATCAATCAACCGCAAGATATGGTTGGTGGTTGACAAGAAATTTGAGGTGGTGAATGAATCGGCACCCACCCCGGCCGAGGAGGAGAAGCTCCAAAACAATGATATTGCTTTGAGTGCCATCCATTTAGCAATCTCAAGAGAAGTGTTTGAGCAAATCGAAAACATTGAGAGTGCTCATGATGCATGGAAGAAACTTGAAGAGTCTTATGAGGGGACTCAATCCATGAAGGGGGCCAAGGCATACATCTTGAAGGAGAAGTTTGCAAGCTTCAAGATGAAGGAGGATGAAAATGTGCCGGAGATGTTCAATAGGCTTGACGTGCTTGTCAATGACCTCAAGTCACTTGGTGAGAATGTGGAGAACAAGGACTTCTCATTCAAATTTTTGAGGAGTCTTCCCTCAAGATTTGAGATGCTAGTCACTTTATTGGTGAGAAGCGGATTGGACACAATGACACCAAACCAAGTTCTTGGTGAGGTGATAACCGATGATACCTTTAGAAAAGACAAGGACAAGATAAGAGAGACCAAGGAGAAGAAGGATGAGAAGAAGGATGACAAGAAGAAGAGTGTGGCATTCAAAGCCACATCATCATCAAGGGGCAAAGAGAAGATCAAGTGTGATGACTCAAGCAATGATGAAAGCTCAAGCCAAAGTGATGATGATGAAGAAGAAATGGCTCTATTTGTTAAGAAATTTGGCAAGTTCATGAAGAAGAATGGCTATAGAGCAAGAAGGAAGAAGAGCTCACACAAGTTCAATGAGAAGGATAGAATATGCTTCAAGTGAAATAGCAAGGATCATCTTCCTTCTTGCACAATTCTCATGGCAGCAGTGGTCCAGGTAAATAAAGCGGCTCGCCCGACAGAATTCTCCGACCAGTCTCACAGCAAAAACCACTCCAGAAGCCCTCCGCGGGAGTACAGGCAAAGATCTCCACCGCGCGACGGTGAAGCCCGTGACAACCCTCGGCGCGAGCGAACACCGGAGCAGCCACGCCGAAGTCCACCAAGGGAGTACAGGCAAAGATCGCCCCACGAGACGGCGGGGAACGCGGCAACCCGCAGTGTGAACAAACACCAGAGCCGACGCGACGAAGCCCTTCGAGGGAGTACCGACGCAGATCTCCGCGGTATGATGATAATCGTCGACGTGACCTAACACCACCACCTGTTGGGAACTTGCGCCCTCTCTCCCCTCGCCTACGTGCTATATGGTGGCCCCTGAATTTCAGAGTAAGGTCCGTGGACAAGTACGATGGCAAGGTAAACCCAGAGCAATCGGCATCCAGCTACGAGCTCGCCGTATACGCTTCGGGAGGAAACCAAGACGTCATGGCCAACTAGCTACCGGTGATGTTGTTGACCTCAACCAATAGTTGGCTCCAGAAGATCCCCGAAGGCACAATCGATAGTTGGGAATAGCTCAAGGAAATCTTCATCAAGACGTACAAAGCCACGTGTGTCCAGCCGGGGACATGTTATGACTTGGAAAACGTCTGCTAGAGGAGTAACGAGTGTCTCCGTGAGTACATCAGGCGTTTCTCTGGTAAATGCTTAAGCATCACAGAGATCTCAGACTCGGAGGCCATCGCCATCTTCTCCAATGGTCTGCGGGCCGACGGGCTCAGAAACAAATTGGCACGGAAGAACGTGACAACCATAGAAGAACCCATGATCATTGCGAATCCTTACGCCAACCAAGATGACGCAACACAAAGCAGGGAGAACAGGCGACGCTACTCTCGCTCCCCGGACCCCGAAAGGGACAGGGACCGCCAATCAGACTACCGTAGCGATGGAAGGGCCGGTGACTACCGGGACTACCGATCGGGCAACTCCGAGCGTTACCCGCAGAGGTACGATCACAGGCGAGACAACCGCTACGTCGCCAACACAAACGCACGACCAAAGAAGAACTACGACGCCAGCTATGAGAAGATCCTCGACGGCCCCTGCCCCATACACAAGAACTCCAACAACTCCATGCGTGACTGCGATCTCCTTGAGTCGGCGGTAAAGGGAAGAAGCGATAAGAGAGCAAGAAAGGACGACCCCGACAAGGGAAGAGACCAAGAACCACCAGCACCGGAGTTTCGGCCACCATCAATGACGTACTCAATCTTCGGAGGCGTTGTGGTTGTTGAAGCAGAAAGGAGACGTCGTCAGGTACGCAAGGATGTCTACTCGGTAGCAGCAACAGGTGAAGGTTCGAACAACACCTGCCACTTAGACTGGTCAGAACAACCCATCCGCTTCTCCGGAGAAGACGAGTGGATAGATTACAGATACCCTGGCTGTTTCCCGCTCATCGTTGATCCAACCATCGCCACGTGCCGCTTCAGGAAGGTATTGGTCGATGGCGGCAGTGCCCTCAACATTATATTCGCCGATGCCTTCCTCCAACTCGAATACTCTAAGAAGGACCTCATGCCCGCGAACTTCTCCTTCTAGGGCATCATCCTGAATAAGGCGTCAACACCGGTAGGCCGGATCACCCTCCCTGTACAGTTCGGCAACCAAGACTACTTCAGGGTGGAACACATCAGCTTCATCGTCGCCGACTTCGATACGGCCTACCACGCGATACTTGGTCAACCAACACTCGCCAAGCTTATGGCGGTCCCGCACTACACCTACATGGTGCTTAAGATCCTGACACAGCAAGGCATCCTCAGCCTCCGCACCAACCTCAAGATCACATACAAATGTGAACAACAGACGATAAGTGCTGTCGAGAAGCCCTGTCTCCCAGACACGTACAACTCCGAAGACGGTGACAGCCCGGCCGCGAAAAACAGAAGGAAGCAGAACAAGCAGCGACCACTTCCAACCCCGCCAGCGAACAATCATAGAGGCCACCAGCTCTGAGTAGTGCAAGAGGATGTCCTAATATAAGCATAGTTCAACAAAGTTTGTACTATTTCTTCCCCAAACAATGAATAAAGGTGCTTTGTTTCTCTTGTCTCGTCTAACTGAACCTGCTATGTGAACAAAACGCTCATGGCGTATGACGATCTCCGCAAAATGCTCATGGCATATGACGATCTCGGCAAAGCGCTCACGGCATACGACGATCTTCACAACACGCTCACGGCATAGAGCGACCGCTCCGAAGACACCCACGCCGTGTCACCGTCATCATAAAAACATCAATAACATTCGGCGAGCACGACAGTGCGACTACTAACGATCGACAACCTCATAGTGTTCGATGACCTCGCCAAAACGCAACAGGGCGTTTCTCCAAACAGCCTGGCCATAACCAGAAAGCTCCCGAAGCTGGTCTATCAATGAGTCATAGCGAATAGAAGTAGCTACCCTAACCATTACGACCACGTTGACAGACCTCCCAAATGATATTTCCCCAGCAACCGGGCGGTATCATTTGGGTTGGGAGCCATGAGGCTATGCGTCCAGAATCTGTACACGACCACGGTACAGTCGACGACTCTACAAACAGCATGGCTTTTCGCTAGCGTCTGCAGGAACGGTCTCCACAGGCCCTAGTCACGCCACGATCGGTCCTCTCAGAAAAAGGACCTGTCTCTGGTATCATCCTAAGCGTGCATGAGCTGTGCGCCCTCAACGCTGCGGATTGCCAGCAGCGTGCCTCATTGGGAGCCCTTATGTATCCTGCACGTGAAGTGGCGCTAGCCCTACGATCTAGACCATTTGAGACCCAAGGCCGAACGATTCATCGCTACGACTCACGACTTAGCAGCCACGACAGGACATACAAGTGAAACAAAAGCTCACCACCCGGGATTTATTACAACTTTGTAGTTTTTCACTTATACGTCTGAATACTTGTATCCGAGATACAAATTATCATTGTCCCGCAGCAAAATAGAACGCAAAGATAAAGTCAAGACTCTGAGGCAGAAAAGACCACACCTAAAGACAATTCATTCCAACGATTACAACTTCATCCTACTGATGCGATAAGTGACCACCTCACTAATGTTCCTAGTCCAGAGATCAAACTCATGCCGAATTTGACATTGCAGGCTACAATACATGATGACCCAGGGCATATTCTCACCAAAACGACGGCACTCATTCCACACGCACAGATGAGGACCAACGGCGATGACCAAATTCGGCACATCCTCCGGGGCACGAATCCCCCACCGCCGCCAGATCCTGTGCATATCATCACGAGAACGCACCCGAAGACGACGCAAGCTTCGATCACAAAACTGACGACTCGGAAGAGCACCTCCGTCGAGGAAACCAAGGATAACAATCATCTCCGGATTCACCGAATCAACATAGTACAGCATCATGGCCCTGAAGTACATCGCAACATCATCTCCAGCAGCCACCGCCCTACCAATAAGCTCCTGCCCAACAGGATCCTGCCCCTGCAACATCAACCGCTCCAAACCGCGAAAGAACAAGGCCTCCCAGTGGTCGACATCGAGGAAGCGCTGCTCGAAGGCGGTCTCCAGGAAAGGATAGTAAGGTCGGCAAAAGTCCTGAAGACGCCGAAGAGACACGAGCCGAATCGTCGAAGCGTCGTCGCAAAATCGGCGGAAAAGACGGCAGATTGGGCGAATCCTAGCATACTCACGCACATTGTCGCCGCGGTCGATCACATGAAGAAGAATCCGAAAGACCAAGTCCTCCAGCAAAGCCAGCAAGGCGGCGAAACCCACCGCAAGGCTCATGCTATCTCCCTCCATCTTCGCCGGCAAAACCCTAGCACCGACGAACTCTCCTACTCTTTGCCTAAACCTTGCTGGCGGCACACGTGGAGATTATTAACAAGACGGATGGGAATCCTCTCGGATCACTAAGAATATATGGCACTAAATCGTCGGCTATTCGAATCCTAATCGCTCTAAGGCAAAGAATTGCGACCCTTCCCGTTCCGTCAACCATCGGGATAGCCTTTTATACCAAGCGGCGAGGCGCTTCGACTTCAAGGGTTTTTGGGAAACCACAACGATCAAATACGGAACCGCCACACCGCCTGCCTGTTGCGCCCCAAAAACGGGCCGATAATCACGCAGATAAAACACGACCCATTTACTTCATCTTCCTTATACATTCACTTATAGTCAATTAAATGATTTACGGCTAATAATGTTTCTTTGCAATTTCACAAATGCTACAGTCCCGGGGACTGGACGCGCATCTTTGTTATTTTTGCGAAACAACACAGATGACTACAGTAATCTGGTAGACAGAATTCATGGAGTGGACGGCACAAACATGATCGGGGACTCCGTCGACAGCATCTACCACCCGAGTGCTGATCGCATTCCCTACCTGGCTCGGGGGCTTCGTCCAACTACACACCGACCCAGCCTCAGGGACTGCGGCTAAGGCATCGAAGGATAACACCCGGGGATTGATGCCCGGGGACTACGAATAAAAACCAAATGACCCCGATGCAAGAACCTCTTCAAGTTCCTTCCATCAGGCTCGGGGACTACGGGTATTCACAGTCGTTTCTTACTAAACTAGTATTTCAATTCTTTATTCTGTACATACATGATCCTGATACAAGAAGTTTCTAGTTTCTTACATCAGACTCGGGGACTACGGGTATTTGCAGTCGTTTTATGCAAACTTATGCTTCAATCTTCATTTACATACCTTATGCACTACTTTATAAAGCATGGCACCACGTGCATACTTCACCTGCTACCATGCTCGGGGACTAAGTGGGTACACTTCACCTTGCGGTGAATGTACTAATTTTCTTCTCGACAAAGCTCTGCTGTTTTTTGTGTGTGTTTTTTGCAGAGCCTAAGTGGGTACACTTCACCAGGGAAGGACTTTCCAAAGGTTTTTTCTGCTTCGGCACGTCACATTCTTCCAACAAGGAGCCGCAGCATTCGGCAAGGCGACCAGCTCGCTCATCAAGCTACGACATTCTTGACCAACTCAACCTGGTCGGGAGACTTCTCCGAACAGCACCTCGACCAGCCACCCTGGTCGGGACTCTACGACGACCACTCCGCATGATGGCGACCAGCTGAACGCCTCCGAGGATGAAGCTGCGGGCTCGCTAGAAGAATGCAACGTGCTCGGGGACTTGTTGGGGATATTACCTCGGCATATCCCCAGGGACCCTATGGGCCTGCCAACCAAGAGACGGCCCAGCCCGCGAGGCCTTGCGGCATGTGACCAGCCCGCCATGCTCGCCAAGGACTCCGAAGAAGTCTTGCTCGCCAAGGAAGATCCTAGTAGATAGACTCGGATCCCTTGCCATAGGGAACCGATCGTAATCTATTAGGATATGGAAATTGTAACCCTCCTCCCCGGCTATATAAGGCGAGCAGGGACCCCCCTCAAAAACTCTCTCACAACCTCTCTCAGATCATCTACAAATCTTGTAACATAATACGCAAGATCAATCCAGCCACCAAAACACAGGACGTAGGGTATTACGGCGATTTGTCGGCCTGAACCTGTATAAATCGCCGTGTCTACGCTCTCTGTATTACGCTTGATCGCCGTCGCCACACCTCCGCCTACAATCTACTACCGTAGGGTACCCACTAGGTAGACTGCGACGCATATTTTGTCGACAGGAGCTCTGCTGTTTTTGGGTGTTGTTTTTGCAGAGCCTAAGTGGATATACTTCACCAGGGAAGGAATTTTCAAAAGTTTTTTCTTATTCAACACGTCACATCCTCCGGACGAGCAGCCGCAGCACCTGACGAGGCGACCAGTTCGCCCATCGCGCTATGATACTCTCGACCAGCCCGACCTGGTCGGGAGGCTTCTCTGATCAGCACCGCAATCAGGGAGCCTGGTCGGGGCTTCACGACGACCATGACGCATGATGGCGACCAGCTAAACACCTCCAAGGACGATGTTGCGGGCTCGCCGGAAGAATACAACGTGCTCGGGGACTTGTTGGGGATATTACCTCAGCATATCCCTAGGGACCTTATGGGCCTACCGACCAGAAGACGACCCAGCCCATGAGGCCTTGCGGCACGTGACCAGCCCGTCGTGCTCGCCAGGGACTCCGAAGAAGTCTTGCTCGCGAAGAAAGATCCTAGTAGATAGACTCAGATCCCTTGCCTTAAGGGACTGATCGTAATCTGTTAGGATATGGAAATTGCAACCTTGCTCCCCGGCTATATAAGGCGAGCAGGGACCCCCTGCAAAAATCTCTCTCTCAGATGATCTACGGATCTTGTAACCTAGTACTCAGATCAATCCAGCCACTAGAACACAAGACGTAGGGTATTACGGTAATTTGCCGGCCCGAACCTGTCTAAATCACCCTGTCTACGCTCTCTGTGTTACGCTTGACCGTTGTCGCCACACCTCCACCTACAATCTACTACCGTAGGGTACGCCCTAGGTAGACTGCGACGCATATTTCATCGACAAGAAGGTTCCAGGAGACACCAGAATGAACGGGAGGCGAAACGGACCAGGAACGAGGGCGCCCACCCTAGCCCCTAGGGCCAATCAGCTTCTGCTTCACGGATTATGCTCCACCACCTTTGAGGATACATCCGCAAGCGCACGGATACCGCTGTAGCTTTCACCCGTGAGTATTCCAAGGGTATCGATTTCCACGGGGAACGTGAAGTGTACTAGAGGAACTAATAGCTTCCAAGGATAGATAAGATAACTGGGTAGAGAGAGATTTTAAAGTTTTCTAAGGGGTTTTATCTAATCAAAGGCACACTATACTCTACTTACTTTGGAGCAACAGTACCTTCCCGACTCTCAATAAAGACTGGGAAAAAGGTAGTCGGTAGAGGCTGCCAAAAGCTCTACGAAAACACCAACCCGAACGTGGTGGACTACAAAGGCCTTACAGAGCTATCACCCTTGGGGCTACCACAACTATCCGTAGGATTGGGCGCAAACTCAGGTAAACACTAGTCAAGACACCACGTCTACACTATCGCTTACTACTCTAATACCGATCGTAAACTAGAGCACTCAATACGAGCGGAGATCCCGTAAATAGAATAAAGTAAGAACTAAAATAAGATACATAGAAATAACAAATGAAGAACCAGAGATTGCTCAGAACCAGATGCTGCAAAGGTACAATGTTGAGGAAGATCCGACAGATCCGGCTCCTCCTAGCTCTCTCTCCTCCTCTCTCTCACCTCTAATTACAACTAGATGAATTAGAACTAGAAGAACTAGATCTAGACAACTAGAGGGACCTCTCTCCTTCTCTATAATTGAAACCCTAGCTTTTTCTCAGGACAAGAATAATGAGATGAGATGATCCTCAGGGGGGTCAGGGGCCTTACTTATATAGGCTCCTCAAATGAACGGTGGCCGTTGGATCAAACCGACCTTAAGCGAATGGTTTAGATTGATCCTCAAAGGCGGTGGAGCAAAATCCGTGAAGTAGAAGCTGATTGGCCCTGGGGGTAGGGCGGGCGCCCTGGTTCCTGGCCCGTTTCGCCTCTCGTTCGTTCTGGTGTCTCCTGGAACCTTCTAGAGTATGGAAAATTGTGCGGTTGATAATTATCTCTATGTAAACATGACATGTGGGACTTTCCTTGGTATTTTTTGATAACCCCTGCAGAAATAGACATTCACCAAAACTCGTGGAATTCTGTTAGTATAAACCCTAAGTCTAGCTATAGGTTTCATTTAGATCTTTTTCCTTGTTTAGTTGACGGTTAAAATTGGTACTTAAGGACCATCAACAATGCCACGGTTAATAAAAGCCAAGTGCTATGCAAAATAAATTATGTAGTAGTGCTTCCTCGTCTTTTTCCAGTAAGGTCTTCGAAGGGAAGGATAGAGATGCCAGGTCTGGAATAACAATCTTGTGCATCTACAAATTGAGCCAAAGCTGGAGAAACCACCACGGCCCTGTTATGGTTGGGATGGTTTCATTTTTCACCAAGTGTCGGTACACTTGATTCAAGAGGTGATAGAGGGCCCCAAGTAGGTACTTGCCTAGAGGGATATCACTCTGAGAATTAACGTGTTCGACTAAAGATAGGTAATTACCGGTGGGCGTGCATGATTGGCCGCAAAAGAGGAACATGTCTAGCCACATATTCAAGAAGAGTATACGCTCATTGTCAGTGTCTGGAGTAGATTCACTATTTTTGATGTATTGGCCCCAGCCCCCAGTCTTGAAGTTCTTCGCCGAGATTGAAGATTTGGTGGCTAGGCGATGATAATGTATATCTCATGTAATGTTGAGGCCAGTCAACATATGAACATCGGCCAAAGTAGGAGTCATTGGCTCGTGACCAAATATAAAGGCATTATAAGTATTTGACCAGAAGTAGCAAGCTGCCTGAAGCAAAGGTTCTTTCTTCCTCATATTGGACAGAGAAAGGGGCAAACACTGCTCAATATTTCCCCAATGAGTGTTCCTATGGTTGGAAAGCTTCACGAACCAATCCCTCCAACCTGGGATGGCGAAAGGCCAATTCCTAAATGAAGTCTTCTTATCCCATTGGCCAGGCTCCATGGAAGACTACTTGAAAGGTATCCTATTGGTATCGGCCATAATGACAGGGGTTCGATCTGGGTCACCCATAAGGCCGAGAAAGAAACAGTTGGGTTGGTCAGCCAATAGAATTAGCACATGGTTCTCGAGTTCCTAGTCCAATTTAGGAACAAGAGTAAAGACATCAAGTAGAGGGGGATGATGAAGTGAAGCACGATAGAGTCATACCTCAGGGATGATATCTAGTGAAGCCATCTCGTCGCAATAGTCCGACGACGGAGCAGATTCAGATCTATGGTGACGCTGAGGTTAGGGTTGGAAGCCGAGCAGAAGAAAGATGAATGGCAATTTAGTGAATACCCAAGCTCGGCTGGATTGACTAAAGGGAAGAGGATGATTGCAATTTTAGGAATGCAATGAAATTCATCCCAAAACTGGGGGGGCCTGTGTTAACACCGTATTTTGGTACGATCAGATAAATGCGAGTGAGTCCCGAGGATGGAGAAATATGCTGTACACAGGTGGACCCAGGAGGCTGGTTAAGGAAACCGACTCGGAGGAGATGATGCATATCGACTTTTGAGATACGTTCGGTGGGTTGCGCCAAGGATTGAGGCCCAAGACATCCAGGTTTCCTTATTTTGGCCAGTGGCCAACTTTGCGCTAGGGTTATGCTATGGTCTATAAATAGCAAGGGTTAGGAAACGAGAGAGGAGATCCAATCAATCAAATACACAACTAGTTCTTAGTTTCCGGCTTCGGCCACCCCTAGGAGTAGGAGTAGAGTAGATTTCGGTGAACCTTCGATGGATTGGACTGCATCGACTAGATCGACCTCCGGTTTGCTTGTAAGTTTAGCCTTGGTTCATGTCTCGTTTGTACGGTTGTATTGTGTAACTCGTGCAAGCTCGGTATGAGCTAGTTATCGGTTTGAATCTATTGTTCATGGGGCTGTATTTCTTCAATCTCACATGAATCATGGCTTCAAGCTAGTTATCGGCTCTATTAGATTGGCGATCTAATAGATTCATTAAGTTATCGATATTGTCTGTTATGCTTTGTTTAATCTGTTGCTACAATATCATGCCAAATCTCATCTGATGGATTGGCCTGTGCTTTACTTTCTATCTAGATCTATTACCTCTGATGCATCTGTCTTTACACTTAAAGGGGCGATAGATCTAAGATCATATCGGCTAATCCATTAGTTGTGATTGTCACATGTTGCGGGTTCGAGACATGTATTCAGTCATTAGATTGGTTTGAGTGTGGTTGGATCTGGCTCAACATACGTGGTACGACTACATCTACCGGACCCTACTGCCATGTGTGTTGGATTATGTCCGCCCAGACATAGATTCGTCTGGTGCCGAATACATGGATTTTGTTCAAGCTTCATGGATCCCATATCGGCTAACGTAGCCGATCTGGTTATGCTTCAATCATACGGTGTATGTACTTTGCCATTGCAATCTATTAGATCTATTAAGTATACTGGACGTGGCCTGGTTCATTTACTTTTATGGCTGCATGGAAAAACCCCAATGCTAGTAGATTGGTCAGGTTATCGGGTTAATTGTCATCATGGCTGCATGGGGACACACCTCTATTGATGGTTAATCTTTATCCGGTATACTCAGTAGATTTGGTAGTTCGATGACGATAATGTTGCATGCATCTCATCTTTACTTTAATCTCATCGTATGATCGCCTAATCATGTACCTTATGTTTGATATCCTGTGGTAGTCGTTTATACACCATTGCTATGTTTAACCCTGTTCGGAGTTGACTCTTTAGTCAATCTCCTGTATTCATCGGCTATATGAGAGCCACACACTCATGAACTGTCTGGCAACAACTGACAAGTTCCATAATTTGACGTTTCATCTCCTTGCCAATTGTATGTTAAATTGACTGGCACGCCTAGAATCGATCATCGAAGTGGCCTAAGCTGCTTAACAGGTTTAGCAGACCAAGCTCTGCTGCTGCACGGTCTCCGCAGGCCTTACGCAGTGCTGACGCCAAAAGCCCCATTTTTGGCGTCAACAGGTTGCAAGAAGACTGCATTAGTTTTAGCAGTGTGAGTCAATAGCCAATTCAAGCCGTCGGTTTTGGAAAAATGAATTAATGCATGTTGACACCAAAGGTGGCAAATGGATAAAAGACCGCAAGCGTACGGTTGTCAAGTGTAGCTTTCACCGGGAGTATTCCAGGTATCATATTTTTCACAGGGAACGAGAAGTGAGTTAACTAGGATTATGGATATGTCCTATGATGGATCAAGGGAGACTATGATAACTGGGTTGAGAGGTTCGATATAGAAAAGATATCTAACAAGGTATAGCTAGTTATACTGGCTTTATCAGCCCTTCTCTTGCAGGAGGCGATGGAATAGATCAGAAAGAGGGCAAAACTCTAACCGGACCGCACCATCATGTTGTATTGAGGCCCTACCTTTTAAGAACTTATCTTACACACGTGGTGGAATACAAAGGCTAGATAGGGCTTTCACTACCTACTAGCTACCACAAACAATCCCTGCGATAAGCGGTTTACAAAGGCAAGATCTAGTCTAGACACCACGTCTACACTATTCTTACTACTTTAACCCAAGCTTTAAGGTTAAAGCACTCTACTTAAAGTAAAGCGATGAACAAGGGCGAAAAGATGTATAATAGCTATGCCAGAAGTAGAGTATTAAATGCTATAAAGAACTCGGAGGAATCACTTACAAGTGCTGAACTTACAAGAGAATCACATCCGCTGAGGTATTGTTGACACCGTTTTTCGACACGTGTCAAATGGGCTAAGGCTTGACTGGTCAATGACCGTTCTCCATCGGCATCGGTAAAGTATGAGCCAATATGGCCGACAGGAGAGTGCTGCAGAAGACCAAGTGTGTAGGCTAGATGATCTTGGCCGACGAAGGTGAAGTCTTGCTGAAGCTGATTGCCAGTAAAAAGTCATTGTCGATGGCCGATGAAGAGTCGTTGCCAACTGCTGATGAAGGGTCATTGCTGATTGCCGATGAGAGGTCATTGCCGATTGCCAATGGAGGATGGTTGCCGATTGCTGATAAGGGCTCGTTGTTGATGAAGAGATGCTGCCGATTGCCGATCAGGAAAACGTTGCCGATGCCGATGGGCGTGACTTAGCACTTAGCGACAGCAAAGGATTACAAGTGGCCAAAGAAGGAAGGTGCGGATTGAAGGGGTCTGCCGATGGAAGTTTCCATCGAAAGGAAGTATAAGGAAACTGGTGTTTTGTACTAGTATTATTATAGTAGTTTGAGTCCGACTCTTGCATGAGTCGTTTATTTTTCTTTAAAATAGGTGTGTTTGCTTGGGAAATAAATATTATTGTCCGGCTCCTGCGCGAGTCAGTTTCCTTTAAAGTAGGAGTTTGTTTTAGGAAGGATGTGTGTCGCATATTTGTACAACTCTCCATGCGGGAGTATAAATATATGCCCGAGGGTTATGGAATAATCAATCCAATTCAAAACAAACCAATTTTATCTTATTCTACTTTTTATCGCAATTTATCTTCTACTGCATTAGTTATAGTTTTCAACGAGTTCTTTCAAGCTTTTGACGGGCTGCATCACCTTGATCTCCGTCAGATTCTTGCTAGTTCCGTGTGGGAATACCTCTAGGCTTTGGCAATCCGGGCGTATCGCTGTTTGCCTCGTCTAGCTCTGCTCTAGTTACCCTTGATCAATCTGAGCCTTGACGTCCGGGTGCATCGCTGTCGTCTCGTTCAGTTTGTTCTAGTTATCATCCTTGTCGATTGATTGGTCAAATTGACTGGCACGCCCTCGACATCGAGCTCTGGGTAATAGCCCGAGGTGTTCACAGATCTGACGCTTTTTGTGTCAACACCTCTTTTGGCACACCCGGTGGGACCAGATTATACAAATCTACACATTCGGCATGGCTGATCACGCCGATGTCAACCAGAGGAATGTCATTGAAGTGTCTGAGGCCGATCTGAAAGATGATCAGAAGCAAGCCATGGAGCGGGCTATGGAGGAATACAAACAGCTGTATCTCAAATCCTTCAGCCTCAGCAGGAGTGGCGAAGCAATTCAGAAGCAGGATCCGTCGTTGCCACGGCAGGTCACGTACGACGCCAACCCTGGTAAGCTACAAGAGATGGTTAATGCCGCTGTAAGTCAAGCTTTAATTAACCACTCCAGCGTGCTGTCCAATACTGTCTACAATGCTGTCGCACAAACATTCAAAGAAGGACATGCACCGCGATATGTCGGTCCAGCATATCATCAGCCTGGATTGGCATCTACAAGCCCATCGGCGGCCCCAATAGCGGCTTCCACCCCAGTGGAACCGTCTGCCGATGTGGCTACATCACCAAGACCGAATGCTGGCGACACTACCAAGTTCAACGTAGATCCAGCCGCGTTGGCAACTTTAGGGCCAGCCCCCACTAACTGGTGGGGATACGGTATGCCTCCGAATCTATATGCTGGCTCTAATCTGGTGCAGGGAGACGGTTCAGCTTGGAGGAACTCTACGGCATCGGCAACACAGTCACAGCCGAGGGCTCATATGATGCACAACTCTACGCCTGCTCCAACCATACAAGTGCCATCAGATGATCTCCAAGTAATCCCCAAGATACCCCTGATGCCACCATCGGCAAGCTCTGTGCCGATGCAACACATTATAACCACCGACAGTCAATCTCTGGTGGCGAATTCTCAAGCTGGAGCGCCGGTCCCCCAGGGTAATCTAGTGATCAATTGCTCTGGAATTCAAGAGCCGCATGCTCCGGTCAGCTATCAGCCATCGGCAAGTCATATGCCGATGCTTTATAATCCTGGATGGGTCAACCAGCCACCAGCTCAGCAGCCTGGCGCGCCGATGTATTATTATGGAGGCCCAGCTTACACTCAGGGCGGATCATCGGTACAACAACCGATGAATGTGACAGTTCAGCCGACTCCGCCAAGTATGCCAAATTATCCATCGGTAAGTCAACCGATGCATAGCGTGCAGATGACTGGTGCTGCGCCTGCGACTACTTCACATCTTCAAGAGGCGCATCAGCCGACTCCAACAGTCGACAATCAGCCGATGGGTCGGCAAGAGCAGGACGCGTACTGGGTCGGTAAGATTGCCGAAGTCATGAAAGAGCAAATCGGCATCAGACCCAAGGTCAACACATATTCCTATCGGACTCCGTACCCTTTTGCATATGACTTGATTCCTCTTCCAAATCGGTACAAAGTGCCCGATTTTACCAAGTTCTCCGGCCAAGACGACACGTCAACAATGGAGCACATCAACCGCTTCATTATCCAGTGCGGGGAAGCTGCCAGCAGGGAGGAATTAAGGGTGAGATTGTTCTCTTCATCGTTGTCCAGATCGGCATTCACATGGTTCATATCGTTGCCTCCAAATTCTATAATTACATGGGCCGATCTGGAGAGGCAATTTCACAAGTACTTCTTTGCTGGCATACATGAGAAGAAGCTTACCGATTTGGTCAAAATGAGGCAACGCAACGACGAATCGGTAGAGAGTTTTGTGCAGAGACTGCGGGACGTGAAGAACAAGTGCTACAGTCTGGTGCTTGATGATCGGCAACTAGCAGATTTGGCCTTCCAGGGGTTACTGCCGCACATCAAGGACAAGTACGCGTCCCAAGAGTTTGAGAGCCTAAGTCACCTGGTGCAGAGGATTGCCGATCAGGATATCAAAGCCTTTGAGCCCAGGAAGACGTGGAACAAGAAGGTGACCTTCATCGGGAAAGAAGAAGATTCCGGATTGGATGAAGAGCTGAGTGTCGATGCGGCCAAATGGGTGAAGGATAAGAAGCCGGTGTCTTGTCCATTCGGCCAAAAGGAGACTGAGAGGTTCACCTTTGACATCACCAAGGCCGATAGGATGTTTGACTTGTTGCTGCAAGAGGGGCGAATCAAGTTGGCGCCCAACCAAGTGATTCCATCGGCCGAAGAGCTCAAGAAGATTAGGTACTGCAAGTGGCATAATGCAACCTCACACAGTACCAATGACCGCAAAGTATTCAGGCAGCAGTTGCAGTCAGAGATCGAGTCTGGGCGTATCAAGTTTGAAAACTCTAAAGTCCAGAAACCGATGAAGATAGATCAGCACCCATTTCCAAACAATATGGTGGAGATCAGTGAAAAGACCAGAGTGCTGACATTGGAAGCTGCCAGAAGGAACTCATCGGTAGATTCTGACTACCAAGTGCCTGAGCACGATGCAAGGAGGTTTGCCGATGACAGAAGGGGTAAGAAGGTTGCCGATGAAGGTAACAGTGCCGACAGGGCTCCTGGAGTTGTGATCACGCACAAACAGCCAAGGCGAACTCATCGGCAATCACGTGAAGAACGGTATCGGCAAGAAGAAGAGGAGCATCGGGAATGGCTTCGACACAAAGACCACTGGAGGTGTCCCTTCTTTGTTCATTGCTGGGAAGAAGGCATCAAGCTGCCCACTGCCGATAACTGTCCAGAGTGCAATAGGTACTACGCTGCCGATCGGTCAGGTAAGAGACCTTGTTTTGATGATCAGGCACCCAGATACGCCAGGCCGCTCAGAGAAAACAAATGGGCACATGACCGACTGGGGGGCAAGCTCAGTGCCCATGATCGGCTTGGCAGGCGTGTTGACCAGGGGGAGCTGGAGGAGATGGCCAATGCTAGAGTGCCCGATGGGGAGGTATTCTCCAGAGATCCCAACATCGGAAGAAGTTCCGATGCAAGCAGTGGGAAGCAGTACCAACCTGTCTAGAAGACCAAGCTTCCTCCATGGTGCCCTAAGGGTTTGACTAAGACCCAGAAGAGAAGGATTCAGCGCCAGCGCCGCGATGATCTGTGTGACAGTGCAGAACCCTCGGGAGAGAAGCAGTGGAGGCCAAAGCGTAAGGACAGGGGCCCATCGGCAGATATAAATATGGTTGTCATGTTGCCGATGGAGTTCATGGCACCCGTTAGCGATGATGAAGAGGCTGCCGATATGGCACAATTGGTGCTGGATCCGATGACGGCTATCTTTGAAAAACCCACCGAAGATGAGAGGCAGCACTTGAGGGCTCTGTTTGTTAAAGGCAAAGTGGATGGTCAGCCGATGACCAAGATGCTGGTGGATGGCGGCGCATCGATCAACATAATGCCCTATGTCGTGTTCAGAAAGCTTGGCAAAGGTGACCAGGACTTAGTTGAGACCGATATGAAGCTCAAGGACTTTGAAGGCAATGTGTCGACTGCCATGGGAGCCGTGTGTGTTGACTTAACCATCGGCAGTAAGACTTTGCCGACGACATTCTTTGTAATTAGCGGCAAAGGCACTTACAACTTGCTCCTCGGAAGGGATTGGATCCATGCTAATTGTTGTATTGCTTCTACTATGCATCAGAGCCTGGTACAGTGGATCGGGGACAGAATTGAAGTCGTCCGCGGTGAAGCCCCATCTACTGTCGCATCGGCAGAGTTGGACACTTATGAGCAGACCAGGTGTATATCTGGCGAAGCCTGGGATAAAGAGTTCCTCAAAGTTGCCGATTACCGCATCAAGCCGATCCAAGCAGTCGGTCCTGAGGAGGAGTCTTAATGGATCAGTTCGCCGATGACAGAAAATTGGGGCAGGGCATCACGTCTGCCGATGACTTGCTCGAGATCGACATCGGCGATGGTAGTGAACCTAGGCCTACTTTTATTAGTGCTAAGTTAGATTCCCAATGTAAGCAACAGTTAACCGATTTGTTGAAAGAGAATAAAGATTCTTTTGCTTGGGATTATACAGAGATGCCTGGTTTAGACCGATCGATAGTTGAACATCGGTTACCCATCAAGTCTGGTTTCCAGCCACATCGGCAACCGGCCCGCCGATGCAATCCTACTATCTTACCCAATATTAAGGCTGAGATCACTAAGTTAATCGAAGCTGGATTTATTCGGCAATGCCGATATGCCGATTGGATCTCTAATGTGGTTCCTGTGTATAAAAAGAATGGAAAACTTCGTGTTTGCATTGATTTCAGGAATCTGAATAAGGCTACGCCGATGGATGGTTACCCGATGCCCGTCGCCGATCTGCTGATCGATGCTGCTGCTGGGCACCAAATTATTAGCTTCATGGATGGTAATGCTGGGTATAATCAAATATTCATGGCTGAAGAAGACATATCCAAGACTACTTTCCGATGTCCGGGTCATGTTGGCTTGTTTGAGTGGGTAGTCATGACTTTTGGCTTGAAAAATGCCGGTGCTACTTATCAGAGGGCAATGAATTTTATCTTTCATAAGTATATCGGCACAATAGTTGAAATCTACATTGATGATGTGGTGGTTAAGTCTGGAGACTTCAAAAAGCATCTTGCCGATTTGCAGAAGATATTAGAGTGCACGAGGGAGCATGGGTTAAAGATGAATCCTAACAAGTGCGTGTTTGGCGTATCGGCAGGGCAGTTTCTGGGTTTCATGGTGCATCAGAGAGGCATTGAAATCGGTAGAAAGTCTATTGATGCAATTAACAAGGTAGTTGCTCCCACAAACAAAACTGAGTTGCAGTCTCTGATCGGCAAGATTAATTTCATTAGAAGATTTATATCCAATCTGTCTAGTAAGATGAAGTCTTTTAGCCCTCTGTTAAAGTTGAAAGCCGATCAAGAGTTTATATGGAGAGAAGAGCAGCAGTCAGCCTTAGAAGAGATTAAAAGATACTTGGTAAATCCTCCAGTCTTAGTTCCACCTCAACACAGGAAGCCTTTCAGGTTATATTTGTTTGTCGATGACGGTGTTATCGGATCAGTCTTAATTCAAGAGTTTGAAGGGAAGGAACGTGTAATATATTACCTAAGTAGAAGGTTGGTGGATGCTGAAACCAGGTATTCGGCCATAGAAAGATTGTGCTTATGTTTATACTTCTCTTGCATTAAATTAAGACATTATTTACTGTCGGCCGAATGCACTGTTGTCTGCAAAGATGATGTAGTCAAGTACATGCTGTCAATGCCGATTTTGAGTGGACGGATCGGTAAGTGGATGTTGGCACTATCAGAGTTTGACCTAAGGTATGAATCGGCTAAGGCTGTTAAGGGTCAGGTGATGGCTGATTTTGTCACTCAACACTGCAATATGGTGAGCTTTGTTGAGATTGCTCCTTGGGCTCTATTCTTTGATGGGGCAGGTATCGGTATTCTCTTGATTTCACCCCGAGGACAGAGGTATGAGATTTCGTTGCCGATTGTTGCTACTTCAACAAACAATCAGGCTGAATACCAGGCTTTACTTAAAGGGTTGGAGTTGCTCAGGGAAGTGCGTGCCGATGCTGTTGAAATCTTCGGTGATTCTATGTTGGTGATTAACCAATTGATCGAGACGTATGAGTGCCGAAGTGAAGTTTTGATTGCTGTTCATGAGCGGTGTTTGCAGTTGTTAAAGGAGTTCAAAGAATACTGCCTTGAGCACATTCCAAGGCTGCATAATGAAGAGGCCAATCGGTTGGCACAGAATGCTTCAGGATATCAGCCGATTCAAGAAATCACGACATCGGTAACAGTTGCCGATGACTGGAAAAAGGAGATTGCCGATTACTTGAGGGATCCATCTAGGAAAGTTGAAAGGCGTCTAAGGTTCCAAGCTACTAAGTATGTGCTCCTTGATAATGAGTTGTATTATCGGACAATTGATGGGGTTTTACTTAGATGTCTTGGCAAAGAGGAAGCAAAAGAGTTGATGGGTGAGATCCATGAAGGTGTATGTGGAGCGCATCAATCGGCATTCAAGATGAAGTGGATGATTAGGCGGAATGGATAGTATTGGCCAACAATCCTTGAAGATTGCTTCAATTATTTCAAAGGGTGCCAGGACTGTCAGAAGTTTGGTAATGTGCAAAGGGCACCTACATCGGCAATGAATCCTATAATCAAGCCTTGGCCGTTCAGAGGATGGGCTATCGATCTCATCGGCCAAATTTATCCACCATCGAGCAAGGGGCACAAATTCATACTTGTTGCTACCAATTACTTTACCATGTCGGTCGAAGCAATCCCCTCGAAGAAGGTGACGTCGGCAAACATGGTAGATTTCGTTAAGGAGCACATCGTTTACCGATTCGGTATTCCTCAGACTATCACTACCGATCAAGGGACCATGTTCACATCGGGGGAGTTTGATGACTTTGCTGTTAGCATGGGTTTCAAGGTGTTGAATTCTTCTCCTTATTATGCTCAGGCTAATGGTCAAGCTGAAGCGACTAATAAGGGAGTCATTAGGCTTATAAAATGCAAGATTGAGGAAAACCCTAGAAGGTGGCATGTGGTATTAAACGAAGCTTTATGGTCATATCGGATGGCTTGTCATGGTGCAACCAAGGTCTCGCCGTATCAGTTGGTTTATGGACACGATGTTGTCCTACCTTGGGAAATTAAAACTGGTTCTAGGCGATTATCTTTTCAGGATCAGTTGACGACCGATGATTATATTACTCTGATGAAAGATGAGTTAGAAGATTTGGCAGGGCATCGGTTGAGGGCATTAATTAATATTGAAGAGAACAAGAAGAGGGTTGCCCGATGGTATGACAAGAAAGTAAAGATGATGGAATTTGCCGATGGCGATTTGGTTTGGAAGTTGATTTTACCGATTGGGACTAAGAGCTCTAAATTTGGGAAGTGATCCCCTAATTGGGAAGGTCCTTATCGGATAAGATAGTCTGCTCCTGGTAATGCGTACATTTTGGAAACTCTCGAAGGAGTGGTGTTTTCTAGGGCGATCAACGACAAATACTTAAAAAGATATTACCCTAGCATATGGGTAGATGCATAGTGCTCAGTCGAATGCCGATGAAAAGAAAATAAAAACATCGGTAAAAACAAACTGGCATTATATTACAAGTTGAGATCAAGTATCAGGTTACATCCTTGCCGATACAATAGACATTACAGTAAGGAGTGGATAACTGATATCGCACGCAGGCGAATTTGTTCTATTTCATCCATCTCCTTGGCGTCGGCATCGGCAGAGCCCTCAACCGGCTTGATTTTCTTCTTCCATAGGATGGCCTGTCGAGCATTATGGTCTCTTTCTTGCCGCAATGTCCCGATGGAATCGGACAGTTGGGTCTTTTGCTGGTTGGCAGCCGTCAGATCCCCCTCAACCTTTTGCAGCTCCGCCAGTAGCTCCTCCTTCCTTGACGACAGTCGGGAAATTTCTTGGTCCAGGTTGCCAATGGAGACTTTTGCTTGACCAATGCTTCTGTGCTTCTCATCGGCAAGGTGTTTGAATTTGAGTTTCTCTTCCTCGCTCCTGGCTTGGGCAGTTCTATCGGCAATGCGACGAATGAGCCTCTGGTACTGGATCTGTTTGATGTCGATAGAGGCTACCTGGAGAAGGGTTTCCGCTGCATCGGCAGAAAGATGGCCATGGATATCCTTGAATATAATCCTTGCCGCCGATGAGTCCTGGACAAGTTGAGATGTGTCTTGCAGCAGTAAGGAGAGCAGTTCTTCAAGTCTGGACTTAATTTCTGCCGATAGAGTGGGGACGGAGCTTTCCTCTTCATCGTCATCGGGGACGTTGACGGTAAAGGAAAATAGGTTGTCCGCTTGAAGGCGGCCTTGGCATTCATCTTCGTTCTGAAGGTTTAAGCTGTAGGAGAAGAGGCTGTCCGGAGAATCTTGGGCCTGAAAACAGAGCTTAGAGTTTGCCGATCGGAAAATTGTACTGTAAGCTTTAGGATGATTAACTTACCGTCTTGAAGCGAATCTCCTGCCTGGGACTTGGTATGCCGGATGGTCCAGCTTCATCATGGACGACAGCCGCAGATGCCGATGATTGGGCTGGAGAAGCAGTCGGTGCCATCGGTACTGGTGGTGCTATCATCGGCGTTGTTTCCAACGTAGCGGCTGGTTCACATGGCGGCGATGCTGCTCTCTCATCGGCTGATGGTGCCGATGCTGATGCTACCTCCGCTGCTACGGCAGGTGTTGTTTCCTCATTGAGCCCAGCCGGTATCGATGCCGATGTCGCTTTGGTTGTCGCAGCAGCTGCTATCTCATGGCTGGGGACATCATCCATCGGTTGATCAGGCGCAGAAGCCGATGGAGGTTCTGTAGATGACCCGCCGGCAGTTGGTGCGATTGGGACTGGAGGCAATCCTGCTAGTGGCGCATCGGCAGCTGATGGCACAGTCGGAGCCAATGGTGGAGGGGAAGCCAGCCTCAGGCGCCTCTTTTTCGTCGGCGCGGCAGCAGGGGAGCCGACCCGTTTGGATGAAGACCGGGGGGCATCGACAGCCGGGTTAGAAGGCGTTTGCCTGTTTGAAGCAGATGTCGATGACCATAGTGCCTGAAAATACAAAGCGAGTTATACAAAATAAATGTTGCCGATGAAACAGCATGTAATCGGTATAAGTAAAGATGAGTTTACTGCATAAATTTGCGTCAAGGCAATAGCGGCAGCCGATGTAGCCTGAGCTTTTGTAGGTGTCGGCGTGGGTACCTGTTGAGGCGTGAAAGCAGCCAACGTCGGAGCTTTGGTGCCGATGATAGATATGGGGCCCATTATCCGTAGATTAAAGGGCCTACCACTGTTACTCATTGTGGGAACCGGATCATCGGCCTGTCAGACGCAAAAGAGTTTAGGTGCTGATACCGATGACAAAAATAAAGTATTAAAAGTATATTAGATAGCAGACTTACTGCGTCATCGGGGATGATGTAATCGGCGTCAATCAGGTGCTGATAATAGTGCGAAGACTTGGCGAGTAATTGGCACTTCCACTCTTGCCACCAAGACTTGAACTCGTTGGTGATGAAGGAGGTTGGCGACCAGGAGGACAAGTCAAGGTCTGACAGATCGGCATCGGCAGGAAGGCTGATGACTTTATTCTAGTCTAGATTACTGGAGATTGTCTTCCTAGGTCCTACTACCTTGGAGAAGCAGAGCTTGATCGGCAGTTGGCCAAATGTCAGTTGTCTCGCTGCTGCCGATGGGTAGTAAAACTCATAGGATGGTGAAGCATTCTTCCCAGATCCAAAGATATTCACTGGGATAGCTCGGGGAGTGATGCTGGCTCTCATGATTGCTTGGTTCTCAGGCAAGCTCATGTCAGACAAGTTGAACAGCAACGGAAATTGGTTGTGTTCGTCAAGATATGGCCACCAGGCCCGTTCCGAGGAGGGAAATCCGTTGTAGAACTTCTGGAAATAGTAGCCGAAGTGCTCCGCATCTGCATCGGTACCTGGCCAAAGTTAAGCGGAGAGCGAGTTGCCGATTCGTCATCGTCGTATCGGTAATCTTCTGATATCTCCCTCGGGAATTGTTGGGCAAACAGATCAAACTCGAGAGCCTTGTGCATGTGTGCATTCAGCCATAGATTGACAAACCACCAAGGGCCTCCAAGATTGCCGATGGGTTCTCCTAGCAGTAGCTTCTGGGACACTTGATGCAGCAATCGGTATACTGATCCAAGAAGGTATCTACCTAAGGGAAGCCTTGTTCCATCGGCAAGTAGCTCGGCTGCTGGAAGGTGCATAGTGGTTGGACGATGGTTTTGCCGCAGAAAATGAATTTTTCCAACCACATGTTTTAAAAGATGGCGTGCTCCCGTTGAGTTACCAATCCGGTCTTCTGGTTCTCTTTGATATAGCCCGTCCAGCTGCCGATGTTCCGGGTGTTCACCTTATGCTCAGCTTTCCTGTTGAAAAGGCTAAGCGTATCGGCAGAGGTGATGTCCAAGCCGGTCAGCATATAGACATCGGCAAGGGTTGGGGTAGCCTGTCCATGCCTGAAGAGGAAAGCGTTCATACTGTCGGACCATAAGTATGAGGCCGCCATCATCAAATTTTCGTTCTTCTCCATATCGGCAATTGAGAGCCTAATGCACTGATCCAAGTTACGCTCCTGCCAGTACACTTGCTATGATCTGGCCAATCTCAAGTACCAGTTCTTCCATCCTTTAGTGTGCTTGGGCCATGAGCGGAATGTGTCCTTCCACAGTCCTAGATCAAAGCTCTCGGATCTAAGCGGTACCCGGTTGGTTTCTGCGTTAATGATGAAGGTGGGGTCTGGATTGCCCATTGGACCTAGGCAGCTGAGGTTGGAACCGGTGAGGGGAATCACTACCTTATTGTATAGTTCCTAGGGTTCGAAGAAGGAGGGACAAATCAGAAAAAGAATGGGGATAAAACCAGGTTTTTGCGGGGAAAAGAACCATGCAGAGAGGTTGGATTGAATGGAGGATGAGTCTTACCTTCGGGATGTCAACTTGGATCGCCATTTGGAGTCAGAGGGATGCTTGGTTCGTCCTTGGATCACGAAGGAGTACTGTTGCTCGAGCCTGTGTTCTTCAGAGCGGCCGGAGGTTGAAGACGAAGGCAGGAAGGTGAAAGTAAAAATGGGCTCGGGTAAAAAGGACGGTGTGGATCCCAGTAACTTTTATAAGCCTGTTCAGGGGTATTTTGGGGTTCTGTTTCACACTGTGCAAGAATGTGGAGAGGCCCGCGGTAGATACGCGCGGTGATCGAGGTGGTCTGTAACTATTTATGCTACAATCGAGGGATTTTATTATTAAATTGCAGTTCCACACGCGGGGATCGAGGAAACCGTACGCCTATCTCGGGGGTAACGGCTACAGCAACGGCTACAGCAACGGCTATAGTGGAGAGAATTTCGGCACGTAAAGTTATACGCTCTGAAACTGGGGGGCATGTGTTGACACCGTTTTTCGACACGTGTCAAATGGGCTAAGGCTTGACTGGTCAATGACCGTTCTCCATTGGCATCGGTAAAGTATGAGCCAATATGGCCGACGGGAGAGTGCTGCAGAAGACCAAGTGTGTAGGCTAGATGATCTTGGCTGACGAAGGTGAAGTCTTGCTGAAGCTGATTGCCAGTAAAAAGTCATTGCCGATGGCCGATGAAGAGTCGTTGCCAACTGCTGATGAAGGGTCATTGTTGATTGCCGATGAGAGGTCATTGCCGATTGCCGATGGAGGATGGTTGCCGATTGCCAATAAGGGCTCGTTGTTGATGAAGAGATGCTGCCGATTGCCGATCAGGAAAACGTTGCCGATGCCGATGGGCGTGACTTAGTACTTAGCGACAGCAAAGGATTACAAGTGGCCAAAGAACGAAGGTGCGGATTGAAGGGGTCTGCCGATGGAAGTTTCCATCGAAAGGAAGTATAAGGAAACTAGTGTTTTGTACCAGTATTATTATAGTAGTTTGAGTCCGACTCTTGCATGAGTCGTTTATTTTTCTTTAAAATAGGTGTGTTTGCTTGGGAAATAAATATTATTGTCCGGCTCCTGCGCGAGTCAGTTTCCTTTAAAGTAGGAGTTTGTTTTAGGAAGGATGTGTGTCGCGTCTTTGTACAACTCTCCATGTGGGAGTATAAATATATGACCGAGGGCTATGGAATAATCAATCAAATTCAAAACAAACCAATTTTATCTTATTCTACTTTTTACCGCAATTTACCTTCTACTGCATTAGTTATAGTTTTCAACGAGTTCTTTCAAGCTTTCGACGGGCTGATTCACCTTGATCTCCGTCAGATTCTTGCTAGTTCCGTGTGGGAGTACCTCTAGGCTTTGGCAATCCAGGCGTATCGCTGTTTGCCTCGTCTAGCTCTGCTCTAGTTACCCTTGATCAATCTGAGCCTTGACGTCCGGGCGCATCGCTGTCGTCTCGTTCAGTTTGTTCTAGTTATCATCCTTGTCGATTGATTGGTCAAATCGACTGGCACGCCCTCGACATCGAGCCTTGGGTAATAGCCCGAGGTGTTCACAGATCTGACGCTTTTTGTGTCAACAGGTATAACTCGGAGAAGACACCAGACAGGCCCGGCTCTCCTCGAGGCTCTCCTCACTCTCTTCCAACTATCATAAGACTACAGCAGAGCTACGCTAAGCTAAGTGGTTTCTCCAATGAGGCATGAGTGAGAGTGAGGGCCTACGGGGGGTATTTATAGCTAGAGGTGGAGTGGGGGCTACTCCGGTGCCACGTCAGCGATCCGCGCCACCTCCATCAGCCACCGTAGGATGAAACCGTCATTGTAACCATCTTAAGTCAACGGTGGAGATCAAGTGGATGCATGGAGGCATGCAGGAAGGCGGTGGAGAGCTCAGGGAATCTTCTGGGTACCTGGGCGTGGTCGGCCGACCACCCCCGGATAGGTGGGCCCTACCCCTTTCTTCTAGAAGCTGACCCCGCTGGTCAGGGGGCCTGTGGGTGGTCCCTGGGCCCACCGAGGAGGTCGGCCGACCTCCTTTAGAGAGCCGTGGGCCTCCCCTTCTATGTGGGACCTCCTTGATAGGTATGGATTCTACTGTCCAAAATTGGGCCCAAAGTCCGGTCGGCCGACCGTCTTTTATGGCCAAATAAGCTCATCTTTTGTAGGTAGCTTCTAGAGGTAATGTCCATCCTGATGGTGTATTGGATTTGCACATTTTCCATACATGGAAATATGTCATGTTCGGCCCATGGACCCTCGTGCTTTGTTCCAGAACCATTGAGAGGTAGCACACTTGGATCCAAGGGGTAGAAAGTGCTTTGGAGAGTGATACTTGGATCATGGGGGCTTGGGAGGCCTAGTGGCCCCATAGGGAGGTCGGCTGACCCCCTAAGTGGGCCCACTAGCTCCCAAAAGTCCCCATTTGTCATTACCCACACTCAAATAGTCAAGGGACATGTGGAACTAGTTATTGGGTAAAATATGTTCATGTTATATTATTATACTCTTGAATCCAAGGTTGTTGATGGTATTTTGAGTGTGTAAAAACATGGTGAAATTACCATCAACAAGATCCCCCATACTTACCTCTTTGCTCGTCCTCGAGTAAAGGATGAAAGTAAACATAACTATGATATTCTCAAAGTATAAAGCAAGCATAGAGATTTATTCAAGACACTTTGCTATACAAGTGGGATATGTGGTATTGTCTAGCATATATCCTTGAGAGGTTGATAAAGGAATAGTTCTCAAGGTAAATTCATCTCCCCAAATCATATTTTAGTACTTGGAGTTTTTGATAAGTTTTTCAAAAGAAAGCTCATAAGTCAACTTACTCCTCATATAGCACTCTAGATCGCTCAAGGTGTATGAATCCTTTCCAAGGCATAACATGAGGTTGCCTTCTTTTTATCTTCCTATTTCTAAATAGGCTTATGTGGAGCTTAGGTAGGGATAAACAATGTAGCATACTTACCTTGCATATATTGTAAAGTCAAATTCCGGATCCAAGGAGAGAAATGTCATACTCTTAGATCAAGATGTGCAAGTGTGTGAAAACATGACAAATGATCAAAACTCCTTTATATGATCTCTCTTTCCTAACTTATTATTTTGAGACATAGCTATCTTTTTATTTTTTCTATGAGCTTTGGAATGCTCAATTTTTTTTGAATGAGCTTTGATGTGCTCATTATTTTTTTTAAACTTGGGACTTTATGTGCCCCTATACTTTTGCATAGTCTATGTCTCATTTACTAGCAACATACTAGAGAGAGAATTTTCTATTAGAGCATGGAGTTTGAACTATGTGGAAAACGTAACGCATGTTTCTACGTACTTCCAGTGTAGAAGCAGCATGTATATGTGGCATGTACGTGATCTTGATCTTGGGAGCATGATAAATCTCTCAACAAGGGTCATAAAACTTGACCAAACTCAACATAAAGCAAGCAGCTTATGTAGAAAGCTTATATCATGTAAGAGCATGTATGGCTTTGGTAGGAATTTTCTCACTATAGAGGAGTAGTGACATTATGGTTTTATGACGTTTTCAAAAATTAATCTCTAAATACTTTAAATAGATAGGATATGAATCATGAACCGAGAACTATATCACATTGATCAACAACTTAGTCAATATGATTTCCTATCAAGATATTTTCCCACTAGCATAAGCAAAAGCAAGAATTCATCTTTATGACGCTTTTACCCTCAGAACGTCATAGATCATGTCACTTTTTGAATTTTAGTTTCAAATGCGATCTTCTTGCTTTTATTCAATATTAAAAGGGAAATAAACTAAGTAATTAATTTCATGAAAGAAATAATGTTTTATTTTATTTATTTATTTATTATTATTTTATTTTATTTTATTTTATTAGAAGGGAAATGAATAGAGCAAATAAAAACATAAAGGAAGAGGGGAGAGACGTGGCAAACCAGTCAGGGTGTATGTTGAGGCTGAGTAGATGCTGGCTGGTGGACCCGAGGGCTCTAGGTGCGGTCGGCCGACCACCCTTCGGGGCTGTTTGGCCACTTGGGTCTCTGAATTGAGATCTCTTACCTCTTAATGTTGTTCTGCTCTGTCCGAACTGCAATTTGGCCTCTAAGGTGCATCGGCCGATGCACAAAAGTGACCGTTGAGGTCCAATTTTTTCGTGGGACGTGTCATGACCGTGTTCATCATGATTCTATGGTTGATCTGGTCAAATGGTATGTTGGTGTGTCGACCGATACCCCCCATACTTGTTTCAGTGCATACTGTGACATAGGACAAAGAGAGATCAAATGCAGGGGTTCTGCTGGGGTAAGATACTAGCAGAACCAAGAGTTTCATTTGCCATTGATAGCTTAGGCATAAGTTCTTTGATTTATGAACGATAGACTATCAAGCCTAAGTATCATATTGCTATGAAGGGCTAAGGTGATCTAAGGGAGAAGATGGAGAGAGAAAATCCTATGGCTTTAGCATAAGGGATGACAAGCATCTCTTCATGCTCTCTTCTATTAGGGCCATGAGGCAGTTTATGTTAATGGCTCTAGAGGATGACTGAGAAGGAGAGGCAAGGAGATCCTCTCTCTCAAAGGCTTTGGATAAGCGCTTGAGGTTTGCATTAGTGATAATGCGGAGATCATTAAAGCTATCTTCAAGACCTAGACGTGCCATTCTCTCCTTAGAAACAGTTTTTCTAAGTTGGTAATGCTTTCTTTGGCAACAACACATAGAAACTTTTGCATATCGCTCTTTTGATCTTCTTCTTGGTGGAACCATGGTGAGGTCAAGGAAGGTGAGAAGGGAAGCAAGAGAAGATGGAATTTCTATGGTGGTGAAGAAAAATAAGGTAAGAGGAGGAAGAAGGAGAGGGAGAGGTTAAGAAGAGAGAAACTAACGCCCTTCGCCTCTATTTTCACTTGGATCGTGCCGGAAACAAGATAGGAATATTGGTCCAATGCTCAGGGGCAACATGCATGGCTGAAGGGCCAAATCCACGGTCGGCCAACCACTTTTTGGAAGGGTTGGCTCGACCGAGCCAGGATTAGAGGTCCCACGGGTCAAGTTAGGCAGGCAGTGCAACATCAGGCTGAGATGCCCCAAGATGTGGTCGGTCGACCGCCTATTCGGGCCAAATGGGCCCAACTTTTTCGTGGTGAAAGGTAAGGCTAAGTACAGGCTATGTCTAAGGTCAAACAGGAAAAATGAACAAAAATTAAAACATGTAGATTTTAGTTCTCAATTGGATCAATGACAAAATATATCATGTTAATTTCATGCTTAGGTGATTCATGTTCATGAAAAACTTTAAGACATTGATCATTTACCTTTAAAGGTGTTGTAGCCATAATCTTGAAGCGTGACGATTCCATGTGTCATGACATTGATGATGATGAATGGTCTTTCTTTTGTGAATCGTCGTGTCGTACTTAGACCATTTCCTCCATTCATTGCTTCTCTCCTACGAAGGATTAGTGGACAATACATACCCGAAGGAATTCATGAATAATTTGAAGTAGGGGCATTATTGTCATAGAAATAGAGGACATCTTCTATGCTATAGAAAAGTTGGCTTTTTCATTTTAGCACAGAAAGGGATGTTCCATCATTGTTCACCAATTCTTTTAAAAGTTAAGCAAGGTTGAGGCAAGGATGTGCAAGATTGTTTCATTACTCCCTCAACCCTTGATTTGTCTCTATGAAAGATCTCTTGACTTACCCACCAAAATTTGATGTTATCAAGCATGGGTTGGTTCAAAAGTAAAACCAAATTCCATACAAGTATACTTTAGGTTCATTAATCAAACTTGACACCATGTCTTATTTGATTAAGGAAGGCTATTTAACCTAAGCACCATTCTTAATTTAAAGAGCTTATAGGAGTATGTACACTACTCCCAAACCAAGGCATACTCATAAAGAACCAGGAATTATGAAAGAATAAAGAGATTCACTTAAGAAGAGACAAGAGCATGGATGGTGAATCAGATGAGCATTTGCATTTTTTTTAATTTTTATTATTTATATGACTTAGCAAGATGAGCAAGGTATAAAGAGAAAGCAAGGTAAAACAAAATTAATAATGAAGTATAACATGAGGCTCTTTAGAGAAATCCACTCCCCCACACTTGGATTTTGCAACATTTGATAATGAGCAAATCCAAGTCTAGGATGTGAAATTTTCTTTTGAATGTGCTTCATTATTGAAGGATGTTTGGTTGGACATACCTTGTGTTTTGCTCCATCATCTTTTTGTTCAAACCTGAAATGGTTAGCGACAAAAATACCCGAAGGAACAATTTCACAAATATTCCCTTAATCTCATTTTACAAAGTCATTTTATTCATTTTAATTTTTTAGGAAAATAAAAATATTTATATATATATATATATATATTTTAAGCAAACTTTAATAGAAGAGAAAAAGACTTGGGTTAGCTCCCAAAAGTGCTTATTTTTAAGACACAAGCTTGTCTTTGGGAAACCTTTAAATGGCAACTCATGTTGGCGAAGTGGTTTCCCCTTCGACTCCAACATTTTCGAACCTATCCTCAAGACCAAAACCACTATGAGATTTGCAAAATTTATGGTAGACAAACACATCTACAACCAACCTTGCAAAGATTTGAGAAGTAAGAAGTATGAAGGGGTTGTAGATCATGTGTGTGGTGATGGTAGAGGGAAGGATTGATTTGGGAGATTTCTCATTTGAGCCTGGATTTGATTGGAAGATCGGGGAATAACTTCCATGCTCATTGACATCATTCTCCCTTTCAAGGAGTGGGTGAGCACTTTCTTTCTCATGACATTTCAAGTCATCATCCAGGCTTGAATGGGTCATGGTTGTTGGTGAGATTGACATTAGCTCACCCCTTGGATCAAGAACTGGGTTGGATTCTAACCCTTTGATGAGAGGTCAGGAAGACCAAACAGGTAGATAACCTATACCTATTCTATGATCAAGCTTCTCATTTCCTATTGAGTTCTCCAAGATTCTCATGATTGGCCTTCCGATAAAGGTGAGATGAAAGGAAAGTCCAGGAAGGTCAAAGATATGGAAATCTAGGAAGATCTTGAGATCATCAACCACCACAAGAACATCATGAAGGACTCTTAAACAATCAAGGACTTGACCACTGGGGAGTCTAAGGTGTTTTTGTGATTGGGATAGATGATCCTTTGATGGTGTTGGAACATGGAAATGAGGAAGGATGTTGATCCCGAGGCTAGGATCATAGCAAAATTTACCATCAATGCTCAATACTTGACAGGATATTCTCCTCACATGTTTGGGCATTATAGTGACTTCCTTTGAGGATTTGGCCTCATCCAACCATTCTTGACTTACAACGGTAGACAGAGGCTCTAATCGTTGATTATGCTCCTCTTGGTCAGATTTATGGCATTCATGGCTTCCATGCCTCGGGTGTCTTAATTAATTCCCAAAGACATTAAGTGGGTCATCATAAGACTTGAATAAAGGAACACGAGGATCATCAGGATCAAGGATGGGTTTAGAAATGGGTTCGTAGGATATGTCAGATGTGGGTATAGAGAAGGAGAGAATAGATTTTGCTTCTAAACACTTTAGTTCTCCTTCTATAAGCTCACTTGATATTCCTTTATGAGGTATCCCAAGCTTTTCTTGATGTGCCATGTGGGAAGTCGAGGTGTAAGATGATGTTGATTTGGGAGGTTTTTGAAGAGATCCCTTCATGAGAGGTCTATAAAGATGTTTCTTAGAAGGTCTCTTTAGGAAAGGATCATTTTGGGCATTCCTGAAACCAGCAAGATCATATGAAAGGTTAGCCTCGAACTCGAAGGAATGGTTTAGATGTTGAATTTATTCTTCCTTTGAGATTTGTGGTATTTGTGGTTCAGGATTGATGACAGAATCTTTGGATAGGAGTGGTGGTGATTCGGCTATCAAGATTTCTTTTCTAGGGGCTGGTTTTTCTCCTTCTATGCGTCCTTCATTATAAACGTCAGTGTAGGGGGTATTTTCAAGAATCTTCATGAGAAGACTCTTCCCTTCACTAACGGGTAAACACAGGAAGGCTCCCCTAGAAGTCATGTCAAGAAGTTGTGCGGAATCTTTGCTAAGACCACCATAAAAGTGTTGTAACAATGTTGGCTCGGTTATAGCAAGATCATGGCCAGATGATGCTAGATCTAAGAGACAGGCCCATGCCGCACCAAGAGGTTCTTTCTCCTTTTGTGAGAAGTTGATGACCTCTTTTCGAAGATGAACAACTCAAGAGGTGGGGAAGAAAGCTAGGCAGAATTTGGATTGTAACTTTTCCCATTCTCCATTTGCGTCATCTACGTGGCGAAGGTACCATTATTTGGCTATCCCATCAAAGAAAATGGAAATATCTTCCACTTAAGGGTACCTCGCCTCATCCCATGGATGTGGACACATGAACACAATTGTTCAAAGTCACGTAGATGACTGTAGGGATTTTCGTCTTTGTCCCAGAAAAAGGTTTGTTCTGAACCATCGCTATGAGACTTGGGCGAAGCTCATAAGGAATGGACAATATGGCCTAAGATGAACTAGGTGGCTCCAACCTAGCACCCATTGGAGCACCATACTCAAAGAGAGGTGTTTGATCCATAGGTGTATATGTGGAAAGAAAGGTTTAAATCAAACAAGGATAATAGGACCAAAGGGTTCTAGTTAAAACAGCTACTGTTCCCCGGCAACGGAGCCAGAAAGCTTGTTGACACCAAAGGTGGCAAACAGATAAAAGACCGCAAACGTACGGTTGTCAAGTGTAGCTTTCATCGAGAGTATTCGAGGTATCGTATTTTCCACAGGGAACGAGAAGTGAGTTAACTAGGATTATGGATATGTCCTATGATGGATCAAGGGAGACTATGATAACTGGGTTGAGAGGTTCGATATAGCAAAGATATCTAACAAGGTATAGCTAGTTATACTGGCTTTATCAGCCCTTCTCTTGCAGGAGGCGATGGAATAGATCAGAAAGAGGGCAAAACGCTAACCGGACCGCGCCATCATGTTGTATCGAGGCCCTACCTTTTAAGAACTTATCTTACACACGTGGTGGAATACAAAGGCTAGATAGGGCTTTCACTACCTACTAGCTACCACAAACAATCCGTGCGATAAGCGGTTTACAAAGGCAAGATCTAGTCTAGACACCATGTCTACACTATTCTTACTACTTTAACCCAAGCTTTATGGTTAAAGCACTCTACTTAAAGTAAAGCGATGAACAAGCGCGAAAAGATGTATAACAGCTATGCCAGAAGTAGAGTTTTAAATGCTATAAAGAACTCGAAGGAATCACTTACAAGTGCTGAACTTACAAGAGAATCGCATCCGCTGAGGTACAACTCGGAGAAGACACCAGACAGGCCCGGCTCTCCTCCAGGCTCTCCTCACTCTCTTCCAACTATCATAACACTATAGTAGAGCTACGCTAAGCTAAGTGGTTTCTCCAATGAGGCATGAGTGAGAGTGAGGGCCTAAGGGGGTATTTATAGCTAGAGGTGGAGTACGGGCTACTCCGGTGCCACGTCAGCGATCCGCGACACCTCCATTAGCCACCGTAGGATGAAACCATCATTGTAACCATCTTAAGTCAACGGTGGAGATCAAGTGGATTCATGGAGGCATGCAGGAAGGCAGTGGAGAGCTCAGGGAATCTTCTAGGCACCTAGGCATGGTCGGCTGACCACCCCCTGACAGGTGGGCCCTACCCCTTTCTTCTAGAAGCTGACCCCGTTGGTCAGGGGGGCTGTGGGTGGTCCCTGGGCCCACCTAGGAGGTCGGCCGACCTCCTTTAGAGAGCCCTGGGCCTCCCCTTCGGCGTGGGACCTCCTTGATAGGTGTGGATTCTGCTGTCCAAAATTGGGCCCAAAGTGCGGTCGGCTGACCGTCTTTTATGGACAAATAAGCTCATCTTTTGCAGGTAGCTTCTAGAGGTAATGTCCATCATGATGGTATATTGGATTTGCACATTTTCCATACTTGGAAATATGTCATGTTGGGCCCATGGACCCTCGTGCTTTGATCTAGAACCGTTGAGAGGCAGCACACTTGGATCCAAGGGGTAGAAAGTGCTTTGGAGTGTTACTTGGATCATGGGGGCTTGGGAGGCCTAGTGGCCCCATAGGGAGGTCGGCCGACCCCCTAAGTGGGCCCACTAGCTCCCAAAAGTCCCCATTTGGATCTAGTTATTGGGTAAAATATGTTCATGTTATGTTATTATACTCTTGAATCCAAGGTTGTTGATGGTATTTTGAGTGTGTAAAAACTTGGTGAAATTACCGTCAACAATGCATACATCTGTAGATGACGATGAAGGCAAGATGGGCAAGGGATTTACGTCGGCCGACGAGTTGGAGGCTGTTGACATTAGAGTTGGTGATAAGCCGAGGCCGACGTACATTAGTGTTGAAGGAGTACAAGGAAGTTTTGCTTGGGAGTACTATGAAATGCATGGTCTTGACCGAAAGTTAGTCGAACATCATCTGCCAGTTAAGAAACATCCTAGGAGGATTAAAGCTAAGGTTATGGCCGATGTGAAAACGGAAATCACTCGGCTTTATGAAGCAAAGTTTATTCGACAATGTAGATATGTTGAATGGATTGCAAATGTGGGCCCTATGTATAAGAAGAATGGAAAAGTAAGAGTTTGCATTGACTTCAGGGACCTCAACAAAGCTACTCCAATGGATGGTACACAATGTCGGTGGCCGACATGTTAGTAGATGCAGCAGCAAGCCAGAAAGTGATCAGTTTTATGGACGGCAACGCTGGGTACAACCAGATCTTCATGGTAGAGGAAGACATCCACAAGACTACATTCAAATGGCCTGGTGCACTAGGACTATATGAGTGGGTAGTCATGACATTTGGATTAATGAATGCCAGAGCAACTTATCAAAGAACCATGAACTATATTTTTCATAAGTTGATCGACAAAATTGTGGAAGCTTACATCGATAACGTGGTTGTGAAGTCTAGAGAATACCGAGATCACCTCTAGGATCTTAGAGCCACTTTAGAGTGAGCAAGGAAACATGGATTGAGAATGAATCCTCATAAGGGTGCTTTTGGAGTATGAGTTGAACAATTCTTGGGCTTCAAGGTACATGAGAAAGGGATCGAGATTGGTCAGAATAGTTTTGACGCAATCAAAAAGGTTATACCACCGACCAGGAAGACTGAGTTGCAATCTTTGATCGACAAGATCAATTTCATTAGAAGGTTCATATCAAATCTGTCAGCTAAGATTTTGCCGTTCTCAGTTTTTCTAAAGCTAAAAAGTGACCAAGCCTTCAAGTGGGGTAACGAACAGTAGAAGACTTTTGAGGAGATTAAGGAATACATGAAATCTCCTCAAGTGTTAATCCCTCCTTAGAAGGGAAAGCCTTTCAAACTGTATGTAGCAGCCGATGACCATACAATTGGATCGGCTCTGATGCATGAGTTTGAAGGAAAAGAGAGGGTGTTTTCTACTTGAGCAGAAGATTGCTGGACCCAGAGACCAAATATCCTCCATCAAGAAATTGTGTCTGTGCTTATACTTTTTGTGCACTAAGCTTCAACATTACTTGCTGTCTTCTGAGTGCATGATGGTGTCAAAGTTTGACGTAATCAAGCACATGTTATCCATGCCTATTCTAAACAAGAGGATTGACAAGTGGGTTCTTGCATTATCAGAATTCGACCCGAGGTATGAATTGGCTAAAGCAGTCAATGGAAAAGTAATAGCTAATTTTGTTACTCATCATCACGAGAAGGGGATCAAGCTGGTACATTTGACTCCTTGGGCGTTGTTCTTCGATAGATCCACCTGTAAGCAAGCGGGAGGCATTGGATTGTCCTAATTCTGCCTCGGGGGCAAACCTAGCGTATGCTTTCTCGATCAGGCCAACGTGAACCAATAATCAGGCTGAGTATGAAGCCCTTCTCAAAGGATTGCATCTACTACATGAGGTCAAGGACAAGGCTGTTGAGATTTTTGGAGATTCACAATTAGTAGTTAATCAATTGCTCGGCCATACGAGTGCAAGGACAAAATACTGAGGAGGTATTATAAGGATTTCCATGAGCTTATTGATTCTTTTTCCTCTGTCAGTATCAAGCATGTTCCCAGAGATCAGAATCAGGAGGCTAACAGATTGGCTCAAAGTGCTTCTAGGTAGCGGTAGATTGTGGAGATTTTAGCGGATGAGCTTGTTGATGATAAGGATTGGAGAAATGAGATCACTGAGTACCTGAAGGATCCATCACAACGAGTTTCTAGAAAACTGAGGTACAGAGCTACCAAGTTTGTCATTCTTGATGATAAGCTATATTATAAGGGTGTGCTGCTTAAGTGCCTTAATAAAGAAGAAGCCAAGTTGCTGATGGGAGAAATCCATGAAGGCGTTTGCATTGCTCATCAATTCACATAGAAGATGAAGTGGATGATCAAGAGGACAAGCTAATTTTGGCCAACCATTATGGCAGATTGCTACAGTTATTATAAGGGTAGTCAAGAGTGCTAGAAATTTGGTAATATTCTGAAATCCTCGGCATCAGCTATGAACCCAATCGTTAAGCCATGGCCATTCAGAGGATGGGGAATAGATTTGATCGATCAAGTGTTCCCGTCATCAAGTAAAGGACATAAGTTTGTGTTGGTGGCAACAGATTATTTCACTGAATGGGTCGAAGCTATTCCTCTGAAGGAGGCCTCGTCATCGAACATAATTAAGTTCATTAAGGAGCACATCATTTATAGGTTTGACATCACTCAAACCATTATCACCGATCAAGGAACGATGTTTACATCAAAGAGTTCGAAGACTTTGTCGCCGAGACAGGTTTCAAGTTGATCAACTCGTCTCCATATTATGCTAAGGCCAATGGACAAGCAGAAGCATCCAATCAGATATTGATCAAGATGATTAAGAAGAAAGTCCTAGAGTATCCTAGGAAGTGGCACCTGGTACTCGTGGAGACTCTGTGGTTTTGTAGGATGGCTTATCATGGGTCGACTAAATGCTCACCTTATCAGCTAGTCTATGGACACGAAGCTGTGTTGTCATGTGAGATGAGTGTTGGGTCTCGAAGAATAGTGCAGCAAGATAATCTGGGAGCGGATGATTATAAGAACCTCATGATGGATGATCTTGATGATCTAAGCTTGTATCGGTTAAGGGCTTTAGAAAACATTGAGGCTAACAAACTTAGGGTTGCCAAATACTATGATGAGAAGGTAAAGGAGAAAAGGTTCAACAAAGGTGATTTGGTTTGGAAAGTCATTTTGCCCATAGGAACTAAGGACAGTGAATACATCAAATGGTCAAAAATTGGGAAGGAGCTTACTGGATTACAAGAAGTGCTCCTGGCAATGCTTACTTCTACGAAACTCTAGAGGGAGAAGAGTACACTAGAGCGCTTAATGGAAAATATTTCAAGAAGTATTATCCCAGCGCATGGGTCGACACGCTGTATTCGATTAGATCAGATAGCCGATATGAGACATATCGCCTTCAGAACAAAAAAATTATTAGCATGATCAACAGAAAGGTTGATGATAGTTGATGCGGTATGCATCACCTATAGAGCAAAAATACTAAAACACCAAAGACAGAAAGATCAAAGGCTCTAACAAAGCAGAGGTGTAGAATTTTGGAATAGAACTAGCACACAAGTATGAGTACAGAAAAGAGTATTTCATTAGGTTGCACCTAATACAAACTATTTGCTGAGGAACACCTTATTAACGGTGTCCTGGTTGATGGCTACTAAACTCCAAATATAACCATCAACTATTGCATGAAATGATAAGAAATAAATTATAAAGCATAGTTGTAGGGTTTGATTCTAACGAGTTCCACGAGTTGTGGTGTTCTGACTTGTTTTGCAGTATATTCTAGTTTTGACTATATAAAATTATTTCAAACAAGGAATTGGAGAACACCATTCGGAAGAGATTGTCAAGCCGATCGAAACGGACCTATCACTTGCCATATTTGGAGTCCCGATGAGAAAGATATCAACACCACTATGGAACTCAACTTAGCAAGACTCTAGAACATGCCGGAACCATCATCCAATATATCTTGGAGGGCTAAATTAACAAGAGTTCCACAACTATGGTGAATTGTGATTTCCCAGGGATTAAACAGGAAAAGCAACAGTTGGAATAAAGATACAACTCTCTCGGATCGGAATAAAACGTATTCGGCAAGGAAACCTACGTGGGAAGGATTTAGAGAACGCAAGAGGAGTCCAGGAGGAACACGGGCCCATTTGGCCCCGAAAGGGGCTGGCCGGCCTAAGGGTGGGGCCGGTCGGCCTCCCCCTGTGCAACCTCATCTCCAGCTTTGGGAACCTTCCTCTAACCGACCTATGGATCACATCTTGACCATTGTTTAAGCTCGGTTTGATCCGAGCGCCACGGTTGATCCCACTGAAAGTATTATGGTGCAACGCATTAGTACGACATCGCCAATTCAAGGATTGCTCCACCTATTCTGGACTATAAATAAAGGGGTAGACCCCCCCCCTTTAAGGCATCCTATCCTATACGTCAATTCATATCTTCCAATTCGGATCAGAGGTGTCCCTTGAATGGATAACCTCTTTAGAAGACTAGTTCTCTCCCTCTAGTTTAGGCATAGAATCTAGTCTTATTTTGTAATTAGAGGTGAGAGAGGAGGAGAGAGCTAAGGAGGAGCCGGATCTGTCGAATCTTTCTCAACATTGTACCTTTGCAGTATCTGGTTCGTCTTGAGCAATCTCCAGGTTCTTCATTTATTATTTTTAAGTATTTATTTAATTTCAGTTCTTGCTTTACTTTATTTACGGGATCTCCGCTCGTATTGAGTGCTCTAGTTTTCATATGGAATTATAGTAGTAAGCATTAGTGTAGAAGTGGTGTCTAGACTAGGGTTTACCTGAGTTTGCGCCGAACCCCACGGATAGTTGTTGTAGCCCCAGAGGTGACAACTCTATTAGGCCTTTGTAGCCCACCACATCCAGGTTGGTGTTTTTGTATAGCTTTTGGCAGCCTCTCCCGACTACCTTTCTCCTAGTCTAATTCGAGAGTCGGGAAGATATTATTGCTCCAAAGTAAGTAAAGTATCCTGGGCCTTTAATTACATAGAACCACCTAGAAAACTCTAAAGTCTCTCTCTACCCATTTATCATTCTTTCTTTGGATGTTCTTAGTTCTCTAGTACACTTCACGTTCCCCGTGGAAATCGATACTCTGGAATACTCCCGGGTGGAAGCTACTTTGGTATCCGTGTGCTTGTAGATTTCTCTCTATGTGTTAATTAATACCAACAAGCTTTCTAGCGCCGTTGCCGGGGAATGGTAGTTGTGCTAGATTTGAACCAAGTCATCCATTTACCTTTTTCCTTTTTACCATCTTTCTCACCTTACCATATTCATCTTACCACATGGATTTCACTTCAATCTATAAATATTCTGCTCCAAAGGGTGACATGTTGGAGCCTCCACCATCTTTAAACCCCATTCTTACATATGGCTATGACCTTTGCCCTCCTTTTATAGCCATGGTTCAGGAGCAATCTTTCTTTGGGCTAGAAAATGAAAATCCTTATAACCACCTTAGAGAATTTGGGCAATTGTGTTCTTGCCTCAACATTGCTAGCATGACACAAGAAACCTTAAAATGGAAATTGTTTCCATTCTCACTTTTGGGAATAGCGAAACAATGGTATGCTCATTTCGTAGGAGGCGTAAATGGGAATTGGGATGAACTTTGAGACAAATTTTGTCTTGCTTTCTTCCCTCTTTCTAAAATTGCAGCCCTTAGAATTGAAGTTCCTCAATTCAAACAAAAAGAGGAGACATTAGGAGCAGCGTGGGCTTGGTTCATAAGCCTCATCAAATCTGGTCCAAATCTTTCCCTTCCAGACAATGTCCTACTCTATCATTTTCATCTTGGTCTTAACAAGGAAGCTTCTCTACACCTTGACTTATCTTCAATAGGATCATTCTCGCACAAAACTATTAGTGAAGGAGAAGCCATTCTTGATAAAATCCATGAAAATACCCCTTACACTAGAGTTTTTGACGAATTTCCGGAAGAAGAAGTCGAGCCAAGCCATGAACAACATGAGGAGGAACACACAACCAAATCTAAAATTCCTTCAAATCCTTCAAAAAATTTTGTTGGATCCGAACCACCCCCTATGGGAACACAACACTCTTTGGAGAGTGATGAACCCCATCCTTCTATATTCCTCTCAGAAATTGAGGTAGATCTTTTTGAAGATTTTGGAAATACCTCGAATTTTCCAATTCAAGTGAAGCCTCTGGTGCACTCAGCATCATTTGAGGATGAGGGTCTACACAATGATGCTTTCCTTTTAGAGCACATTAAAGGACTCTCAACCATCATGAGTCGTGAGTGGTTATCCACTGAGGTAGCCCGAATCATTGCTCCCTCAGACATTATACTTTGCAAAGTTATGGGAACCACCATAGAGGCTCACTATAGTCCTATCATTGGGATGAATATCATTTCAAAGGTTTTAGCTCAACAACTTTTCCCCAATGAGTCTTTGATCCCAACTCATAAGCTTTTAAGAAATCCGTCTGGAGTTATTCTTGAAAGTTATGGGGTCATTAGGTCCATTCCTTTACGCATAAGAGGGTTCGTGTATCGCTTAGATTTTTACATCTATGATATCTTGGACATGTCTCTCTTGATTGGCGTACCATTTGGAACACTCTTTCAAGAGCAACCAAACAAGGATCACCTAAATCTCAAGATAGGAAATTCTTCTATTGCTGTTAATCTCTTAAGATCAAATAATGCAATAGTAGAACCCAAGCCCAAACAAGACCCTATTGAGGAAGTCTTAGTGGCATTTCTAGAAGACTGGTCTCAACCAACTCTTGATGATGAACACTTCACTCAGGAAGAGGAAGAGCTAGCGGAGTGTTGACATATCTTAACGTCGTTACCAAAAGTAGATTAATATCTATTCCTGATAACGGCGCCAAAAATGGTTAATCACCTCTCATGCCAAGTTGTCATCCCCAGCATGGCAGAGAGATGCGGTATTGAAATATGCATTTGCTCTTCTAATAAATATAAATGTGTATCTACAAGCGCATAGATAATACCGATGTAGCATTTTAACCAGGAGTATTCCAGGTATCGTTACTTATATTTTTACCACTGGGAAGGGATACTAAGGAATAAATGAGGAATGAGTAATGAGTATCACTGCATGTGTAATGGAGAGTTTTCATCTATCTCTCTCAATACAGGATAAGTGTCACATAAGATATAGATAATGAATGAATAGTGACAAAAGATAAATACTGATCAACATATATGTAGCCACATAAGATAATGATAAGCACCTCAACAGATACTCTAGCAAGTCATTAGCATGGAATTAGCACGAACTATAAGAATATTTCCTAAGTCATTCTTAACTATACAGTCTAGCATATTATGATTAGTGCAATTATAGTTGGCAATCATGACGAGATAAGAGATATTCATGTGTAGTGAGTATTACTAAGAAAGAGAAACATAGCAATCACTTCCCCGTAATAGTACTGCTCTTCTTGCCCTACAAACGGGAGGAGGACTACAAAGGACTCAACAGGACTGTCACTCCCGCGAACTACCTCACGATCCGGAATGTAGGGTACAATCGCAGATAAATATGGTCTAGGCACCACGCCTACACAATATCTATCATTTACCCATAGCGCTGATGGATAAACGCTATACGATCCTAAACATTCATATGATTTAGATCTAACTACGCCAAGCATATAATCATAATAAACTAAGAACAATATAATTGAGAACATAATCAAATAGAGTAAAGTCATAAACAATATAATGATGTAGAGAAAAGTCATATTCATAATATTGAAGAACAAATGATGAACAAGGAAGAACTAGAGAGAGAATTACCAATAATCCTCTTAATAGATTCGGAAACCAATCGAAGATTGACTCCTTCTAGTTCTAATCCTATATATATAGCTATGCTAAACTAGAGATCTAGTTGATGTTGTGGCTCTAGGGCTTGATCAGGGACTTCTCCTCTTGAGATGGATAATGAATAATGAGAATTAGGTCTTCTCCTCAGGGTTAGGGGGGCCTTCCTTATATAGCCTCCTAAAATGAACGTCGATCGTCGGATCAAACCGACCTTAATGGAGGGCTTAGATGCAACCTCAAAGGCGGTGGAGAGAGGGTCCACAAGGCAGACCCTGAATGGGCCTTGCCCTAGGGTGGCCACCCCAGGGGGTAGGGCGGGCACCCTGCCCCTGGGCCCGCTCGGCCTCTCGTTTTCTCCCGCGCCTTCTTGACCCTTCTAGATTGTTCTTTTTCTTGTGGATGATAATTATCTCTATGTAAACCTTACATGTGGGCCTTTCCTCCATATTTCCTGATATCTCCCTACAGAAATAGACATTCACCAAAACTCGTGGAATTCTGTTAGTATAAACCCTATTTCTAGGTGTTGGTTTCATATAGATCCTTTTCCTTGTTTAGTTGACGGTTGGATTTGGTATTTAGGGACCGTCAACACGGAGCTTATTGAATTAGACCCTTTGGAGGTGCCATCACAACCCTTAATTGAGTTAAAACCCCTTCCTTCTAACTTAAAATATGTCTTTTTAAATAATAACCAAGAAACTCCGATCATTATAAGTGACAAGCTTTCCCAAGAAGAAACCAATAGACTTGTCACAATCTTAGAAAGACATAAATCAGCCTTTGGCTACTCACTCCATGACCTCATTGGAATCAGTCTAGCTCTCTGTACTCATAGAATCCCCATCGATCTTGATTCATCACCTTCGAGGGACCCACAACAGAGACTTAACAATGCTATGCGAGAGGTTGTTAAGAAAGAGGTCTTCAAACTTTTGCATGCTGGGATTATCTATCCTGTGCCGCAGAGTGAGTGGGTTTGTGCCAAAAAAGGAGGGATGACTGTTGTAAGAAATGAGAAGAATGAACTCATTCCCCAACGCACTATCACTGAGTGGCGAATGTGCATTGACTACTAGAAACTTAACAAGGCTACAAAGAAAGATCACTTCTCGTTACCCTTCATTGATGAAATGTTGGAACGGCTTGCAAAGCACTTTTTCTTTTGTTTCCTTGATGGTTATTCCGGATATCATCAAATCCTGATCCACCCTGATGACAAAAGTAAGACAACTTTTACATGCCCTTATGGAACTTATGCATACCGATGAATGTCGTTTGGATTGTGTAATGCTCCAGCTTCTTTCCAACGGTGCATGATGTTTATCTTCTCTGACATGATCGAGAAAATTGTGGAGGTGTTCATGGATGATTTCACCATCTATGGAAAAACCTTTGGTGATTGTTTAGGGAATTTAGACAAAGTCTTATAGCGGTGTGAAGAAAAGCACTTAGTCCTGAATTGGGGAAAATGTCATTTCATGGTTCAGGAAAGAATAGTGCTAGGACACAAGGTGTCCAAACATGGGATAGAAGTGGATAGAGCAAAGATTGAAGTTATATATGAACTTCCACCTCCCACAAATGTGAAAGGAATCCAAAGTTTTCTAGGCCGTGTAGGGTTCTATAGGCGTTTCATTAAAATCTTTTCTCAAATTGCTAGACCCATGACTAGCCTTTTAGCCAAAGATGTACCTTTCATTTTCTCTAATGAGTGTCATGAGGCTTTTGAAATCCTCAAGAAAGCACTCATTTCAACTCCTATCATCCAACCACCTGATTGGAAGCTACCCTTCGAGATCATGTGTGATGCTAGTGACTTTGCGGTTGGAACCGTTTTAGGCCAAACCAAGGATAAAAAGCACTATGCTATTTCTTATGCTAGCAAAACCTTGACTGGGCCACAACTCAATTATGCTACCACTAAAAAAGAGTTGTTGGTAGTAGTATTTGCAGTAGACAAGTTTAGATCTTACTTAGTAGGAGCTAAGGTAATCATTTATTCAGACCATGCTGCTCTTAAATACTTGCTGACTAAGAAAGATGCTAAACCTTGGCTTATAAGATGGATTCTTTTACTCCAACAATTTGACATAAAAATAAGAGATAAGAAAGGAGTAGAAAATTCAGTAGCTGATCACTTGTCTAGGCTTCAGCATAAAAATGAACATGATTTACCTATTAATGACTATCTAAGGGATGACACACTCCTCAAGGTAATACACTTGGACCCTTGGTATGCGGATATTGTGTATTACATGGTTGCAGGATATGTTCCACCAGGAGGTGATAAGAGAAAGATCTAGTATGAATCTCGTTGCCACTTATGGGATGATCCATATCTCTATTGGGTTTGTGTTGATGGATTGCTAGATGTGTCCCAATGGTTGAAGCCATGAAGATCATAGACAGATTGGATGCATGACCTTATGGAGTGTATCGTACACATGCGAGGATCTAGCAAAGCAGATTCTATTGGCCAACAATGTATGAAGATACAAAGGAGTTCATTAGAAGATGTGCCAGATGCCAGAAGCATGGAAACATTAATGCTAGGGATGCAATGCCACTCAGTAACAACCTTCAGATAGAGTTGTTTGATGTCTGGGGGATTGACTACATGAGACCATTCCAAAGATCTATGGATGCTGAATATATCTTGGTGGCAATTGACTACGTATCTAAGTGGGTAGAAGCATTACCATGTCGAGCTGCCGATTCCAAGCATGCCAAGAAGATGTTCCATGAAGTGATATTCCCAAGATTCTAAACACCTCGACTGGTTATAAGTGATGGAGGATCACATTTCATCGATAGAACATTTTGGATGTTCCTAACAGAATATGGAGTCAAGCGCAACATTGCAACTCCATACCATCCTCAAACCAACGGTCAAGCTGAAACATCAAATAAGCAAATCAAGAACACTATGCAGAAGACCGTGGATGAGATGGGAAAGAAATGGAGGTACAAGCTTCATGATGCAATGTGGGCATATAGAACAGCATACAAGACACCCATAGGCATGACACCTTATCAGCTTGTATATGGAAAAACATGTCACTTGCCTGTTGAATTCGAATTCAGAGCTCATTGGGTCATCAAGAAATGGAACATGGATCTCCACCTAGCTGGTAAGAATCATCAGATACAAATATCTGAGCTAGAGGAATGGAGAGAAAAGCTTATCACAATTCCAAGATCTACAAAGAGAGAACAAAAAGGTGGCATGACAAGAGAATCAAGCATAAGGAGTTTACGCCTAGAGATAAAGTCCTGCTATTCAACTCAAGAGTGAAGCTCTTCGATCATGGAAAAGTTTGAAGTAAGTGGGAAGGACCATTAAAAGCGATTGAAGTTGCATCACACGGTGTTGTCACACTTCAAAATGAGTCAGGTAACATATTCAAGGTAAATGGTCAACGCTTGAAAGTTTTTCTTGCCTGAGAACTTAGAAGAAATTGACTTGATTGAATTCTCGCAATTCAATGATCTAATCTAGAAATCAATCATGCTTTAGACAACTAAGGCTTGAGTGGCCAAACGCTAATGATTAAATAAATTCCACAAGCTTTGTTGTGTATTTAAGTTGTGCAGGATTTAGAAGCTTGAATGAGACCTAGTATTATTTCGACAGCAAGAGTAAATGACTACATCAACATAAAGCTTGGGAGAGAGCACCCCCATGTATCTAGGTAAGTATCCATATCCTCTTAGATTTACTTGTATTTATATATTAGTTGCATAAATTAATTCATATATATATATGAGCACATGAAGGTTGACACTTAAATAATTATAAGACACTTTCTATATCTATGAAATTTTCATTGTTTACTTTATCTTTGAGAGAGTTTTCTTTTAGTGATAATAATAGTATAATAAGTGTGTTTAAGTTTGCCTCATTTTGTTTTTAGAAGTAGTTAATAATAAAAAGAAGAACTCTAAAGATAACTCTACTATGGAAATGATGAATAGTTTCTCTATTGTAATTGCTTTCATGTGTCTAGCCTTCAAGCATAAATTCTCTTGAATCTTAGAATTAAATAATAAACTTTATATTAAATGCATCAGAAGCTTATGCTTGATCTGAGGTCTGGGTAATTGCTAGATAAGATATTGTGATAATCTAAGCTACTATTTATCTTGTTCTGAATAACACTAGAGTTCCTATTTTTGAAATAAAATTAATTAAATGCATTGAGTTAGATTAAACTTTGTTGACCCTTTGGAAAGTCAGTATGCTACTAAATTAAGATCACGTACACATTTCATCTATCTTCAAAATTTATGCTCAGTATCATAATTATTGATATATTCTCAAAAGATTATTAGTAGCATGGTACTATTAAAAAAAGAGAGGCAAGTGCCTACTATCAGAAAAATAGACAAGTGTCCGCATCATGAAAAAAAAGAGTTGAAAACAATGGATGCTTCGACACTCGCTCGAGAGTAACAATGGGTGCAAAGACACTCGCCTAAGAGGTAAAAATGGGCACTTGCCCGATAGTAGAATTAGCCAAATAGCCCATGTTGCTAATGTGCAAAAGGGAATGATTAATTCTAAGAGCATTCATTACCATATACACATGCACTTATTGATTTAGTTGTATGATTTACTTTCCCTTTGGGTCCATTGCTTAATTTAGCAACATATGTCTAAAGTTTTTAAACATAATAAACTTTGGAATAATAGTGAAATAAAGAACTTGAGACATAGTGCTAAATTTATATATTCTGTCTTTCAATTATCTAAGATCCAAAGTGAAGGTAAAAGCCCCATGATTAATATTGTGTGTTCTAATGCAAGAAAGAATTTTTGTTTGAAGGCATGTGTACTTGTTAGACATGAAAATATTGTAGCAACTCCTGATCCATGGTTGAGTTTGACTTTTCTTAGGGACTAGCAAAGGTTAAGCTTGGGGAAACTTGTTGATGGCTACTAAACTCCAAATATAACCATCAACTATTGCATGAAATGATAAGACATAAATTATAAAACATAGGGGTTTGATTCTAACGAGTTCCACGAGTTATGGTGCTCTCACTTGTTTTCCAGGATATTCCAGTTTTGACTATATAAAAGTATCTCAAATAAGGAATTGGAGAGCACCATTGCGAAGAGCTTGTTGAGCCGATCGAAATGGACCTATCACTTGCCATATTTGGAGGCCCGATGAGAAAAATATCAACACTGCTATGGAATGCAACTTAGGAAGACTCTAGAACATGCCGGAACCATCATCCAATATATGTTGGAGGGCTAAATTGACAAGAATTCCATAGCTATGGTGAATTAAGATAGGAAAAGCAGCACATGGAATCAAGATACAACTCTCTCAGATCGGGATAAAACGTATTCGACAAGGAAACCTATGTGGGAAGGATTTAGAGGACGCAAGAGGAGTCCAAGAGGAACACGGGCCCGTTTGGCCCTGAAAGGGGGCCGGCCGGCCTCAGGGTGCGGCTGGCCGGCCTGCCCCTATGTCGCCTTGTCTCTAGCCTCAGGAACCTTCCTCTAACCGACCTATGGAATGCATCTTGACCATTGTTCAAGGTCGGTTTGTTCCGAGGGCCACGGTGGATCCCACCGAAAATATTATGGTGTAACACATTAGTACGACATCACCAATTCAAGGAATGCTCCACCTATTCTGGCCTATAAATAAAGGGGTAGACCCCCCTTGAAGGCATCCTATCCTATACTTCAATTCATATCTTCCGATTAGGATCAGAGGTGTCCCTTGAATGGATAACCTCTTTAGAAGACTAATTCTCCCTCTAGTTTAGGTGTAGAATCTAGTATTATTTTGAAATTAGAGGTTAGCGAGGAGGAGAGAGCTAAGGAGGAGCCGGATCTGTCGGATCTTCCTCAATATTGTACCTTTGCAGTATCTGGTTTGTCTTGAGCAATCTCTAGGTTCATCATTTATTATTTCTAAGTATTTATTTAATTTTATTTCTTGCTTTACTTTATTTACGGGATCTCCGCTCGTATTGAGTGCTCTAGTTTTCATATGGAATCAGAGTAGTAAGCATTAGTGTAAATGTGGTGTCTAGACTAGGGTTTACCTGAGTTTTGCGCCCAACCCCACGGATAGTTATAGTAGCCCAAGAGGTGACAGCTTTGTTAGGCCTTTGTAGCTCACCATGTTTGGATTAATGTTTTTGTAGAGCTTTTGGTTGCCTCTCCCGACTACCTTTCTCCCAACCTTATTCGAGAGTCGGAAATGTATTGTTGCTCCAAAGTAAGTATTCGTTAGATCAAACCGACTTCACGTTGGTCCAAGATGACTCCTTAGAGGTGGTGGTTGAAGACTCTAGAAGGGGGAGAGGGTTCCACCCCTAGGTGGCCGGCCGGCCAGGGGCGGGGCCGGGCAGCCCCACGCGGTGTCCATGTGGGCTCTCCATTCTTTGGGTGTTTCCTAGATCCTTCCTGAGTCCTTTAGCGCACATTTCCTTCGGCGTTAAGTTTTGTCAATTGCTTGCAATTAGATCCCTCTTTCTGTCTTTTCTGATTTAATCCTTGGAAAATAATAAATCACCAAAACTCATGGAATTTGTTAGTAATAACCTTATGTTTTATTATATTCTTGTGCTATTTGAGAAAGGTTGACAGTTTATATTGTACGATAACTACCATCAGCAAGCTCCCCCACACTTAGGCTTTTGCTCATCCTCGAGAAAAGGTTGGTGAAGAGAAAATATGAAATTTAAGACATAACTTAAAGATAAAACTTTATCATAAGACTATCCCAAGTCATTCAAAATGTCTATCATGAATCTCAAGTGATTGAAGAACAGAATAACTCGAATAGATTAATTTGTTCTCTCAATCAAGTCCTCTGGGGAGTTTTGTCTTGTTTTTTCAAATGAAATCCTACAAAAGATTTAAGAAGATACTCTACTATTCCCTTAGATCAAAATACTTTAATTGTAATTATTCCTCTATTGTTATATCTTCTCATGTCTGTCCTCCTCTACGTCTGAGAAGTATGGGCTTTTTCTCATTCTTTTTCACTTCTTTTTTTAGAGGTATGTTGGACACTTGACCCTTTTTAATTCCTCTTGAGGGTCCGTCAGACACTTGTCCATTTTAATTCCCTCTATTTTCCCATGCATATTTTGTCAAGGATGATTTTCACATATTTTTATATAGACCCATACAACTCTTCTAAAAAGGGTGATTCAAACATATGAAGCAAAACTATTAGTTTATTCAAATTAATTCTGATCATAGGAGCATAGCAAAGTACTCAACTTTCAATCTTTCAAAGGTTTTAGAATTTGAAGAATAAATGCTCCGGAGACAAGATATCAGGAATCAAGTTCTCATATCTTACTATATCTTATTCTCAAAACATCTTAAGTAATCATGATATCTTTTAAATGAATTGCAACATGACTTATGGGAAAAGTGTTATGCAAGTTTATTCTCAAGACATGGATTAAATCAAGTTTTTATCATTTTAAAAGCATATTAACATGTGATTTTCAATTCGGATTGAAACAATAAATGAATTATATGCATTTGAATTATATTTATCTCAAACCTAACCGTGGACGAAGCATGACTAGAGATGCCAAGGTAGTGGGCCGGCCGGCTACAGGTAGGGCTGGCCGGCCATAGGTGGGGTCAGGCGACCCTCTGCTAAGGCCTCTCGGGGTCCACTTTGTCGAGTGTGCTCTTTGTTCCATTATTTCCCGAATTACGTTATTTTCCCAAGCGAATTATGTTCCATGGTCGTGGTGTGTCTCCCCCACACTTATTTTTCTTGTATTCTTTTCTATACAACATGTGGAGACAAAACACACATACCAAAAATTGAGAGTAGAGTAGATATTCATAACATAAACATTAAAAATAATAGGGCACTTTATTTATTATTAAGCAAACATTCTAACAACTGAGCTAATGGACTTGCCTTAACTAAGAAGGCAACAAACCTAACTTTTACTTTAAAAATGAGAAACCTAGCTAAAATGTGCCCTATTACAAAGATAACTAAGCATTGTTATTCGACTAGATCATGTCTCTCTTCAACTTGGCGATTTCTTTTACATTGGCCTCTATAAGCTTGGTTAGGGTGCCCATAGTCATATTTCTAAGCTTACTCTCTGACTGGAGAGAATTAATGGCACTAGAGAGCGAGACGATCCTTTCTTCTAGCATAGCAATGGTGGTTTTTGTGCGCTTAGGTTAATTTGTTACCGTGGGTGTAGATCTCTTTGGTTCTGGCCTGGGCTCATTGTAGCGGACTTGGCTTGACGTCGCTCGTACTCCTTCAAAAGATGGATGGGTTGACACATACTTTATACAAGTTATGTCCCTGAACTTGTTAGTTTTGGTGGACTTGAGCTTCTCCTTCTCCGTTGGGGGTAGCAATTTGGTACCCTAAGGAAGAGCGACTTGCGATCCTCGTGGCGAGTCCTTTAGCAGCAGCCTTGCGGGAGATGATGGTAGAGCGGGCAGCTCTTGGACATGGTAGGCCTGCTCATAGGGTCAGCGCAGAGGTACTTCGGCTAGATGCTTGGCTGGAACGATGGCGAGAGGTTTGGGCTGAGCAGGGGCGATGGCTAGCGAGTCTTCTTTCTTGCTCAGGTTGGCACCGTAGACGACCATCTCCTTTCCGGCCATGGGAGCTATTCTACTGGGGAGAGTTTAACTAGAGAGGTGATGAGGCTTTGATGGAATGAAGTTGAAGGAGGTATGGGTGCATATTTATATGGGGTTTCGGCTTGCGGTAGGGGTTAGATCTATCTCGATAGGAATTCGCACGAACTAATAAAATATTTTTGGTTAAACCAATGGGATAAGAACTAGGAAGGGTGTAGAAGGTCGCACAACTTCGCAACAACCCAAGAGGTGCAAATGGGTGGCCGCCCGGTCCCCTATAGGGCCGGCTAGCGCCACATGCCACCCCCTCACGGTGGCCTTCCTCGTGGTGGCTCTACGGTCCTTGTATTTCCCGATAAATATTGTTTCGATTATTAGTTTGTTACACAGAGTGGTACTTGCGTAAGGAAGGTAAAATGCTAAAGTGAAGCTCATCAACTACCTCAGGTGGTCTAGAAGGTTCTAGATAAAGTTTGAGATGGTAACCATTTACCTTGAATAACGTACCATCATGTGATTGTAGAGTTACTGCTCCATGTGACGATGTGTTTACCACCATAAACGGTCCTTCTCGAATCCAAATAATTTGACCCTAGAATTAAAAAGTAATACCTTATCTCAGGGTGTAAACTCCTCCTTGATTCTCTTGTCATGCCATCGCTTGGTTCTTTCTTTCTAAATCTTCGAATTGGGATAAGCTTTTTCTCTCCATTTTTCTAGTTCTGATAATTGCATTTTTTCTTCTCTTCAGCAGCTTCAAAACCCATGTTCCTACGCTTGATAGCCCAATGAGCCTTTGTTTCTAATTCTACTGGTAAATGGCAGGTCTTCCAATATACCAAGTGATATGGTGACTAGATGGTAATTAAATACAATATTATATAGGTCAATAAAACTATAAAAAGTGTATAAAAACAATCAATAACATAGAATAGGGTTTAAACTGACAATATTCCACAATTTTGGTGAATTGTGACTTTGCACGGATTAAAATAGGACAACAGCAGTTGGAATCAAGATAAAACTACAACCGAACGAGATCTAGCGTATCAAACTAGGAAACCTAGGTAGGAAGACTCCAGAAGACATAAGAAGACTCCACGAGGCGGTGGGGGTGAAAGGTCCTATATGGCTAGAGGGGGGTCAATAGCCTATTAAAAAAAATCTACAAACCACTAGAGCAAAGGTTAGATTAACACTTAAGCGAAGCTGTTTGCTCTAGCTCTACTAGGGTTGCAAAGCCATCTATCCAAGCAATTCTAGTTAGTTAAGTGCCTAACAAACAATAGCAGGAACCTAAGGCACTTAACACATGCTAGCAAGAACAACTAAACAAGAGAAGCTAACTGGCAAGCTAACTAGACAAGATATGAAAGAATGTAAATACAAAGGATATAGGTGATTGTTATACCGATGCCTTGTGATGAATGGATGTCAACATAAAGAACCAATAACAATGAATACCGAGGAGTAGCCAGGAGACAAGTTGACACAAGACTTGGTTGCCACCAAGCTAGTCCCTGTTGTGTCGACTACTCAAATGGTGATTCGGTGGCTAATAGGCAATCACAAGCCTAGCCCACTACTCAGGCGCCAAAAGAATCCACCCAAATGAGAGTAACTCAATGACATGAGCAATCCACTAGAGTTACCCTTTGGCGCTCCACCGAGGTGGGTACAATCCCTCTTATAATCTTCGACGCCAGCCACGAACAATCACCAATCGCGCCGAAGCTTCCTCAATCGCCCAAGTTGTCTAGGTGTTGACAAACACCAAGAATAACAAGAAATCTCGCGGTGATGATGATGACAAAGTGCAACTAAGATGCAATGCAATGATCAATGCACTTGGTTCACTCAAGCTCTCACAAGAATGCAATTGAAGCAAAGAGAGATGAGTTGGGGGCAATCTCAAGCAAGCACAATGAGTGAGAATGAATGGGAGGTGCAAGAGATAGCCCAAGGAGCCAGCCAAACCGTTTAAATAGCCAGCACAAAACAACTTGCCGTTTTGCCCCCTTTAACACCACTGTCTGCGTCACTTCGGATGCTGCCTGCATGGGGGGTCTGGACCATTGGCTGCACATCCGGACCCTCTGGCATTTCAATTCGCCCATTGGCCCCTTGATCTGTTGCTGCCACGTGTCTCCGGACGTTCCAAACAGTGTGAGTCCAGACCATAGCGCCAAGCGTTCGGACTCCACATAGAAACTATCCAGAGAGCTCCCAGACTCCGGACGGTCGTCTGGAGTCCACCGTCCGGACGGTGCTTAGCGTCTGTATGCTCTGCAGAGAGATTCCAGAGAGCTCCAAACTCCGGACGCCGCGTCCGGAGCTCCACGTCCGGACATCGAACACCGTCCGGACCTCCGGTGCGCCGAGGCCGAGACCTAGGGTATGCTTCCGGACGCGTATGCATTGGTCCAGACCGTGCATTGGTCTCGAGTCCAACTGAGATGTCACTTCTTCTCTAAGATTCCATATGCTAACACAAGTTGTTCCAACCTTTGTGCTCAAGTGTTAGCCTTTTCAACAAATTATCTTGGATTTTATTTCATTTGCATGTTACTTAGGTTCATTTTAGGTATGCAAGGCAAATGACCTAGTGACACATGATAACCGCTATCTATCCTGAAGGTGAACACACTCTCTATAGTGTCTCGATCACTAAACCAAAAATGGCCCTATGATATACCTTTGCCTTGAGCCCATTTTTGTTTTTCTCTTTCTTCTTTTCCTTGTCCATGGAGCACTTGATTCATCATGATCCTTTATCTAGCTCCACATGTCAAGGTGGATCACCCTAGCTAGATCACATCCTTAGCACTAGGGTTAGTCCATAGGTTTCATCAATTAATCAAAACCAAACTTGGGCTTTCAGGGGGTGAGAGCCCGACAAGGGGGGCTGGCCGTCCCCACCACTAGGTCGGTCGGCCTGGACTTGGGCCTGCTAATGCCCATCTTTGTGTGGCATACCCTAACCGACATATGTGTCCAATCTATGTTGTTTGTCAAGGTTGGTTTGATCCGAGGGCCGCGGTTAATCCCACTAGAAGATATTAGGTGCAACGCATTAGTACCATATCGCTAGTTCAAGGATAGATCCTCCTGTCCAGGACTATAAATTAAGAGGTAGACCCCTCAAAGGCATATCTCTCATTCAATATCATACTCAATCAGTTCCAGTTAGGTCAAGAGGTGTCCCTTGAAAGGATAACCTCGTATTTCCACCAATATAGCATGGCTAGATTAGAATAGAATTAGAGGCGGCAAGCATAGCTTGGATTCTGGATCAGTCATGAGGAGACTCGGTAAATCCTTGTAATACTCTATTGTAATATGATATTATTCATCTAGTTCTTCCTTGTTCATCTTTGTTCTTCTAATTCTTATTCTAGATCTAGTTGAATCTTATTGCCTAGATATGACTTGATACTTGTTTATATATTCTTAATTATAATACTTATCATCTACTTTGGTTATATATCTAGCATAGATCAATTATATAAGTGTCTTTATTCATGTTCGTATAGAGCTCATTCATTCGATCAATGGGTGGGTGATAATCATTGTGTAAGTGTGGTGCTTAGACATTGTTTATCATTGAATGTCCGCTGTTTTCCAGGCCATGTGGTAGATCCCGGGTGTGCATGACTACTAAAGTCTCTGGTCACAGTTGTCCTCTGTTCTCAGTTTGTCTTAGGGATGGTCGCTTGGGTACATTCATAAGTATACTTTATCAATGATTGCTAGATATAATTACACTAATTAGCGTAGGTTATAACTTATAATTAGAATAACTTAGGGATAATCTTTAATCATCTATTCTTGTTAATGCTAGTGCTATATGTGGAAACTCTACTGAGATAATTCTGGACATGTCTTTATCTATCTTGATCATTTATCATATATATCATGTTTAACATATTGGATTGATATCCCTGCTTAAGTAATAATCTAGTGGAACTCATATCATAGGTGTGTGTGTTCATAAATAAATATAATTAATAAGTTATTATTATCCTAACTCCTAAATCCTTCCTAAGGTAAAATATAAATAATGATACCTGGAACTTTCCTGGGTGAAGTGCGACAATGGGTGTATTTATTTGTGCGCTTGCGGATAACCTTTACATATATATCTTTCGAGTAAGTGTCATGAGTATAATATTGCCATGTCTCTAGTGTCATGTTGGGGAGGACAACCTGGCTTAAGTGATACTTTAGATGTGACCCTACATTCCTAGCACCGTTATCAAGGATCCCGTACTTCGGTAATTCCATTAGGAGTGTCAATAGTGACGTGCCCAAGGGTGTCTTGTATGCAGTTCGGTAAGCCCAAAGTGCTTCAGGTAATTGATCTTTCCATACTGTTCTCATTTCATTCACTATCTTTTGTAGAATATTTTTGATCTGCTTATTTTATGTTTCTGCTTGGCCACTTGTTTGAGGATGGTATGGAGTAGCAATGTTGTGACGGATTCCATGACTCTTCAGGTATAAGTGAAACTTCTTGTCAGTCAAATGTGTTCCTCCATCACTTATTACCATCCTTGGAGTTCCAAATCTCGAAAATATTATCTCTTCAAACATCTTTCTGGAATGCCTTGAATCAACTAACTTGCATGGCATGGCTTCTACCCACTTGGAAACATAGTCCACTGCCACTAGATATACTCACAATTATTTGACTTCACAAATGGTTCCATGTAGTCAATTCTCTAGACATCAAAGAGCTACCTAGAGATTGTTGGTGAGTGGCATGGCATCTCGTGAATTGATGTCACTGTGCCTCTGACATGATCCACGTCTCCGGACAAAATCTGTGGTGTCTTCATACATGATTGGCCAAAAGAATCCACTTTGCCAAATTTTTGCATGAGTGCAGAATGCCCCATAATGTCCTCCATATGGTCACGAATGACACTTCTGAATGATTTGAATGTCTTCTTCCGCCGGTACACATCTTCTGAGCAAACCATCAGCGCCAGACTCTGAAAGGTACGGTGGATCCCATATGTGGAGACGACTTTCATATATGTGCCTTCTTTTATTCTCCCCTGGTGGTACATGACCTGCAACCATAAAGTTGACAATATTCTCATACCAAGGGTCTGCTTTTGTTACCTTGAATAACATGTCGTCCCTCAGCGAATCATTAATAGGTAGTTCTGATGAAATCTCAAAATATATTCTAGACAAGTGATCAGCAACAGGATTCTTTACTCCCTTTCTACCTTTTACTTTCAAGTCAAATTCTTGGAGTAGTAAAATCCATCTTATCAAGCGAGGTTTAGCATCTTTCTTAGTGAGCAAATATTTTAAAGCAACATGATCAGTGTAAACAATTACTTTTGCTCCCACTAAGTAAGATCTAAATTTGTTAATAGCATAAACAACGGCTAGGAGCTCTTTTTCAGTAGTTGCATAATTAAGTTGTGCTCCTGTCATAGTTTTACTAGAATAAGCAATTGCATGATGCTTTTTATCTTTAGTTTGTCCCAAAACTGCCCCCACAACATAATCACTAGCATCACACATAATTTCAACACGTAAAGACAAATCAGGGGTTGAATGATTGGTGTAGAAATGAGCGCTTGTTTAAGATATTAAAATATTTCAAGCATGCGTCATCAAATTCAAAAGGAACATCCTTAGCTAGTAGACTAGTCAGTGGTCTAGCAATATGTGAAAAATCTTTTATAAATTGCCGATAAAAAACATAATGACCAAGAAAGCTTTAGATCCATTTTATATTCACAGGTGGAGGTTGTTGTTCAATAACTTTAATTTTAGCTTTGTCTACCTCTATACCTCTTTCAGACACTAAGTGTCCAAGCACTATTCCTTCTCTAACCATAAAATGAGATTTTTCCTAATTAAGGACTAAGTGCTTTTCTTCACATCTTTGCAAAACCTTATCTAGATTTTCAAGACAATCATCAAAAGTTTTTCCATAAACAGAAAAATCATCCATGAAAACTTCCATGATTCTTCAATCATATCAGAAAATATAGACATCATACATCGTTGAAAAGAAGCATGTGCACTACATAATCCAAAAGACATTCTTCGATAAGCATAAGTTCCATATGGACATGTAAAAGTGGTTTTGCTTTGATCATCAGGGTAAATAGGGATTTGGTGGTATCCAGAGCAACCATCAAGAAAACAGAAGAACAAGTCATTAGCCAAACACTCTAACATTTCATCAATGAAGGGTAGCGGAAATGATCTTTCTTTGTAGCTTTATTTAATTTTCTATAGTCTATGCACATACGCCAACCTGTAGCAGTTCTCTGAGGAATTAATTCATTTCTTTCATTTTTAACAACAGTCATATCACCTTTCTTAGGAACAACTTGAACAGGACTTACGCACTTACTATGCAGCACAAGATAAATGATCCGAGCATGCAACAACTTCAAAACCTCTTTCTAACAACTTCTCTCATCGCATTATTAAGCCTACGTTGTGGCTGTCTAGAAGGTGTAATATCTAGATCTGTTGGAATGCGATGGGTGCAAAGAATATGACTAATGCCTTTAAAGTCTTGGAGTGAATATCCAAAAGCAGCACAATATTTTTTCTAAAATAGTTATTAAGCGCAAGGATTCTTCTTGAGAGAGTTTATCACTAACTATCACGGGAGAATCCTGATAATTATTTAGAAAAACATATTTAAGACCAGCATGCAAAGATTTAAGTTCAATAGAGGGCTTAGGTGGCTCTAGTAATTTATTGAGAGGTTCAGGATTAATGGGATCCTCATCCTCTTCATCAATGAAGAACTAGGCATCATTATCATCTAAGTTTGGTTCAATTAATTATTCAAAACATATAGCTTTAACTTCCTCTATTAGATCGGAAATAGAAAATAGCTCCTCCTTGGTTTTTAAAGAATGAGTTATGGGCATGGAGAGCTTAAAACATTTTTCCTAATCTGACATCAAATTTTCCTATTTGACCTTCTTGAATAAGTCTCCCTATTGGTAAGTCTATCAACACGTCAAATTCCCAAACATCAAAGATGTAGAAATTTAACAGGACTTGAACTTCATTAACATAAATAGGAAGGACACATATTACTCCTAAACTAGGAATAATGTGTGCTAAAAGACTTTTTAATATTTTAGTTGTAGGAATTAAAGGCATGTCTTTCAATAATCTTTTTGCAAACATAGAAAACATGATATTAACACTTACAATAGGATTATAAAGAGCATCAAAAGGATATTTATCAATCTGACATTTAATAGTATCAGAAGGAGAATCTAAATGAATAAGGTCATATGAAAGTTCTAATTCTTCTAATCACTTGTTACTCAAAACAAAGATTAACTCTTTTGTTGTCTCTTTAAAGAACTTTACCTCATCAGGATGAATGAGATTTAAATCTTTAGAATTATTATATCCTTGAGGTGTTGTAATTACTTGATAGTTTAAGGTATTTCCATAATCATTAAAAAGTTCATCCTCAAAATTAATCATAAAATCAGGAAGTGGAGTTATCTCCTCTTCTTCTTCAGATAGCTCAGGCTCTACACTAGCTACAGGTTGAAAAGATTCACACAAAAGATCAGATTTAGCTAGCTGAGTTTCTACTTCTATCAACTCTTTTTTTCTTTAGGAAGATCATTTAAGATATTCATAAGAATGGTTTTTGCATGTGTAGCAGTAATATGCATAAAAGCCCCTCCTGCGGCCAAATTAAGATATTCTATAGTTTTTTCATCAAGACCTACAAAGAAATGTTACAGAAGCATAGGTTTTGGCAAAGCAAAACTAAAACTATCAAAACGATCCCACACCATACCTAGCGATTCATTATCTAATTGTTTAAAACCTATAATTTCAAAACGAAGTTTAGCGACTCTATCGATAGGGAAAAATTTAAGATAAAAGCTAGAACATAATGTTTCCCAATCTCCTTGACTACTCCCAACATGATGTTTATATCAATGTTTAGCTTTTTCTGTTAATAAAAACGGAAAGAGCTTCCACCCTTAATGTTTCATCATTCATGCCTTTAATGTGAAGACATGAACAGGTCTCTTCAAAATCATTTAAATGGGAATAGGAATTTTCGATAGAACTACCAGAAAAAGTGTGTTCCTGAACTAAGTGAATTAACCCCGGGCATAGTTCATAGCCAGATGATGGGATAGGTTTAGATGATTCTATTAGCTGCAAACTTAAACCCGATGGTGCTCCATATTGATATAAAAGTTGAGGTGCAGGTTCCATAATTAAAAAGGTAAAACAAAACTAAAAGATAAATGATAAAACAAAATATAAAAGTATACTACAAAATTAAGCTAAACTTAAAGTCAATCTCAAAGAAGAAGAACCGTTCCTCGGCAACGGCGCTAGAAACGTTTGAGTAACCCAGTTTTAAATATCGAACCCAAAGGAACGATGTTGAGAGGAAGACTAAGTCTATAAACATAACCCAATGCACAATCAAGCTAGAAACTAACGATACGAAGAGAAAGAAACCAAGGACTATCTAATCTGGTCACTGGTAAGCTATGTCTTTTATCGATCTGCAAGTGCGATGACTTCAATAAGAGCAAAAAAACAGAGTTTTCTCTTAACAAGCACCAATAAACCTACCAAACCTATTACGGGAAATGGATTATAGAGGAATCAATGAAGTCATAAAGTCACCTTCGCGAGCTATCGTTATCCAAAAAATTAGGGGACATTCACAAGTAAACCTAGCCTAAGCACCATTCCTATACTATGAATTACTACTTCAATCAAGAAGCTATCAAGATCAAAGTACTTAAAAAGAGTTGCAAACATGTAGAACAATATGAACAATGTTGCTTACTTGAACCAGAAGTTGACTACAAGGGTATCTCAGAATGCAAATCTTGAGCGAGAGGACTTGTTCCCAAAGAATACAGTGACGAAGAAGCACTGACAGGTCGGAACTCCTCTAGAACTCTACTCTCCAACTCTATATCTTTAATCTCTAAACAAAATTAGCTCTAGGTTGAATTAATCTCTCTTGATTGCTGGCCTAAATCTACTAGATAGGAAATTAGGGTTTCATACTCTTCAGCTCTTGATTTGGCTCTATCTTTCTGGGGGATACGGGGTCCTATTTATAGCCTGGTGGGATAATTGAAATATATGATACATATTTAAACTAATCAAATTATAATTTAGGAGCATATTAACGTTAGCAATTAATCGTATTAATATTTCTATACAAAACACCAGAGTATAAAATCTATATTTATTTAATTATTAAACTAATTGCAAATATATGTAATCAATTTATTATTTAACGAAATACATAAAATTATGAGTCATGACGGTAACATATAAATCATGGCAACATGAATTAAACATAACTTAAACAATTCAAAATGGAATTAAACTTAAATTACTTTTAATTGATTAAAAAGCTATTAAATAAACATTAATTAAATTAATGAAAATTCATAATTAAGATACGCTAAAAACAGTAACACTGGTATAGAGCATGATGACACAATTTAGTAAACGGCGGAGGTTGAAAGATCTAGGGACTTATCTGCGATTCAGGAAATAAATAATCGTGAACAGGTCCATCTTGTTCCTCCTCTCCTTCCCAGAGAACGCACACAATGGTTGTTTCTTGCACAGGAGAGGGAGCGACGGAGAGGAAGACCTACGGCTAGTAGCAGCTAGCAACGGTAGAGAGATGGGCGCGACTAGGGCCACTCTACAGCAGGGAGGTGGCGGCCAGCAGCAAGGTTGCGGCTTGCAGCAGCAACCTGACCAGCTGCGCTTGGCTGAGACTGGGGCCACAAGCGGGCGGGGTGTGGCCATGAGGTGGGGTATGTTGGGGCAGCACGGTCCCCTGGTGGCTAGAGAAGACGAAGAACATCATCTATCAAAGGTTGAGCTCGCTGGAAAATTGATCTGAAACAAAGAAATAAACGGTGGTCTATTAAACAGTGATGGATTTGATAAAAGAAAGACACTACGATGAAGAGAACAACGAGATCTACCTTGTGATGGTCTCAAATTTTTCTCGGGATAACGAAGTTGGCTAGAAAAGCTCGCTGAAGAGTTCACCGGAACCTTATAGATGCGAAACTTCGGTGATAGACGTAGAGAGCGACAAGTGGCGGCTGGAAAATGGATTGTACTTCTAAAATCAGCGCGTCGAGAGCTTCATCGTCGTATTTATATTGCTTAGGTTTGGAAAACTTGTTAAAACGAAATATTTTGTTATTTTTCAGAATATATTAATTACGGAATTAAAATAATTTCAAAAAATCCAGAATTGATATTTAAGTCACGAAAAATATTCCAAAAGCTCCAAAAATTCGGAGAAAATTCTCGGAGATAGTTTGGAACATGATGAACTCAAATATAATATTTGGAGCATATAAAAAATATTTTGGAGCATTAAAAAATTAGATTAGGCTCATAGATAAATGGGAAAAAGGTAGAAAAATTCCTGAGAAGAATTTAGAGACATATTGATGAATAATGAACTCAAGAGAACGATTTAGATAAATAGAAAAAGGATTTTGAGAATGTCCAAAAGAACGATTAAGATCGAGAACGAGAATTTGATTATAGAAAAAAGACATAGATCAGTCGGACACCGATAAACGACTTACTAAACGCGTTTTAAAAATTTTACACGTTCACAAACCAAAACAAGCAATGAACAACCACCACAACAATCAAAGCTCGTCGAATTGATTTTGAAAATTTTATAAATTCACTTTTCCTGTTCTAAATTCATGAAAACTCACTAATCCTAAAAAATTTATATCAACATTGAAATTAATTGTTTTATTTAGTGTTTTCTAAACACAACCCAAAATCGAAAATTTTGGGGTGTGACAATGACAAACACTTGTGTTGTTACAAGAACATGTTCTACTTTTGCTGCTTTAACGACTCGAACAATTCGGAAACGTGTGGTGTCTAAGTCTTTTTTAAGATCTGAAATTCTTAATTTGCTATCAGCAAACTCTCCCCTAAGCTATTCATTTGCCTTCTGCAAAGAGCAAACCATAGTACTAAGAGATGTGAGAGTCAGCCCCTTGTGTCGAACTTCTTCCTCATCGCTATCTTTGAAGATGCCTAGGGAATACTTAATGATTGGAGGCTTGCTAAACCTTTTGATTCTAAGTGGTTCGGATGAGGTGACTAAAGGCTGACCAAGAAGGACGGGTTCCGCTGGACCGAGGGGGCTGGACCCACATTCCAGGTGCTCAAGAATGTCGTCACCTCCGCTTCGGTCCTTGCCCTCTCGGACTTTAACAAGCTATTTGTCGCCGAGTGCGACGCCTCCATGCAAGGGTTCAATGTGGTGCTCCTCCAGGACAAGCACCGCTGGCCTTCTTCAGTCGGCCTATTGCCCTATGAAACCGAGCTCTTGCCACCTACAAGTGGGAACTGATTAACCTTGTCCTCGCCATTCGCCACTTGTGGTCGTACCTTTGGGAGCGTGTTTATGGTAACTAACTACTATATTTAAAGGTCAATTCAACATGGAAAATGTTATGGATATCATCACTAACATAGGTTTTGGGATCTATTTGACAATATTTCATGAGTTTGGTGAATCTATTTTGTACAAGGATTAAACAGGAAAACAATAATTACTACAGGGGAGAATCCTAATCCAATATGATTGAACTACGCCAAACCAAATCAACGGTGGCATAGGAAGACACTAGAAGACACTAGAAGCAACCAGAGTGAAGCAAAAGCTCGACGCACACCAGGGGGGACAGGTTGGCCCCAACCCTCGGCCGACCGGCCTAGGCAGATTCCTAATCCTCTATGACTTCGTGTGGCGATGCCTAATCGACCTCTAGAACCAATCTAAGCCGTTGTTCAAGGTTAATATGATTCAATGGCCATGGTTCATCCTACCAGACTATATAAGGAGCCCCAAACCCCCCTCCAGGAAAAATCAATCAAAACTAGAACCAGTCAGTAGAATTCAGAGGTGTCCCTTGAAAGGATAACCTTAGAGCTCCACAATATCTTGGGTATAGATAGAATAGAATAAAATTTGAGGCAACAAGTGTAGCTTTGATTCTGGATCAAGTCACGAGGAGGCTCAATAAACCCTTGTACTTCTCTCTTGTATAACAATATTATTCAACTTGTTACTATTTTGTTCTTCTAGTTCATCTTTGTTCTTCTAGTTCTTATTCTACTTCTTGTTCTAGTTGATCTTATTGTTCTATATATGACTACATGCTTAGTTGTTTATGTGTTCTTAATTGTAATGTTCAGCATCTACTTTGATTATATATTTAGCATAGATAGATTATATTCTTGTTTATACTCATAATCGTATAGTGCTCATTCATTAGATCGATGGGTGGGTGGTAGACATAGTGTAAGAGTGATACTTAGACCTTGTTTATCTATGAATGTGCCTTATGTTCTGGGCCATGTGGTAGATCACGAGTGTGACATTCCCGTTGAGTCCTCTATAGTCCACTCCCCGAAATATAGGCCTAGCATGACTCATAGTCATGGGTCACGGTTCTGCTATGTTCTTAACTGGTCGTAGTGATTGTCTCTTGAATATAGACATAAATATAGTTTAACTTTGATTGCTAGATGTAATTTCACTAATTAAGGTAGTCTATAACTTATAATCAGAATGAAATAGGGGTTAGTCTTTAATCTTCTATTCTTCTCTATGATATTGTTATAGGTTGGAGTGCTCTAAGATTTATATTGCACATATCTTTATCATTTATATATATATATATATATATCTTTATTATGATATTGATTCCCCTATATGAGTTATAATCTAGTGGAACCCTTATCACATGTGTGTGTAAAAGTTATAGCTTCTATCTTTATTAACACCTAGATCCTTCCTGGTGTTAAAGTATAAATAACGATACATGGAACATTCCTGGGTGAAATGCTACAATGGGTGTATTTTATCTGTGCGCTTGTGGATATCCTTTATTCTATATCTTTTGAGTCATGCTACGGTGTCGTGATTATAAGTACAACCATGTCCTCTAGTGTCATGCTACGGATGACATCTTAACTTAAATGATGCTAGTAGATGTGACCCTATATTTCTGGTGTTGTTGCTAGGGACTCCTATCCTTAGTGATGACGTTAAGAAATGTCAATAAGAATTTCTAGCACTATTGCCAGGGAAGGAAATGAGGTTGATAAGATAGCAAATTGAATATCTAGGAATAAATTTTACACCATGACAATTGAGATACGCTATTGATCTTTTCTCGAACAGTCTCACCTTGGCTTTGTCTATTTTTATATTTTATGCAGGGTGATGTATGGTTTTGAACTTCTGACAAACTACATTGAGAATCCTAAAGCTTTATTATGAAAGACTAGAGCCAAGCTCAGTAGGGTTTGGGCCACTTTATTACAAGTCAACCAGATAAGAAAAAGCTTAACAGTAGATTTTGAAGCCATGGCTAAGAAGACTCTCCGTGAATTCTCTGCTCCATCCACTGCCAACATCAGGACTAGTCCAACGGTCAATGTGGGGGAAAATGGATTTGAGCTTAAGCCAACTTTCATCAACATGGTGCAAGCCAGTCAGTTTTGTGGAAAGGAAAATGGAGATGCAAGTGCTCATCTCCAACACTTTCTTGAGATTTGCAGCACTTTCACTATCAAGGGAGTTTCCAGAGATGACATTTTACTCTGTATATTCCCATTCTCACTGTTGGGAAGAGAGAAGCAATGGTTCTATTCCAACAAATTTGAAATACTACATGGGAAATATGCTCCACAACCTTCTAAGCAAAATTCTTTCTAATGGGAAAGACCAATTCCCTACATGCAAAAAATCTCAAGTTTTCAGCAGCAGCATGATGAATCTGTCCCAGAGGCATGGGAATGCTTTCAAGATTACATATCAGAATGCCCCCACCATGGGATGGAGAATTGGCTACTCATGTAGACATTCTATCATGGGCTCACTACCAGTACTCGTGAGAATATGGATGTAGCTACTAGAGGATCATTCTTGTCACTCACTATTCATGATGTAACCACTTTTGTGGAGAAGATGACTTCCAACCAGGGATGGAATGAGGAACGCTCTCAAACACGTAAGATAGGAGGAGGAATGCATCAAATCAAAGAGGTAGACATGTTGTCTGCTAAGATGGACCTGCTCAAGAAAAAGCTGGATGAACGAGATGATGAGAAGAAGCAAGTCATGCACATCCATGATTCTCGCATGACATGTGAAGAGTGTGGAGGCACTGGCCACATAGGGAGTAACTGCCCTAAGATCCAAGAGAATGTGAACTGCATCAACAACAACAACTATCATCCTCAACAGAATCAAGGATGGGACCAACAACAAAGAGCTAATTACTCAGGTAACTACCATGTTAATAATTTCAATCAACCCCTTAAGATAAATGATTTCTAATCAAAATAAAGTTATTGAAAACATGTATAGAAAGATTGCTTCCAATGATAAAATTTTAGAAACCATTAATAATAGAATGGATGGCTTTACTTATGCTATAAAGATAACTTTAATAAGATGATAGTCACACATATCTCACTTAGCAGTATTAGTTTTTGTGACCAAAAAAGTTAAGGTTCCGGTGAACCTAGAAGAATTAGAAGTATGAATCTTGTGCACATTTAGAATACAGGAACTTCTTCACTGTGCCATCAAGAACATGGGTGGATGACACCCTACCAATGAAGAAGGAGATCTAGGGAAACTTGTCACCTCAATCTCCATTGGAGCTTACACTTTTGAAGAAGTTTTCTGTGACCTTGGAGCAAGTGTCAACATCATGCCAAAGGTAACTTTTGAGAAAATTCATGGTGAACCATTGTTAAACACAAGCATGTGTTTGCAGTTTGCATATTAGACACTATGGTACCCAAGGGAATTCTTGAAGATATCCCCATTTGAGTTGGACACTCGTATGTACTAGTAGACTTTGTAGTTATAGAAACAGGTGGAGATGAAAAATCACCCATTATCTTGGGACACCCATTCTTAAGCACAACTAAAGCCATCATCTACACAGATGGCGCCAAGATCTATTTCACAATCAAGGATAAGAAGGAGACGTTCACTTTCAAGAAGCGTACACTCAAAGCTCTTGCTCATCCTCATACATCGTACACCTACGAGGATACAACTACTGCTACATGGAAGAAGAACGTCAATAATAGAAGGAGGAAGAATAAAACTCAACAACCAAGAGAGGAATCAGTGTGGATGGTCAACACGATTGATTCAGGGTATGACCAGCTCCTTCGGTCACCTTACCTCACTAAGCTAGACGATCTAGGAGTACCTACCATTGATTGTGAGATCAAAGAAAATACATTCTACAAGACATTCTGCTTATTGGATAAAGCATCAACATAATGTCTAAGGTAACATATCAATATTGATATGGCAATAGACCACTTTATCAGACATATGTGTAGCTACAGCTAGTAGACCAATCATTATGATTTCCATAGGGAATAGAAAAAAGATGTTATGGTCAACATAAGAGATCATTATGTTCCTACCAACTTCATGGTTCTAGATGTGGGAGATGAAGATGAAGTTCACCTCATTCTACGAAGACCTTTCCTCAACACCACTAGTGCAATCATCTACATGAAATTAGTAGACATCCACTTCCAATTTCCCGAAGAGAAGGTACTCTGTTACTTCAATAGTTACACCACTTACAAGAAGCTAAAGAAGAACAAGTCTAGGAAGCGTCACTCTCAATGCCAAAAGAAACAAGCCACCAAGGATGGATGGGTAGACTATCTAGGAGAAAAGCCATCAAGATATGGAAGACCGATTCAATAATGAAGATAAAAGTTCTCTTGAGAAAAAAGTCATACCACCACTCACTACACAGAGCAAAGAAGAAGTAGAACTTCAGAACAGTGAATGTGAAGTGAAACTTCAAACCAAGAAAGTGAGGAAGAAGAAAGAGTCATCATCAGAAACACCAACGCAAAATGATCAAACATCCAAGTCCTCATTAGGATTGGACAACAGTCCTAAAGATGTTTGAAACAGAAGAGAGGTCTGATTCGACGAACCTAAACCTGCGAACCTTGTTCAAAAGGTAAATTTGGTAAGTTATCTACATATTTATTTTTCTCTACATTGCATTAGTTTCACTCTAGCATATTTCCTTCCTATAAGCATTTTTGTACTGTTTTTGTATCACTCTTAGTATAAATCTCTGCATAAGCATCTTTATCATAACATATCTATGTTCTCGTATTGCTATTAAAAGGAAAAATAAAAATTCATTGCATTGCATTTAAAAGAATTCATTGCATTGCATTTAAAATCCCCATGTGAATAAGTATTCCAACTGTTTAATTTGGAGGCATAAAAATTGCATTAATCATCTACATATAAAATTGAAAATCTAAAAATATTTAAATAGAGTAATTCTATAAGTCTCTTGTCAATCAAAGCATGGAGGGAGTACTAATAATGCTTAATATGTTCCATGAGCTTTGTTGTCTATTTGAGTTTAACAGGATTTGGAAAGACAAGGCAAGACTAGATATCTTCATCCACTTTGAGAGTACTACCACATCAACTATCAATCTTTGGAGTCTCAGAGGAGTGCAGTACATCTACATTGTCAAAATGAACGACTACATCAACATCTAGCTTGGGAGAGAAGTATCCCCTATATACCTAGATAAGTATTTCTATCATGTTATATTATTATTAAGAAATTATAAGTTTGATCGTTATATATAATACGGGTTTATCTATTATCTATTAATGGGTTTATAATTTTATCTATTAGCTAAACATAGGTTTCAATGTGTTTAGTACTCCATCCATCCCAAATTATAAGACATCCCAACATTCTTGGAGAGTCAAAGTATCTCAAGTTTGACCAAAATTATATGACAATACAATAACATTTATGATGCCAACTAAGTATCATTAAATTCATTATCAATTATATTTTCATAATATACCTATTTGATGTTGTCACACCCGGTTTTCCAAAGAATACTGAATGCTAACTATATGTGTGACCAGGATGTCCACATGCCACATATAGCAACAAAATGGAGATTATCAAGTACAATGCTTTATTATATATTGAAACATAGTTACAAAAAGACTTAGATCTATAACAAAGCAGCGCATAAGCTATTCTATATCTCATGTCTTTGGGTCTCCAGACTCCACGGGGACGGTTGACTGGGGGAGCACTTGCCTAGTACTCTTGGAACTTCGTAAGAAACTCTTCATTTGAACGACCATCTGGTACCCATCCAAGATTTTTGATATAAAGGTGATGACAACAAGCATCAGCTCACCATGCTCAGTAAGTATAACTATGGGGATTCAAGCTCAAAAGGCTGACACGGATTTAAGCGTTAAACATTTTTAATTGTTTAAGTTTTATTAATACATAACAATAGAAATATAGGCTTAAACCCATTCCTAGTATTCCATCTTATCAACATCTACATTTTATTGTAAAAATAGGTAATATAATTGGAAAGATCCAGACCGCTCGTATCCGTGAACATGTCTATCATGATAGATTTTAGAACTCTGCAGAGTCTGTACAATGTTACCCTTGAGTCGTGATTTACCCTTTCGGCCGAGGTAGCTAGCTTCTTAGCTCACCACCAAGGTAAGCTAGCAGGGTTCACTACGAAGCCTTACATTAGCCACCCTAACAAGTTAGTAGCCGTGTTTCAACTTAGGCGAATGGAGCCCCCCTTCAAGATGGCACTTTTGTTAGAGTGACCACAACCTAGCACACATCTTGACAGGCTTGGGAGCCATCCTTAAACCAAAGCCCCCCTCTAGCGCCATGAGTTGGTAACTACTAACGATCTAGAGAAAACTAGTTTTACGACTAAGATCAGAGCCATATGATCCTCAAGGTTGTACGGACTTCCTGGGTTGTCTGTCCCAAATACAAACCTTATAGAGATACTGGAGCATAGGGAAATAAATGCATCTCAAGCCCCCTCTTGTCAAATTTAAGAAGAACATAGGTAACAAGGATATGTGGTACAAGTATTTCTATGTATATCTCTAGGGTTTGAGTAAAATAGACACATGCATATGTATTATAAGTGAATTGAGTTGCTAGGTAACAAGAAAACCATAGGCTATACTTGCCTCCAAAAGCTTACCATAGGTTATACTTTTCCTTCTGCCGGATCATCCTTGCATAGCTCCACTTCTAACGACGGCAAACAACTTGAACAAGCATCACATTTGAACCTAAGAATAATACACCATGAATTAAAACAACATACATAAAAGTTTTGAAAAGGTAGGGCTCCTACTACTAACATATGAGCGCAAAAACTAACAAAAATGGGAGCCGTGATCAAAAGATGTGAGAGTTCGAAGGTACACATGAAACAGATTGGATTTAAAAGAGCAAGGTAGAGCTTGGACTACCATAAACATATACATCAGAACAAAAAAGATTTGATATCTGAATAGGTACTTTGGAACATATCATGATCAATCAAGGCACTAAGGTGGATGATAGATCAAAGGGAAACACGATTATGATGATTTGTGAATCGGTTGAGCGTAACCAGTGGTGGATAGCGGTGGTATGATGATCAATTGCATGGATATAAAAGAGAAAAAAGGTGATCCATTATGTGGGGTTGATAGATACTGTATGGATCATGTGGTGACAAAAGGATATTATGTTGCAACCATCGGATAGCTAGGGAACAAGATTACAAGATTGCATTGTTCGGTTGTTGACATGACAAGAGCAACAACATGGTGATGTTTATAACTCCAATGTTGTGGTTCATATGGAAAATCCAACTTTCAGATAGGTTTAAAAGTATATCATATATATTGTGGTTGAATTTCTTGACCACCGTAGCGGTGAATCAATGGGAACGCGCATGCCAACCGGCATCAACGCGTCTGTAGGACAGCAGGACAGCAAGCACAAGACTGGAATATATCTCTTTCATACTTAATCCTATGACCATGAAACTTTCCAGAGACATGTGCAAATATATAAATGATGTTTTATCCAAAGGGTGCATCCTTGGGGTCAGCGGATCAACGGGAACGCGATTGACAATAACAGGATGGACTGCTGTTGGACAGCAAGGGTAGCAGAGACATCAGATATGATATCTCAGACATTTGGTATTACATAGCCAAACCAATTGGTGGGATCATGTGCAGGAATGTTAGGAACATGTTAAAAAAGGGATTCATGATTTGGACAGTGGATTGACGGGGAACGCCAAAACAACTCAGTGCTGCAAAACTGTCCAAACAGCAGGAATAGCGGCATGGGAATGATCATATCTCGAATTTCACAAGTCCTATGACCAAACCAATTTACAGAGGTGTGTTCAAGGATGTAAAAAACATCTTCACCAAAGGGTTTCTTCACTGGAGGCGCAAAACAGCGAGGAACGTCGATTCTCTCAACAACAACGATTCTGTCCCTGTTGACAGCAACACCTACAATGGGTAAATGTCGCGGGGGATCAATCAAATGTCATCCAAGGTACATGAAATTCGTAGGGGAACATGAAAACAGTATTAGGGATATGATGGAGTTTTCTTCACCATGGGGAAGGCGTGGAGGAGTGAGGACATGCATCACGACGGCCGGGACGACGATTCGGTGCGGTGGAGCGCCGTTCTTGTGTTCCGGTTGATCGGGACGGCCATGGGGGAGGGGGAGGAGGAGCTGGAGGTCTTCCTTCTGTTCTTGACGTGGGAGAGGAAGGGGAGGTGTGAGGGGGATGGGAGGTGAAGGGTTGGGAGGCAAAGGGTCATGAGTTGATATTATCCTTGCCTTTTTGTTATTCTTTTGTGCAAAAAGGAGAGGGACTAGGGGGTTGACATTCTAGAGGGGAGAGTAAGGGTTAGAGGGCTGGTTTGGCTTGATCTTGGACCACAATAGAGAGGAGGATGGTTGGGTTTTGACCTAAGGCGAAAGCAAAGTCAAGATTTGGACCGGGTTCGGCCCGAAGTGATGTCGAAAGGTGGAAAGAGCTGGGCTTGTCCCATTATCCAAAGAGAGAGGCGGGCAATGGTACACTAATGTAAGAAGGTTATTCATGTTCCAAGAGAAGAGAATATTGAAGGCGAGTGGTTAGGCTCGGCCTGATAAATAATCAGAGACAGGATTAGGGTTTTTCGGAAAACTTAGTTCAAAAGGCGGGATCAAGATTGTATAGATTTCAAGGATGGTTCAAAAACAAGTTGAATTTGATTAAGAGGAGAAAAGGTGGAGAGAAAAGATCAGCCCATGTGAATTTTGCCCAAGTCAAACAAAGCACAAAAAGTTAGAATAGAGATTAACATTGATACAAGACATGTGATTGATTTGATTTGAACAAAGTGATGGTAGCATTGTGAGACATAGAAGAGATACAATGATTGGTCATCTACGATAGACTTTGAGAGTTGGAGAAGACTCAACCAAAAATAATTATAAGCTCAAATATAAGGAGGATAAAGAAAGAATAAGAAGAGAGCAAAACAAGATATGACTAGAGAGGATTTTGACAACACGAAAGATATAAGATCCATCAAGGTTTTTGGAACAAGGATCAAGCTATATGGTTTCCATGGATTTCACCAAGGATTTGGAGGTCATGAAAACTTGTTCAAAGATCAAGATAGGTTTTGTTTTGGTTCAAACCCTAGGCGCATTTGAAAAACTTTAAATCCATTTTTCATACATAAACACTATGCAAAGGCATGAAATGCATCGAACCATTGAATTATATTCTTAAAACTTTTTGGAACTCACATTTTCCACTAAATAAACTGTCAACCACTAAATAAATATTGGAAAATTTTAGTAAATATTGAAATCATTGATTTTCTTTTATGTTTTTTAAGTCACATCCCAAAATAGAAATTTTGGGGTGTGAGAGATGTCATAAATTTTATAGTTTTTTCTATAATTATTGGTCAACCTTGAAATGCTTTGACTCTCCAAGATTCTTGGAATGTCTTATAATCTAGGACGGAGGGAGTACTAAATAAATACAGGAGAGAATATAAGTTGTTTTTTCTTCCTAAGAACAATTGAGCTCTAGAGGATAATCGATATACATGGAAATGGTGAATAGTTGCTCTGCCATAATTATTTTCAAATACTTATTTCTCAGCCTTGAATTCTCCTGAGTTTTGGTTATAATTGCTTTGACATGAAGATTTGCTCTGAACCTAAAACTTGTGGGTTACATATGCTTGAGCTATGTCTAGGTAGTTGACGAGTATGATATGAGAAAATCTGAGCTAGTTTTTATCTTGTTCTTAGTGATACGAGAGTCCTCGAGAGTTTATCTTATGAAAAAATTAAATATTACATGATGAGTTTCTATAGGACGAGAGCTTGAATTCCTACCACAACCATACATACATGCCTTGTAGATTAGCAAAAAAATTTCACTTTTATATTTACTGTTTGTATATGCATTGAGTTTTGTCAAGCTTTATTGATCCTTAGAGACTTGTCATGCTTCTAAAATCAAGATCATGTACACTCCACTCATAAATGCTGCTTTTACCCTGGAAGTATGCATCCATATGCCATTTAGATCCACCTAAAATGTTCTACTCCTACTCTAGTAGTGAGAAACAAAAAATATCCTAGTTTTCCACATACCCACATATGTTACCCTAGTTATAACTGCTCCAATTATTTCCTTGTTATTATCTCTCAAAAGCTTTATTATGGAAAGAGGCTTGGGGTTGTGAAAAAATAGAAGAGAAATAAAGAGAGTAAAACATGGACAAGTGTCCTACCAAAACAATGGTACTTAGATGCCTGCCTCTCTAAAAAAAGAAGAGAGAAAGAAAACGAAAAGTGCAGCCCGAGTTCTCTCAAAATTCCAGGTTCCAAAAGAGAGATGTATTTTGAAGGAGCATAGTAGAATTTGGTTTTTATCATTACACCATCATATATAGACCACATATATGTATCACATACACATACACATCTTGATTTGAATGTATGCCTTGTTTCTCTAGATCCATTGTTTGACTTTATAATATATGCTTTGCAGGTATGTATTTGTTGTTTCTCCCCACCTATCAGCTCCATATATGCCTATTAGTTGTAGGGTGATAGAGAGAAGGCACAATGTTACTCTGCCTGTTCCAAAAATACTACATATTCTGAGAAAAGAGACAAGGCATAACACCATTGTTGCCTTGGAGAGGATCTAGAAATACCACATATTGAGAGGGTCATACAAAAGAAACTCTGAGTTTTATTTTGAAAACATTGCGAAACTCTAGGAAGAAAGTTAAGCCAAGAGTTTGAGACATAGAGTTTGTCTTGATCATTCTACTTTTCAATTGCTCAAGATGAAAGGGAAGGCTATATGCCCCATTGTTGAAGGTAATATGGGTAAGTTTGAAAGCTATAATAGTCTACTATAATCTCGAGGATAATTTTTGTTTGAAAGTATGTGTACTTTTAACATGTGAAAGCATTGCAGCAACTCCTGGTCTATTGTTTCCTAAGGGACTAGCAAAGGGTAAGCTTGGGGGACTTTGTTGATGGTAATTAACTAAAAGTGAAATCAAGCCCTAATGTGGGTTTTTAGTGTTGATGACCACTTAATTCAAGAACTAATAAGATCTAACAAGTTGACGAGCAGGTAATGATGAAAAGATGAAGATATAGAGAAGGTGGAGGTACCCCAATTGTTATGGTGGCTGACCAGCTCATTAAGGTTTAAATTCATTTATGGTTTGAATTTTGAGTTTAGGAAAGTCGTACTATTAAGAGGGATTCTAGAACTGTGTAGTCAAATGTTGAATCACATGCTCAACTTATATCCATGACATACACTCAGCTAGCTCAGGTTGCAGTTCAAATTTGACATCCAGCAGAGCAACCTGGCTAGGGCGGCAGTGCCGCCCTTCAAACTTGATAGCTTTTCCAGAATATAAATACCCGTTGGAACGCTTTCCACCTCACCAGTCACATACCCCTTCATCTTACTCATATTCTAACCATTGAAAAACAAACCAAGCTCTCTCTCTCACACTCCATTGTTGCTCCTTCACCCTCCAAGAAATCCCATCATTCCCACGAGCAAAACTTAAGGGAAAAGGCAACAAAACACTCCTAGAGAACAAATCTACTACTTCCCAAAGTCTAAGAGCAAGTGGTTCACGTTGGCGAGTGGTTCTAGGGTTTGTTACCCTTGGAGCTTGCTCCTAGTCGGCTAGGTGTTGCCATAGAGCTTGCCCTCATCTTGTGGCAGCCTAGGGATGTTTTTAACACCCGTGTGAAGCTAAGAGATTACCCCTCATCACAAGGATTCACTTACTTGCTTGAGATGGAGGAGGAGTTGCAAAGCTCCTTGCCTTTGTGGCACTTCAATAACGTGGACTTAGGCAAGCCTTGGTGGCGAGCTGAACCATGGGATAAACACTTGTGTCTTGTGTGCTGGTCCCTTAGCTTCCTATTCTTGCAATTCATATTGTGCTAGGGTTTGTAGTTTCAATTTGAGCAAGAGCTACTTTTCTGTGGTAACTAGTCTTCGAGCTAGTTCTGGATCTGAAACTGTGTTAGTAGTCTCCTGCTGGTATCTAGTTTATCTTGGCAAAAGCTCAGTTATTTCTGTCCATTTTTTAGAGGCCGGCAGTGCCGCCCTAGCATTTGATTGTTGTTTGAGCTGAATTTTTGTAGGCCTATTCACCCCCCTGTCTAGGCTTATTAACCTTATAGAGGTCCTACAAGTGGTATCAGAGCCATGTTACTTCGTATACGCTTAACCGCGTGAAGGTGTTGAAGGTTCTCGAGGAGCTCGTGTCGGTGAGACGGCGGAGAGGGTACTTGTGAAGGATGTGAGCAGTAGTGAACTCTCCGGCTCAACCTACTCCTCACTTCCTCCCACCAAGGTCACCGATGATGAAAATCTACAAGCAAAGAAAGAAATAAGAGCAAAAAGAGAAAAGAAGAGAGAAGAGAAAAGATTGGAAGAGAAGAAGAAGAGAAAAGAAGAAGAGAAAAGAAGAGAAAAAAATCAAGAGAGAAGAAAGAACCAAGAGAAGGGCAGCAAGGGCAAGAAAAGAGGAAAAGAAGGCCCAAGATGCTTCATCTAGTGAGCTATCTAATAGCTCGGATGATGGAGATGATGATGCATCCTACAATGACTCCAAGGGCAGAAAGAAGAAGAAGAAGGAGAAGGATGATGGCAGTAGCAACAACAAGAAGAAATACTCCACCCTATCCTTTAATTATACATATTTGACTAACTATGATCGTAAGTCTTTTGTAAATGTTCCCACCGGCATGTTACCTCATTTTGATGGGACTAACTTTGCTAAGTGGAAGCATTTGATGAAGGCTTACCTTATTGGTCTTCACCCTAGTCTTTGGGAGATTGTTGTGAAGGGTGTGCAGGTACTGAAAGATCACGAAGAGCCCACGAATGAGGAGATGATTGATGTCCACCTCAATGCACAAGCCACTAGTATTCTTCTTAGTGCATTGGATGAGAATGAATACAATAGAGTGATGAATGTGGATGTTGCCAAGAAATTTGGGAGACCTTGCACCTAGCTCATGAAGGTGTGGACAAGGTGAGGAAATCCAAGATTGACTTGTTGATGGCCAAGCTCAATAGGTTTGTGATTATGGATGATGAAGGGCCGTAAGAGATGTTTGACCCGTTGATGACCATGGTTGGCAAGATTAGATTCTATGGTTGTGAGGAGCTAGATGATCACAAGGTGGTGAAAATCATGTTGGAAGCTTACTCACCAAGAAATGAAACCGTGGTCACCTTGATTAGAGACAAGAAGAAATGATGTGCTTGGAAGATTATTGACCTTTGACATGCAAAGAGAGCTAGCAAATGAAAGAAGAAAGTTTGGAGAATTGCAATCAAAGCTTGATGGCATGAAGATCAAGGATGTGTCTCTCAAGTCAAGCAAGAAAAGCTTCTCCAACAAGAAAGATGGCAACAAGCAAGCATCAACAAGCAAGCACAAGAAAGTGAAGCAAGTGCAACAAGATGATGAAACTACTTCATCCTCAAGTGATGATGAAGATGATGGGGCTGATTTCAAGAAGATAGAAGATGTTGCTTTGTTCATCAAGAAGTACCACAAGGGTTTGAAACAAAGTGGGTACAAGTTTTTGCAAAGAAGGTTTCCAAGCAAGAAAAAGAGAACTTGCTACAATTGTGGTAGCACCAAGCATTTCATTGCCAAGTCTCCAAATGAGAACAGAGATGGCTTCTACAAGAAAGAAAAGGAAGATGGCAAGTTTGAGCAAAAGAGAAGATTCAAGCAAGTGGGTGAGGCATATATAGGGCATGAGTGGGATTCTACACTAGAGATCTAAAGTGATGAGGATGAGAATCTTGCAAGCATTGCTATCCAAGAATCATCCTCTACACCGAAGCTCTTCACCAACATAAGTGATGATGATGACCACCACTGCCCTCACATTTGCCTTATGGCAAAAGGTGAGAAGGTAAAATCAAAAGCCAAACCTCTTCCTCCTTCTCATGATGCTTCTAGTAGTGATCTTAGTGATGCATCTAGCGATGAAGGATCTACTGATGAGGAAATTGACAATATCACTAAAAACCTAGATCCTAGAATAAATCTAGTTATCACTAAGCTAAAGGAGGATTTAGAAGGCATCCAAGTAGAGTTGGACAATAGAGAAAGTGATCTTGATGATCTTGAAAAGATGTATATTGCCAATAAGGAAGCTCTTAAGGTAGAGAGAAGTGAAGTGGATTCCATGCAAAGGGCCTTGGCCAAAGAGCAAGAAAACCATGCTCTCACTAAGAAGACTCATATTCACTCCATGAAAAGTATTGTGTCTTAGATGAAAAGAATAAGGAAATGGAGTTGCAATATAACCTTCTTTGGGAGAGCAACTCACAGCCCACTACCTTAAAGGAGATCTCTACTCCCTCCACTAGCAAAGGTTGTGGAAAATGTTATGATCTTGATTTAAATGCTTATTCCACTAACCTTGCTAACACGGAAAGCAATGAGAAAGGAAATTGCTAGACTCAATGCCTTGCTAAGTGGAAAGTGAATGATGAAAAGAAATTAGCAAGTGGCAAAGTTGAACAACCAAAGAAGCCACAAATCAAGGATGGAAGACAACCCTTCATCAAGTATGGACTTGGCCTCACACATGAAGGCAAAAGAATGGAAGAAAGGTTGTACAAGGAGTTGAATGTGTTCAGTTTGTGAGTAGTGGGAAAATAGGTACAGAGAGGACTGCACAGATGGTGACACAAGCTCAGCCCAGAGTAGCACAACAAGCTAAGGCTGGTAGTGCTACTGTGAAGGGCGGTAGTGTCGCCCCCCTCCCCCTCCCCCCCCATAGAAAAGGGAAGGCTACCTATGATTCCACTGCCCACAACAAGCACACCAAAGAGGTCTACATGGTGAATAATGAGGTGTAGAAACCAAAGGAAACTATTTGGGCCAGCCCCAAATAGATATTCATATCATTCAAAGGCCCAAGCATCTCATGCAACTTTGAATTCTTGCTTTGTGTTGAAGAACAACAGCAAGGGTGAAGTCATTGCTAAACATGTTGGCAATGGAAAGAATATTTAACTTAATGCTTTCATTTGGGTTCCTAAGACTCTTATTACTAACATGCAAGGCCCCAAGAACATTTGGGGACCTAAATCAAGGAAGTAAACTTGTTTTGTAGGCATACTCCTCTGGTGTATCATTGGGTGCTTGATAGTGGATGTACAAATCATATGACCGGAGAAAGGAGTATGTTCTCTTCATATTCCCCTACTACCGATTCTAATGAGAACATTGTCTTTGGAGACAACTCAAAGGGGGATGTGATCGGTCTTGGTAAAGTTGTTATAACTCTAGAACATTCAATTTCTAATGTTTTACATGTTGATTCGTTGAGTTACAACTTGTTGTCCGTTTCACAACTTTGTGAGGTTGGATACAATTGTCTCTTTACGGATAAGGGTGTTGAAGTCTTTAGGAGGGAGGATTCCTCTATTGTCTTTATGGGTCGTTTAAAGAGCAAGCTTTACCTAGTTGATTTCAACAAAAGTAAGGCTAAGCTTGAGACTTGTTGTTGGTATTTCTTATGACTATTGGATAAATCCGCAAGCGCACGGATTATACTGTTGTAGCACTTCACCTAGGAGTATTCCAAGGTATCGTAATTTATATTTTCCCAAGGGAAAGCAGAGCTAGAAATGATAATTAGAGAGAGATCTAAATAGCACCTCAACTTAGTACTAACTAGTATATGGGGTAATCGAATAAAGTGATAGGAATGGTGATGAATGAACAAGCCAAGGTAAATGATAACTAAGGGTAACTAGTAAGTATAGCTAGGTGGGAGGACAACGAGAGAGATAAGGACTCCTATGTAATTCACTTCTACTTCAATGTACTTAGCCAATTAATTAGTCTAAACACAATAGTTTATCTCCTCAATACAAGTATGCTAGGCAAGAGGATAGATCAGTAGGAGGACAAAACTCCTACTGTACCGCGCTCTCTTTTTATGGGGGCCTTACCTTTTAAGAACTTGCCTAAGAACACATGGTGGGATACAAAGACTAGACAAGGCTGTCACTCTCTTGCTAGGTACCACAAACAATCCGTGTAGCAAGCGGTAACCAAGGGTAAGATGATGTATAAGCACCACGCTTACCACAACTTACTACTTTAATTGTGATCTACAACTAAAGTACCATATGATAGGCAATGATCGCATACGGGAAAGGCCACAAGGATCACAGACTATTGATATAGAGACTAGTAATAAGCAAAAGCACACAACAATACTATAACAAGTATAATAATGCTCAAAGTAAATACTAAGTAAAGTAGAGGAAAAGTAATATATTAAATAAGATAAGTCTGACAAAAAGGGAAAGGTACAAGAGCTATACCAGACTCTCTAGGAGACAATTCTGGAAATCCTGAGTACAGCTCGACTCAACTCTAACTCCCACACTAGACTAACTACTAAGATAATTCTAAGTGCTTGAGCTTGTAGGCTTGTCCACCATGAGTGAAGAGGGGGGTGTGAGCCTGTATTTATAGTGGGAGGTGGAGTCGGGGCTACTCCACCGACACGTCATCGATCCAGGAGGCTTCAACCTTGAGCCCTTGGATCCACCGCCTATAAACCGACTTGGAATGGAGGGTTCTTATCTTCAGCATGTGTTAAATGCGTGGGGGAGTCACCAAGAGCTTCATGGGGGCTTGGGGGTATCGGCCGACCCCCCTATGATAGGTGGGCCCTGCCCAAGGCTTCTAGAAGATGTCCCCACTAGTCAGGGACCTAATGGGGGGTGGTAGCCCCCTTAGGGGTATCGGCCAACCCCCTAGGGGTCTTGGGCCCACCACTGCCTTCTAGAATGTGGTCCCACTTGTCATGGAGTTTGGATGATTTATTTTAGGTGTTTGTCACACTAGTTCTCTTGATGTGGGCCCATGGATCCTTGTGCACTTGATCTGGAGCGTTGAATGAAAGCACAAGTTGCACCAAGGGTTGGAATAGCTTTGTCATGGATCATGCTAGCTTGGCTAGCTAGAAGGGTCCAAACCACGATCGATCGATCGTAATTTGGCTCCTTTGGAGCTAGGCTTTCTTGTGGGAGCTCCTGGACATGTCAGGAGTCTCATGGTACAAAGGTTCTAGAGTTTGGCTCCAATCACACATCAGGAGATGTGCAAAAGGAGCTTCCAACACCCCTGATTGCCCTGAAATATCATTCCCTAAAAACAAAGGCTATCCAAGTACATGTGGAACTTATTAGTGATAATATGTTCATGAAGTGTTACTCTACCCTTGATCCCGAGGTTGTTGACGGTATTTTGGATATGTAAAAGTATGTCATTCTTAGCGTCAACACTTGTTTAGTGGCAAAATCTAGCATGGGTTGGCTTTGGCACCGCCGACTAGCCCATGTTGGGATGAGGAACTTGGCCAAACTCTTAAAAAATGAACACATCCTTGGACTAATGAATGTTCACCTTGAGAAAGATAGGATATGTGGAGCATGCCAAGCCGGGAAGCAAGTAGGTGTACCACACCCACCAAAGAGTATCATGACCACCACTCAACCTTTAGAGTTGATTCATATGGATCTCTTTGGACCGGTTTCCTACATAAGTATCAGGGGTAACAAATATGGATTAGTAATTGTTGATGATTATTCCCGTTTCACTTGGTTGTTCTTTGTTTATGATAAGTATTAGGTACAAGACAAGGTGAAAACCTCTGTGAGAAGAGAACAAAAGGAATTTGGTCTCCCAATCAAGAAAGTGAGACGTGACAATGGGACCGAGTTCAAGAACACCATGGTGGAAGAGTTTCTTGATGATGAGGGCATCAAGCATGAGTTTTCAGCTCCATACACCCCTCAAAAAAATGGTGTAGTAGAGAGGAAGAATAGGACTCTCCTTGATATGGCAAGGACAATGCTTGATGAATACAAGACTTCAGACATCTTTTGGTGTGAAGCAATCCACACCGCTTGTCATGCCATCAACCGTCTCTATCTACACAAGAAGCTACAAAAGACATCATATGAACTTCTAACTGCTAACAAACCTAAGGTGTCTTACTTTAGAGTTTTTGGGTGCAAAGTTTTCATTCTTAACAAAGACCCAAAACCTCTAAGTTTGCACCAAAAAACCGTTGGTAGAGTTGAGATCACGATAGATGTGACATTTGATGAATCTATTGGCTCTCAAGTGGACCAAGTCGATTCAAGTGTTGTAGGAAAGGAGGATCCACCATGTGAAGCAATCAAGCACATGGCCATAGGAGACATTAGGCCATTGGAAGATGAAGGTGTTGATCATAAGGGGCCTCAAGGTGGTGCTGCATAAGATTCCACTATCGAACTCGATGACGAATAGCAGCACACACCTGCTGCAGTTTAGCAGGGTGACAGTGCCGCCCCTAGGGTCGGCAGTGCGACCCCTAGTGAACCAGCAGCAAGCAGTCCAGTCAACACTCCATCACCTCAAGGGCTAAACCTAGAGCCTATATTTGAACAAGAAGAAGATGCAAGTACAACAGAAGATCAAGGAGGTGTTGAACACCCAAGACTATGCCAAACTATCCAACGGGATCATCCCGTTGACAACATTCTTGGAAGTATCCGCAAGGGGTAACAACTCGTTGTCATATAGCAATTTTTTGTCAATATTACTAGATTGTTTCCTCCTTGGAACCCCTGAAGGTAGATCAAGCACTTGATGACCCGGATTGGGTAATGGTGATGCAAGAAGAGCTAAACAACTTTGAGAGAAATTAAGTGTGGACATTGGTGGAAAGACCCAAGACGAATGTGATAGGCACCAAATGGGTATTCCATAACAAGCAAGATGAAAATGACATGGTGACAAGGAACAAGGCAAGATTGGTGGCTCAAGGGTTCACTCAAGTAGAGGACTTGGACTTTGAAGAAACCTATGCACTGGTGGCAAGACTTGAAGTAATTCAAATGATTCTAGCCTTTTCTCCCATCATGACTTGAAGCTATATCAAATGGATGTCAAGAGTGCATTCCTCAATGGCCCAATACAAGAGTTGGTTTATGTTGAGCAGCCACCCTATTTCGAAGATCCAAAGTTCCTGAATCATGTGTTCCAACTCCAAAAGGTGTTCTATGGGCTTAAACAAACACCAAGAGCATGGTAGAATGCCTTAAAGAATTCTTGCTCAAGAAAGGCTTTGACATAGGCAAAGCCGACCCTACTCTCTTCACTCACAAGATCAATAAAGATATCTTTGTGTGCCAAATATATGTCGATGGCATAATATTTGGTAGTACTAATGTTTCCTTTTGTGAAGAGTTTCGTAGGATCATGACAAATAGGATTGAAATGTCCATGATGGGTGAGCTCAAGTTCTTCCATGGTTTTCAAATCAAGCAAATGTAGGAAGGGACTTTCATATGCCAAGCAAAGTACACCTAAGATATGCTAAAAAAAGTTTTACATGGTGAATGCAAAGCCTATCAAAACTCCCATGGCAACCAATGGACATCTTGATCTTAATAAGGAAGGGAAAGTCGTGGACTTAAAGGTATATCGTTCTATGATCGTCTCTCTACTTTATTTATGTGCATCTAGGCCAGACATAATGCTTACTGTGTGCATGTGTGCTAGATTTCAAGCTAACCCGAAAGAGTGTCACTTAATGGCTGTTAAGAGAATCTTGAGATATGGTACACACTCCTAAACTTGGCTTGTGGTATCCCAAGGGATCCAAGTTTGATCTACTTGGCTATTCAGATTCCAATTATCCCGGTTGCAAGGTAGACCGAAAAAGCACTTCGAGGACTTGTCAATACCTTGGGCAATCCCTAGTGTCTTGGAGTTCCAAAAAGGAAAATTGTGTAGCCCTTTCCACTGTCGAAGCCGAGTATGTTGCAGCTGGTGCATGTTGTGCTCAACTACTTTGGATGAGGCAAACCTTGAAAGATTTTGGATGTCAATTCACCAAGATAACTCTCTTGTGTAACAATGAGAGTGCCATTAAACTTTCAAACAACTCGGTTAGTCACTCTAGAACAAAACACATCGACATCCGTCATCACTTTTTGACAGACCATGAACTCAAAGGAGATATCAAAATTTGCCATGTGATCACTGAAAAGCAACTAGCCAACATCTTCACTAAGCCTCTAGATGAGACAAGGTTTTGTGCTTTGCGTAGTGAGCTAAATATACTTGATTCTCGTAATGTGGTTTGAACTATAGTAAACATTTGTTTGTCAACCTAGCGACATAAGAAAAGTTTGTGAAAATCTTCAATTATGTGTTTCAAAACAATTTTCAAAAGGCCACCTAAGGGTTATGACCATTGTGTGTAACGTTGAATGCTTACTAGTCATGATCCTTAGTAATATATGTCCATATCTAATATAGAGAATAGTGCAACTGGAATGAGCTTAGTCTCTACTTTTCACCTAGGCCAGCAATGCTACCCTTTATGGCCGGCAGTGCCGCCCTCTGTCCCTTGGGCAGAATCGGGTGATTTTTGGTTGGGTCGTGGGTCCTTATAAAACCTATCAAATGCTTTAGTCTCATGACTCCCCTACCTCTCCTTCGACCAGAACCCATATCACCTCTCCTCTCCTCCATAGAGGTGACATAGGAGCTCCATTGCCATCCCTTGGCCGACATTGCTGCTTCTCAACCCTCCACCATTAACTTTCTGTGAGATTGGTGGATGTCCTGCTATTGGAAAGCAACCCTCTCCTCTTTCCCCTTCAATCCCATGTTTTGGAAGAAAGGTGAAACCCTAACCCTAACTTTTCGGTTAGATCTATACAATGTGATGGTTCTAGTTGGGGATTCATGTTTCTAGGAGGTGTATGAAGGGATTGGAACTAGGATTAAGGTTTGGATTTGGTGGATTTGAAGTTCCCCATCTCGGATGAACAGGGCAGGGCGGCAGTGCCACCCCTAGCAGATTCAATCCGCTATGCCTTGATTTCTTGGGATGTGAAGCCTCAGATGGGTTGGATTTAAAACCTAGTTCATTGTTTCAATCTCTAAATATATCTTATCCTTCATATCCTCGGCTAGGGCATCATGTTCCTTTTTGTAGACTGCGACTCTTTAATTTTGATTAGGTGTAGAAGTAGTCGAAACCAGGATTTAGTTAGAGAAAGAAGTGTGGAGAAAATCCAGTGAAGCTACTGAGGGCAGCAGTCCCGGCCTCAGGGGGGCGGTAGTGTCGCCCTGCCTCTGCTGATTCAAACAACATGCTTCCAATTGGGTTGTTCTCTAGATTTCTTCTTCTGGTTAACCTCTGTTTTTTACCTCATGTACACTATCATGTACAGTTTCTTATCTAGTCTTCATATATGTTGCATAGATGAATCCTGATGGTGAAGGAAGTGCAGCTGGTTCTAGGAGGAGGAAAGTTGGCAAGCAACCGAGTCGCAAGGCCAGCGGGAAAGTTTAGATGCCGCATGACAAGATGCATCCTTTGATCAAGAAGAGAGAGATCAGATGGAGGGCTATATCATTCCAGAGTGGCCAGAGACACCATTGCATATCACAGGGTTTGACTTCAACTACATGCAAGATAACAATGGTGAGTATGAGCTTGCTGCACCTCTTGACACCTTTCATCATGCTATCACTAATTATTCCAAGAAGTGGAAGGCAACTAAGGAGGCTGGGTAGTCAATCCCTACACTGCACCAAATATGAGAGGTATTGATTACAGGTTTTGGAATGTTTTTCATTCCAACTTTTATGCTACCGCCATCTTTGCTAAGCCTAGAAGCAAGATTTGCAAGATGTAGTACATTGATTTCCAGGAGCTAGAGAACAGGTAGGAGGCAGAGTTGACAGCAACTATCAGAGTGTGTGACCGGTTCGAGATGACTGATCTCATGGGCTTCAGGTATGATTGGAACATAGAGATACTCTCTCAGTTTCATGCTACTTACTTTTGGGGTCAGGAGGCAGATGAGGTACATTGGATGACTGACGATCGACACTACCGTGTTGAGTGTGTCACCTTCTGTTGCATTCTTGGCTTTGGGCGATATCACAGGACTCTACCTAGCATTCACCAGGAAGCACGGGCTGAGCCACATACAGTGAGCTTCATGTGGGAGGACCAGGATACAGTTGAGCCAAGCTACTCTAGAACGAAGCTCAGAAGCATCTACTACATCATGAACAACATGATTAGGGTCACTCTCAACCCAAAGGACAATCCTATAGATTTGAATGGCTACATCACCAATGTGTTTTCACGCTTTCCTAATGGTGAGAGATTCAGCATTCCCAGGTTCATTTTGGTGGAGTTCGCCATGACTTTGGATGATGGTAGGAGGAGCTTTCCTTATTCTCCTTATCTAATGTTTGTGATTGAGAGAGTTATAGGGATGAGGTATCCCAAGGATTGTGAGCACATCATCTACAATATCAAGAAGACCAGAGGAGGTGCACCACCAGTTTCAACTCCACTAGTTCCACCTTCTATAGGTGGTGGCACTTCTCATAGCAGGAGGGATATCCCAGAGGGTTCTCGCTCTCGCTCACGCTCTCATGTCAGATCCAACAGCGAGAGGAGAATGAAGAAGTTTGGAGAACGGATCAAGGTCATCTTTACTATATGCACATATCAGGCAAGGATCACTGATGAGGAGCTGGTGGCAAACAAAGATGATATCAGGGGAGCTAGGGAGTTGGTCGGTCTTCCACCGCTTGCACCAGTGGAGGCCCCTCCCATGTTTCCCAACTTTCCACGCTTGTTAGTGTCTAGTGACGAGGATGATGGTGAGGAGGAGATCAGGGAGCAGCCCTATGACCATTCACAGTTTGCACCTTTTGAGCAGGTTTACACGAGGAGACCTCGTCAGCAGCAGCAACAGCAGGAGGAGGAGACACAGGAGCAAGATCAGGGGACTTCTACGGCTGTTCCACCTCTTCGCCGTTCAGCCCGTCAGTGCTACACTTGGACCACTCACCGTCCTGGACGTGCCGTCGTCTCCAATGACGAGGATGATGAGTGATTGTTTTCCCTTCTCTTCTCTTCTCTTTTTGGCGCTCGATGCCAAGGGGGGGCGAGTTTAGGGGGTCAACTCTTTTTCGCTACAGCTGGAGTTTCATGTCATATCCATTGAGAGTTATTACATTAGGTTGTGAGATTGAGTGCCATTGAAAAACTCTATTTTTGTAATAAGGCACTAGTTTGACTCTATTGGTGTTGGATATGGACATGTATTTGTGGATTTTGTTTTAGCTTGTCATATTATGAGATTATGCTTTATTAGATATCATTTATGTGTTGTAGAAAATGGGATGTCACCCGACTGTTTTAGCCAGGCCGGCAGTGCCGCCCTTTGCTACAACAGCTAGGGTTGGGTGCTGATCTCTGATTTATTTTGTCATGTGCATCACATTTGTTCCTATGACATGTATTTAGAGCAACCCACAACAGGCATGGATCTAGGGGGAGGCCCCAAATCACTTTGCATATGTGAGACTTGGTTTCTAATACAAATTTGAGAATTCAAATCTCAATTCACACACTCAAGGGGAGTTCTCTACACCCATGACATACAAATCTCAGAATTATGTTTATCTTTTGTAAGCTTGAATTGGGTTGTCAGAAATCACCAAAAAGGGGGAGATTGAAAGTGCAATCAAGCCACAATGTGGGTTTTGGTGTTAATGACCTCTTAATTCAAGAACTAATGAGATCTATGAAGTTGACGAGCAGGTAATGATGAAAAGATGAAGATATAGAGAAGGTGGAGGTACCCCAATTGTTATGGTGGCTGACCAGCTTATTAAGGTTTAAATTCATTTATGGTTTGAATTTTGAGTTTAGGAAAGTCGTACTATTAAGGGGGATTCTAGAACTATGTAGTCAAATGTTGAATCACATGCTCCACTCTTATCCATGACATACACCCAACTAGCTCAGGTTACAGTTCAAATTTCACATCCAGCAGAGCAACCTAGCTAGGGCGGCAGTGCCGCCCTTGAAGGCCAACACGGCCACCCTTCAAACTTGATAGCTTTTCCAGACTATAAATACCCGTTGGAAAGCTCTCCACCTCACCAGTCGCATACCCCTTCGTCTCCCTCGGATTCTGACTATTGAAAAACAGACCAAGCTCTCTCTCTCTCACCCCATTGTTGCTTCTTCACCCTCCAAGCAATCTCATACTTCCCTCTAGCAAAACTTGAGGGAAGATGCAGCAAAACACTCCTAGAGAGCGGATCTACTACTTCCCAAAGTCTAAGAGCAACTGGTTCACGTTTGGCTAGCGGTTCTAGGGTTTGTTACCCTTGGAGCTTGCTCCTAGCCAGCTAGGTTTCACCCTAGAGCTTGCCCTCATCTTGTGGCAGCCTAGGGAGGTTTGTAACACACGTGTGAAGCTAAGAGATTACCCCTCATCTCAAGGATTCGGTTCCTTGACTTGAGATCGAGGAGGAGTTGGAAAGCTCCTTGCCTTTGTGGCACCTCAACAACGTTGACTTAGGCAAGCCTTAGTGGCGAGTTGAACCACCAGATAAACACTTGTGTCATGTGTGCTAGGGTTTGTAGTTTCAATTTGAGCAAGCGCTACTTTTCTATGGTAGTCAGTCTTCGAGCTAGTTCTGAATCTAAAACTGTGTTAGTAGTCTCCTACTTGTATCTAGTTTATCTCGGCAAAAGCTCAATTCTTTCGGTCCATTTTTCAGAGGCCGGTAGTGCCATCATCAAAGGTCGGTAGTGCCGCCCTAGCATTTGATTATTGTTTGAGCTGAATTTTTATAGGCCTATTCACCCCCCCTCTAGGCTTATTAACCTTCCAGAGGTCCTACATTAACTATTATATTTAAAGTTCAATTAAACATAGAAAAGGGTATGGATATCATCACCAACATAGGTTTAGGGATTTATCTGACAATATTCCACGAGTTTTGGTGAATATGTGTTTCATAGGGATTAAACAGGAAAACAGGAATTACTACGGGGGAGAATTCTGATCCAATACGATTGAACTGCACAAAACTGAACTGACGGCGGTTTAGGAAGACACTAGAAGACCCTAGAAGCAACTAAAGCGAAGCGGAAGCCCGACGTGCGCTAGGCCTTCCCGCCAGCCTGGGCAGAGTCCTAATCCGTTACGACTTCATGTGGTGGCACCTAACCAACCTCTATATCCATTCTAAGCCATTATTCAAGGTCTATTTTATCCAAGGGACACAGTTCATCCCACCGGACTATATAAGGAGTCCTAGACCCCTCTCTAGGGAAAAATCAATCAAAAATAGAACCATTCAGTAGAATTTAGAGGTGTCCCTTGAAAGGATAACTTAGAGCTCCACCATATCTAGGGCATAGCTAGAATAGAATTAGAGGTGACAATCATAGCTTTGATTCTGGATTAAGTCGCAAGGAGGCTCGGTAAACCCTTATACTTCTCTCTTGTATAACAATATTATTCAACTAGTTTGTCTTTTGTTCTTCTAGTTCATCTTTGTTCTTCTAGTTCTTATTCTTGTTCTTGTTCTAGTTGATCTTATTGTTCTAGATATGACTACATACTTAGTTGTTTATGTGTTCTTAATTATAATGTTCAACGTCCACTTTGATTATATATTTAGCATAGATAGATTATATTCATGTTTATACTCATGTTCGTATAGAGCTCATTCATTAGATCGTTGGGTTGGTGGTGGATATATTGTAAGCATGGTGCTTAGATCTTGTTTATCTATGAATATGCCCTATATTCCGGGTCATGTGGTAGATCACAGGTGTGACATTCCTGTTGAGTCCTCTGTAGTTCACTCCTCGAATATAGGCCAAGCCTGAATTATAGTCACGAGTCATGGTTCTGCTCTATTCTTAATTAGTCTTAGTAATTGTCAGTATATGACTTATAATGAGAATGACATAGGAGTTAGTCTTTAATCTTCTATTCTTCTCGATGCTATTGCTATACGTTGGAGTGCTATAAGATTTATCACGGACATATCTTCATCATTTATATATATTATCTTTATTATGATATTGATTCCCTGTTATGAGTTATGATCTAGTGGAACCCTTATCACATGTGTGTGTGTAAAAGTTATATCTTCTATATTTATTAACTCCTAGAACCTTCCTAGTGGTAAAGTATAAATAACGATACCTGTAACATTCCTGGGTGAAATGCTACAACGGATCAGTGGGCTTACGAATATCCTTTATTCTATATCTTTTGAGTATCTCTCTTTTGGAACTTGGTACTAAGTGTCATGATTATAAATACAACCATGTCTCTGGTATCATGTTAGGGATGACAACTTAACTCAAGTGATGCTTGTAGATGTGACCCTACCTTTCTGGTGCCATTGCTGGGGAGTCCTGTCCTTAGTGATGATGTTAAGAAATGTCAACAGTGCGTCGATTCAGGGTGTGCACTGACCACTTTAGCCTCAAGTACCTCCTCGATTATTGTCTAGCCATGATCTCGCAGCATCACTGGGTCGGCAAACTTCTTGGCTTCAACTTCACAGTGTAATACAAGTTAGGCGCCACGAACATGGTGGCTGACGCCTAGTCATGCTGCGACACAAAGGAGGGGGCCATCTTGGCCATCTTGGCGCCTCGCTTCGACTTCATTGAGCACCTCCAGCAAGCCTAGGCTACGGATCCCGCTCTGCTCGCCAATCGTGATGTGATCCTTGCAGGCATCCATGTGGCTCCATGGTCCCTGTGTGATAGCATGGTGGCTTTCGACTCCAGGCTCTATATTCCGTCGTCGTTGGCGCTCCTCATGGAGCTCCTGACTGATGTGCACGAGGACAAACACAATGGGGAGAAGAACACCCTCCACCGGCTCCGCGGTGACTTCCACTTCGGTTTAAGTCTGAGCATCTACACCTAGCCGGCCTCCTACTGCCCCTCTCGGTGCTGAGGTTGTTTGGTCGGACATTGGCCTTGACTTCGTGGAGGCTCTTCCTCGTGTAGGCGGGAAATTGGTGATCCTAATGGTGGTGGACTGCTTCAGCAAGTGTTGTCACTTCATCCCATTGGCTCACCCATACACTTCAGAGTCCGTGGCGCAGGCTTTCTTTGCGGACATTGTGCGTCTCTGCGGCATGCCACAGTCCATGGTGTCTGATCATGATCCCGTGTTCACCTCCACATTCTGGCGGGAGCTCATGCTACTCTGGGCACCAAGCTTTACATGATGAGTGCCTTCCACCCCTATCTTGATGGGCAAACGGAGGCTGCCAACCGCGTCATCATGTACCTCAGGTATTTCACTGGAGATCGGCCTCGCCAGTGGGTTCGGTGGCTCCCGTGGACGGAGTACATCTACAACACCGCCTACCTGACATCGCTGCGTGACACGCCCTTTCGAGTGGTTTACGGCCGCGACCCCCACCATCAGGTCGTACGAACCGGGTGACACCCGCGTTGCCGCAGTCGCTCGGACCTTGGCAAACGATCTAGACTTTGGATTGAAAGTTACTATAGTATGCTTAGTCTTTTATCTTAGCTGTATGCCTATCCTTTACGTAGAGGCTAGGAGGTTTTTATTCTAAAGCCGTGTATCAACTCCATTGACTGCTCCGGGAAAACAATAAAATCTTCGGTTTCAAAAAAGAATCCTTACATAGTGTTGGTTATTATCTGAAACCTGCTGGCATTCTGGTCAAAATTCTGGTATGCAACTTGTGACGCTATCTGAAACCTGAATTCCTGTGTAATGCTATCTGAAACCTGCCATTCAGTTTCAGCTTCGTTCACGTGTGTGAATGATGATTATAGTGTGAAACCTTTCGTCACGTGTGAGTGTGAAGCCTTGCTTTGACCTTGTGTATATACAACCTACCTGCATACATCCATTCCGAAAGCTTCCTTCACTCGTATCAATTGGTCACACCATGCGCCAAACATGTCAGATCATAATATCTTGGATTATCAGTATAAACACTCATGATCATTGAATTAATTAACATATTTTATTTTACATGATTAATTGTCACATAAGATATATTTACGAATGTCTATATAGTTTGTGTGGTACATATGATCATAATATCATGCACAAGTTAACTGTTAAAACTTATCTTTGAAATTTTGAAATAAAACCCTCCACTGTTAGACAGTTTGATTTCTTATTTAAAGTCTACAAAGCTGATGTGACAGTCATGAAAACTGAAAAATAATACCCATCAATGAGACTATCCTTAGTGTGCTATTGAAACAGTCAATAATCAGTAACTACAGGTTAATGAAGGTAATATGATTTTTTCTGTTATACTAATCTGTCATAAACTAAATCAGAATACGGCCAGTGAGTACGTATTTGTAGCCTTACAGCCTGAAAGGAACGGTAGGACAGTGACCAGCCACCATCCTTGTTTTTCCTTCTGATGTCACAATGATACACCTAACTAAGAAGGCATTACAAAAGATTCCCTTTTTTTTGGTCGTGTAAAGTTGCAGTAAGTGTTTTTCTCCAAAGACATTGACCATAAAAAGGTGAAGTGCAAAAAGTTCATCACAGGTTTGTATACGAATACGACTAAAGCGAGAGGAACAGGACGCTCTGTCAGAGATGCTTCTATGCTGGATGGAATCTTCTCCACTCTGTAACCCAGCACCTGCCGCTGTCCTGTTCCTTATCCTGGAAATACGTGTCCGATGACCAACGAACCACAGTTTTATGTTATGATTACTATCAATACTGCTTTTGAATCAGGCCTGATTAATCTTGTGCATCATGAGAAGAACAACTTTCTGATTTCATGACCAATACTCAATAACCTTTGACATATAATTGAATGTTCTTAACATCATTAGTCGGATTCCTAATAATGTGCCGACCTGACAGAGCAACTACTTTTTAGTTTGTGTTATAGATTATCATTTAGGTAGACCAAACCTAAAAGGGAATTTTATAGACACGACAGGTGCGCAAACATATCATTGCCGCGATGAAAGGTTGAGAAGCTTGTCAGTTCCGCTCATCATGCAACCGAAGGACTTTTTTTTCCCGCTGTGCCACTAGTTTGGTGCTATGGTGGCTGGGAGAGAATAAAAAATAGCTATGTTTAACCCCGCTTCGTTGTCCGGATGATATAAACAAAGTAATCATGCATCGTAACAAAATGCTAAAAGGGATTAGGATTCTACATAGAGTGGTTGACACCAGCTCACACAAAGCTTAAAAGACTGATCCAGGCAACAAACAATGTAAGGTACCAACATAAAACTAAAGCATCCAGCAGCTGTTACCAAAAGCATGAAACATCACATGTATATAAAATTTCATCAACTTGATGTATATAAGACTAAATATCATTACATTACATTATATTGCAAATTCGTGGGGAAATGCAAGAAAACATCTTCTTTTCGCTTTTTTTTTCTTGACGTCTGCTGAGCTGGAAACTTTGAGCGTGAGGCGATTAGCGTGTAAGGGTGTCCTCAACAGTGTCACTTCAGCTAGCTTATAGGAATCCATGTCTACATTTTTCCTATGTGAAAGAGAGAGAAGATGGAAAAGATAAGAGACTATCTCCTATCTTAACTCCTATCTCGCTCAGAAAACGAGGTAGTCTGTGGGCCTGCTCATAAAGAATGTGAGAGGGATGTGAGAGGATGTTGATTAAAAAATCATTTACATATGGGGTTCACATCATGAGATGTCAATGAGGTGACATGTATAAGCTAGCTGTTGTCTCAACTGTTGAGGACGCTCTAAGAGTCCTGTTTCTATGCACGGGTGTATGTACAATCATGGAGAATATCTAATGATTGCTGTCCAACCCTGTTGTTATGTGGCCCTGCGCCAGACATGCCCCCCCCCCCCCCCCCCTCCCCACAATTGATTATCTCTTGCCTTGATTGGTGATCGGTGAAACTGAACTGTCCCTCAATCAGAGCACCAATGATCACGTATCGCCCCGGAATCCCATCAGGACTAGACTTTGGAGATCATCGTCTTCCCACAAGCTCCCCATCTGAAATTCATGGCAAATTCAACTTTTTACTTCGGAGTGTCAATGGTGGTAGTGCGATCTACAGCTTGAAGTGGATTGCAGAACAATACCAGTCAAAAGAATGTAACAAAATTTGCTATACCTTGGCATTTGCATTTTGAAGTCCATCAAGTAACTGGTCCGCGTCGCCATGGTTCACGAAGGACGAAGCCATTTCAAAGCCTTTGGCATTTGTCACAACACTCTGCGCAGCGGTGCCTGGAGACGAGGTGTAGCAGAACGCCGAGGTCGATCCCCCAAGTGCGTAGACTGGTGGCAGTGGCTGTGCCATGGAGGACGTGGCCAGCGCACACAACTTGTTGGCCTACATTATACATAATTGTCAAGAAATAGATAACACAGTCAACAAGATCATCCACTACACTGCCTGTTTCAAATCAAGTGGTAGGAGGAAATTACGTCTTTGGGGATGAAGCTATCCACCTCGAGTTCGAGGCGCGGGGTGATGGTCGACAGCTTCATCGACAAGAACTGTTGCGAAGGCAAACCATTTTGCTCAAAATAAAGAAGAAGTCGTTTTTTTTTTAAAAAAAAAACTCTTCTATATCCGATGCAGAGCAGATGGTACGCACCTCCACTTGTCGTTGCAGCGACTGAACGTAGTTTATGATCTCATCAAGTATCACGGCCTTCCCAGTAACCTTCATGAGGAATCTTTGAAAATTATCCTCTGCGTGAAATACGTGTGTATTTGAACCCACTTTTAGCCAATTCTCGTCGAAATTTACCTTGCTGCAGCCTGGCACGAGGTCTTGCAGCAGCTTCATGCGCTCGCTGATTTTTTCCCTCCTCACCTGTACAGAGTCAGTGACGGCAACCATCAACAACTAATGTTTTTCGATGAAATGCTCAATCCAAGCAAAAGGTGTTCCCCGGCGGCGTACTCGCTCGGCGAGGCTGTGGCTGTCGGTAGCCTGGCCCCGGCGCGCGCGCACGTGGATATAGTCCTTGGGTGGCTCTGCCGCCATCTCCTTCCCCTTGCTGTTGCCATGCCATGCCTCTCCGGACGCCGGCTTCTGCTCCTCGTCATGCGTGGAGAGCTTGCATTTCTTGCTTCTCGTCTCTGGCTCCCGGGCCTTGACAGTTTCCGACATTTTCAGACGTGATTGACAGAGGTTTAAAACTGGGGAAACAGAGATGGTTAGTACCTTGGGTGTAGCCGTGGTGACCACTTCCTTGGCCTTGTACTTGCCGCCCGACGCCTTCCGCTTCCGGCAGGGGCCATCGCTACACGACCCGTCGCTCCCGTGCTGTTCAACAGCACCACGCAAGAGCGGCGGCGCGGAGCCTGCTCGCCAAGAAGCGACTGGCTGCTGGCCACGCGTGAGAGCTTCCCAATCCCACCGGAGGCGGGGAAGCACGAGAGCCTTGCAGCGCGCTCCGCTAGCACCGCGTCCCCGGCGAGCGCGCACGGCTCCGCCGGCTTGGAGGGGGAGCCCACCGGCGTGCTGTGGCAGGACGCGTACCGCGATGACGGCGGTGACGGCACGCTGACGCCGAGCCTGCTGGCAAGCTGCTCCATCAGGGCGACCTCAACAGCATCTCCTCGTCCTACGACAGCGGCCGCCGCGAGCGACGACGGAGACGGCGATTGCGACTGCGACGGCACGAGCGTAGCGTCGGGTTCCCACCCCGCACCGGCGCCTATAAGCGCGTGCGGCACATGTACCACTGCCCGCAGGGGATCGAACGGAGCGCCGCCGGCGGCTGCAGCATGATCGAACGGCCAGGAAAGCTCGTGGAATCCCCCGAGGAAGCCGTTGTGCGCCATTGCTGCTTGCTGCCACGACTCCACAAACGCAAAGCAGGGGGGGCGCTCTCGAGCTCCTCGCTTTGTAAATGTATCCGCGGGCGCGAGTGCGTGCGTGTGTGCCGGCGCGAGGACGGCGGTGGTGGCGGAGAGTGCGCGTTGTGGTGCGGAATTAGTGGGTGCTTTCGGGGGCGCTTCCTCCTGGTGGGGTGGGGTGCGATGTCTGTCTAGCCTAAAGACTAGATGAAATAGGTGGGCAGAGGAGGGGAAGTAGGACAGGGCTTTCCTGTTTCCGGTTTGTTATCCGAGGCCACTTCGATTTTGAAGAATGTTTTTTAAGAGGAATGTGAAGGGGACGATCGGGCAGATCTCTCTGAAAAAAGAAACTGGATGGGACCGTTTCTAGATCGACGTCGCTTAGGTGTCGGTGGAGTGTGTGTCGATTTTGAGCCATTTGAGACTTTCAAGTTTCAAGTTTCAAGTTTCATTATGTCAATTAAAAACACGCAAGCGAGTGCGCGACTTCCTTCGGGACCAGCCGCCCCAATATTCCGGCCCGTCCCAATATTCATATCTTCCTCACCTAAGTTTATTTTTTTAAAACAAACCGGCAGGAGCTATATTAAAAAGAAGGATATGCTCAGACAGGCAAAGTACAGACACACCACTATATACAGACACATCACTATAAATAGAACACAAAGGCAAGGAAAGAGAAACATCCCCGAGGGGAGGAGCCGGTCAAAAAACTATATGAAGTTGTGACTCACTAAAATAGCTTGGTGCTTTGCTCTCGCCATAATCGAGTCTCGCCTCTTCCTTGATTTTCTAAAACACCATAAAATTTGTGCCTCGACTCGTTGGAAAACTCTTTCATTTCTTTCCTTCCATACTTCTCAACAAACTAGAATGATGATCGAAGCGGTGCCTCTCCTGGTTGCACTTGGCATCGCTGACATGACTGTCCACCACCTCTCAAGGGTCTCACAAGGCGGCCAGGTATTCGGGTGCAAATTTTGATTTCCAATCCAAATGGTTATTTGGCTCCATAGTGTCTTCGTGAACCTGCAAAGAAAGGTGCAGAGTCGACTCCGCATGTTGCCTACAGAGCAGACATATCCTTTGATTTGGCCAATTGCGAGCTTCCAATCTACCAGCGGTCCAAATTCGGTTCTGGATGGCAAGCCAGCTGAAGAACTTGCATTCAGGTGGCGCCCCCGGTTTTCATATAATGGCTTCAAAATTGTGCGTGGTAAGCTGATGAAGTAGAATATTCTTCATTTTCCTCTAATTTCCATGTCACGGTGTCCGACGTGTCCGGTCTCAATTGGATGCGCCTAGTCTCCCGCCATAGACATGTGTACTCCACAAAATGTTGGGCGGAAAAGCTTTGATGCGAAAGGTTAATATCTTGTATCCAATTGTTGGCCATCAGGGCTTGCTCCATGGTTCTATTTTTTCTCTTGGAGATGGAGAAGAGGTGTGGCACTACATCACGGGGACGTTGGCCATTTAGCCATGCACTCTTCCAAAATGATGCCCTTTTGCCATCTCCGATTGTGAGCATTGTTGAAGCCGCAAAAGTAGCTTGTCTACTTTGTTGTATGGTGTTTCATGTTCATCCCAAGGTGTACCAGTGTTTCTTGACCAACCCTGCCACAACCACCGTAGTCTAAGTGCCCTTGCAAACTTCCCGAGATGGAGGATGCCTAGGCCTCCAGAGTATTTGGGCCTTGCTGATCAGGGGCCAATTTACCTTGCACTTTTCTCCGGTTAGCACCTCGCTTCCCGCCCATAAAAATTTCTTCCTACCAAAGTACTTGAGTGTTTCCTTTGGAGAACGCAAGGATGTAAGGAAGTACACCACTTGCGATGTGAGGACTGCTTTAATCAGGTTAAGCGGCCTGTTGGGTTAATGTGACGTCCATTCCAGAGGGTGAGCTTGATGATTGCTTTGTCCACGTATGGTTGAAAGTCCTCTCGCTTTAGTCGTTATATTGTTAAAGGTAGTCCTAGATATTTGAGAGGGAAGTGTGAGACCTCCATAGGGGAGCCAGCTAGAACACTGCTTAGATTCAGTCTTTCACTGCGAATTGGAATGATTGCTGACTTCTGAAAATTTGTTTTCAGCTCTGAAGCATCGCCAAAAAAATATAAGGAGGTCGGATACAACTACCATGTCCTCTCTATTTGGTTTGACAAAAATTGTTGTATCATCTGCGTACATCGACACTCTTAGCTGAGATGTGCTATAGTATTCCATAGCATGTGCTCGGTTGGTTTGTGCAGTAAGTCTTGTTGAGGTTGGATTCTTCTCAGTATTAAATCTTATTTTCCTGTTTAATCCCTGTAGAATCAAAATTCACCAAAACTGTGGAATATTGTCAGTTTAAACCCTATTCTAAGTTGGTGATTGCTTCTATACCCTTTTCCATAGTTTAATTGATCTTTAATTATAGTAGTTAATTACCATCAACAACCATCTTGTACAATTCTAGGTACTTCTTCTTGTTTGGAAGCTCAGCCGAGATAATAAGGTCATACTGCTCCATACATGTGATCTTGTACTTCCCCTACATGATCAACAAAAATTGTGCATGTGGTAGACCCCTCTTTTGGAACTCCATAACATACACATGGGCATGAACCTTCCCAAGAATATCCTTTTTGAAAAACCTCCTCTTCAACTCTTCAAGCTTTTCTTTAAAGACCCACACAACAAGATCTGGTCGATCCTGTGGTGTCTGGCCAGGGTAGAGTTCACTCTTCATCTCATCCCAGTTTGGATTATAGGTCATTGTCACGGTAGGTTTTGTCATCACCGACTTATATATTCATTTTACCATGTATTACTGTTTTTGTCTATCAGAAATACTTGTATTTTGTTATATCCTACAGTCCACTAAAAAACCACAAAAAATCATATAGTCATTTTGTGGTATTGTTACATTGTGTTCATCTCGTTCATCTTGTTGCTAGTCACCATCATTGTTCTTCCGCCGTACTCTTGTTTAATATTTATCTGCACGCCTTAGATGTTATCTTCTGTTTGCTAAAAAAAGAAGTGATAAAAAAGAGAGAACAAAAAAAGAAGAGAAGGAAAGTAAAAGGGGTTGTGTTGTGTTGGTATTTCTTATGACTATTGGATAAATCCGCAAGCGCACAGATTATACCGTTGTAGCACTTCACCTAGGAGTATTCCAAGGTATCGTAATTTATATTTTCCCAAGGGAAAGCTGGGCTAGAAATGATAATCAGAGAAAGAGATCCTAGATAGCACCTCAACTTAGTACCAACTAGTATAGGGGGGTAAATGATATATGTGATAGGAAGGGCTGATGAATGAATAAGCCAAGGTAAAAGATAACTTAGATGTAACTAGATAGTATAGCTAGGTGGGAGGACAACAAGAGAGTAAAGGGACTCCTATGTAATTCACACTACTTCAATATACTTAGCCGATTAATTAGTCTAAACACTATAGTTTGTCTCCTCAATACAAGTATGCTAGGCGAGAGGATAGCTCAGTAGGAGGGCAAAACTCCTACCGGACCGCGCTCTCCTTTTATGGGGGCCATACCTTTTAAGAACTTGCCTAAGAACACGTGGTGGAATACAAAGACTAGACAAGACTGTCACTCTCTTGCTAGCTACCACAAATAATCCATGCAACAAGCGGTAACCAAGGGTAAGATGATATATAAGCACCACATTTACACACAACTTACTACTTTGACTATGATCTATAACCAAAGCATCCTATAACAGGCAATGATCGCATACGGGAAAGGCCACAAGGATCACAGACTATTGATGTAAAGGCTAGTAATAAGCAAAAGCATATAACAAGACTATAACTAGTATAGTAATGCTCAAAGTAAATAGTAAGTAAAGTAGAGGAAAAGTAATATATTGAATAAGATAAAGTCTTACAAAGAAGGAAAGATACAAGAGCTATACCAAACTTTCCAGAAGACGACTCCAAAAATCCTGAGCGCGGTTCGACTCAACTCTAACTCCCACTCTAGACTAACTACTAGAACAATCTAAGGAATAGAGCTTGTAGGCTTCTTCACCATGTATGAAGAGGGGGTATGAGCCTCTATTTATAGTAGGAGGTGGAGTAGGGGCTACTCCATCGCCACGTCATTGATCCAGGAGGCTTCAAATCTCCACCCTTGGATCCATCGCCTCTAAACCGTCTTAGAGTGGATGGTTCTGATCTTCAACATGTGCTAAACAGGTATGGTGGTTACTAGGACCTGCACCGACCTTGGGGGAGGTCGGCCGACACCCCTATGGCCTGTGGGCCATGCCTTCACCTTCTAGAACCAGCCCCACTGGCCAGGGACCAAGTGAGGGGCTGGTGGGCCCTTTGGGAGGTCAGCCGACCCTCCCTTGGGGTCTCTAGCCCACCTCGGCCTTCTAGATGCTGGTCCCACTTGTCATCTGGCTGGTTTGGTTCTTCTGAGTGGTTTTGTCACATTGATCTTGTTGATGTGGGCCATGGATCCATGTGAGTTGCATGTGAACTGTTGGGAGAAAGCGCAGAGTGATCCAAGGGTTGAGATCCACTCAGAGGTGCTTCTCCTGGATCATGGCCAGGGGGGAGAGCTGGTGGGCCCTATAGGAGGTCGGCCAACCCCCTATGTGGGTCCCACTGGCTCTCCTTTGCTCCATTTCTTCATTCCTGCAATCACATACTTCATGGACATGTGGAACTTGTTGTTTAATAAAGTATGCTCATGATATGATTGTTTATCCTAGATCCTGAGGTTGTTGGTAGCATCTTGGGTATATAAAAGTGTATCATTCTTGGTGCCAACATGTTGCGGGTTCTATAAATCCAAGCTTCATATATGAAATTTCAAGTTTGCGGTGTACTAGACAACAACATTCATATCTTGTTTGAACGGTTTGTCTCACTTTGTTACAATACCATAGCCCTCCTTGAATAGCCACCTATAGCTCCACTAAAATCTAAAACCGGGATGTTTGACTCGTAATCCTTGTGACCTCTCAATCACTCCCATTGAGCTACTATACTAGCACTTTCACTGTCTTTGAGAACGAGTAAGAACATTGGTAAGTAAGAGGCGAGATTGTGAGATTCCACAAATTTATCCTATTCTACTTTTTCTAGTTCAATTGCTAACATGATGTTGGTATTTCTTATGACTATTGGATAAATCTGCAAGTGCATAGATTATACCGTTGTAGTACTTCACCTAAGAGTATTCCAAGGTATCGTAATTTATATTTTCCCAAGGGAAAGCGGTAGCTAGAAATGATAATTAGAGAGAGATCCTAGAGAGCACCTCAACTTAGTACCAACTAGTATAGGGGGTAATCAAATAAAGTGATAGGAAGGTGATGGATGAACAAGCTAAGGTAAAAGATAACTAGTAAGTATAGCTAGGTGGGAGGACAACGAGAGAGATAATGTAACACCCTCGGTGTTAAGCATGGGCTAAGAAGTAATTACGCCTAATTATATCGGATCAAGCGATAATCAGAGACTATAGTTCATATATGGGAATACATGATAAGATATTTATTTTAGGTGCCTCATCTCTATTTCCATCTATATAAACCATTGGAAGAGTTTCACGAAGTTCGGAACCAAAAAGTTAAGTGAATAGATGATTCATATAATTATCGGAATTCATTTATGAAATGGAAATAATTATATGAGTCGACCAAGTCTCACGACCTTGCCCAAAAATACTTCAGTTGAACTCTACAACAAAAGTCGTGAAAGGTTCATGTTGCCCGGAAACACAGAAAATGTCCGGAAATATTCCGAATCCCAACCCGAGCGCAACCGACGACATTTTTGACCGGCGTTGACCGACAATTTGGAGATCTCGCATGGCGACGCGCATTGAACAAAGGTGGTAGATTGGATCGAGACGAACAAACTTCGTTCAATCCGCGAGACCTAGATCAGCTCTGAAAATGGTGAAACAGATGACCGAAGATCGTCGGAATGCCAGTTCTCGGTACCCGCAAGGTTTTCTTCGGGAATCAATAATTCACAAACTGTTTGGAGTTTGACTGTGGTTCTTGAAGTAAATTAATCTATTCGACAAGATCTTCGCAATGGTATATTTGGAAGAACGTTTCAGTCAGCGGGTTGGAATTCGGGAGAAAGAAATAGAGGGCAGTGGCAATCTTGAATTTAGTTGCAACTTTTAGAGTGGGGACAGGAAGAATAAAAAGGGCAGCAGCCCAGCCCTCCCCTCCTTTTTCTGCTGAACCACAGCAGCAGCTCCTCCTCCTCTCTCCGTCCTTCTTCCTCAAGCTCCCTCCTCCCCTCTCCATGGCAGCACAAGGGAAGCTCCCTGCCCTTCCTCCTCCCAGCCTTTCCTGCTCGCCCCTCCTCTCTGCTGCAGGGCAGAGCCCCTACGGCTGCTCCCAGGAAGGAGCCGAGCAACTCGCCCCTGCCCTATGCGCGCTCCTGCCCCTGCTGGTTGGCTGCGTGCCACCGTGGAGCATGCTGTCGCTGCAGCGCAGCTGCTGTGCCCTGCCCTGGCGCCCAGCTCACCCATGGCCGGTGGCTGCAGCGCTGGTGCTGCTGCTAGCCCTAGGGCATGGCGCCCCTCCCAGCTGGCTCCTCCTCCTTGCTGCGTGGTGCAGCAAGGCCAGTACAACTCTGGCAACCTCGACGACGACCATCCTCTGCCCTATCCCTATGGTTGAAAGCTCCAAGAACAGGACCTTCCCCTCTCTCCTTTTCGATTTCAGTTTTCCTCCAGCAACTTTGGAAAAATTGTGTAAAATCAAAGAGAAATCGCATGGTAGTGTCGTAGGACTTTTTGGAATCCTTGTAAAGTTATCTATGCAGTAGATCTATTAGTTGGTATGACTTGTGTTGTTTTTATTTCTGTAAAAATTGATTATTCAGTTAGGGTTAGAAGTGAGGTTTGTATGAAATAAATATTTGATGCCGATGAGGAGTGCTCCAAAAATTGTGCAAAAATTCTGGTTTATTCCTATTGCTATGAAAAGGCTTTGGTTGAAATTTCATGACGAGAGGTTGGATAGTTTGTGAGTTATGAAGTTAACAAAGGTCATATTCATTATTTTGTACTACATGCATGGTCTGTGAATATTAATATTTTTCGTGTATAAAATGTTGTTTTCTGTTGGTATGATGAATACCAAAGTGGTAGCTTATGATATGGTGAAGCTTGTGTTAAAGTTTCATAGCCATACCTCTGATAGTTTAGGAGATATGAATTTATTAAGTTGATGGCTGAAAACTGTCATTCTCTGGACAGATCTGAATGTTTGGGTTGTTTGACCAAGTTAGACTTATAATCATGTCTTGCTACTGTGGAAACATTTGTAGAACATTTCATAAGATTTCCATATTGTTTTGATTCATATTTTTAGGAGGTCTATAACTTGAGTTATAACAGTTTTAAGGAGTGCCAAATCTGTCCTCCTTTTGAACAGAGATGTCTTCTTCATTTATTTCGAGTTGTTTAACCATTAAATCTTCTTGGCATGATATTGAGAAAGTTGTAGACAACTTAATTAGCTTTCCAAATATGTAAGAATCATGTTATTTAGATTAGTATAACTTCATTTATGATTAAAACCGTGACTGCATGTTGCTGTCCCGAACTTGAATGTGTAAGTTAAATGCTTTAACGTGTTCTTGTTAGTTTAATCTATTAAGGAAACTTGTTGGATGAATACTTGTCATGGTTTTACTTCAATTTAATAGTAGATCATGATTGAAGTGCTTTTTATCTTCTATGTTAAGCTTGGGTGATAATTAGATATACAAGTTATAAGTGACTAGGTATGTCATGTAATGTGCTTCTATATCCTAAGTTATGCTCTAGTTATAGTTGGTAATTAAATATAAGTACATCTATATATCATGTATGATCTTATACTTGTCTTGAATGGTTAATTAAATATCTCTTGTGCCTATGTCAAATGCTTCCAATAGCTTGACTGAGTTAGTTAATGGGTTATGCTTGGTATACTTGCTATCCTTGGTGCTATGCATGTGTGATCTTTAGTTCAAACCAATCTATATGCTTATGTGGTTGTTATCATATAGCATCCCTAGTTCTTGTAAGCTATATTTATTGAGTAGTTCATGGCTGTTGCATGCTTGTAATGGCTGAGCTTTGATGAGGATCACTTGTATATCATACCTGATGAGCTTGCTATCCTCGTATGATATACTTGTATCATACTTAGTTAAACCATTCCAAGTACTGATGTATGTATGGCATAGTCATGTACTTATGTAGGTTGATTCAATAATTTGCTTGCTATCTTTGATGCTAGACTTGAGTGGTAGTAGTTAATAATTTGCTTTCTAATGTGCTTGTGTATGTATGACATAATATTGTGCTTGTGATGGATGCTTGTATATGTATCTCTTGTGACCATTCTTCGCATTCATACATGTGCATCTCATTTAGGTATGCTAGGTACACTACGTGGAGATGCGATGGTTGGAGCCAAACCCGAAGACGGTGTTTGGTGGAGCTAACCTAAAGGTGGTGTTGCTGGATGAATCCAGGAGACAAAACGAACCAAGAGTACGAGCGTGGATTGCAGAGCTCGCCAAGCGAGTGTCACCTAACCATCACTGACTTGTGTCGGTTCCCAAGGAAAGCCCCGAAGCATTACAAGCCTCCTCCCTCTATTTTTAAAGTATTCACTTTCAATTCACAATATTGCTTGTGCATTAAGTTATAGGAGTTGAATGAAACCTTTGATGCATTACCTTCCTTGTCCACTAAAAAGAACCTTGTAGGCCCAGGATCGAAACAAATGCTTAGCCATGCTTAGACTGGTAGAGTGGGTGGTCTACTATCCCCCACAAAGATAGGTGATGCTGGTCACAGTTGGCTATATTTGCTATCGTGGAAAATAACCGTGTGGAAGTAATAAATCGAGACCGGGCGGACAAGGTATTGTGAGCCACTTGACTTGGAGGTCTTGTGAGCGGGTTCTCTCCGCCTGTGTCGCTAGGCACTGGATCGTGGGTGTACATCTGCCGAGATTGAACACATGCCTCCTTCATAGCTGGCCGAATAACTCGTTTCGACCGCGAAGCCTAACTCTATATGTTCGGGCCGGACCCTCCCCCTACTTGGGTCATGAAGACCGCGAGCGGCATACTAGACCGTGGGCAAGTACCCTGATCGTCCTGGCCTGGCACCATGGGCAGGCAATGCTTGATCGACCTGGCTATCCGTGAGTCGCTACTCATGCCTGTACATGGAGAACCGTGGCTACCTGAACTATATTGAAGGTGACCCGTTAAAGTCACCCTGATGGGGGAGACTTGGGTGTGATTGAGGAATAAACCTCCAGCTGGATAGGAATTCGATTCGAATCACGGTCTCTCCCCGTCAGTGAGAAACTTGAAAGATCTTCCTCCCATTATAGAAACTTGAACCCTAATAAGTAACCAAAAGATGGTTATATGGTTTTCATGCCAAACTGGATATCGTTACTATTGTGATGCTTTAATTAAGTGATTGCTCTAGATTAGGTGCAAATCTAGACTTGGTAAGCTTCATTAATCTTGATGCTAAAATATTGATTAAAATATTGAAAGATAGGACTCAAGGTAGTAATGCTCTTTTATGCCAAATTTATGCTATCCTGTCAACTCCACCATATGAGCCTTGCATATCCTTGGGAGTCTTTTACTTTCTTTCTTGTCGGGTAAGTCTAGCTGAGTACATTCGAGTATTCAGGGTTTATCCCACCCTGTTGCAGGTGAAGGGCTTCATCCTGCTAAAGGAGTGGTTAACCACCGGTGGGCTCGGTGATCTTATAGTTACTTCTTATCTATATGTTGTTGTTGGAGGATGTCACTTAAGCTAGCAATGTATTTCAATTTATGTTACTATAACCATTTCAAAGCTATGTTGTTTCTTTATACAGTTTTGAACTCAGACTTGTATTATTATTTCTGAGCTTATTTGTAATATTATTTCCACTTCAAAACTCTGTGTAAGTGATTGGTGTTTACTTAATCAAGCGATCTGGGATTGGTTTGTTCATTTACCGGGGTCCTTCGGGATACTCGGCGGACTACCGAACTAGTATAAGTGAGAGTATGTGCGTGTCAACATGTTGAACGAGGACAATCATGCTTAATCTTATATTAGTTGGGCGGTTCCGTGATAGCGGACTCCTATGTAATTCACTCTACTTCAATGTACTTAGCAAATTAATTAGTCTAAACACAACAGTTTGCCTCGTCAATACAAGTATGCAAGGCGAGAGGATAGATCAGTAGGAGGACAAAACTCCTACCGGACCGCACTCTCTTTTTATGGGAGCCTTACCTTTTAAGAACTTGCCTAAGAACACATGGTGGAATACAAAGACTAGACAAGGTTGTCACTCTCTTGCTAGCTACCACAAACAATCCGTGTAGCAAGCGGTAACCAAGGGTAAGATGATGTATAAGCACCACGCTTACACACAACTCACTACTTTAATTGTGAAATACAACCAAAGCACCCTATGATAGGCAATGATCGCATACGGGAAAGGCCACAAGGATCACAGACTATTGATATAAAGACTAGTAATAAGCAAAAACACACAACAATACTATTAAATATAGTAATGCTCAAAGTAAATACTAAGTAAAGTAGTGGAAAAGTAATATATCGAATAAAGTAAAGTATTAAAAAATGGAAAGGTACAAGAGCTATACCAGACTCTCTAGGAGACAATTCTGGAAATCCCGAGCACAGCTGAACTCTACTCTAACTCCCACGCTAGACTAACTACTAAGATAATCTAATTAAATGAGCTTGTAGGCTTGTCCACCATGTGTGAAGTGGGGAGTGTGAGCCTCTATTTATAGTGGGATGTGGAGTAGGGGCTACTCCACCGCCACGTCATCAATCCAGGAGGCTTCAATCTTGAGCCCTTGGATTCACCGCCTCTAAACCGACTTCGAATGGAGGGTTCTGATCTTCAGCATGTGTTAAATGTGTGGGGGAGTCACCAGAAGCTTCAGGGGGCCTTTTGGGTATCGGCTAACTCCCCTATGGTAGGTGGGCCCTCCTAGGCCTTCTAGAAGGTGTCCCCACTAGTCAGGGACCTAGTGGGAGGTGGTAGCCCCCTTAGGGGTATCAGCCGACCCCTATGGGTCTTGGTCCCACCTCCACCTTCCAGAAGGTGATCCCACTTGTCATGGAGCTTGGATGATTCATTTTAGGTGTTTGTCACGCTCGTTCTCTTGATGTGGGACCATGTTCCTTGTGCACTTGATTTGGAGCGTTGAATAACGGCACAAGTTGCATCCAAGGGTTGGAATAGCTTTGTCATGGATCGTGCTGGCTTGGCTAGCCAGAAGGGTCCAAACCATGATCAAGCGATTGTATTTTGGCTCCTCTGGAGCCAGGCTTTCTTGTGGGAGCTCCTGGACATGTCAGGAGTCTCATGGTACAGAGGTTCTGAAGTTTGGCTCCAATCACACATCGGGAGATGTGCAAAGGAGCTTCCAGCACCCCTGATTGTCCTGAAATATTATTCCCTGAAAACAAAGGCTATGCAAGTACATGTGGAACTTATTAGTGATAAATATGTTCATGAAGTGTTATTCTACCCTTGAAACCAAGGTTGTTGATGGTATTTTGAGTATGTAAAAGTATGTCATTCTTAGCATCAACAAGCTAGATCCCCCAAGCTTAACCTTCGCTCATCCTGAGCAAACAATCAAACTTAGCCTCAGTGGATCAGGAGTTGCTACTATGCTTCATATTTCAAGAGTACTAGATCTACAACAAACATACTTCTCTTTTGAATGGAGAAATTAGCAATAAAAACTCACCTATATTACCTTAGTCCTCCATGGGGCTTATAGCTTTATCCTTTGTCTTGGGTGGTTGAGAGATAGAACAACTTGACTTGAGCACTATTTTTATTATTCTTCACAAGTTTCACATCGGAGGTTTTGCAATGTTTTGAAAAAGAAAACTTAGTGTTCCTCAAATGGTACTCTCGAGTCGCTCATATGGGGTATGATTCCTCACCAAGGAAAATATTTAAGTTTGCCTTCTTTTCATCCAACTTTAAAGTCTTATGTGGAGCTATTGGTAAGGATAAAGAATGTAGCAAGCCTACCTTGCATATGTTGTAAAGTCAAATTTCAGATCCAAGGAGAGAAGTGTCATACTCTTAGATGAAGATGTGCAAGTGTGTGAAACATGGCAATTGATCATTACTCCTCTATTTGATATAATATCTCTTTCTAACTTATTATTTTGAGACATAGCTATCTTTATTAAATTTTTTTATGAGCTTTCATATGCTCATCATTTTTCTCTAAGAATTGGGACCTTCATGTGCCCCTGTATTTTTCTTTCTTTTTCATAATTTTTCATAGTCTATGTCTCATTTACTAGCAATATACTAGAGAGATATTCTTTTAGAACATGGAGCATGAATTTTTGTGGAAAATGAAAGGCATGTTTTGCATACTTCCAGTGTAGAAGCAACACATATATGTGGTGTGTACGTGATCTTGATCTTGGGAGCACGATAAGTCTCTCAACAAGGGTCACAAAACTTGACCAAACTCAACACAAAGCAAGCAGCTTATGTAGAAAGCTTATATCATGAAAGAGCATATATGGCTTTGGTAGGAATTTTCACCATTGAGGAACAAAAAATGTTTTTATTATTTTAAGAAATAAAACTCCGATAGTCACTCTTGTTTAGAACAATATTATAGCAACTCTTGTCTTGTTATATCATGTCTCACAACAACTTAGACTTAGTTACAACATTTGCAACCCACAAAAGATTCAGATTCATGATGGTTTCATTTAAGACAAGTAATCCATACTTAGAGAAATACCAAGTTGTAAACTAAGCACTAGAGAAACATTTAGCAGAGCAACTATTCATCATTTCCATAACGAAGATAAACATTCATGAATCATATTAGTAGAAGGATTTTTTTCCTTTTTGTCATATTCAGATTTTTTTAATTGCAAGCAAAGATAAGTAATAAAATGCATGAATGTAAATGCTGAAATTTAGACACTTACCTTAGTGGGGGAGGGAACCTCCCCCAAGCTTATCCTTTGCTCAATAGTGTGGTGGCTGATATGGATGTTGTTGCCACCACATTCTCCACCGCTGGTTGGAGTTGTTTGGTGGTTTGCTGGACTATGTCTGCTGTCACACCATGCTCAACGCGAAGCTCACCTATGGCATCGGTGAGATTGTCCATTTGTTGCAGCCGGTCATGATGCTCCCTATCTCGTGAGGATGAGAAGGATTCTCGTGGTCTTTGAGGGCGTGGTGGTCAAGGAGGCATGCCACTGGAAGTGTCCGTGGCATCAGAAGTTGCATCGTCTTCCTCCTTGCCAACCACTCCTCAGGAAGAACCACCTTGCTCAAAATGAGCAAACTATGGCCCCTCACGTGCTCTCCTGCTGCAACCTGCAACACCTCTTTGCCTACGTTCTTGATCTAAATCAAGGGTTAGTTGACGGGTCCTATAGAACTGACGTTTCTCATTTGGAAGAGGAACCTCAGTTGTATGGCCACGATAAATTATTTTGAGGCCACCTCTTGGTTCTCTTTTCAGCATTTGAGCATGTATAAGATATTCTTCAAAAATTACTGCTCTAGGTGCATCAATGTATTTGAAAGGATAGGTTCCATCTAGCAAGTTCATTGATTCGGCAAGACGAGTGATTAAGGATGTGAATTGTATGGGTCCATTTCTTTCAATCGATCTTTGCCAAAAAAGCTACTAAGCATTTTATAGGAGAGACATGAACTTTATGAACCATGGCATATAATAATTTTAACTCTATAGCTCTTAGAATGGTGACATCATTTCTAGGAAACATAGTCATGCTCATCCAAAGGTGAATAAAACAAAAGGTTGGATTGTGAATTTCCTCAGGTTTGGGGTTGGAACAATCATGCAAAGTAGACATGGACATCCAAAAATCCTTCTTGTTAAATCTACTTATGGCAGAGTCTGTCTAGCAAGCATGTTTCATCAAAACCAAGAGCAATGTTTACTTGGATCCAAGTAAGATTAAAGCTTTGATTAAACATGTGGAAAGATATTTCATCATGAGAGACTTGTAGGGAGCACAAGAACACTATGGTGAGCAATTTAATTCCATGTTCATCATCTACTTGCCAAAAACCAGACCAACCAATGGTAGAGAGGATAGTATTAAATTCGACATCCATACCTGCATTGGCAAGGAGAGTTGGATCCACAATCCTAGTATGCTCGAAGGAGCGTTCCCGAAGAGAGAGGTACTTCTGATACTCTAGTTGGTTAAACCAGAGACCACTTTGTTAATCGTACAATCTCATCAGGGGCACAAGAACAAAACTAGGACAAGGATTAGCGTAAGAGTTAGTTTCCTAGTTTGCCTTGCGGGAGGAGACTTGAGCTAAGAGAAAAGCTTGATGAAGATATTTTTTTGGATTTTTGTTTTTTTGTGGACATGATAGAGAGCAGCACTACTTCTTGGGGAGCTAGGAACTTCTCTTGAGAGAGATGGAGAGAAGGCAAGGAAACAACAAGAGAGAAGTGGTTTGAGCTTGAAATGAATTCTGGTTGGAGTGTGTGGTTTTGAGCTCTCCTTGCATGGACTTTTATAGGGGAAGAAAATGGCAGTCAGGAGGCTCCATGGGGGTATCGACTGACCCCTCATGTGCCCCTCTATTGACAGTCCTTAAGTACCAAATTCGACCGTCAACTAAACAAGGAAAAGGATCTATATGAAACCAATAGCTAGAATTAGGGTTTATACTGACAGAATTCCACGAGTTTTTGTGAATGTCTATTTCTGTAGAGGGTTATTAGGAAATATGGAGGAAAGGCCCACATCTATGGTTTACATAGAGATAGTTATCATCCGTGGGAAAAAGAACACTCTAGAAGGGTCAAGAAGACGCGGGAAACGAGAGGGCCAGCGGGCCCATGGGCAGGGCACCCGCCCTACCCCCTTGGGCGACCGGCTTGGCTAGGGAGCCAATCACGCTCCCTCTCGTGGATCGTGCTCCACTGCCTTTGAGGATCAATCTAAACCCTTCACCAAAGGGCGGTTTGATCCGACGACCGACGTTCATTTGAGAAGGCTATATAAGAAAGGCCCCTGACCCTGAGCAGAGAGGAGAACAATTCATTATTCATTATTCATCTCAAGAGGAGAATCCCCTGATAAAGCCCTAGAGCCACCACATTAACTAGATCTCTAGTTTAGCATAGCTATATAGGATTACAGCTAGATGGAGTCAATCTTCGATTGGTTTCTGGATCTGTCAAGAGGATTCTTGGTAATTCTCCCTCTAGTTCTTCATTGTTCATCATTATTCTTCAATATTATGAATATGACTTTGCTCTATTTCATTATATTGATTATGACTTTATTTTATTCGATTATGTTCTCAATTATATTGTTCTTAGTCTATTATGATTATATGTTTGGCTTAGTTAGATCTGAGTTATATTCATGTTTAGGATTGTATAGCGTTTATCCATCAGTAGTATGGGTAAATGATAAATATCGTGTAGGCGTGGTGCCTATAATGTATTTATCTGCGATTGTACCCTATATTCCGAATCGTGAGGTAAATCACGGGAGTGACAGTCCTATTGAGTCCTTTGTAGTCCTTCCCCCGTTTATAGGGCAGGTAGAGCAGAACCATTATGGGGAAGTGATTGTTATGTTTCTCATCTTCCTTAGTAATCTCACTATGCATGAGTATAATCTTCTTATCTCGCCATGATTGCCAAGTATAATTGCACTAATCATAATATGCTAGACTTTATAGTTAGAATAACTTAGGAAATATTCTTGTAGTTCATCCTAATTCCATGCTAATGATTTGCTAGAATATCTGTTGAGGTTCTTATCATTATTTTATGTGGCTATATATGCTGATCAATATATTTATCTTTTGTCACTATTCCTTCATTATCTATATTTTATGTGACACTTACCCTATATTGAGAGAGATATATAGAAACTCTCTATTACACATGCAGTGATACTCATTACTCATTTATTCCTTAGCATTCCCTTCCTAGTGGTAAAAATATAAATAACGATACTTGGAATACTCCTGGTTAAAATGCTGCATCGGTATTATCTGTGTGCTTGCAGATACACATTTATATTTATTACAGGAGCAATTGCATATTTCAATACCGCATCTCTCTGCCATGATGGGGATGACAATTTGGCTTAAGTGGCATGAGAGGTGGTTAACCATTTTTGGCGCCGTTATGAGGAATAGAAATTAATCTACTCTTGGTAACGATGTTAGAAATGTCAACAAACATTTTTGGCGCCATTGCCGGGAAGGTTGATTAGCTATCAAAAGGAATAAATGAGTTATCACTTGCATCACTAATGTGATTGAGAAAAACATCAACTCTCTACTCATACAGCTTTACCCTTGTTCTTTGCCTATTTTTTCTATTTTATGCAGGGTAATGTATGAATAGATTTGATCTTCCAAACAATTTTGTTGAAAATCCCGAAGCATTAATCAGAAGGACAAAAGTCAAGCTTAAGAAAGTAACAGAATCATCATCATCAACATTTCAGCTTGAAGCTTCATCCAATCAAGAAGATCACCAAAACATCGTTCGATACTTGACATCAGAGTTTGAAGCCATGGTAGACAAGTCAATCTGTGAGTTCTCAGCTCCCACTACGGACAACATCCATACTAGACCTGCTAAGAACATTGATCGGACATTTGAGCTCAAGCTTGCCCTCATCAACATGGTGCAAGCAAGCCAGTTCCGTGGGAAAGCACATGAAGACGCTAGTGCTCACCTCCAACACTTCCTGGAGATTTGCAACACATTCACTATTAAGGATATCCCCAAAGACGCCATACTACTTGGCCTTTTCCCATTCTCACTCTTGGGAAGAGCGAAGAAGTGGTTCTATGCAACAAAGAAGAAGAATACTACATGGGCACTCTGCTCCACCAATTTCCTAGCAAAGTTCTTTCCCATGGGCAAGACCAATGCTCTCCGTGGGAAGATTTCAAGTTTTCAGCAACAACATGACAAGTCCGTTCTAGAAGCATGGGAGCGCTTCCAAAACTACATCCTAGAATGTCTCCATCATGGAATGGAGAATTGGCTACTTATGTAGACCTTTTATCATGGGCTCAGCAATAGCACTCGTGAAACCATGGATGCTGCTGACGGAGGAGCATTCCTATCACTTACAACACCACAAGCCACAACTCATGTGGAGAAGATGGCGTCCAACCAAGGTTGGAGTGAAGAAAGAACTCAAACTCACAAGAAAGGTGGAGGTATGCACCAGCTCAAGGCAGTAGACATGCTGTCTGCAAAGCTAGACCTACTCATGAAGAGATTCGATGAGAAAGCTAGAGAGAAGAAAGAAGTTATGCACATTTATGACTCTCACATGACCTGTGAAGAGTGTGGAGAAACTGGACACTTAGGCAACCATTGTCCTGAGGTGCAAGAGGATGTGAACTACATCAACAATAATAGCAACTACTACCGTCCTCAACAAAATTAAGGTTGGAACCAACAACAAAGGCCTAACTACTCAGGTAATTATCAAGGTAACAATTCTTACAGTAATCCTAGTTTACCACCTTTGAGAGAGTTAATGTCTAATCAAGGAAAGTTGATGGATAACCTATCTAAGAAATTAGCATCCAATGATAAAATACTAGAAACTATAAATAATAGGATGGATAATTTTTCTACTACCATCAAGAACCAAATTATCTTTAATCAAATGATTGAATCTCAGATAAACCAAATAGCTGCTACTGTTCCTACCACTAACCCCAGTATTCCATCACAACCAGGAGGATTAGAATCTGCGAATCTTGTAGACATATTTGATGCAGGTGCCTATTGAAACAACCCCACAGAATGGTGGTGTGGAGACTCTCTACCAACCAAGAAAGGTGATCCGGGACGACCCGTCATCCCGATCTCCATTGGCAGCATGGACGTTCCTGAAGCACTTTGTGATTTTCGCGCAAGCGTCAATATCATGCCCAGAGTAATTTATGAAAAATTCTATAATTATCCTTTATCAGATACAACCATGTGTTTATTGCTTCCAGATCAGACACTATGCTACCCAATAGGAATACTAAAAGATATCCGCGTCCGGATCGGTACCTCATACGTCCTAGCAGACTTCATGGTGATAGAAACCGGTGTTGATGAGAGGTCACCCATCATCCTAGGGAGGCCATTCTTGAACACCACTGGAGCTGTTGTAACACCCCTTGTGTTTAAACCTTAATTAAAATTTGATCATGTCATCATATGCACTTATCATTGTTGGCACAAAATATGATGCTCTTTTATATAACTAAAATGCTGCAAATAGCTCCAGGATCAAGGATAAAACAACCATTGCATGAGCATACTTCATCAAATAACAAGTTCCACATGTCCATGAGTATTTTGTTCCAGTATTGAAGAAATGGAACAAAAGAGACCCAGTGGGACCCACATAGGGGGTCGGTCGACCACCCTGTGGGCCCACCAGGTCTCCCCCTCGTCCATGATCCATGAGAAGCATTTCAGAGTGATTTCCAACCCTTGGATCACTCTGTGCTTTCTCCCAACGGTTCACATGCAAAGTACATGATTCATGGGCCCACACCAAAGAGATCAACACGACAACTACCTCAGAACAACCACCCAACATCTATGACAAGTTGGACCAGCACCAAGGAGCAAGAGGTGGGCCAGAGACCCCAAAGTGGGGTCGGCTGGCCACCCCTTGGGCCCACCTGGCCCTCACTCAGTCCCTGACCAGTGGGGTTACACCCACAAGGACAAGGGGTGGCCCACTGGCCATAGGGGGGGGGTCGGCCGACCACCCCCTAGGTCGGTTGGACCCCTCTCAACCGCCATATCAACTAGCACATGTTGCAAATCCAAGACATTCATCCAAGGTGGTTCTATGATGGTTTGATCCAAGGGAGGAGGATTGAAGCCCCCTGGATCGATGGCGTGGCACTAGAGTAGCCCCTACTCCACCCTCCACTATAAATAGAGGCCAAGACCTCCCTCTCTAATCATGATGTAATCCATACAAACCACTATTGTTCTCAAGTGGAGATTAGTCTAGTGGTGTTCTCTAGTGTGGGAGTTAGAGTTGAGTTGAGCTTTGCTCGGGCTTTCCAGAGTTGTCTTCCCAGAGGATCTGGTATAAGCTCTTGTATCTTTTCCCTTTTGTAAGACTTTACTTATTTATGCAATATTCCTTCTTCACTTTACTTAGTTTTTACTTTGTGCAATATTATACTTGCTATAGTATTGTTGGGATTTATCTACTCATTTAGTTGTTATAAACTAGATTGAGATCCTTGTGGCCATTCCTGTATGCGATCATCACTTGTCATAGGGTGCTCTAGTTGTCGTATACATGATTAGAGTAGTGAGAATAGGTGTAAGCATGGTGCTTATACTTAATCTTGACTTTGCTTATCGCTTGTTGCACGGATTGTTTGTGGTAGCTAGCAAGAGAGTGACAGCTTTGTCTAGCCTTTGTATTCCACCACGTGTTCTTAGGCAAGTTCTTAAAAGATAAGGCCCCTGTAAGAAGAGGGCGCGGTCCGGTAGGAGTTTTGTCCTCCTACTGATATATCCCCTCGCCTAGCATACTTGTATTGAGGAATCAATCAATGTTTGTCTCATCTGAGTGCCATAGTTAAATCCACAAAGGTAGAGTTGGAATCATAGGACTCCTTTTACTCTCTCGTTGTCCTCCCACATAGTTATACTCTCTAGTCATCTCGTACTTATCTTTACCGGTTTGTTACATCATCACCTTCCTATCATTATATCGATTACCCCCTTACACTATTTGGTACTAAATTGAGGTGATCTCTAGGATCTCTCTTTTATTATTATTTCTAGCTTCGCTTTCCCTTAGGAGAATATAAATTACGATACCCCGGAATACTCCTGGGTGAAGTGCTACAACAGTATAATCTATGCGCTTGCGGATTTATCCAATAGTCATAAGAAATACCAACAATCATCATTCACTTATTTTGAGAACCTTGCTATGCATTAAACCAAAATGAGTTTACTTGTTTGTGTTTGACTCAATTGTGTGAATGCTTGCTGTGATTTCAAACTCAAAATTTCAAATTCTATTCCAAACCCTAATTTCCAGAGGGGGTGGATCAAACCCTAAACATGGTTTTCAAAATCTAAAAAGAATTTGCATATGGTTGTTAAAGCAAAGTTGTAAAGCTTTGTTTCAATTGCAAAAGTGGTGTTTGGAGTTTTTCAAGTTTTATTCAAAATTCTTGAGTAATTGAAAAGGGGATAATTCTTTTAAAGAAGGGTTCCAAAATTCAAAAATGCATTTTCATATCTAGGCCGAATTTGAAAAAGTGCAATTTGTAAAACAATCTCAGGGTCAGTTCAGTCATTTCATCGAGCAGTTGCATGATGGTCGAGCTCAACAGCGCCGACACCTGGCCGGCCAGCTACCGCGCTCGCCGATTGCCTCCTGGACGCAACTCGCGTCGCATCAAGTGTGTGGCAACGCCACGGTCACGTTGCCACCTTGAAAACTCGACGACGAGCTCTCCTGCCCTCTCTTTCCACGCCGCGCTCCGCTCTGCTCACGCCGCCGCGCACACTCTCCCCGTCGACGAGCTCGTGCGAGCTCGCCATCCACTGCCAAGTCACCAAATCACCTCTGACGGGTTTGCCTTGACCTCGCGCACCTCCCGCGCGAGTTGGTTGAAGCAGCCAGACCCCCGTTTGCCCGGCGCGACCTCGTCTTCTCCGTCTCCGGCAAGAGCGCCGCCGCTCTGGTTCGCAGTCGCACCGGCTACAAAGGAGCCGCATTGCTTGTTTCTTTATTGTTTCTGACTCCTTGTTCATCGCTGATCACGCTGCTTTTCTCCATTTTGCAAATGGTGGACCGTAGCTTCGGGAACGTCATTGTTGCCGCTCGGTTCCTCGATTCCGCCGGCACGGTCTCCGTCGCCAGCGTCATCTCCTTCATCTCCGGTCGAGTTAGCGAGCGCTTCGTGTTCGGGGTAAGCTCCTGGTGGTCGTAGACTAGCTGGTTGTAGCTAATTCCGAACCGTAGCCGTGGTTCGTGTTCGCTCCCGTGTGTCAGCGTCGCTGCGTCGGTGCTCACCGCCGTGAAAGCTCGTTAGTTGGTCTTTTCCATGTCTGAGTCTTGCTCTAGCTTCGCCTAGCCGTCGTGAGTCCAGTCGTGGTGTTGGTTGTTTGAGCGCGTGCGTGTTTTGGCTGGCGCACGTCGCGCGGATCTCCGTCGTCCGCCATGGCCGTCGGTGAGGTCTCTCCGTCGTCTTTTCGTCTCGTTTTTGTGGTGCTTCGCATGCGCGTTGTCTTCCTAAGTGTATTGGTACGCTCGGTTGAGCCGGAGATGGCTTGTACTCGCCGGCGCATGTGCGGCCGAGCTCGGGTTACCGCCATTGCCGCCGGTGAGGCTTTTGCAAGGGATGGAGAGGGCTCTATCGTACCTCGTTGGGTTCGGGTTGAAACGTAGAGCCCAACGCACGAGTCGGTTGCTCTGTTGGTTCACCGCCGGTGACGCGCCGCCGTGTTTTGTGGTCGTCGGCGCCGCTGCCCTGTTTTTGAGTCACTGACGCGCGGGACCCAGCTGTCAGTGGCGGTTTCAAAGAGTTTTTCTAATTTCTGTTTGTACACAGTAATGCTTTTTTTTATTTTCATATATTGAATTTTGTGCATGTATAAATTCTGGAAAAATTTGTGTATACTCTCTGTGTTGTTTAGTATTTAAGAAAAATATAAAATGCCATTGTTCAGTACATTTTTAATACTGTAAAAATGCTCAAAATAATTGACAAATGGGTTTTCCATAATTTTTCATGCTCTGTATATTGCTCCCAAAATTATGAAATTTTTTGTGTAACCTTTATACACTTATACCTTGCTGTACAAAAAGTTTGGGAATTTTTGGATGAACTGTTATACATGGTTGTTTTAATAATTTATAATAAAATGATTAGAAACCCTAATCAGTTTAGGATTTGTGTGATTTTGAATTATTTTATGCAAATGGCCATTGTCCAGTGGCAAACACAGCATGGACATGTATATTTGATGTGTTGTTGCTCAGTTCTATTGGATATAATTATTAAACTTGATAATCAATTTAATCATGGTTTAATTAACTTGCTTTATGCTCATGATTAGTTTTCTTTCATGAAGGTAAGTTGTACTCAAGGTGTTTAATCTGTTGTTGTCATCCTCTTAAGTGCATGCTTCAATGTTTGTTAAGCATCATGTCTTCCATTTCAAGCATCATCTAAGCATGTCATTATCATGTAGATTGTTCGTTGGTTGGGTTGGATAATACCTCTTGTGAAGGGACTTTCTCTCTTGTTGAATCTGGGCCAGAGTTTGTGTATCCCTCCAACCAAGGCAAGCCCCGGTGCATTTAAGCTTTCCTTGTATTTAAATATTTGCTTTAAATACACCTATGGTTATTATATTGCATTGTCTTACTTTATTTAATTCCTACTTGATGCATAGCCTTTACCCTTGCGTTGATTGTACCTTCTACCTTGACACTTGTTTAAAGATGCAAACTTGTTGCTAAAATGCTTAGTATGCTTAGAACTTTTCTAGTAGGTGATTTCTGGTCACTTACACATAGTGTATTACTTCGGCAAATGGTTATGCTCTTTTGAGAAAGGAATGTTGTTGGAAGTAATAATTCGGGACCGGCCGGATACGGTATTTGGGAGCCACCAGTGGTGACTGGTGAGCGGGTTCTTTCCGCCTGTGTCATTAGGGCCTTGCCGTTGTAAAAAGTCAAAGGGTTGTGACTTTGGAGTACTTATCACATACTTTGGGGAAGCTGGACTCTGGCTATTCCAGTCTTCAGGATGGTTAACCCCCACTGGGAGTGGAGAGATGGCGAGAGTAGTGTGTACCCTCCAAGTTGGTGGAACTGGATGGAGGTGTACTGTGCTGTCGGGTGGCGGGACCCCATGCTTGGATGGAGGATCCAAGGAAAAATAGTCATATGCGTGCTTTCGGGGTTGTATATGGCGTGTGATAGGGAAGCCCCAGCTGGGTTTAACCGGTTCGAATCATCGTGTTCCTCGGATATGGAAACATAATCCTGCGTTTTACATCGTAGTTAATGAAACTAAAATTGGATACTTGAGGTTTAGTTTCATGGATGGTTTGTTACCTGGTTATCGATCATAAATCTAGGTCGGTACTTGATTAATCTTATGAACGAATTAAATGAATTTCAATTCTTTTATAAATGCTCATTTATGCAAAAATACTTGATTCTTGTTAACCACACCTTGAATTCTATGACTTTCATATCGTTTGTCCACCAAATATTTGTGTATACTCTCTGTCTTGTTGAGTACTCCCGTACTCAGGGTTTGTTAACCCCTGTTGCAGATGAGGGTCATAACCCGGTCTATGTAGCTTCGTGCTGCATGACCGTTGTTACTGTGAATGAAGATGAGGAATGAACTGTCTTTGCTTGACTCTTGGGCAAGAGTATCTCGATTGTTTTGTTTATACTCTATCACTAGTTTGATGTAATATTATCGTATGACACTATGTTATGTTTCAAAACCTATGGTTTGTAATATGACTTCAAATTTCCGCTACTTTGATGTAAATTAAATTATTGTATTACTTCTGCAATGTTTGTGATGAGGATGATCCTTTTCGGAAAGAGGTGGATGACCCGCTGCAAAGTGGCGACACCTGACGGATTGTTTTAAACTTGGATCATTTGTCTTGGATTAAGTCGGATGGACTTTAATCCTGGCAAGTGGGCCCTGTCTTAAGAGGTTCTGTCACAGTTGGTATCAGGGCTCTCCTTATTACAAACTTGCAGTTGTAAAAGTTTTCAAAAATGTTTTGGATCTTAAATTAAAAATTTGATTTGAGTCAAAATTTCTTTAACTTATCTTTTCTCTTATCCAAAAATTAGGAGAGTAATCTTTAGGAATATCAAGCTGAGTGGTATGAATATGGTTTATTTATATGCCCTATATATATGTTATGTAAATATTATCGTATTCGTATGGACGTATCATGCATCATATCATACAACTTGGGATGGGTTTAAAATTTTGTTCTTAATAAAATTAAAACTTATCATGTTACTTAATTGCCTCTTTTAAAAAAATCTTGTCTATAGGATGGCGAGGACTAAGCACACCACTCGCAAGTTTTCCGAACCTCATGGCATTCCCCGCTACAGGCTGGCATCACGTGGAGACGCTGATGAGAGCAGCCAGCAGGGTGCTAGTCGCAGTGCTCATCGCAAGGCGAAGATCGAGTACCTGAGGGAGGAGCTGGGCAAGATGAAGGCGAACATGGATGAGTTTGCTGGCAGGACTGACACACTTGAGGACAAGGTGGAGGAGATGGAGGCTGAGCTCAAGGAGTGGCAGGAGAAGCTGGCAGAGAAGGAGACTGAGGTGATCTTCTCTGAGGGTCTCATGTACTAGTTTCTGGGAGAGAGGAATGAAGCCTGGGACCGAGAGCAGAATTTGGCCGACATGTACCTCCACTTGGGGCACTATGTGGGAAACCTCGAGTTCTACAACAACGTGCTTCATGAGGAGGTTCACCACCTCGTCAACCTGATGAACCCAGAGTACCAGCAGCAGGCTATGGAAGAGGACCTTGGAGACCTTGTTTAGGAGGACCCGTCCTTTGCAGACCAGTTCTTTGCACCTACGCCTGAAGGCCAGTGGTGATCGTCGAGGATGAGCTGGAGGTGGAGGTAGTGGTCCTTAGTGATGACGAGTAGATCATGTTTCGCCTAGCTATCTAGTTCGGATCCGAGTAGTGGATCTTGTGTAATATAAGCTACCTTTATCGCTTTTTCAGAACTCTTTAGTTATTAGCATCTTTATGTTATGTTTGGCCATGTAATATAAGTTTGTGCACTTTGGTACTTTTATGTTTGTGTTTCAATAAAAGTATGTTTGTGCAAACAGATGGCTGAACATAACAATGTTGGGGCACATGATGGAAATGATGGGGAAATTCTTGTTCCACCCCCTGCACCGCTAACCTTGGCGCAAGCTTTAGCTGGGTTAATCACTGTGTCTGCTGACAATGCTCATCTCTTGTGCGAGATAGCTCAGAATAATCAACAAGGTGCCAATGGAAATTGTGGTCGCAATAATCTAGAGATGACCTATGTGGATTTCACTGACACGCGTCCTCCGGTTTTCACCAAGGCGGATGAGCCTCTCGAAGCTGATGATTGGCTCCGCACCATGGAGCAGAAGTTTGAGCTTATCCATTGCACAGAGGTGCAGAAGCCAGTGTTTGCAGCCCAGCAGCTTCGTGGGGCAGCAGGATCGTGGTGGACAACCTTTGCCGCCATGCAACCAGAGGGTCATCATGTCACATGGAAGGAGTTTTGTGAGGCTTTCTGTGCGCATTATATTCCTACTCGCGTCATGGAGTCCAAGTTGGAAGAGTTCCTAAGTCTGAAGCAGGGAGACTCCACAACCATGTAGTATGTGGGCAAGTTTAATCATCTTTCCTAGTATGTTGTTAAACATGTCAGTACTGATGCTAAGAAGAAGAGGTGGTTTCTTAGGGTGCTCTCAACTAAGTTTCTCACCATGCTCAACCATAATCCTAATGCCACCTATCATGAGATGGTGGACATGACTATCTCTGCTGAGAATTCTTTGCGCATCCATAGGGAGGCAAAGAAGAAAGCTATTGTTGGGTCTTCTAGTGGTAATCAGAAGAGGTAGAAGATCATGTACCACCCTCAGAATCCCCATCGCTTTCAGTATCGTCCTCCTCAGCAGCAGTCTGGTCAGCAGTTCTCGGGGAATTCTCTGTACCCTAGACAGAATGCTGGTCCAAACAATCAGATGGCTGCAAAGCAAACCAGCAATGCCTGTTTTAACTGTGGAAAGGTGGGGCATTATTCTAATGTGTGTCCTCTTCCGAAGCAGTGCAGTCAAAAGTTCACTGGGAATCAGCAGCAGTAGATGCAAAGCGGTAATGCTGGGAATCTGAAGAATAAGAATGAGCAGAAGACTATGCGGGTGTTTCATGCCCAAGGTGAAGGAATGCCAGAAGGGGAACTCGTGTTGCAGGGTACGTTTCCTATCAATGATCATCCTGCAGTTATTCTCTTTGATTCTGGTGCATTGCATTCCTTCATTTATAAGTCATTTGTGCTCAAGCATAGCATTCCTTTGTCTGAGTTAAAAATGGACTTTCATGTGCAAACACCCCGGGTGGTCGTATCTCAACTAGTGAGTTGGTATATCGAGTATCTTTGAGTCTGGGTGGGCATATCTTTCCCATGACCATGGTAGTGCTTCCAAACCAGGGTTTAGATGTAATCCTGACGATGAATTAGTTGCAGCAGCACAAAGTTGTGATCGATGTGTTGAATAGAACTATCAAGGTAGATGTGCCAGACAGTAAATCTCAGCTCTTGATTCAGCTTTCTATGCCAAAGAGGGAAGTGGAAAAAGTCTGTGCTATAGCTTCCTTTGGGGTACATGATATTCCCGTAGTGCGTGAGTTTCCAGATATTTTTCCTGATGACTTACTTGGCTTACCTCCCAATAGAGATGTTGAGTTTTCTATAGAGTTAAAGCTTGGCACAACAGCTATCTCTAGAAGGGCCTATCTAATGCCTCCCAAAGAGCTAGCAGAGTTGAAGACTCAGTTAAATGAGTTGCTCGATAAAGGATTCATTCGACCTAGTTCATCGCCATGGGGTTGTCCTGCCATTTTCGTGAATAAGAAGGATGATACCCTCCGTATATGCGTGGACTATCATCCCTTGAATGAGGTGACCATCAAGAACATGTATCCCTTGCCGTGGATTGATCTTCTCTTTGATCAACTCGCTAGAGCTACAGTGTTCTCCAAGATTGACCTGCGGTCAGGATACCACCAGATCAAGATACGACCTGAAGATATCCCCAAGACGGCGTTCACCACTAGATATGGGCTTTATGAATATCTGGTAATATCATTTGGTTTAACCAATGTGTCGGCATACTTCATGTATTTAATGAACTCAGTGTTCATGCCGGAGCTAGACAAGTTCGTTGTTGTCTTCATTGATGATATTCTCATCTATTCCAAGGATGAAAAGGAGCATGTCCGTCATCTTAGGATTGTCTTAACTCGATTGTGAGAGCACCAGCTTTATGCTAAGTTCAGCAAATTTGAGTTTTGGCTGAAAGATGTACAATTCCTAGTGCATGTCTTGTCCAATGGAGGAGTGGCAGTTGATCCTAGTAAGGTGAAGGACATTCTGGATTGGAAGCCACCAACGACAGTCCCTCAAGTTCAAAGTTTCCTCAGTATGGCTGGTTATTACCATCGGTTTATTCTAGACTTTTCTCGAGTCTCGAAGCCCATTACCAGTCTGCTGAAGAACTAGACCAAGTTCGTTTGGTCTTATGAGTGTGAAGAAGCTTTTCATACCTTGAAGAAGTTAATGACTACAGCTCCAGAATTAGCTCAACCTAATATTGAAAAGCCCTTCGATGTATATTGCGATGCGTCCGGTATCGGTATCGGGTGTGTCTTAATGCAAGAAGGAAGAGTCATTGCTTATGCTTCTAGGCAGTTGAAGAAACACGAAGAGAACTATCCAACTCATGATCTGGAATTAGCGGCAGTTGTCCACGCTTTGAAGATTTGGAAACATTATCTTCTGGGCAACCTTTGCTATATCTATACTGATCATAAGAGTTTGAAGTATATATTCACTCAGTCTGAGTTGAATATGAGGCAAAGAAGATGGTTGGAGCTTATTAAAGATTATGATCTTGAAGTGCATTACCATCCAGTCAAGGCGAATGTTGTAGCTGATGCCTTAAGTCATAAGGGTAGTTGCAACTGTCTGAGCCTAAAGACGGTGAATTCCACGCTATGTTATGAGTTAGAAAAGCTAGACATATCTATGGTTCAGCATGGCAGTCTAGCTAATATCTCGGTGGAACCCAGCATCTTTGATCAAATCATAGCAGCTCAGAAAACCAATAAAGGCATCGCACATCTTAAAGCTAAGGTTAAATCTGGAATACCTACCTGTTTTAAATTAGATGAAGCCGATGTGTTTTGGTTCAAGGATTGTCTTGTGGTACCCAAAGTTCCAGAGTTGCGGCAAGCTATTCTTGATGAAACTCATACTTCTCGATTGTCCATCCATCCTGGAAGCAACAAAATGTACCAGGATTTGAAGAGGAAGTTCTGGTGGACAAAAATGAAGATTGAGATAGCAGGCTATGTGGCTAAGTGTGATACGTGTCATAAAGTGAAAGCGGTACGTTTGAAACCAGGAGGTCAACTTCAACCTTTACCAGTTCCAGTATGGAAATGGGAAGACATCAATATGGATTTCATAGTCGGCTTGCCTAAGACCTCTAATGGTTATGACTCCATCTGGGTCATTGTTGATCGACTTACCAAATCTGTAGATTTTCTACCAGTTAAAACCACAATGCACACTGCTGGTTATGCTAAGTTTTATTTAGCAAGAATAGTAAGCCTTCATGGTGTTCCCAAAACCATAGTATTAGATCGTGGAACTCAGTTTGTCTCAGCTTTCTGGAGGCATCTCCATGAGTCACTTGGTACTAAACTCCTTTATAGCACTGCTTATCATCTGCAAACCGATGGTCAGACAGAACGAGTGAATTAGATTCTTGAGGACTTGTTGCGATGTTGTGTTCTTAACTTTGCCAAGAAATGGGATGAATGCTTGCCTTTGGCAGAGTTCTCTTACAACAATAGTTACTAGCAGAGCATAAGAATGTCACCATTTGAAGCTTTGTATGGTCGAGGTTGCAGAACCCCTCTTAATTGGTCGGAACCTGGAGAACGCGAGTTCTTTGGTGTCGACGTAGTTAAGGAAGCCGAAGATTGCCAGTGGCAATAAAAGGAAGTTGTGGATTGAAGAGTCTATCGATGGAAAGTTTCATCGAAGAGAAGACATAAGGAAACTGGTGATCTCATACCAGTATTATTATAGTAGTTTGAGTCCGACTCTTGCATGAGTCGTTTGTTTCCTTAAAACTAGGGGTGTCTGTTTAGGAAAATAATATTGTTATTTGGGTCCGACTCCTGCGCGAGTCAGTTATTTCCTTAAAATAGAGTTTTGTTTAGGGAAGGTACGAGTCGTGTCTTTGTACAACTCTCCATGCGGGAGTATAAATATGTGCCCAAGGGATGCGTGAAAAAATATCAATACATCAAACAAATCAATAATTCTTATTCTATTTTTACTGCAATTTATCCTTTTTTTGCATTAGTCTTAGTCTATCTACGAGTTCTTCAAGCTTCGACGGGCTGCATCACCTTGATCTCCGTCAAACCCTTGCAAGTTCCGCGTGGGAGTAATCTGAGCCTTGACATCCGGGCGTATCGCTGTTGTCTCGTTCAGCTCTGCTCTAGTTATCTTGATCAAGTTCGAGTCTTGGTATCCGGGCGTATCGCCGTTGTCTCGATTGGATCTTGTTCTAGTTATCGTCCTTGTCGATTAACTGGTCAAATCGACTGGCACACCCTCGGAAATCGAATTCGGGTAATAGCCCGAGGTGTTCGCAGATCCTGACGCTTTTTGTGTCAACACCTCTTTTGGCACGCTCGGTGGGACCAATTACACATCTATCATGGGTGATAACTCCGACGTTAACCAGAGGAACGTCATTGAAGTCTCCGAGGCCGATCTAAAAGATGATCAAAGGCTGGCTATGGAGCGGGCTATGGAGGAGTACAAGCAATTGTATCTAAAGTCCTTCAGCCTAAGCAAGAGCGGCGAAGCCATCCAGAAGCAAGATCCACTCCTGGTAAGTTACAAGAGATGGTTAATTCTTCCTTAAATCAAGCATTAATTAGCCACTCTAGCGTGCTGTCCAATACCGTGTACAATGCTGTCATGCAATCATTCAAAGAAGGACATGCACCTCGATATGTTGGTCCAGCGTATCATCAACCTGGATCGGCATCTATTAACCCATTTGCAACTCCAATGGTTTCTTCCACTCCCGTGGATCCATCTGCCGATGTGGCTACTCCGCCAAGATCAAGTCCTGAAAGTGTCATCAAGCTTAATGCAGATCCAGTAGAGTCGGTAATGTCAGGACCTGCTATCCAGAATCATCCAGCTACTACCAACTGGTGGGGTTATGGTATGCCTTCAAATCCATCAGCTGGTGCTAATCTGGTGCAGGGAGATAGTTCAGCTTGGAAGGGCTCCATGGCATCGGCAATGCAATCACAGCCGGTGATCCCTATGATGCGTTACTCTACGTCCTCTCCAACTGTACAAGTGCCATCAGAAGACGTCCAAGTGATTCCTAAAATACCTCTAATGCCACCATCGGCGAATTCTATGTCGATGCAACACACTATAGCAACTGGAAGCCAACCTATGCTGGTAAATCCTCAAGCCGGAGTGCTAGCACATCAAGGTAACCAATTTGTTGATTACTCTAAGGCGCAGGAGCAGCAGGTTCCAGTGAGCTATCAACCATTGATAAGTCACATGCCGATGATTTATAATCCTGGATGGACTAGTCAGCCGCCGGTTCAACAGCCTGGCGTACTAATGTATCAGTATGAAAGTCCGGCAAACACTCCGAGTGGGCCATCGGTACAGCAACCGATGAATACAATGCCACAGTATAATCCAGTGAGTGTGCAAAATTACTCATCGGTAAGTCAGCCAATGCATAACGTTCAGATGATTGGTGCTGCACCCGTAACGACTACTCCACATCATCTTCTATCAAGATCTGAAGAGGCACATCAGCCGGCTCCACCAGTCAACAACCAGCCAATGAGTCGGCAAGAGCAGGATGCATATTGGACCGATAAGATCACCGAAGTAATGAGAGAGCAATTCGGCATTAAACCCAAAGTTAACACATATTCTTATCGGACACCCTATCCTCCAGCATATGATTTAGTTCCTCTCCCAAATCGGTTCAAGATACCTGATTTTACTAAGTTCTCCGGCCAAGATGACACATCAACGATGGAGCACATCAACCGCTTCATTATCCAGTGTGGGGAAGCTGCCAGCAGAGAAGAGCTGAGGGTCAGATTGTTCTCGTCATCATTGTCTGGATCGACATTTACATGGTTTATATCATTGCCTCCAAATTTTGTAATCACATGGGCCGATCTGGAGAGACAGTTTCATAAATACTTCTTCGCTGGCATACATGAGAAGAAGATTACCGATTTGGTTAGCTGAGGCAACCTAATGAAAAATCGGTGGAGAACTTTGTTCAGAGGCTGCGAGACGTAAAGAACAAATGTTACAGCCTGGTACTTGATGATCGGCAACTAGCAAATTTGGCTTTCCAAGGACTACTGTCGCATATCAAAGATAAGTATGCGTCTCAGGAATTTGAAAGCCTCAGTCATCTGGTGCAAAGAATTGCCGATCAAGACGTCAAAGCCTTTGAACCCAAGAAGACTTGGAATAAGAAGGTGACCTTCATTGAGCAAGAAGATTCTGGATCGGATGAAGAGCTAAGCATCGGTGCGGCCGAGTGGGTGAAGGATAAGAATCCTGTGTCGTGTCCGTTTGGCCAGAAGGAAGCTGAGAGGTTCACTTTTGACATCACTAAGGCTGATAGGATGTTTGACTTATTACTTCAAGAAGGGCGGACCAAGTTGGTGCCTAACCAAGTAATTCCATCGACCGAAGAGCTCAGAAAAATCAGGTATTGCAAGTGGCACATTGCGACCTCGCACAGTACCAATGACTGCAAGGTATTCAGGCAGCAGTTGCAGTCAGAAATTGAATCTGGACGAATCAAATTTGAAAATTCTAAAGTCTAGAAATCGGTGAAGATTGATCAGCACCCATTTCCAAATAATATGGTGGAAACTAGTAGAAAAACTAAAGTGCTGACATCAGAAGCTGCCAGAAAGAGTGCATCGGTAGATCCTAACCATCAAGTAGCTAAGCGTGATGAGAGGAGGTTTGCCGATGACAGAAAGGGCAATAAAGTTGCCGATGAGGGTAGCAATGCCAAGAGGGCTCCTGGTGTTGTAATCACGCACAAGCAGCCACGACAAGATTATCAGGAATCACAAGAGGAGCGCTATCGGCAAGAAGAAGAAGAGCACCAAGAGTGGCTTCGGCATAAGGATCACTGGAAGTGTCCCTTCTTCGTTCACTGCTGGGAAGAAGGCATCAAACTACCTACTGCCGATAATTGTCCCGAATGCAATGGGTACTATCCTACTGATCGATCAGAAAAGAAGCCTTGCTTTGATGATCGGACGACCAGGTATGCTAGGCCGCTCAGAGAGAAGAAGTCAACACATGACCGACTGGGGGGCAAGCTCAGCACGCATAACAGGCTTGGCAGGCTGTTGATCGAGAGGAGCTTGAGGAGATGGCCAACGCCAGAGTACCTGATGAAGAAATATTCTCCAGAGATCCAAACATCAGGAGTGGTGCCGACACAAGCAGCGAGAGGCAGCACCAGCCTGTTTGGAAAACTAAACTTCCTCAGTGGTGCCCTAAGGGTCTGACAAAGACTCAGAAAAGGAGGATCCAGCGCGAACGCCAAGGCGATTTATATGACAGTGAGATTCCTTCAAAGGAAAAGCAGTGGAGGCCAAAGCGCAAGGATAGGGATCCATCGGCAGAAATTAAGATGGTCGTCATATTGCCGATGGAGTTCATGGCACCTGTCAGCGATGATGAAGAAACTGCTGAAATGGCACAATTGGTGCTGGATCCTATGGCAGCTGTCTTTGAGAAGCCTGCCGATGATGAAAGGCAGCATCTAAGGGCTCTGTTTGTAAAGGGCAAAGTGGATGGACAGCCTGTAACAAAAATGTTGGTGGACGGTGGGGCTTCAATCAACATAATGCCATACGTCATGTTCAGGAAGCTTGGGAAAGGCGACAAAGACTTAGTCAAAACGGACATGAAGCTCAAAGACTTTGAAGGCAATGTGTCACCAGCTATGGGAGCCGTATGTGTTGAATTAACCATCAGCAGCAAAACTTTGCCGACGACATTGCTGTATTCCTAGGAAGGGATTGGATCCATGCCAATTGTTGTATTCCTTCCACCATGCATCAGAGCCTTGTGCAGTGGGTCGGAGACAAGGTTGAAATCGTCCGAAGTGAAGCCCCATTCATTGTTGCATCGGCAGAATCGGAAACTTATGAGCAAACCAGGTGTATATCAGGTGAAGCTTGGGACACTGAGTTCCTCAAAGTAGCCGATTACCGTATTACACCGATCTAAGCAGTCAGTCCTGAAGAAAAGTTTTAATGGATCGATTCATCGATGATGGAAAGCTGGGACAGGGCTTCACATTCACCGATGATTTACTCGAGATAGACATCGGCGATGGTAGTAAACATAGGCCTTCTTTTGTTAGTGCTAAGTTAGATTCCCAATGTAAGCAACAGTTAACTGATTTATTAAAGGAATATAAATATTGTTTTGCTTGGGACTATACCGAGATGCCTGGTTTAGACCGATCGATAGTTGAACATCGGTTACCTATTAAGTCTGGTTTCCAACCACATCGGCAACCTGCGTGCCGATGCAATCCCGTGGTGTTGCCTGACATTAAGGCTGAGATTACGAAGTTAATTGAAGCTGGATTTATTTGGCAATGTCGATATGCCGATTGGATTTCTAATATGGAGATCAAGAAGTATTTGGTAAACCCTCCAGTCTTGGTTCCATCTCAACACGGGAAGCCTTTCAGGTTGTATTTGTCTGTCGATGACGGTGTTATCGGATCAGCCTTAATTCAAGAATTTGAAGGGAAAGAACGTGTGATATATTATTTGAGTAGAAGGTTAGTGGATGCTGAAACCAGGTATTCGGCCATAGAGAGATTGTGTTTATGTTTATATTTCTCTTGCATAAAATTGAGGCATTATTTATTGTCGGATGAATGCACTGTTATTTGCAAAGATGATGTGGTCAAGCACATGCTGTCAATGCCGATATTAAGTGGGAGGATTGGCAAATGGATTTTGGCACTTTCAGAGTTTGATCTAAAGTATGAATCGGCTAAGGCAGTTAAGGGTCAAGTGATGGCCGATTTTGTTACTCAGCATTGCAATATAGTAAGCTCTGTGGAGATAGCTCCTTGGACTTTGTTCTTTGATGGATCTACATGCAAAGAGGGAGCAGGTATCGGTATTCTCCTAATTTCACCCTAGGGACGGAAGTATGAGATTTCGTTGCCGATCGTTGCTACGTCAACAAACAATCAGGCTGAATATCAAGCTTTAATAAAAGGGTTGGAATTACTTAGGGAAGTGCGTTCCGATGCTGTTGAGATCTTCGGTGATTCTATGTTGGTAATTAACCAATTGATTGGGACATATGAATACCGAAGTGAAGCTTTAATTGTAATACATGAAAGGTGTTTGCAGTTATTAAAAGAATTCAAAGAGTACCGCCTTGAGCATATTCCTAGGTTGCATAACGAAGAGGCCAATCGGTTAGCACAGAATGCTTCAGGATATCAGCCGATTCAAGAAGTCATGACATCGTTAATGGTTGCCGATGACTGGAAAAAGGAAATCGCCGATTACTTAAGAGATCCATCTAAGAAGGTTGAAAGGCATATGAGGTTCCAAGCTACCAAATATGTGCTCCTTGATAATGAATTATATTATCGGACGATTGATGAAGTTTTGCTCAGATGCCTTGGTAAAGAGGAATCAAAAGAATTGATGGGCGAAATCCATGAAGGTGTCTGTGGAGCACATCAATCGGCATTCAAGATGAAGTGGATGATTAGGCGGAATGGATATTATTGGCCGACAATTCTTGAAGATTGCTTCAACTATTTTAAAGGGTGCCAGGATTGTCAAAAATTTGGTAATGTACAGAGGGTACCTGCATCGGCAATGAATCCTATAATCAATCCTTGGCCGTTTAGAGGATGGGCTATTGATCTCATCGGCCAAATTTATCCACCATCGAGCAAGGGGCATAAGTTTATACTCGTTGCTACTGATTACTTTACAAAATGGGTTGAGGCAATTCCTTTGAAGAAGGTGACATCGACAAACATGGTGAATTTTGTAAAAGAACATATTGTTTGCCGATTCGATATTCCTCAAACTATTACTACGGATCAAGGAACCATGTTCACATCGGGAGAGTTTGATGAATTTGCTGCTAGTATGGGGTTCAAGGTATTAAATTCTTCTCCTTATTATGCTCAAGCTAACGGTCAAGCTGAAGCAAGTAATAAAGGAGTCATTAAGCTTATCAAACGCAAAATTGAAGAAAACCCTAGGAGGTGGCATATAGTATTGAGTGAAGCCTTATGGTCATATCGGATGGCATGTCATGGTGCAACCAAAGTTTCGCCATATCAGTTGGTCTACGGACACAATGCTGTCCTGCCTTGGGAAATTAAAACTAGTTCTAGGCGATTGTCTTCTCAAGATCAATTAACAGCCGATGAGTATGATACTCTTATGAAAGATGAGTTAGAAGACTTAGCAAGTCATCGGTTGAGGGCTTTGATCAGTATTGAGGAGAATAAGAGGAGAGTTGCCAGATGGTATGACAAGAAAGTAAAGTTGAAGGAATTTGCCGATGGTGATCTGGTATGGAAATTGATTTTACCGATTGGGACTAAGAGTTCTAAGTTTGGAAAATGGTCTCCTAATTGGGAAGGTCCTTATCGGATAAAACAGTCTGCTCCTGGCAATGCTTATATTTTAGAAACTCTTGAAGGAGTTGCATTCTCCACAACAATCAACGGTAAATACTTGAAGAAATATTACCCTAGTATTTGGGTAGATGCATAAGGTATCCGTTTGAATGCCGATGAGAAAGAAATTATAAGACATCGGTAAAAACGTACTGGCATTATATTACAAAGCAAAATCAAGTATCAGTGTTACACTTGCCGATACAATAGATTACAACAGGGATTGGATAGCTGATATCGCACGCAGGCGAATTTGCTCTATCTCTTCCATCTCCCTAGCGTCATCATCGGTAGAACTTTCAGCTGGTTTGATCTTCTTCTTTAGCAGAATAGCTTGTCGGGCGTTGCTGTCTCTTTCTTGTTGCAGAGCCTTAATTGTGTCGGGCAGTTGGGCTTTCTTTTGGTTGGCTGCGCTCAAGGCTTCTTCAACCCTTCTTAGTTCGGCCTGCAGCTCTTCCCTCCTTGCCGATAAGTGAGCTATCTCTTGCTCAAGGCTGGCGCCAGAAGCTTCTAGTTGACCGATGTTCTTATGCTTTGCATCGGCAATTTGCTTGAATTTGAGCATTTCTTCTTCAAGCTTTGATCGAGCGGTCCTATCGGCTATGCGATGGGAGAGTCTTTGGTATTGGAGTTGCTTGCTCTCGAGGAACGCTGCCTGGAAAAGGGTTTCTTCTGTATCGGCAGATAGGTGGCCTTAGATGTCTTTGAAAGCTATGTTCACTGCAGTAGAGTCTTGGACAAGAAGGGATGTGTCTTGTTGTAGTAAAGATAGCAGCGTTTAAAGCTTGAGTTTGACTTTTGCCGATAAGGCTGGAGCGGAGCTTTCTTCATCTTTATCTTCATCGGGAAGGTTGATGGCGAAGGAGAACAAGCTGTCTGCTAGAACAGAAACTTCTCTGTCCTCGTCTTCACCAGGGATGTTGACGCCGAAGAAGAACAGACTATCGGGGGAGTGTTGGGCCTGAAAAAGAGAGTTAAATTTTGCCGATCATAAATTTGTACTGCAAGTTTTTAGATAATCGGCTTACCATCTTGAAGCGGGTCTCTTGCCTGGAACTTGGAGAGGCAGTTGGTGCAGCATCCTCTTGGAGATTGGCGGCGGTTGCCGATGAACTTGCTTCCATAGGGGGAGCGGTTGGTGCTGTAGGTGCTGTTGTTGGCGTTGTTTCTGCTGCGGCGGCTAGCTCCTGTGGCGGTGATGCCGTTCTCTGATCGGGGGTTTCGACTGGTGAAGGTGCCGATGCCGATGTTGCCTCCGCTGTCATAGCAGGCGGTGTTGTCTCCTAGTCGAAGATGTCGTCTAGTGGATGTTCGGGAATAGACGCCGATGTTGGTTCTATCATTTGTACATCGGCGGAGGTTGGTGACGCCATTGATGCATCGACAGTGGCTCGCCTCAGGCGTTTCTTCTTTGGTCCAGCAGTAGGAGAACCAGCCCATTTTGGTGAATCCTGGGGAGCATGGGCAGCGTGATTTGGAGAAATTTGTGCTTCTGGAGTAGCTGTCGATGACCTCGCTGCCTAAAAATGTTTGGTACAAGTTACATGGAATAAATATTGCCGATGAGTAGTTTGTGATCGGTATAGGTAAAAGTGTAACTTACTGCGAAAGCTCGCGCCAAGATGGCAGTGGCGGCCGATGGAGTGGCACTGGTCGTTGCAGGCATCGACCTTGGCGTCAGGGTGACCTTGGGGACCCTCTGAGGAGTGAAGGCAGCCAGTGTAGGAGCATTATTGCCGATGATTGATACTGGGCTCATCACTCGAAGGCGGAAGGGCTTGCCACTCCTGCTCATCTTGGGGATTGGATCGTCAACCTGTTAAGAGAAAGAAGGTCAGATGCCGATGATAGAGGTAAGTAATAAAATGCATTGGAGTGAAAACTTACTGCATCATCGGGGACAGCGTAATCGGCATCGATTAAGTGCCGATAGAAGTGCGATGACTTGGCGAATAGTTGGCTTCTCCATTCTTGCCACCAAAATTTGTATTCCTCCGTGATGAAAGATGTTGGTGCCCAGGAGGATAGGTCAATGTCCGATGTATCGGCATCGGGAGGGAGATTGACAACCTTGTTCTAGTCCATGGCGCTGGAGATGATTTGTCTTGGCTTTATCACCTTAACATAGCAGAGGTTGATCGGTAATTGGCCAAATGCCAGTTGTCTTGCTGCTACCGATGGGTAATAGAACTCAAAGGACGGAGGAGCATTCTCCCCAGTTCCGAAAATGTTGACTGGAATAGCTCGGGGAACAATGCTGGCCTTCATGATTACTCCATTCTGAGGCACATTCCCATCGGTAAGGTTGAACAGCAAGGGGAATCGGTTGTCTTCATCGATATATGGCCACCAAAGCCATTCTGCAGCAGGGATTCCGTTGTAGAGCTTTTGGAAGAATCTGCTGAATTGGTCTGCGTTGGCATCGGTTCCTGACAGCACTATGATGGCCTCCCCAAAATTGAGTGGGGGACGAGTTGCCGATTCATCATCACCAAATACATAGTTTTCCGATATATCCCTCGGAAATTGCTGAGTGAATAAGTCAAATTGGAGGACCTTGTACATGTGTGCATTCAACCACATATTCACGAACCACTAAGGACCCCCAAGGTTGCCGATGGACTCACCCAATAGAAGTTTCTTGGACACTTGGTGTAGGAGACGGTACACCGATCCAAGGAGGTATCGGCCGAGAGGGAGTTTTGTTCCATCGGCTAGGAGTTCTGCTGCCGGGAGGTACATTGTGGTAGGTCCGACAGTTTTGCCACAGAAGATAATTTTTTCTAGCCACATGTTCAAGAAGGTGGCGTGCTCCCTCTGACCTATCGATCCAGTCTTCTAATATTCCTGGATATAACCGGTCCAACCGCCGATATTACGCGTGTTGAATTTATACTCAGCTTTCCTATTGAACAAAGCGGGGGTATCGGCAGAAGAGACGTCCAGGCCGGTAAGCATATGCACATCGGCAAGAGTGGGAGTGGCCGGTCCATGTCTGAATAAGAAAGTGTTCATTGTATCGGACCAGAAGTAAGAGGCTGCCATCATCATGTTTTCATTCTTCTCCATATCGGCAATGGAGAGCCTGATGCATTGGTCTAGGTTACACTCTGACCAATAGACTTGCTGTGTTCTGATTACTCTAAGGTACCAGTTCTTCTATCCCTTGGTGGGTCTAGGCCATGAACGGAAGGCATCTTTCCATAACCCTAGGCTAAAGCACTCGGATTTGAAAGGGATGAGGTTGGTTTCCGCGTTAATCAGATTGATTGGGTCAGGATTGCCCATTGGACCTAGGCAGTTGAAATTGGATTGCTCGATTGGGATTACTACTTTGTTGTACAGTTCCTATGTTTCGGAAAAAATCAAGGAAAGAAAGGGGAAAAAAAGATTATAAAATTGATACGGAGAAGGAACTTGCAGAAGATGAAGTGAGAAGGGGACAAATTTTACCTTGGGGACGTCGAAGTGGATCGCCATTGGTGCTGTTCGTGTTCTGCTGGAAGAGGATGCCGCCGCTTGAGTTCACGAAACTGTTCTTCGGAGTCGCCGCTGGAGTCGCCGCTGAGGTTGAAGACGAGGGTAGGTGAGAGTAAAAGTGGGCTCAGGGTAAATTTTATAAGCCTGGTCAGGGGTATTTTGGAATTTTCTTTGCACTGAGCAGGAATATGGAGAGGTATGCAATAGGTATGTGCGACAATCGAGGAGATATGATTGGATTTATAACTGTTCATGCTGCAGTCGCGGAATTTTGTTAATAAATTGCAGTTTTGCGTGCGGTAATCGAGGAAGTCGTGCAATCATCTTGGAGGGAACAGTTACAGTAGAGAAAATTTCGGCGCATAAAATATTCTACACTCCAAAATTGGGGGGCATGTGTTGACACCGTTTTTCGGCATGTGTCAAATGAGCTAAGACTTGCATTGATCGGTAGCCGTTTTCCATCGGCATCGGGAGGTCAGCCAATGTTACCGATGAGGGTAGGTGCTGCGAAGAGGTTAAGTTTGTTGCCGATGGAAGCTGGATGTTTCTTGCCGATAAAGGTATTGCCGATAAGGATGTTGCCGATGGTAGTTGGACGACTCTTGCCAATAAGAATTAGTTGTTGAAGACAAGGTACCAGAAGTATAAGGTTACCGATTGAGAAGTATTGCCGATGCCGATGGGCATGGAGAGATGATGCTGATGAACAAGGTGATTTGACGGTTGACGTCAGCAGAAGATTGCCGGTGGCAATAAAAGGAAGTTGTGGATTGAAGAGTCTACCGATGGAAAGTTTCATCGAAGAGAAGACATAAGGAAACTGGTGATCTCATATCAGTATTATTATAGTAGTTTGAGTCCAACTCTTTCATGAGTCATTTGTTTCCTTAAAACTAGGGGTGTCTCTTTAGGAAAATAATATTGTTATTTGGGTCTGACTCCTGTGCGAGTCAGTTATTTACTTAAAATAGAGTTTTGTTTAGGGAAGGTACGAGTCGTGTCTTTGTACAACTCTCCATGCGGGAGTATAAATATGTGCCCAAGGGATGCGTGAAAAAATATCAATACATCAAACAAATCAATTATTCTTATTCTATTTTTACTGCAGTTTATCCTTTTTTGCATTAGTCTTAGTCCATCTACGAGTTCTTCAAGCTTCGATGGGCTGCATCACCTTGATCTCCTTCAAACCCTTGCAAGTTCCGCGTGGGAGTAATCTGAGCCTTGACATCCGGGCGTATCGCTGTTGTCTCGTTCAGCTCTGCTCTAGTTATCCTGATCAAGTTCGAGTCTTGGCATCCGGGCGTATCGCCGTTGTCTCGATTGGATCTTGTTCTAGTTATCGTCCTTGTCGATTAACTGGTCAAATCGACTGGCACACCCTCTGAAATCGAATTTGGGTAATAGCCCGAGGTGTTCGCAGATCCTAACGCTTTTTGTGTCAACACTCTGAGTATCCTGTAAAGGTTCTTGATCGAAAAGATCGAATTACTCGTCGCAAGACCATCAAGTTCTATAAAGTTCAGTGGAACCAGCACTCAGAAGAAGCTACTTGGGAATCTGAAGATTATCTTTTAGAGAATTTCCCAGAGTTTTATGCTTATATAGTTTGAGTTGTTTTGTAAACCCTGGTCATAGCTGTAATATAAGAAACGGGAAAAAGAAAGTTCTTGACACATTTCCTTTTTCGTTACTTTGTTTACACTCCTAAATCTTGGGACAAGATTTCTTTAAGGGGGAAGGGTTGTAACACCCCTGGTGTTTAAAACTTAATTAAAATTTGATCATGTCATCATATGCACTTATCATCATTCACTTGTTTTGAGAACCTTGCTATGTATTGAACTAAAATGAGTTTACTTGTTTGTGTTTGACTCAATTGTGTGAATGCTTGTTGTGATTTAAAATTTAAAATTTAAAATTCTATTCCAAACCCTAATTTCTAGAGGGGGTGAATAAAACCCTAAACATGGTTTTCAAAATCTAAAAAGAATTTGCATATGGTTGTTAAAGCAAAGTTGTAAAGCTCTGTTTCAATTGCAAAAGAGTTTTTCAAGTTTTATTTAAAATTCTTGAGTAATTGAAAAGGGGGTAATTCTTTTAAAGAAGGGTTTCTAAATTCAAAAATGTATTTTCATATCTATGCCGAATTTGAAAAAGTTCATATTGACAAAGTTGTAGATCATGAAATTTTGAGCAACTTTGAGATTCAAAGTTTTTCATGAAAACCCCTGGAGGCTTGAGCAATTTGCAAAACAATCTCAGGGTCAGTTCAGTCATTTCATCAAGCAGTTGCATGATGGTCGAGCTCAACCGCACCGACACCTGGCCGGCCAGCTGCCGCACTCGCCGATCGCCTCCTGGCCGCAACTCGCGTCGCATCAAGTGCGTGGAAACGCCACGGTCACGTCGCCACCTTGAAAACTCGACGACGAGCTCTCCTGCCCTCTCTTTCCACACCGCTCTCCGCTCTGCTCACGCCGCCGCACGCACTCTCCGCGTCGACGAGCTCGCGCGAGCTCGCCATCCACTGCCGAGCCACCAAATTGCCTCTAGCGGGTTCGCCTTGACCTCGCGCACCTCCTGTGCGTGTTGGTTGAAGCAGCCGGACCCCCGTTTGCCCGGCGCGACGTCGTCTTCTCCATCTCCGGCAAGAGCGCCGCCGCTCTGGTTCGCAACCGCACCGGCTACACAGGAGCCGCATTGCTTGTTTCTTTCTTGTTTCTGACTCCTTGTTCATCGCTGATCATGCTGCTTTTTTCCGTTTTGCAAATGGTGGACCGTAGCTTCGGGAACGTCGTTGTTGCCGCTCGGTTCATCGTTTCCGTCGGCACGGTCTTCGTCGCCAGCGTCATCTGCTTCATCTCCCGCCGAGTTAGCGAGCGCTTCGTGTTCGGGGTAAGCTCCTGGTGTCGTAGAGTAGCTGGTTGTAGCTAATTCCGAACCATAGCCGTGGTTCATGTTCGCTCCGGTGTGTCAGCGCCGCCACGTCGATGCTCACCGCCGTGAGAGCTCGTTAGTTAGTCTTTTCCATGTCTAAGCCTTGCGCTAGCTTCGCTTAGCCGTCGTTAGTCCAGTCGACGTGTTGATTGTTCGAGCGCGTGCGTGTTTTGGCCGGCGCACGTCGCGCAGATCTCCGCCGTCCGCCATGACCATCGGCGATGTCTCTCCGTCGTCTTTTCGTCTCGTTTTTGTGGTGCTTCGCATGCGCGTTGTCTTCCTGAGTGCGTTGGTACACTCGGTTGAGCCGGAGATGGCTTGTACTCGCCGGTGCATGCACGGCCCAGCTCGAGTTACCGCCAATGCCGCCGGTGAGGCTTTGGCAAGGGATGGAGAGGGCTCTATCGTACCTCGTTGGGTTCGGGTTGAAACGTAGAGCCCAGCGCACGAGTCGGTTGCTCGGTTGGTTCACTGTCGGCGACGCGCCGCCGTGTTTTGTGGTTATCGGCGCCGCTGCCTGTTTCTGAGTCACTAACGCGCGGGACCCAGCTGTCAGTGGTGGTTTCAAAGAGTTTTTCTAATTTTTGTTTCTACATAGTAATGCTTTTTGTTATTTTCATATATTCAATTTTGTGCATGTATAAATTCTGAAAAAATTTGTGTATACTCTCTGTGTTGTTTAGTATTTAAGAAAAATATAAAATACCATTGTTCAGTACATTTTTAATCCTGTAAAAATGCTCAAAGTAATTCAAAAATGGCTTTTCCATGATTTTTCATGCTCTGTATATTGCTCCAAAATTTATGAAAATTTTTGTGTAACCTTTATACACTTATACCTTGCTGTACAAAAAGTTTGGGAAGTTTTGGATGAACTGTTATACATGGCTATTTTAATAATTAATAATAAAATGATTAGAAACCCTAATCAGTTTAGGATTTGTGTGATTTTGAATTATTTGATGCAAATGGCCATTGTCCAGTGGCAAACACAGCATGGACATGTATATTTGATGTGTTGTTGCTCAGTTCTATTGGATATAATTATTAAACTTGATAATCAATTTAATCATGGTTTAATTAACTTGCTTTATGCTCATGATTAGTTTTCTTTCATGAAGGTAAGTTGTACTCAAGGTGTTTAATCTGTTGTTGTCATCCTCTTAAGTGCATGCTTGAATGTTTGTTAAGCATCATGTCTTCCATTTCAAGCATCATCTAAGCATATCATTATCGTGTAGATTGTTCGTTGGTTTGGTTGGATAATCCCTCTAGTGAAGGGACTTTCTCTCTTGTTGAATCTGAGCCAGAGTTTGTGTATCCCTCCAACCAAGGCAAGAACTGGTGCATTTAACCTTTCCTTGTATTTAAATATTTGCTTTAAATACACCTATGGTTATTATATTGCATTGTCTTACTTTATTAAATTGCTACTTGATGCATAGCCTTTACTCTTGTGTTAATTGTACCTTCTACCTTGACGCTTGTTTAAAGATGCAAACTTGTTGCTAAAATGCTTAGTATGCTTAGAACTTTTCTAGTAGGTGATTTCCGGTCACTTAGACATAGCGTATTACTTCGGCAAATGGTTATGCTCTTTTGAGAAAGGAATGTTGTTGGAAGTAATAATTCGCGACCGGGCGGATATGGTGTTTGGGCACCAGTGGTGACTGGTCAGCGGGTTCCTTCTGCCTGTGTCATTAGGGCCTTGCCGTTGTAAAAAGTCAAAGGGTTGTGACTTTGGAGTACTTATCACATACTTTGGGGAAGCTGGACTCTGGCTAATCTAGTCTTCAGGACGGTTAACCCACACTGGGAGTGGAGAGATGGCGAGAGTAGTGTGTACCCTCCAAGTTCATGGAACTGGATGGAGGTGTACTGTGCTCTCGGGTGGCGAGACCCCGTTCTTAGATGGAGGATCCAAGGAAAAGTAGTCATATGCGTGCTTTCGGGGTTGTATATGGCATGTGATAGGGAAGTCCCAGCTGGGTTTAACCGGTTCGAATCGTCGTGTTCCTCGGATATGGAAACATAACCCTGCCTTTTACATCGTAGTTAATGAAACTTAAATTGGATACTTGAGGTTTCCTTTCATGGATGGTTTGTTACCTGGTTATCGATCATAAATCTAGGTCGGTACTTGAGTAATCTTATGAACGAATTAAATGAATTTCAATTCTTTTATAAATGCTCATTTATGCAAAAATACTTGATTCTTGTCAACTACACTTTGAATCCTATGACATGCATATCGTTTGTCCACCAAATATTTTGTTTTGTCGAATAAGTCTTGTTGAGTACTCCCGTACTCAGGGTTTGTTAACCCCTATTGCAGATGAGGGTCATAACCCGGTCTGTGTAGCTTCGTGCTGCATGACCGTTGTTACTGTGGATGAAGATGAGGAATGAACTGTCTTTGCTTGACTCTTGGGCAAGAGTATCTCGGTTGTTTTGTTTATACTCTATCACCAGTTTGATGTAATATTATCGTATGACACTATGTTATGTTTCAAAAACTATGGTTTGTAATATGACTTCAAATTTCCGCTACTTTGATGTAAATTAAATTATTGTATTACTTCCGCAATGTTTGTGATGAGGATGATCCTGTTCGGAAAGAGGTGGATGACCCGCTACAAAGCGGCGACACCTGACGGATTGATTAAGACTTGGATCATTTGTCTTGGATTAAGTTAGATGGACTTTAATCCTGGCAAGTGGGCCTTGTCTTAAGAGGTTCTGTCACAACTGTCATCTACGCTAGCGCTGCCAAGATCATGGAGATGATAAACTCTTAACATGGAGATGATGAATAGTTGCTCTGCCATAATTCCTTTCAAGTACCTAATTTTGGCATTTGAACTCTCTCTCAAGTTTAGGCATAACTGTTATGATTTGAACTTTGCTCTAAACCTGAACTTGTGGGAAGAGTACCTGATCTAAAGTCTAAGTCGTTGACGGATATGATATGTAAAGGTTTGAGCTGTTGTTTATCTATTCCTAGAGATACTAGAATTCTGGAGAATTTTATCTTTTTAAAACTTTTAAAAATGCTGCATGATGAGTTCCTGTATGACGAGAGTTTCAATTCCTACCACAGCTATATATACATGCTTGCTAGATTAAGGAACCACACATTTACATTTACTACTTATGAGCATTGAGTGTGGTTAAGCTGTGTAGACCCTCAGGAGCTAGTCATGCTGTTTGAATCAAGATTCACTTACTCCACTCATACACGCTGCTTCTATCCTGAAAGTAAGCATCTACATACATCCACTCATTTTCATCTCCAGATCCACCCAAAATTATTCTGCTCCTAATCCGAGAGAGAAAAATATATAAATATATATAATCTCCTATTCCTGTTTTTTCCTTGAAATAGATGCTCCAGTTAACTTGTTACTACCACTTGCTTTGTTGCTCAAGAAGCATGAGTGCTCAAAAAAAAAGAAAATTGAGGAAATAGAAAGGGCAAGTGCTCGCCATCCTTAGAAAATAAAAAGTGTGAGAAGAGAGGTAAAAATGGACAAGTGTCCGACAGTAGAATTAGGGGTACAAGATACCCACCTGAGTGAATATATATATATATATATATATATATATATATATATATATATGTTGAGCATCTCAGTCCCTCCGAAAGGCTTCAAGTGTGAGAAAGGTATGTATTCCTTCAAAGGAGCAAAAGTAGAATTAGACTTTCACCACTGTTTTCATCACTACCACCATCATCTTGATTTAACTTATGGACTTGTTCCTCCAGATCCACAGTTTTACTATGCAATAAATGTCTTGTATATGTATACTCTATCTCCCACCTATAAGCTCCAGATATCAACAACCTTATTAGAGGTAGGGTGAGAGGAAAAGAGATGTCACTATGCCAAATACCACATATCTTAAAAGGCATACACCATCAATGCCTTGGTAAGGATCCATAAATACCACAAAAGAGATATTTAAGAGAGTCATACAAGGAATCTCTGAGTTTTATATGAAAAATCTATAAATACTCCAGAGTTATAGTTGATCAAAGAGCAAGAAACATGGCGCTCGACTTGACCGTTCTATCTTTCAACTGCTCAAGACATAGGTGACGGTTACAAGCCCCATGGTGGAAGGTAAAATGAGTAAGTTTTAAGTCTTAATAGTTGATCTAACTCGGAGATGAGATCTTATTTGAAAGCATGTGTACCTTTAAGACATGAAAGCATTGCAGCAACTCCTGATCCATCACTGAGTCTATCTTTGCTCGGGGACGAGCAAAAGGTAAGCTTGGGGGAGTTGTTGACGGTCCTGAAGTACCAAATTTGACCGTCAACTAAACAAGGAAAAGGATCTATATGAAACCAATATCTAGAATTAGGGTTTATACTAATAGAATTCTATGAGTTTTTGTGAGTGTCTATTTCTGCAGGGGTTTATCAGGAAATATGGAGGAAAGGCCTACATGTAAGGTTTACATAGAGATAATTATAATCCATGGGAACAAGAACACTCTAAAAGGGTCAAGAAGACATGGGAAGAAACATGAGGGCCAGTAGGCCCAGGGGCAGGGCGCCCGCCCTACCCTCTTGGGCGGCCACCCTGGCCAGGGAGCCAATCACGCTCCCCCTCGCGGATCATGCTCCACCACCTTTGAGGATCAATCTAAACCCTTCACCTAAGGTTGGTTTTATCTGATGGCCGACGTTCATTTGAGAAGGCTGTATAAGCAAGGCCCCTGACCCTGAGGAGAGAGGAGAAAAATTCATTATTCAAGGAGAAAAATTCATTATTCATTATTCATCTCAAGAGGAGAAGCCCCTGATCAAGCCTTAGAGCGACCACATCAACTAGATCTCTAGTTTAGCATAGCTATATAGGATTAGAACTAGAAGGAGTCAATCTTCGATTGGTTTCCAGATCTGTCAACAAGATTCTTGGAAATTCTCTCTCTAGTTCTTCGTTGTTCATCATTGTTCTTCAATATTATGATTTTGTTCTATTTCATTATATTGATTATGACTTTATTCTATTCGATTGTGTTCTCAATTATATTGTTCTTAGTCTATTGTGATTATATACTTGGCTTAGTTAGATCTGAGTTATATTCATGTTTAGGATTGTATAGCGTTTATCCATCAGTACTATGGGTAAATGATAAATATTGTGTAGGCGTGGTGATTGTACCATATTTATCTGCGATTGTACCCTATATTCCGGACCGTGAGGTAGATCGCGGGAGTGACAGTCCTATTGAGTCCTTTGTAGTCCTCCTCCAGTTTATAGGGCAGGCAGAGCAGAACCATTACGGGGAAGTGATTTCTATGTTTCTCATATTCCGTAGTAATCTCACTATGCATGAGTATAATCTTCTTATCTTGCCATGATTGCCAAGTATAATTGCACTAATCATAATATGCTAGACATTATAGTTAGAATAACTTAGGAAATATTCTCGTAGTTCATCCTAATTCCATGCTAATGATTTGCTAGAATATCTGTTGAGGTGCTTATCATTACTTTATGTGACTATATATGCTGATCAGTATATTTATCTTTTGTCACTATTCATTCATTATCTATATTTTATGTGACACTTACTCTGTATTGAGAGAGATAGATGGAAACTCTCCATTACACATGCAGTGATACTCATTACTCATTTATTCCTTAGCATTCCCTTCCTAGTGGTAAAAATATAAATAACGATACCTGGAATACTCTGGGTTAAAATATTGCATCAGTATTATCTGTGCACTTGCAGATACACATTTATATTTATTAGAGGAGCAATTGCATATTTCAATACTGCATCTCTCTGCCATGCTGGGAATGACAACTTGGCTTAAGTGGCATGAGAGGTGGTTAAATATTTTTGGCGCTGTTATCAGGAATAGAAATTAATCTACTCTTGGTAACGACGTTAGAAATGTCAACACCCTCCTTGGGTGCCATGAGCATGAAACTTTGTGAAATGCTTTCAACAAAGCAAAGGTGAAGATGGAGGTGACCAAAGGGTGTCCGCCGACCCCTTAGGGTGGCTCCAAAGTGGAGACTCCACTCTCAACTTTTCCTAGTGCTTGGTGAAAGGTAAAGCATGCCATTTGATGTGATCAAAAGTTGAGCTAAAGTATTCATGATTCCCCACTTTGAACAAAGATTAGTGGGAGATAAAGGTGTGTCATGCTTTAGTCAAAAGGTGATTGATGTGTTTTCTTTTTAAAGCATGACAAAGCTAAAGAGATGTCTCCTAAAGCAAATTCTGAATTTTGAACTTCACACTACTCAAATCATGAGATTCTTAGACAAAAGAAGATCGGGGTGAAAAGGGATGTGACCAAGGGGTCCTAGGGGTGTCGGCCGACCCCCTAGGCCTCTTTTTCTTTTCTTTTTCTTCCGTTAAGGTCAACTCATGTCCCCCATTAAAGAAAATAGAGTTAGGGTGCCTAGGGGTGTCGGCCGACCCCCCTTATGACCTAACCCTGGTCAGCTTTTAGTGCTAAACTGATTTCAAGACTTTATTAAGTCTAAACTTTATTTTGTTAAAAGGAAATAAAAGATAACTACCAATTTACCTTTCGGTGAGGGCTCCTTTATTTTAAGTCCTTGGAGCGGGACTTCTCCTTCGTGTTCATTCTTCGGGTGCACTTGATGACTCCGGAGATGGAGACCGAGAGGTGTGCACCTCCTTTGCTTTCCAAACCTGCCTTGGCTTGGTGGGTTCGTCCTTCTTGAGCTCATTGATCTTGGCCTCCGGGTACTGCTTCTTTTTGCATGGAGCTTGAACTCTTCTTCTTGGTTGATGTGCCTTAACCTGTTTGTTAATTTTATATCCATTGAAAGCACATTTTACCTTGTGACATGGGAATTGGAAATGGATCTGGCCCGATCCCACATAGATGACTGCGCTGGTGGTGTTAAGGAACAACCTTCCCAAGATGAAGGGAACATCCATATTGGCTCCCATGTCTAGGATGATGAAGTCGGTTGGGATGTATTTATCTTGGATATTCCCCAAGATGTCCCTAGCAAGTCCTTTGGGAAACCGCATGGTTTGATCCGCCATCTGCAAATGAACACATGTAGGGAACAAGGGTCCCCCTAACAAGATATCATAAGTTACCTTGGACATGATATTGACACCCGATCCAAGGTCGCAGAAGGCGTTGTGGAAGGTCTGTTGTCCAATTGAGCATTTGATTGTTGGATGACCTGGATCTTCCTTCTTCATCATGAAGGGAGGATCGATAAAGTAGCCCAATTGGAACGTAGTGGAGGCTTACCAAACCTCGTTGTGACCATATTAACATTCTCAATTGGATCCTCTGGTTTCCTAGGAATCTTACCCTGTTCTAGAGATGGAATAACTGTAGCTAATTGAGCTAGTTGTGTTTCTGACATTTTGTTAAAGCTCAGTTGATTTTTCATGGAAGAAGCAAAGCTATCCATTTTTTCACTAAGGCTTTCAAAAACTTTATCATTGGCTATCATCTTTTTATTTATTCCAGCATTAATTTTAGATTGGCCAAGAACAAGATCTTTTTATTTATTGTAAGGCTGATTATTACCTCCATTACCTTAGTAGAAGGGGCGTGAATTCCAAATTCCTTGTTGTTGGGGTTGATACCCGTTGTTGTTGTTGTTGTTGATGATGAAGTTCACGTCCTCCTTCGTCATCTCGGGGCAGTTGTTACTCGAGTGATCATTTCCCCCGCACACCTCGCACCATGGATCAGCTTAGATAGCTCGTGCGGCAGCGATGAGGTAGATGGCCTCTTGTTCCTTCTTGGAACCTTATTCTATCTTCCTCATCAAGAGGTCCATCTTGGAAGAGAGTATGTCCACCTCATTCACGGTGTGCATACCTCTGTTCTTCGGCTGGAGACGTTCCTTGCCCCATCCTTGGTTGATCACCATCTTCTCGATGAGGTCCTTGGCATTCCTCACTGTGTGTTGGAGGAATGCCCCTCCAGCGGCAGCATCAAGGTGACTACGGGCCATATTGGGTAGCCCATGGTAGAAACCTTGAATCAGGAGCCAATCTTCTATCCCATGATGAGGACAGACACGAATGTACTCCTGGAGACGCTCCCATGCCTCGGGAATCATCTTGTCAGATTGTTGTTGGAAGCTTGAAATCTTTCCACGAAGGGCATTGGTTTTACCCGTCGGGAAGAACTTCTTGAGGAATGCATTAGCACACCTCTCCCAGGTGGTGGCTTCTTCTTTGTGGGCGTAGAGCCATTGCTTCGCCTTCCCCAATAATAAGAATGGGAAAAGGCAAAGGAGGATGGCGTCAGGCGTCACTCATTTGATGGTAAATATGCCACACACCTCCATGAAGTGCTGGAGATGAGCATTGACTCCACATGGGGCTTCCCGCAAAATGGGTTGGCCTGCACCATGTGGATCAAGGTGGGCTTCAGCTCGAAGGTTGCATCTTCGATGTTGACTTCAGTGCCCTGAATTATGTGAGACGCACACGGGGCCGAGAAGTCGGAGATCGCCATTTGGGCCATAGCTTCCTTGAGTGGTGGTGCGGAGCCTCCTTCCTGGAACGGATTCGGGGTCGAGATGATCCTCTAAGGGGGAACTTGATGACGTCTAGTTCTCCTCAACAGCTGCTCGGGATCTTCTATGAAATTTCCCGGCAGTTGGAAACAGCTCATACACTGTCTGGCTTCACAACAAAGGAAGACACAGACAGGGGTAAGCCCCTATGACTAACTGATAACTAAGTTAACGAGAATCTCTAGATTCAATCTAATTAAAATTTCTAGGCTATGCTTTCCACTGCAACGGTGCCAGAAATGCTGTTGGTATTTCTTATAACTATTGGATAAATCCACAAGCGCACAGATTATACCGTTGTAGCACTTCACCTAGAAGTATTCCAAGGTATCGTAATTTCTATTTTCCCAAGGGAAAGTGGTAGCTAGAAATGATAATTAGAGAGAGATCCTAGAGAGCACCTCAACTTTGTACCAACTAGTATAGGGGAGTAATTGTTGATGGTCCTTATCGTCAACTTTTTAAGCAATTATAAATTAAATAAATGGACCAATCAAATATAATATCTAGAAATATAGGGCTTTAATTAACAATTTCCACGAGTTTTGGTGTTTCATTATTTTTTAGGGACTATTCCAGAGAAGAAAATAAAGGAAAACAAATCAGAGAAGATATCGAATAAATCCCGCGGAGAAACACCATTCTACTCAAGGAGGATCCGCAAACACCGGAGCAAAGTGGGACCTAGAGGATGACCTGTGGGGCGGCCGGCCAGGTGTGGGGCCGGCCGGCCACCCCCTGGGCCCACTGCCCGCCGTCCTCTGGAAGCTTCCTCCACCGCCTATAAGGAGTCATCTCAGCCCTACGTGAAGTCGGTTTGATCCAACGGCTGTCGTGCATCCCCCCTGGAGGCATTGCATCCCAGGCAATCCCTAATCATTCAGAGATCTATTTAAGTCATAGGAGATCTAGTCATCCAGAGCCATAAGCCCTAGTTCATCTAGAGCACTTCCTAGTTCATAGCATAGCCTAGTTAGATTCAAGAGTAGAGGAAGTCAAGATTAAATCCTGGACTCTCGACGTTGTCAAGAGATTGGAATCTGATACAGTTCTTATTCTCTTATTCTCTTTTAGTATTTATCTGCAGTTGTATGATATTTATAGGCAATATTATTCTTCATTAATATGTTCTTGTTTACTTTGTTCGTTGCCTACGTTAATATATCTAGTATAGTTAGTTTGCTATTAAGTTCATGCACATATTCGTATAGCGCTCGTCTATTTGATCATATGGCGAGTGGTAGGCAATATGTAGGCGTGGTGCTTAGATGCTTTTCTTATCTGCGGATGCCACCAGTTGTGCCGGGTCGTGAAGTAGATTGTGGACGTGACAGATCCATTAAGTCCTTTATAGGCTTCCCCCCGTATGATGGTTTGGTAGGGAGGAATTGTTAGGTTGAGGATATCTTGTTATATCTGAGGTTTCTGAACTCAACTCATCCTGTTGATGGCCCTATATGTGGTTGGAAATAATGGAGTATTACTTAACAATGATTACTAGATGTACTTGCACTAACTAGCGTAGCTTTGACGGTAGCTAGAATACTTAGGAGTATTTCTTTATTACTTGTATTAGACGACGCTTGTGTAGTGACTAGAATGCTCTAGATAACTTTATCCTTATTATTATTATGATGATGACTGATCAATTTACTCTTATCATATATATATATTTATCATGTGACTTACCCCTTTTTAAGAGCAGAGATTATCAATACTATAGATTATCAGGGTAACACCTCAAGTGTTAAGCATAATTAAGCCATTCTTAAATAAAACCTAAGCATCATTTCATGAGCATTTTGCATATCATGTTTGCATTCTTAAATTAAATCTTTTGTGATGTTCCTTGCTTGTTTGATATGTTTAACCTTTAACCTTCATGTTAAATCAAACAAAGAATTTAATGGTTAAATTATGGTGGGAAAATAAGTTCAAATTCCTGAATTTAATTTGCCTTTTGGTAATATTTGAATTGATGTTCCTCTAGGCTTTAAATCGGGTTTCATTTTCTAGATTAAAAAGTAATCTGAATTTGATCTTGATGTTTAAAGTAAATATGTGTAGTTTATTTTTCTGAGCAACTTTGATATTTTCAACAAAACTTGAAAAGCAATTTAAATTAGTCAAAAATAGGTTCGAAACAAATTTGAGAAAATAAAAATTGAAAAATAAAAAGAAAAGGGGCTCACCTGGTTTAATGGGCCGGCACAACCCATTCGGCCCACCGGCCGAAGCCAGCCCACGCTCGCTTCCGCGCCGCGCCGCGCCTGCGCGCCGTTCCCGCGCACCGCGCGCAAACGCAACGCCGCGCACTCGCCCAGCCCACGCGTGCCACGCGGCCGCCGGCGTACGGACAACCGGGGCGGTGGCCGTCCCGACCACGCGCCGAACCCCCGCTCTGCCCCCTCGCTCCCATTCGCCGCTCACTCTCCCACTCGCCCTGTCTCCCCCGCGCACCGCAGTAGCAGCAGTAGCGCCGCGCGCGCCACTATCGCCATCCGCGCCGGCTGCCGTGCCGTTCCTGCAGCTCAGCTCCACGCCGTCAACCATCACACGAACCACTGCTCCGCCTCGCGACCCTTTACCCGCAACGCGACCCCGCCGCTACGGTAAGCACCCGCACGACGGCAATCGAGCGCCGCCGTGCCACGGCTCGGCGGAGCCCCAACGCGCGCACCCACGCCGTTCCGCGCCGCCTTCCCTTCCCTGTCCCCGTTCGGTGCTCGTCGAGCTCCGCGGTCGCGCCGCGGATGCCGACCACCGCTCGCCTTGCTATGTCGCGGCCGGAGCCGTGCTGCCGCTACGCATAGCCGCTGCCGTGCCGCCATGGCTGGCGGGGAGCTCGCCACGAGCTCCCACTCGCCTAACCGAGGCCGCCATCGGCTCCGCCTTACGAAGGCGAAGCCGGCAAGGGTGACCCCGTTGCGGGAAGCCTCGACGACGGCAAATAGCGCCGCCGCGCCGCGCGCTCACCTCGCATGTGGCTGACGCGTGGGCTCGAGGCCCCACCTGTCGTCCACTGCTGCGTGTGTCCGTGTGTGTTTCCGGGTGCACGTAGCATTTTCGGTTTAAATCAGAGAAGAAAAGGATTTCTTTTAATTCGGTTTGAATCTTGTAAAATCGGTATAATTTCATAGAAAAATCATAAAAATGTCAAACTTGTTGTGTAAGGTTTCTAATGCTTAGATCTACAGTTTGATGTATTTTCCATGATTTATTGTGCAAACTTTCTGTGTAGATTTATTTAATCTTGTTAATGGCTGAAACTTGCATAATAAAGAAAATATAGCTCTGAAAATTGTGAAACCTGTTTTGTTATGTTTCTATAACAGAGATCTACCTAAGGAAAATATAAGCTGCCGTATGTTCTGTTGGGAAAATCTGTGTATGATTAAAAATGTAATAACGGACTACTTTAATGATTTTTAATAATTGTTTCATGCAAGATAAATATCAAGTAGTTTTTCTGGGTTATCTGGTAATTATTAGTATAAGAGAAAAATGTGTGCTGAACTATTTGATGCTTTTCATAGTCTAACATATTTTCAATTGTTATCTTACCATATTAGGAAGGGTTAGTAAGTTAACCTTGCTTGCTTATTTGGTTAAGTATGATACTCAACTTAGACCTCTTTTAAGATTGATGGAAAATGACTAAGTTATACATGCAGCACTTCGCATACATATCATCATGTTCTCATTTGCATCATACGCACTTATATATGCTTGCATCGCACCATACAGGATCGAAGGACTAGAACCAGGAGAACGTGACCCTGAAGCAGGAGCTAGCCACTCAGGAGGTGCAGCCTGAGGATCCCGGTGAGGAGGACCAAGCTACAGGAGTGCCCGAACCACATCGCCAGTGTCTTTGATCAAGGCAAGCCCCGAAGCATTCTCCCGGTTTGCAAAAGTCTAACATTTATTATTCTCACTTTATTGATGCATTAAGTATATGAATTGAGTGCAACCGTTGATGCATATTACATTGTTATCCTATCCTACCTTTACCTTGTTACCCAAAGTTCGATCGTGGTAGTCATGCTTAGTTGGCTTAGTTCGGTAGAAGTTGGGTGATTCCATTACCCGCGAGATATAGGGTATATCCTGCTCACATGCTATGGCTCATCTCAGAATGATAGCCGAAAAAAAGGTTAATGAAACTAAGATCGGTGGGAAACACCCTATACTTTGGATGGGGGTGACTCGACCGTGTCAACTAAATGACTATTTTTGTTGTCGTTTGTCTGGTCATGTTGAACGCATGCCCTACACTTAACCGGAAGGATAAGTCGTTTCGACCGTGAAGCCGGTACACTATTTGGGCTGGGTTTCGATGGCGACATATCATGCTAGTGCGGGACGCGATCTAAGACCTTTGTACGTACTGGCTTTCGAGAGGCCCCTAGGTGTCGATGGTTCCTGTTCATCCCGCGACTTTACCCGAATCGTATCTTCGGTGACCTGTAGCTCACTACGCGCGTGAGTGTGGTTTGTGTAGGGAATACCCCCTCAGCGGAGTAGGATCCGATTCGTATCGCCATCGCTCCTAGTTAGAGAGCACTTGACTAGGGTGATGACAACATTTACACGACTATGAAACTAATGTTGGTGATCTGCTTTATGGAAAGTCTGAAATGATGGTGGAATCTATTGTCTGCTTTAGTCAACATGTCTGGCATAGACTAGTGGCTAATGTAGATGACAGGTAATATTACTAAAAGTTTGTTGCTATATCTTTACTAAAATTTGGATAGTTAGTCGCATGCTTTTCCGCAAAGGAGTCAGCTAAACCACCATAAGCCTTCATTCTCCTTGGAGTCTCTATTTTCGTTTATGGTGGGTAAGTCTCGCTGAGTACGTTCTTGTACTCAGGGTTTTATCCCATATTGTTTTGCAGATGGTCAACTCTTGCATGGTTATTGTGTTAACTGTCTCTACCCCATTGGGGATGACTTCTAGACCATGGGCTTGGTCACTTCCAGACTCCACTTTTGTTGTTGTGGGATATGTTCCTTAGTCTAGCACTCTATTAAGAACTACTTTGGAGATTATCGTGTTTTAAAGACTTCCGCTTCTATTTCAATTTGAACCATGGGTTATAATAACTATTGAGTCTTCACACTCTGATACTATTTTATTCTATTGAACCTTATATCGTGTGAATGGTGCTACTGAACTATCTCGATCTTGGCTGTATTGTGGAAATGTTTGAAATCCTTCGAGATTTCACGGACTACCGAGATTATATGGGCTCAAGTGCTCTTAAGTGGCAGTTGATTTGGCAACTTTAGCACTTGATCTCTTATAATTTGGGCAGTTTTGTTACAGCTGGTATCGGAGCATGGTTCGGTAGATTACTATTCGCATCGTATTTCCAAACCAGAAAAATTAAGTTGCTTATACAAACTATTTACCAAAAGTTTTCGTGTGTGTTTTCTTTTTGAAAAGCAAAACTATAAGTGTGCCTAGGTCATATCCCTTATGCCCAGTTACTAGTTCAGGTGGCTTATCTAAGTATTAACTTGGGGGAAATTGCATCATATTTCTATTTACATGTCCATACAGGTTGGAATGGTATGGGGGCCACTCACTTGAGTAGTGTTGTATGGATCAATCTTGCCGCTACGCCCAGGTAAAGGGAGTTGTGAGAGCATGACTGAACAACCGTCGGTCTAGGACGAGATTATTATTGTGTGAACTTGTCTTCACGTCTCTACAAGTTGCAAGTAAAACACTCATTGTGTGGGAGTAATACTTTTTAGATGGGTGCATATACTACTTACGTGTATACGGGGTGTACACTTAAGATAGTATTAGATTTAATTTCAGCAATGCATAATATTCATACTATTGGGATGGGCTGAAATGGATTTTCTGCAGGTAGATAATAGCGCTATCGTGTAGTACGCATAGTTAAGTTTAATGAGGGTCGATGTATGCCGCCAACCTAATGGTAGGAAAGGTTCCTACGAAATCTTTCATAGGTTGTGAGGACGTAAGAACGTGCATGCATCATACCATAATACCATGACATATCACTGCATAAGCTCTACCCTTTCCTCATTAAAAGTAAATTAAAAACCTTCCCCAAGTTAAGTGAGTTATGATACTGTTCTTATCAAAAATGTCCTTGTAACAGATGGCCCAGACCAAGAACACCGCTCGCAAGTCCACCGGCAGGACACCACGTCACTAGTTGGCCTCGAGGCACCGCAGCAGAGGCAGCAAAGGGAGCAGCTCTTCAGGTTGTCAGGAGCCTGATGGCTGACTTTCCCAGAGAGCTGGCAGCTACTCTGGCAGGTACCTTTCCTAGGGATGACCCTAGGGAGTCTATCTAGGTTTAGCCTGAGGGCAGTGCCTTGGTTAGAGGACCACAGGAGGGTCAGGCCAGTGACAGTCACACCATGAGCGTGATGTTTGCAGTGCTGAGGGCCTATGACGGTCTCGAGCACAACAACTAGAGGATGGTCACCCTGCGAGGTGATGACAAGAGGAAGGCTGCAAATAAGGAGAAGAAGCTTGAGCATTCAGTTGAGAGGCTTCAGGAGCAGCTGGACGACATGGTCCTACAAATGGACGATGCTCTGGAGAGAGAGGAGGAGGCCACAGCCTTGGTGCAGGACATGACTCAGGCTGCAGTGGCTGCAGATGAGATGATCACCCAGCTAGTGCAGGAGAGGAATGAAGCCTGGAACGAGAGGAACCTTCTACAGCAGGAAGTGGAGGTGCTAGAGGAGGCCAATGCCAATCTGCACGAGGAGTTCCACCCTATGTGCCCCCTGGTGCAGCTGAGATGGAACTTGGAGACATCGACGGCATCAATGACAAGGAGTCCAGCGTGAACGACGTCTCTGCCCCCAACGCCGACGTTGACATGGGAGACAGGTCCTCTGTTGGAGATGTTTCTGGTGCTGACGGCGACGCTGACGAGTAGTCTCAGGCTAGATGGTTTCATTAGCAGTAGGGCGCCTCTTTTGTGTTCTTTGGCGTGAGCGCCATCTCGTTTAGTGGAAGTTCTCTTTGGTTGGATCTTTTGTGGCTAGTGAGATCTGAACACCAAAAAGTCCATTGTATTTATGCTGGCAATCATGGATGTATGGACAAATTTATGCTTGTTGCATTAAATTAAGTACTCATGTTGTTTCCATGTTGGGATCCTTATGTTGAGCATGCAAAAATTTATTGTTATAAATTCCTTGTTACCTTGTTGTTATCAGTACAACTTCCCCATCAACCTTTTTGACCGTGTTCAACCATGTTATGCAGATGGCGACCAACACCCGTGGCAACAACAACCGTAACCGGGTTCCACCCGTCGTTGCCTCCGCAAGTGCTACTGGCGGTGGAGGCAATGACATGGGTGAAAATGTCGGTGACAACAATGAGCAAGCACCACCTCCCCCGCCACCCCAATGTCCGCTAAAATGTTCATGAATGCCATGCTTGGTAGCCAGCGGAACACCGAGGAAGCTCAGAGGAATGTGGAGGATCTACTTCGCAACATAGCCCAAGGGCGTGGCGGAAATGTTCGCCAACCCGTAGAGGATGCTAACCGGTATAGTCAGTTCAAGGAGTTCTAGCAAACTAATCCACCGGTCTTCAAGGATGCAGTGGAGCCCTTGGATGCTGAAGAATGGATTGGCACTATAGAAGAAAAGTTTCGGCTGCTAAGGATGACTGAAACTCTAAAGGTGGAGTATGCAGCACATTAGCTACAGGGTCCTGCAGGGACTTGGTGGAGGCATTTCCGTACCACCTTCCCTGCCAATGCTCCTATCACTTGGGACAGGTTCACAACAGCGTTCCGCAACAACTACATACCACCAGGTCTAACAACTCTAAAGGTTGAGGAATTCATGACTCTTTCCCAGGGAACTAAGTGCATGAAGGACTACCATCACCAGTTCACCAGCTTGTCACGCTAATGCCCAGAGTTTGTGGACACGGATGTTAAGAAGATAGCTAGCTTCAAGAGGGGACTGAACCCGAAGATGAAAAAGTTTTTGGGCACCAACAGCAAGCCCACATTCCACGCCTTTATCAGTGACTGTTTAACATAGGAGAGCAACAATCAGTGCTTTGCTGCAGCTGAAAGAAAGAAGAGGGCCTTTTCTTCTGGTCTGTGATAGCCCTAGGAACCCATGGGTGGGCGACCTCCCTATCATCCCCCAGTGTCTGGTGCTAGGTTCAGGCCACCAGAGAGGAGAAACCCATCGAACCAGTTCCCAAGGAATCAACAGAGGAACTTCAAGGCTCCTATCCAAGCCAACAAGGCACCTGCTAAGTGTAAACGATAAGAATGACGTACTTTTACATACTCAAAACCATCAACAAAGGGCCATTTTGGGAATCGAATAAGCAAAGAAGAAATGATTTGGTTCAAATAACTTGCTTCCACATGTATATGTCATCTATTTGAATGTAGGCACAAAACGTCATGATTTGGGGCCAAACATGACATATTTCCATGTATGGAAAATGTGCAAATCCAATAAACTATCATGATGGACATTACCTCTAGAAGCTACCTGCAAAAGATGAGCTTATTTGGCCACAAAAGACGATCGACCGATCTCACTTTGGGCCCAATTTTGGACAATAGAATCCACCCCTATCAAGGAGGTCCCACGCCAAAGGGGAGGCCCAGACCTCTCTAAAGGAGGTCGGCCAACATAGGGTATGGGCCTAGAGGCCACCTACAGACCCCCTGAGTGGTGGGTCAGCTTCTAGAAGGAAGGGACAGGTCCCACCTGCCATAGGCAGGTCGGCCGACCTCCTCCTGGTGACCAAACTCTCCCCCGAGCTCTCCACCGCCTTCCTGCATGCCGCCATGCATCAACTTGATGTCTACCCTTGATTAAAGACGGTTAGAATGACGGTTACATCCTATGGTGGCTGATGGAGGTGGCGCGGATCGCTGACGTGGCACTGGAGTAGCCCCTACTCCACCTCTAGCTATAAATACCCCCTAGGCCTTCACTCTCACTCATGACTCATTGGAGAAAACCACTCTCGAGTAGGTTTAGCGGAGCTCTGCAGTAGTGCTATGCTAGTTGGAAGAGAGTGAGGAGAGCCTGGAGGAGAGTAAGGCCTGTCTGGCGTCTTCTCCGAGTTGTACCTCAGCGGATGCGACTCTCTTGTAAGTTCAGCACTTGTAAGTGATTCTTCCAAGTTCTTTATAGCATTTAATACTCTACTTCTGGCATAGTTGTTATACATATTTTCGCGCTTGCTCATCGCTTACTTTAAGTAGAGTGCTTTAGCCTTAACGTGGGGTTAAAGTAGTAAGATACGTGGTGTCTAGACTAGATCTTGCCTTTGTAAACCGCTTATCGCACGGATTGTTTGTGGTAGCTAGTAGGTAGTGACAGCCCTATCTAGTCCTCTTATTCCACCACTTGTGTAAGATAAGTTCTTAAAAGGTAGGGCCTCAATACAACATGATGGCGCGGTCTGGTTAGAGTTTTCTCCTCTTTTTGATCTATCCCATCGCCTCCTGCAAGAGAAGGGCTGATAAAGCCAGTATAACCAGCTATACCTTGTTACATATCTTTGCTATATCGAACCTCTCAACCCAATTATCATGGTCTCCCTTGATCCATCATAGGACATATCCATAATCCTAGTTAACTCACTTCTCGTTCCCTGTGGAAAATACGATACCTGCAATACTCCCGGTGAAAGCTACACTTGACAACCATACTCTTGCAATCTTTTACCCGTTTGCCACCTTTGGTGTCAACACTAAGGCTAGCCCGGCAGGAAGAGGCAACAATAACAACAACAGTGGTGGCAGCTATGTCAGGGGTCCGTGCTATAATTGTGGTCAGGAAGGGAATTTCTCCAGAACTTGCCCTCTTCCCCAACAGAAAAAGCAGAATACCTACCCTGCCCGTGTGCATCGCACCACTATGGATGAGGTCCTTGATGGAGAACCGGTGACAACCGGTAAGTTTTCTATAAACTAACACCCCGCAATTGTGTTGTTTGATTTGGGTTCATCGCATTCTTTCATGAGTCATGCTTTTTCACATAAATATGAGTTTAGAATGGATGAGTTGGGGTATGCCTATCGGATCAGCTCCGCAGGGGCTGATACGTTGACTAACCATGTAGTTTGAGGAGCGATCCTTAACTTGGGAGATAAGAAGTACCACCTAGACTTGGTAGTTATGCCTAGGTTAGTGTTCGATGTGATTCTTGGAATGAACTGGATGAGGCTTGGGGATGTGGTTATCGATACATCTAAGAGAGTAATAACCCTTAAGGAGCCGACTGGGACGGGTAGTTTCTAGCTATCCCTCCCATGTTAGTCTGATCTGTTAAGCTTGTCCTGTGTTACACATGTTACTTCTCTCTAGGACATACCCGTAGTGTGTGAGTTCCTAGATGTGTTTCCTGAAGAGTTACCAGGTCTTCCCCCTGATAGGGATGTTGAGTTTGCCATAGAGCTCGTGCCCGGCACTACACCGATATCAAGGAGACCATATCGGATGCCCCCTAATGAGTTGGCAGAATTAAAGAAACAACTGCAAGATCTGTTAAAGAAAGGTTTAATCAAACCTAGTACCTCTGAATGGGGTTGTCCAGCACTATTCGTAAAGAAAAAGAGGGACAATTCCTTGCGAATGTGAGTGGACTATAGACCTCTCAATGCAGTGATGGTAAAGAATAAGTATCCCTTGCCCGAGATTGATATTCTGTTTTACCAGTTAGCCAAAGCGAGAGTGTTGTCTAAGATCGACTTAAGGTCATACTATTATCAAATAAAAATCAGGCCAAAGGATATCCCGAAAACAGCTTTTTCCACCAGATATGGGTTGTTTGAGTACCTAGTCATGTCCTTTGGATTGACGAATGCCCCTGCGCACTTCATGCAGTTAATGAATTCCGTATTTATTCCAGAACTAGATAAGTTTGTTATAGTCCTAATAGATGACATTTTGGTATATTCGGAAAATGAGCAAGACCATGAAAAACATCTTCGAGTGGTTTTGCAAAGGTTGAGAGATCACACCTTATATGCCAAGTTCAGTAAGTGTGAGTTTTGGCTGAAGGAAGTCCTGTTCCTTGGTCATATTCTTTCAGAGAAGGGCATATCGGTTGACCCAAGCAAAGTAAAGGAAGTCATGGAATGGAAGGTGCCAACTACAGTTGGCGAGGTCCGTAGTTTTCTAGGTCTTGCAGGGTACTATCGACGGTTCATTCCGGACTTTACTAAGATAGCCAAACTCATGATAACTTTGCTACAGAAGGAAAAGAAGTTCACTTGGATCGAGGAGTGTGAGACAACTTTTCGTACCTTGCGGAAGTTGTTGACCACTGCCCCTGTTCTAGCGCAACCTAATATAGAGGAACCTTTTGATGTGTTTTGTGATGCTTCCAAGAATGGCTTAGGGTGTGTCTTGATGCAGAATGGTAAGGTCAGTTGAAGAAACATGAAGTCAACTATCCAACTCATGACCTTGAGTTAGCAGCAGTGGTACATGCCTTAAAGATTTGGCGTCATTATCTTCTTGGAAATCTATGCAACATGTACACTGATCATAAAAGCTTAAAATACATCTTCACCCAATCAGACTTGAACATGAGGCAAAGAAGATGGTTGGAGCTGATAAAGGACTATGACCTGCAAATACATTACCATGCGGGCAAGGCAAATGTTTTTATAGACACCTTAAGCAGAAAGTCACATTGTCATGTGCTACAAGGCTTTGTGTCGGATAAAAACTAGCTAATCCACTCGGAGGTTATGTTGAACATAGAAGTTAAATGTCTCTTGAGAGATCAGATTATAGAGAAACAGAAAATAGACAAGGGTCTATTCTACCTAAAGGAAAGAATGAAAAAAGGAAGAAATTCTGCACTTTCGGATTGATGAGCAAGGAGTGTTGTGGTTTGACGATCGTCTCATCATGCCTAAAGATCACGATCTCTGTAATAGGATAATGGACGAGGCACACAAGTCCAAGTTATCCATTCACCCTGGAAGTAGTAAAATGTACCATGACTTGAGAAGTCACTTTTGGTGGACTAAGATGAAAAAGGAAGTGGCAGCTTATGTGGCTAGATGCGACACTTGTTGTAGAGTCAAGGCTATCCACATGAGACCAGCCGGTTTGTTGAATCCGCTATATGTGCCAGAATGGAAATGGGATGACACAAGTATGGATTTTATCACCGGTCTACCGCTAACCAAGAAGGGTCACGATGCAATTTGGGTGATTGTTGATCTGTTGACAAAATCAGCTCACTTTTTACCCGCTCGTAGTGCAGATCGAGCTCCTGATTGTGCAAAGAAATACTTATCGGAGATTGTCAAGTTGCATGGTATACCAAAGACTATCGTGTCCGATAGAGGTCCGCGGTTCACAGCTCACTTTTGGGAACGTATGTAGGAAAGTTTGGGGACCAAGTTAATACATGGTACAACTTATCACCCCCAAACTTCAGGACAAATGAAATGGTTGAACCAAACCTTGGAGGACATGTTGACGGCTTGTGTGTTGTCTTCCAAGGGATCATGGGAATCTTGGTTACCGCTAGCAGAGTTTTCCTACAATAATAGCTATCAAGAGAGTATCAAAATGGCACCTTTTGAAGCACTATATGGTCGCAAATGCAGAACACCCCTTGAATTGGGTTGAACCTGGTGAAAGAAGGTTTTATGGTATTGATTTTGTTAGTGAAGCAGAAAGCAAAATCAAAACGATTCAACAGCATATGGTTGCAGTGCAATCGAGATAGAAAAGATATGCAGATAAGCGAAGAAGACCCCTTGAGTTCGCAGTTGGGGACTATGTCTACCTCAAGGTCAATCCTATGAAGAGGGTAAAACGTTTTGGGAGCAAGAAGAAGTTATCTCCTCGTTATGTGGATCCTTATGAGATCATTGAAAAGAAAGGTCCTGTTGCTTATAAGCTACATCTACCAGAAAGTATGAGTTCGATCTTCCCTATTTTCCATATGTCTCAACTTAAAAAGTGCTTGAGAGTGCCAGAGGAAGGACTATGGAGTGCTTAAGCCAAGTTTGACCTATAAGGAACAACTAGTAAAAGTTTTGGACACAAAGGATCGGGAAACAAGAAATGGAGTAGTGAGGACCTACAAGGTTCAGTGGGATCACCATGATGAGAGAGATGCTACTTGGCAAATGGCAGAATATTTAAAGAGGGCATACAAAAACTTCTATGATGAATGGTTGGTAACTCAAATCTCGAGACGAAATTTCTTTAAGTGGGGAAGGGCTGTAACACCTCAAGTGTTAAGCATAATTAAGCCATTCTTAAATAAAACCTAAGCATCATTTCCTGAGCATTTTGCATATCATCTTTGCATTCTTAAATTAAATATTTTGTGACGTTCCTTGCTTGTTTGATATGTTTAACCTTTAACCATCATGCTAAATCCAACAAAGAATTTAATGGTTAAATTGTGGTGGAAAAATAAGTTCAAATTCCTGTATTTAATTTGCCTTTTGGTAATATTTGAATTGATGTTCCTCTAGGCCTTAAATCGGGTTTGATTTTCTAGATTAAAAAGTAATCTGAATTTGATCTCGATGTTTAAAGCAAATATGTGTAGTTTATTTTTCTGAGCAACTTTGGTATTTTCAGGAAAACTTGAAAAGCAATTTAAATTAGTCAAAAATTGGTTTGAAACAAATTTGAGAAAATAAAAATTGAAAACTAAAAAGAAAAGGGGTTCACCTGGCTTAATGGACCGGCGCAACCCATTCGGCCCACAGGCCGAAGCCAGCCCACGCTCGGTCCTGCATGCCGTTCCCGCGCACCCCGCGCAAACGCAGCGCCGCACGCTCGACCAGCTCGCGCGTCCCACGCGGCCGCCGGCGTACGGCCAGCCGGGGCGGTGGCCGTCTCGACCACACGCCTAACCCCCGCTACTCTCCCACTCGCCCTGTCTCTCCTGCGCACAGCAGCAGCAGCAGTGTCGCGCGCGCCGCTGTCGCTATCCGCGCCGGCCGCCGTGCCGTTCCTGCAGCCCAGCTCCACGTTGTGGACCACCGCACGCACCACCGCTCCGCCTCGCGACCCTTCACCCGCAATGCGACCCCGCCGCTACGGTAAGCACCCGCACGACGGCAATCGAGCGCCGCCGTGCCACGACTCACCGGAGCCCCAACGCGCGCACGCACGCCGTTCCGCTCCGCCTTCCCTTTCCTGTCCCCGTTTGGTGCTCATCGAGCTCCGCGGTCGCGCCGTGGATCCCGACCACCGCTCGCCTCCCTATGTCGCGGTCGGAGCCGCGCTACCGCCACGCACAGCTGCCGCCGTGCCGCCATGGCCGGCGGGGAGCTCGTGACGAGCTCCCACTCGCCTAACCGAGGGCGCCATCGGCTCCGCCTTGCGAAGGCGAAGCTGGCAAGGGTGACCCCGTCGCCGGAAGCCTCACCGGCGGCGAATAGCGCCACCGCGCCACGCACCCACCTCGCGTGTGGCTGACGCGTGGGCCCAAGGCCCCACCCGTCGGCCACTGCTGCGTGTGTCCGTGTGTGTTTCCGGGTGCACATAGGGTTTTCGGTTTAAAACAGAGAAGAAAAGGATTTCTTTTAATTCTGTTTGAATCTTGTAAAATCCATATAATTTCATAGAAAAATCATAAAAAATGCCAAACTTGTTGTGTTAGGTTTCTAATGCTTAGATCTACAGTTTGATGTATTTTCCATGATTTATTGTGCAAACTTTCTGTGTAGATTTATTTAATCTTGTTAATGGCTGAAACTTGAGAAATGCATGATAAATAAAATATAGCTCTTAAAATTGTGAAACCTATTTTGTTATGTTTCTGTAACAGAGATCTACCTAAGGAAAATATAAGCTACCATATGTTCTGTTGGGTAAATCTGTGTAGGATTAAAAATGTAATAACTGACTACTTTAATGATTTTTAATAATTGTTTCATGCAAGATAAATATCTAGTAATTTTTCTGGGGTATCCTGGTAATTATTAGTATAAGAAAAAAATATGTGCTGAACTGTTTGATGCTTTTCATAGTACAACATATTTTCAATTGTTTTCTTACCATATTAGGAAGGGTTAGTAAGTTAACCTTGCTTGCTTATTTGGTTAAGTATGATACTCAACTTAGACCTCTGTTAAGATTGATGGAAAATTACTAAGTTATACATGCAACACTTCACATACATATCATCATGTTCTCATTTGCATCATACGCACTTATATATGCTTGCATCGCACCATACAGGATCGAAGGACTAGAACCAGGAGAACGTGACCCTGAAGCAGGAGCTAGCCACTCAGGAGGTGCAGCCTGAGGATCCCGGTGAGGAGGACCAAGCTACAGGAGTGCCCGAACCACATCGCCAGTGTCTTTGATCAAGGCAAGCCCCGGAGCATTCTCCCGGTTTGCAAAAGTCTAACATTTATTATTCTCACTTTATTGATGCATTAAGTATAGGAATTGAGTGCAACCGTTGATGCATATTACATTGTTATCCTATCCTATCTTTACCTTGTTACCCAAAGTTCGATCGTGGCAGTCATGCTTAGTTGGCTTAGTTCGGTAGAAGTTGGGTGATTCCATTACCCGCGAGATATAGGGTATATCCTCCTCACATGTTATGGCTCATCTCGGAATGATAGCTAGAAAAAGGTTAATGGAACTAAGATCGGTGGGAAACTCCCTATACTTTGGATGGGGGTGACTCGACCGTGTCAACTAAATGACTGTTTTTGTTGTCATTCGTCTGGTCATGTTGAACGCATGCCCTACACTTAACTAGAAGGATAAGTCGTTCCGACCGTGAAGCTGGTACACTATTCGGGCCGGGTTTGAATGGCGACGCATCGTGCTGGTTCGGGACGGGGTTCGGACACACGGGCGCGATCTAAGACCTTATACGTACTGGCTTTCTGGAGGCCCCTGGGTGTCGATGGTTCCTGTTCATCCCGCGACTTTACCCGAATAGTATCTTCGGTGATCTGTAGCTCACTACGCGCGTGAGTGTGGTTTGTGTAGGGAATACCCCCTCAGCGGAGTAGGATCCGATTCGTATCGCCATCGCTCCTAGTTAGAGAGCACTTGACTAGGGTGATGACAACATTTACACGACTATGAAACTAATGTTGGTGATCTGGTTTATGGAAAGTCTGAAATTATGGTGAAATATATTGTCTGCTTTAGTCAACATATCTGGCATAGACTAGTGGCTAATGTAGATGACAGGTAATATTACTAAAAGTTTGTTGCTATATCTTTACTAAAATTTGGATAGTTAGTCGCATGCTTTTCCGCAAAGGAGTCAGCTAAACCACCATAAGCCTTCATTCTCCTTGGAGTCTCTATTTTCGTTTATGGCGGGTACGTCTCGCTGAGTACCTTCTTGTACTCAGGGTTTTATCCCATATTGTTTTGCAGATGGTCAACTCTTGCATGGTTATTGTGTTAACTGTCTCTACCCCATTGGGGATGACTTCTAGACCATGGCCTTGGTGACTTCCAGACTCCTCTTTTGTTCTTGCGGGATATGTTCCTTAGTCTGGCACTCTATTAAGAACTACTTTGGAGATTATCGTGTTTTAAAGACTTCCGCTTCTATTTCAATTTGAACCATGGGTTGTAATAACTATTGAGTCTTCACACTCCGATAATATTTTATTATGTTGAACCTTATATCGTGTGAATGGTGCTACTGAACTATCTCGATCTTGGCTGTATTGTGGAAATGTTTTAAATCCTTCGAGATTTCATGGACTACCGGGATTATATGGGCTCAAGTGCTCTTAAGTGGCAGTTGATTCAGCTACTTTAGCACTTGATCTCTTATAATTTGGGCGGTTCTGTTACAATCAGTTTAAACTAGACCTTCCTAGTGGTAGAATATAAATGACAACCTGGTAATACTCTAGGTAAAATGCTACAATGGTATATTTAATCTGTCCGCTTGCAGAATCATTATCCTTTGACATTCCATATCTATTATTATTTATTTCTGCCTAGTCATACATAATATAGAAAATTACATAAGTACCATAAAATATTCCTAGCTCTATAATTAGGGATGACAACCTAGTTCCATGCCTAGGAGTATAAGGGAAAAGATAAGTGGATAGTTGTTAAAGACAAGTTAATTACATACCATGTATTTCTGGCACCATTGCTAAGAACTGTGTTCTTGGTGATGTCATTAAGAAATGTCAACAATAATCGAATAAAGTGATAGGAAGGTGATGGATGAACAAGCCAAAGTAAAAGATAACTAAAGATAACTAGTAAGTATAACTAGGTGGGAGGACAAGATAGAGATAAGGACTCCTATGTAATTCACTCTACTTCAATGTACTTAGCAAATTAATTAGTCTAAAAACAACAGTTTGCCTCCTCAATACAAGTATGCTAAGCGAGAGGATAGATCAGTAGGAGGACAAAACTCCTACCGGACCATGCTCTCTTATTATGGGGGCCTTACCTTTTAAGAACTTTCCTAAGAACACGTGGTGGAATACAAAGACTAGACAAGGTTGTCACTCTCTTGCTAGCTACCACAAACAATCCATGCAGCAAGCGGTAACCAAGGGTAAGATGATGTATAAGCAACACGCTTACACACAACTCACTACTTTAATTGTGATCTACAACCAAAGCACCCTATGACAGGCAATGATCGCATACGGGAAAGGCCACAAGGATCACAGACTATTGATATAAAGACTAGTAATAAGCAAAAGCACACAACAATACTATAACAAGTATAGTAATGCTCAAAGTAAATACTAAGTAAAGTAGAGTAAAAGTAATATATTGAATAAAGTAAAGTCTTACAAAAATGGAAAGGTACAAGAGCTATACCAGACTCTCTAGGAGACAATTCTGGAAATCCCGAGCACAGCTCAACTCTACTCTAACTCCCACACTAGACTAACTACTAAGATAATCTAAGCAAATGAGCTTGTAGGCTTGTCCACCATATGTGAAGAGGGGGGTGTCAGCCTCTATTTATAGTGGGAGGTGGTGTAGGGTCCACTCTACCGCCATGTCATCAATCCAGGAGGCTTCAATCATGAGCCCTTGGATCCACTGCCTCTAAACTGACTTGGAATGGAGGGTTCTAATCTTCAGCATGTGCTAAATGCGTTGGGGAGTCACCAAGAGCTTCAGGGGGGCTTTTGGGTATCGGCCGACCCCCCTATGGCAGGTGGGCCCTCCCAGGCCTTCTAGAAGGTGTCCCCACTGGTCAGGGACCTAGTGGGAGGTTGTAGCCCCCTTAGGGGTATCAGTCAACCCCCTAGGGGTCTTGGGCCCACTTCCACCTTCTAGAAGGTGGTCCCACTTGTCATGGAGCTTGGATGATTCATTTGAGGTGTTTGTCATGCTGGTTCTCTTGATGTGGGCCCATGGATCCTTGTGCACTTGATCTAGAGCGTTGAATAAAAGCACAAGTTGCATCCAAGGGTTGGAATAGCTTTGTCATGGATCGTGCTGGCTTGGCTAATTAGATGGGTCCAGACCATGATCGGGCGACCGTAATTTGGCTCCTTTGGAGCCAGGCTTTCTTGTGGGAGCTCCTGGACATGTCAGGAGTCTCATGGTATAGAGGTTCTAGAGTTTGACTCTAATCACACATCGGGAGATGTGCAAAGGGAGATTCCAGCACCCCTGATTGTCCTAAAATATCATTCCCTGAAAACAAAGGCTATCCAAGTACATGTGGAACTTATTAGTGATAAATATGTTCATGAAGCGTTATTCTACCCTTGAAACCGAGGCTGTTGATGGTATTTTGAGTATGTAAAAGTATGTCATTCTTAGCGTCAACACATGCTAGGATCCAATTCGAGTGTTCGTGGTGGTCGCATTAGAAAAGTACAACAACCAATCACAAGAGTTGAGTTGCATCCATTTGAAACCTCAGTGTTGTATGCCATGGAGAGGATGTTCAATGAATGTCTTCCTGTCGTGGGTGGTCGGGCTCCACAACATCATAACCCAACCAACTTTCGTTGCCTTGGACGCTTTGAACAGTAGTATACTCGTCGAAGTACTACCCATGATGGTCATGAGTTGTCTCATGATCATTGTGGAGGTGATCCAGGTAATCTTTCTAGGATCATGTTGAGTGCCCCCAAGTTTACAAGGCGAAAGAAGAATTTTAATACAATTGTAGGAAGACCATCTCAAGTGCCAAAATAGGATGAAGACGGTGATATTGCTACTGCAATTTTTCTACAATATACAAGCAACAAATCAGTCCAAAATGAAGGTGGTACAAGTTCAACATTATTTGAAGAGGTTTTAGCTAAGAGTTTAGCTGCAACCATCGTTGCTCTAATGCCGGAGAACATGGTGAAATATTACACATGTTTATATGTTGCTTCACAAGACATTGAAGTGGTTGTGCATCAAAATCTATATGAGAATGAGAGCCACATAGCCAAACTGAGAGAGAGTGAGATTAAAAGTGAGTTGTGTGATTCAATCCACCATGAGGTTGAGAGTATCAATAATGCGAGTGTGAGAGATACACCACAAAAAAAATGGAGAGTTAGAATGCATGTCATGTAAGGATATTTCTGAAACTAATACTCTTATCTCTACTCCTAGTATTGATCTTCCTAGTGTTTATGTTTGCAATGAGAATAAGCATGAGAAGGCTACTGTTGACATCACCATACTTGTTGAGGGAATTGAGAAGGTATCCATCCGTTCGAACCAATTGTGTGCTGCTCCAAACATGAACCATGACGAGGAAAGTGGTAAAATTTCAGAGGCAAAATCAATGATACTTGCACCATTAGAAAATATAAAAGGTAATGAAAACATTTTAGATCTGAGTTTGCAAATGAAAATAGATATTAATTGTGATAAAGCAGAAGGTTTAGATGCGATTGACCATACACAAAATATCTGCACTGATTTGATTGACTAACATGCTCATCTATGTGCTGAAGTTTTGCAAGTTGATAACCAATGTTCAAACATACATGATCTTTTATATGCTTTGATGTGGTTCATATACATGATACATTGCATTCACATATATGATACTTTGGATGAAAATATATTAAATCATATAGAAATAAATACTCATGATGAATTCTTTGCAAAAATATCCGACCGTTCATGTGTGGGCTATGTCATGTTTGATAAATATATTGACATCAATAAAATCCTTGAGAATGTTTTTAATATATCATCCTTGAAATCTTTGAATACTCCCTAAAGTTGCATGTTTACATTCAATTTGATTGGACATCATGTTGCAAGTAAGTTCTATGTTTGTGCCATTTACATAACTTGTGATAAGCTTGTTGATTCAATGTTAAATAGATGTTGTAATAATTATTTGGAGCCATATTTTTCTGAACTTGAGATGAAAAGATTGTCTAGTAATTTCTATAAAGAATCAAAAGTGTTATTCCCTTGTTCATATCTTCTATCTAAAGAAACAAATTTTGAATAAACATGTTCAATTGTTCCACTAGAAAATTTTTTATCATCATTTAGAACCATAGAGTTTGACAGGTACTCCTCTAAGCTTTACAATATGCATGTTAAGAATGTATCATTCTTATCTATTGATATACGTGACCATGCAAAGATGAAATGTGATAACATGAATCAAATGTTTGGCTTGAAAGAAATTTTTGTGCTTCCGTCTTTGAAGCTTTTTGCAAGTTCTCCAAAGTTCAGAGAATGTTTCTTACCTAAAAACAAAATAATGTGAATATGAACTATAATGAAACAAATGATTATTGGAATTGTCATATACATTCATTCTCTGTTTGGTCTAAGCTATCTTCAGGTAAGCAAACAGCAAGGACAACTTTTCTTCATGATACTATGTCAGGGTCATCCACACTCACTAAGACTCCTAAGCATCGATTCAAGGTGAACGCTAAACTTTATTCAAAATCTTTTTTGTTTCTACCTACAAAGCTACCACTCGGTTTATATGATTATAGATTCAAACACCTTGGTGTGATGGAAGAAGGAGATCTTGATGTTATCACAATACTACAAAGCGATATCCTAGCACAGTTCTTTGGACTAGAAGAATTAGAGACGAGAATGACTCCTTTTGAAGAGAAGGAGGATGATGATTACATGTTAGCTCGTAATGTGGTGGAAGATGAAGAAGATTCACCATCTTATACAAATGATAGAAATCATGGTCCCATTTCATGTAGTCGTGCCATGAAACTACATGAAATAGGTGAATTAATTCTAACTGAAATTATCATTGATATGCATAAGAATGTTATACTACCTAAGTGTTCTACCTTGATTATGCTTAGGTTTAAATGGGAGGAAGAATCATACCAGTAGAAGAAATGTTCATATATCTCCACTCTGAGAAGCTTTTGAGGCCCATGAGGATATTTTGGAAAGCTCATGAAGTCTATTTTCTAATGCAAAAAACCTCACCATTTTTGGACATGCCAATATTGAGATACGAACAGATCAGTGAAGACTGCTCAGAAGGTCAACAGTTTCACAAGACAGAATGTTGATACAACTTCTCATTGAAAAATGTACTATTCTATTGTTGACACAAAAAGCGTCAGATCTATGAACACCTCGAGCTATTACCCAAAGCTCGATGTCGAGGGCGTGCCAGTCGATTTGACCAATCAATCGACAAGGATGATAACTATGACAAACTGAACGAGACGACAGCGATGCGCCCGGACGTCAAGGCTCAGATTGATCAAGGATAACTAGAGCAGAGCTAGACGAGGCAAACAGCGATGCGCCCGGATTGCCAAAGCCTAGAGGTACTCCCAAGCGGAACTAGCAAGGATTTGACGGAGATCAAGGTGATGCAGCCCGTCCAAAGCTTGAAGAACTCGTTAAAGCTATAACTAATGCATAAGAAAGGGTAAATTGCGATAAAAGTTGGATAAAAAGTAGAATTGGTTTGTTTTTGAATTGGATTGATTTTTTTTCCATAGCCCTCGGGCACATATTTATACTCCCGCATGGAGAGTTGTACAGAGACACGACACGTATCCTTCCTAAAACAAACTCCTACTTTAAAGGAAACTGACTCGCGCAAGAGCCGGATAATAATATTTATTTCCTAAACAAACACACCTATTTAAATGGAAAATAAATGACTCATGCAAGAGTCAGACTCAAACTACTATAATAATACTGGCACAGAACACCAATTTCCTTATACTTCTTCTCGATGGAAACTTTCCATCGGCAGATCCCTTTAATCCGCACCTTCCTTCTTTGGCCACATGTAACCCTCTGCTACCGCCAAGTGCTAAGTCACGCCCATCGGCATCGGCAATATTTTCCCGATCAGCAATCGACAGCATCTCTTCGTCGGCAATCGGCAATGAGCCTTATCGGTAATCGGCAACCATCTTTCATCGGCAATCGGCAACGAGCCTTTATCGGCAATTGGCAAGGCCCCTTTATCGGCAATCGGCAATAGCAGCTCATCGGCAATCGGCAAGACCACCAATTAACCTTTGTCGGCAAAGATCACCCAGCCTCCATCGGCAACACACTTGGCCTTTTGCAGCATTCTTCCATCGGCAATATTGGCTCATACTTTACCGATGCCGATGGAGAACGGTCATTGACCAGTCACGCTTCAACCCATTTGACACGTGTCGAAAAATGGTGTCAACATCTATAATGTCTCATGATGAATCATATACATTTCTGGAAATCTCTTCATGTCTACTTTCACACCTCGTGTGGAACTGCAATTTAATAATAAAATCCCTCGATTGTAGCACGAACAGTTACAGACCACCTCGATCACCGGGCATATCTACCGCGGGCCTCTCTACATTCCTGCACAGTGTAGAACAGAACCCCAAAATACTCCTGAACAGGATTATAAAAGTTATCGGGATCCACACTGCCTTTTACCCGAGCCCATTTTCACTTTCACCTTCCTGCCTTCGTCTTCAACCTCCGGCTGCTCTCAAGAACACAAGCTCGAGCAACAGTACCCCTTCGCAATCCAAGGACGAACCATCTCTCTGACTCCAAATGGCGATCCAGGTCGACATCCCGAAGGTAAGGCTCATCCTCCACCTAATTTAACCTTTCTGCATAGTTCTTTTCCCTGCAAAAGCCTGGTCTTATCCCCATTCTTCTTTCTGATTCGTCCCTTCTTCTTCGAACCCTAGGAACTGTACAACAAAGTGATCATCCCCCTCGCTGGTTCCAGTCTTAGTTGCCTAGGCCCAATGGGCAATCCAGACCCCACCTCCATCATCAACGCAGAAATCAACCGGATACCGCTTAGATCTGAGAGCTTCGATCTAGGACTGTGGAAGGATACATTCCGCTCATGGCCTAAGCACACCAAAGGATGGAAAAACTGGTTCTTGAGGTTGGCCAGGTCACAACAAGTATACTGGCAGGAGCGTGACTTAGATTAATGCATTAGGCTCTCAATTGCCGATGCAGATAGGAATGAGAACTTGATGATAGCAGCTTCATATTTCTGGTCCGATAGCATGAACGCTTTCCTCTTCAGGCATGGACCGGCTACTCCCACCCTTGCCGATGTCTACATGCTAACTGGCTTGAATATCACCTCTGCCGATACACTTAGCCTCTTCAACAGAAAAGCTGAGTACAAAGTGAACACCCGTAGTATCGGCGGCTGGACAGGTTACATTCAGGAACATCAGAAAACCGGATCGGTAACCCAACGGGAGCATGCCATCTTCTTAAACATGTGGTTGGAAAAGTTTGTCTTCTGTGGAAAAACCATCGGCCCGACCACCATGCACCTCCCTGCGGCCGAACTGCTTGCCAACGGCACAAGGCTCCCTTTAGGTAGGTATCTCCTTGGATCGGTTTACCGATTGCTTCATCAAGTATCCAACAAGCTACTGCTAGGAGAGCCCATCGGTAATCTCGGAGGCCCTTGGTGGTTTGTTAATCTCTGGTTGAATGCACATATGCACAAGGCTCTCGGGTTTGATCTATTTGCCCAACAATTCCCGAGGGACATATCAGAAGATTACCGATATGATGATGATGAATCGGCAACTCGAGCTCCGCTTAACTTTGGAGAAGCCGTCATAATGCGGCCAGGTACCGATGCCGATGTAGAGCACTTCGGTTACTATTTCCAGAAGTTCTACAACGGACTCCCCTCATCGGAACGGGCTTGGTGGCCGTATCTTAATGAACACAACCAGTTCTTCAACTTGACTGATATGAACCTGCTCGAAAACCAAGCAATTATGAGGGCCAGCATTACTCCCCGAGCCATCCCAGTGAATATCTTTGGATTTGGGAAGAACACTCCACCATCCTATGAATTTTACTATCCATCGGCAGCGGCGAGACAACTGGCTTTTGGCCAACTGCCGATCAAGCTATGCTACTCTAGGGTAGTAAGGCCCAGGCAGGCAATCTCCAGCAATTTGGATTGGAATAAAGTCATCAGCCTTCCTGCCGATGCCGATCTGTCGGACCTTGACTTGTCCTCCTGGTCGCCAACGTCCTTCATCGCCAACGAATTCAAGTCTTAGTGGCAAGAATGGAAGTGCCAGCTACTCGCCAAGTCTTCACATTATTATCGGCATCTGATCGACGCCGATTATGTCATCCCTGACGACGCAGTAAGTCTGCTATCCGATGCACTTTCATTACTTTATTTGTCATCGGTATCAACACTTAACTCCTTTGCACCTTTGTACTTGACAGGCCGATGATCCAGTTCCCACAACAAGCAACAGTGGTAGGCCATTTAATCTTTGGATAATGGGCCCTGTATCGATCATCGGCAACAAAGCTCTGACGTTGGCTGCCTTCACGCCTCAACAGGTACCTACGCCGACGCCTACAACAGCTCAGGCTACATCGGCTGCCGCTATTGCCTTGACGCAAATTTATGCACTAAACTCATCTTTACTTGTACCGATCACGTGTTGTTCCATCGGCATCATTTTATCTTGCATAACTTTGTATTTTCAGGCACTATGGTCATCGGCATCTGCTTCCAGCAGGCCAACACCTTCCAGTCCGGCTGCCGATGCCCCCCGATCTTCATCCAAGCGGGTTGGCTCCCCTGCTGCTGCGCCGACGAAGAAGAGGCGCTTGAGGCTAGCTTCTCCCCCACCATCGGCTCCAACTGCACCATCAGCTGCCGATGCGTCGCCAGCAAGACTGCTTCTAGCTCCAGTCGCACTACCTGCCGGCGGGTCCTTGGCAGAACCTCCATCAGTTTCTGTACCTGACTAACCGATGGATAACGCCCCCGGCCAGGAGATAGTAGCTGCTGCGATGACCGAAGCGGCATCGGCAACGGTATCGGCCGCGCTGAATGAAGAAACTCCTGCAGCAGCAGTGACATCGGCATCGGTACCATCGACTCACATCCCCGGCGAAGGAACTCAACCTTCCGCAGCAGCAGCGACGTCGGCATCGGCACCGTCGACCAAAGTCCCCGATGTCAGAACGGAACTACCACAAGAAACTGCCACTACATCGGAGGCGACGTCGGCTACAACCATACCAGCACCAGTGGCGTCGGCTGCCTCTCCAACAAGGGCCAAGTCATCGACATCCGCTGCCGATGTTCAGGATGAAGTTGGACCATCCAGTATGCCAAGTCCCAGGCAGGAGATCCGCTTCAAGACGGTAAGTCGATCACCTTAAAACTTATAGTTTTACAATCGGCATATTTTAACCTCTGTTTTCAGGCCCAAGACTCCCCAGACAGCCTCTTCTCCTACAGCTTGAACCTTCAGAACGAAGACGAGCATCAAGGCCGCCTTCAAGTGGACAACCTATTTCTTTTGCCGTCAACGTCCCTGATGACGATGAAGAGGAAGGCTCCACCCCAGCTCTGTCGGCAGAAGTCAAGTCCAGACTTGAAGAATTGCTCTCCTTACTGCTGCAAGACACCTCTCAACTCGTCCAGGACACATCGGCGGCAAGGATTATATTCAAAGATATCCAAAGCCATCTTTCCGCCGATGCAGCAGAAACCCTCCTCCAGGCAGCTTCTATTGATATCAAACAGATCCAGTACCAGAGGCTTACTCGTCGCATTGCCGATAGAGCGGCCCAAGCCAAGAGCGAGGAAGAGAAGCTCAAATTTAAACGCCTTGCCGATGAGAAGCACAGAAGCATCGGTCAAGCCAAAGTTTCCATCGGCAACCTTGACCAGGAAATCTCTCGACTGTCGGCAAGGAAGGAGGAGCTGCTGGCAGAGCTGCAAAAGGTTGAAGGGGGTCTGACGGCTGCCAATCAACAAAAGACCCAACTGTCCGACTCCATCGGGGCTTTACAGCAAGAAAGGGATCAGTACGCTCGGCAAGCCATCTCGTGGAAGAAGAAAATCAAGCCGGTTGAGGGCTCTGCCGATGCTGACGCCAAGGAGATAGACGAAATAGATCAAATTCGCCTGCGTGCGATAAACGTTATCCACTCCTTATTCTAATGCCTGTTGTATCGGCAAGAATGTAGCCTGATACTTGATCTTGTCTTGTAATATAACGCTAGTTTGTTTTTACCGATGTTTTCATAACTTTTCTTTTCATCGGTATTCGACTGAACACTATGCATCTACCCATATGCTAGGGTAATATCTCTTTAAGTATTTGCCATTGATCGCTCTCGAAAATGCCACTCCCTCGAGAGTTTCCAAAATGTACGCATTACCAGGAGTAGACTGCTTTATCCGATAAGGACCTTCCCAATTAGGGGACCACTTTCCAAATTTAGAGCTCTTAGTCCCAATCGGTAAAATCAACTTCCAAACCAAATCGCCATCGGCAAATTACTTTACCTTTACTTTCTTATCATACCATCGGGCAACCCTCTTCTTGTTCTCTTCAATACTGATTAATGCTCTTAACCGATGACCTGCCAAATCTTCTAACTCATCCTTCATCAGAGTAATATAATCATCGGTCGTCAACTGATCCTGAAAAGATAATCGCCTAGAACCAGTTTTAATTTCCCAAGGTAGGACAGCATCGTGTCCATAAACCAATTGATACGGTGAGATCTTGGTTGCACCATGCCAAGCCATCCGATATGACCATAAAGCTTTGTTTAATACCATGTGCCACCTCCTAGGGTTTTCTTCAATCTTGCGCTCTATAAGCTTAATGACTCCTTTATTAGTCGCTTCGGCTTGACCATTAGCTTGAGCGTAATAAGGAGAAGAATTGAACACCTTGAAACCCATGCTAGCAGCCAAGTCATCAAACTCTCCCGATGTGAACATGGTCCCTTGATCGGTAGTAATGGTCTGAGGAATACCAAATCGGTAAACGATGTGCTCCTTAACGAAATCCACCATGTTTGCCGATGTCACCTTCTTCAACGGGATTGCCTCAACCCATTTGGTGAAGTAATCGGTAGCAACAAGTATGAACTTGTGTCCCTTGCTCGACGGCGGATAAATCTGGCCGATGAGATCAATAGCCCATCCTCTAAACGGCCAAGGCTTGATTATAGGATTCATTGCCGATGCAGGTGCCCTTTGCACATTACCAAACTTCTGACAGTCCTAGCACCCTTTGAAATAATTGAAGCAATCCTCCAGGATCGTTGGCCAATAATATCCATTCCGCCTAATCATCCACTTCATCTTGAATGTCGATTGATGCGCTCCACATACACCTTCATGGATTTCACCTATCAACTCTTTTGATTCCTCTTTGCCAAGACATCTAAGCAAAACCCCATCAATTGTCCGATAATACAACTCATTATCAAGGAGCACATACTTAGTGGCTTGGAACCTTAGACACCTTCCAACTTTCCTGGACGGATCCCTCAGATAATCGGCAATCTCCTTTTTCGAGTCATCGGCAACCGTTACCAATGTCACGATTTCTTGAATCGGCTGATATCCTGAAGCATTCTGTGCTAACCGATTGGCCTCTTCATTATGCAACCTTGGAATGTGTTCAAGGCGGTATTCTTTGAACTCCTTTAACAACTGCAAACACCGCTCATGGGCTGCAATTAGCACTTCACTTCGGCACTCATATATCCCGATCAACTGATTAATCACCAACATGGAATCACCGAAGATTTCAACAGCATCGGCACGCACCTCCCTGAGTAGTTCCAACCCCTTAAGCAAAGCCTGGTACTCAGCCTGATTGTTTGTCGAAGTAGCAACAATCGGCAATGAAATCTCATACCTCTGTCCTCGGGGTGAAATCAACAGAATACCGATACCTGCTCCATCCTTGCATGTAGACCCATCAAAGAACAGTGCCCAAGGAGCAATTTCAACAAAACTCACCATATTGCAGTGCTGAGTGACAAAATCGGCCATCACCTGACCTTTAACAGCCTTTGCCGATTCATACCTTAGGTCAAACTCTGATAGCGCTAGAATCCACTTACCGATTCGTCCACTCAAAATCGGCATTGACAGCATGTACTTGACCACATCATCTTTGCAAACAACAGTGCATTCGGCCGACAGTAAATAGTGTCTTAATTTGATGCAAGAGAAGTATAAACATAAGCACAATCTTTCTATGGCCGAATATCTGGTTTCAGCATCCACCAACCTTCTGCTCAGGTAATATATTACACGCTCCTTCTCCTCAAACTCTTGAATTAAGGCTGATCCGATAATGCCGTCATCGGCAGACAAATATAACCTGAAAGACTTCCCGTGTTGAGGTGGAACTAAGACTGGAGGATTTACCAAGTATTTTTTAATCTCTTCTAAGGCTGTCTGCTGCTCTTCTCTCCATATAAACTCTTGATCGGCTTTCAACTTTAACAGAGGACTAAAAGATTTAATCTTACCAGACAGATTGGATATAAATCTTCTAATGAAATTAATCTTGCCGATCAGAGACTGTAACTCAGTCTTGTTTGCGGGAGCAACTACCTTGTTAATAGCATCAATAGTTTTTCTACCGATTTCAATGCCTCTCTGATGCAGCATGAAGCCCAGAAACTGCCCTGCCGATACGCCAAACGCACACTTGATAGGGTTCATCTTCAACCCATGCTCCCTCGTGCACTCCAATATTTTCCGCAAATCGGCAAGATGCTTTTTGAAGTCTCCAGACTTAACCACCACGTCATCGATGTAGATTTCATCTATGGTGCCGATATACTTATGAAAGATAAAATTCATTGCCCTCTGATAAGTAGCACCGGCATTCTTCAAGCCAAAAGTCATGACTACCCATTCAAATAAGCCGACGTGACCTGGACATCGGAAAGCAGTCTTGGATATGTCTTCTTCAGCCATGAATATCTGATTATACCCAGCATTGCCATCCATAAAGCTAATAATTTGGTGCCCAGCAGCAGCATCGATCAGCAGATCGGCAACGGGCATCGGGTAACCATCCATCGGCGTAGCCTTGTTCAGATTCCTGAAATCAATGCAAACACGAAGTTTTCCATTCTTTTTATACACAGGAACCACATTAGATATCCAATCGGCATATCGGCATTGCCGGATAAATCCAGCCTCGATCAACTTGGTAATCTCAGCCTTAATATCGGGTAAGATAGTAGGATTGCATCGGCGTGCCGGCTGCCGATGTGGCTGAAAACCAGACTTGATGGGTAACCGATGTTCAACTATCGATCGGTCTAAACCAGGCATCTCTGTATAATCCCAAGCGAAACAATCTTTATTCTCTTTTAATAAATCAATTAACTGCTGCTTACATTGGGAATCTAACTTAGCACTAATAAAAGTAGGCCTAGGTTTACTACCATCACCGATGTCGATTTCGAGCAAGTCATCGACAGACGTGAAGCCCTGCCCCAATTTTCCGTCATCGGCGAATTGATCCATTAAGACGACTCCTCAGGACCGACTGCTTGGATCGGTTTGATGCGGTAATCGGCAACTTTGAGGAACTCCTTGTCCCAGGCTTCGCCAGATATACACCTAGTCTGCTCATAAGTGTCTAATTCTGCCGATGCAACAGTAGATGGGGCTTCCCCGCGGACGACTTCAATTCTGTCCCCGATCCATTGCACCAGGCTCTGATGCATAGTAGAAGGGATACAACAATTAGCATGGATCCAGTCCCTTCCAAGGAGCAAGTTGTAGGTGCCTTTGCCGCTGATTACAAAGAACGTTGTCGGCAAAGTCTTACTGCCGATGGTTAAGTCAACACATACGGCTCCCATGGCGGTTGACACATTGCCTTCGAAGTCCTTGAGCTTCATGTCAGTCTCGACCAAATCCCGATCGCCTTTGCCAAGCTTCCTGAACACGGCATAGGGCATTATGTTGATCGATGCGCCACCATCCACTAGCATCTTGGTCATCGGCTGACCATCCACTTTACCCTTGACAAACAGAGCCCTTAAGTGCTGCCTCTCATCTTCGGCAGGCTTTTCAAAGACAGCCGTCATCGGATCCAGCATCAATTGTGCCATATCGGCAGCTTCTTCATCATCACTGACAGGCGCCATGAACTCCATCGGCAACATGACAACCATGTTTATATCTGCTGATCGGCCCCTGTCCTTACGCTTCGGCCTCCATTGCTTCTCTTCCGAGGGTTCTGCACTGTCATACAGGTCGTCGCGGCGCTGGCGCTGAATCCTCCTCTTCTGGGTTTTAGTCAAACCCTTAGGGCACCATGGAGGAAGTTTGGTCTTCCAGACGGGCTGGTGCCGCTTTCCCCCGCTTTCATCGGCACTTCTTCCGACGTTGGGATCTCTGGAGAATATCTCCTCGTCGGCCACTCTAGCGTTGGCTATCTCCTCCAGCTCCCTCTGGTCAACACGCCTGCCAAGCCGATCATGGGCACTGAGCTTGCCCCCCAGTCGGTTATGTGCCGATCCTTCCTCTCTGAGCGGCCTGGCGTACCTGGGTACCTGATCATCAAAACAAAGTCGCTTACTTGACCGATCGGCTGTGTAGTACCCATTGCATTCTGGACAGTTATCGGCAGTGGGCAGCTTGATGCCTTCTTCCCAGCAATGAACGAAGAAGGGACACCTCCAGTGGTCCTTATGTCGAAGCCATTCCCGATGCTCCTCCTCTTCTTGCCGATACTGTTCTTCACGTGATTGCCGATGGTATCGCCTTGGCTGTTTGTGAGTAATCACCACTCCAGGAGCCCTGTTGGCGCTGCTACCCTCATCGGCAACCTTCTTACCTTTTCTATCATCGGCAAACCTTCTTGCATCGCGCTCAGGCACTTGGTAGTTAGGGTCTACCGATGAGTTCCTTCTGGCAGCTTCCGATGTCAGCACCTTGGTCTTTTCACTGATCTCTAACATATTGTTTGGGAAGGGGTGCTGATCAATCTTCATCGGTTTCTGGGCTTTGGAATTTTCAAACTTGATATGCCCAGACTCGATCTCCGACTGCAATTGCTGCTTGAATACTTTGCAGTCATTGGTACTGTGTGAGGTTGCATTATGCCACTTGCAGTACCTAATCTTCTTAAGCTCTTCGGCCGATGGAATCACTTGGTTGGGCGCCAACTTGATCCGCCTCTCTTGCAGCAATAGGTCAAACATCCTATCGGCCTTGGTGATGTCGAAAGTGAACCTCTCAGTTTCTTTTTGGCCGAACGGACAAGACACAGGCTTCTTATCCTTCACCCATTCGGCCGCGTCGACATTCAGCTCTTCATCCGATCCATAGTCTTCTTCTTTCCCGATGAAGGTCACCTTCTTGTTCCAAGTCTTCCTAGGCTCAAAGGCTTTGATATCCTGATCGGCAATCCTCTGCACTAGGTGACTTAGGCTTTCAAACTCCTGGGAAGCGTACTTATCCTTGATGTGCGGCAGTAACCCTTGGAAGGCCAAATCTGCTAGTTGCCGATCATCAAGCACCAGACTGTAGCACTTGTTCTTCACGTCCCGCAGCCTTTGCACAAAGCTTTCTACCGATTCGTCGTTGCGTTGCCTCATTCTGACCAAATCGGTAAGCTTCTTTTCATGTATGCCAGCAAAGAAGTACTTGTGAAACTGCTTCTCCAGATCGGCCCATGTAATTATAGAATTTGGAGGCAATGATATGAACCTTGTGAATGCCAATCTAGACAATGATGAAGAGAACAATCTCACCCTTAATTCCTCCCTGCTGGCAGCTTCCCCGCACTGGATAATGAAGCGGTTGATGTGCTCCATTGTTGACGTATCGTCTTGGCCGGAGAACTTGGTAAAATCGGGCACCTTGTACCGATTTGGAAGAGGAATCAAGTCATATGCAGGCGGGTACGGGGTCCGATAAGAGTATGTGTTGACCTTGGGTTTGATGCCGAATTGCTCTTTCATGACTTCGGCAATTTTGCCGACCCAGTACACATCCTGCTCTTGCCGACTCATTGGCTGATTGTCAACTGGTGGAGTCGGCTGATGCGCCCCTTGAAGATATGCAGTTGTCGCAGGCGCAGCATTAGTCATCTGCACGCTATGCATCGGTTGACTTACCGATGGATGATTTGGCATATTTGGCAGAGTCGGCTGAACTGTCACATTCATCGGTTGTTGTGCCGATGATCCGCCTTGAATGTAAGCTGGGCATATGACTTGCCGATGGTTGATAGCTGGTGGCTGGTTGACCCATCCAAGATTATAAGGCATCGGCATATGACTTGCCGATGGTTGATAGCTGACCGGAGTATGTGGCTCTTGAATCCTAGAGCAATTGATCACCGATTACCTTGGGGAATCGGTACTCCAGCTTGAGAGTTTGCCGCCAGAGATTGACTGCCGGTGGTTATAATCTGTTGCATCGGCACGGGGCTTGCCGATGGCGGCATCAGAGGTATCTTGGGGATTACTTGGAGATTATCTGATGGCACTTGTATAGTCGGAGCAGGTGCAGAGTTGTGCGTCATATGAGCCATCGGCTGTGGCTGCGCTGCTGATGCCGTAGAGTTCCCCAGGCTAAACCATCTCCCTGCACCAGATTAGAACCAGCATATAGATTCGGGGGCATACCGTATCCCCACCAATTAGCGGGGGCTGGCCCTGAAGTTGCCGACGCGGCCGGATCTGCATTGAACTTGGTGTTGTCGCCGGCGTTCGGTCTTGGTGATGTAGCCACATCGGCAGACGGTTCCACAGGGGTGGAAGACGCCATTTGAGCCGCCGATGGGCTTGCAGATGCCAATCCAGGTTGATGGTACGCTGGACCGACATATCGCGGTGCATGTCCTTCTTTGAATGTTTGTGCGACAGCATTGTAGACAGTATTGGACAGCACGTTGGAGTGGTTAATTAAAGCTTGACTTACAGCGGCGTTAACCATCTCTTGTAGCTTACCAGGGTTGGCGTCGTACGTGACCTGCTGTGGCAACGGCGGATCCTGCTTCTGGATTGCTTCGCCACTCCTGCTGAGGCTGAAGGATTTGAGATACAACTATTTGTACTCCTCCATAGCCCGCTCCATGGCTTGCTTCTGATCGTCTTTCAGATCGGCCTCAAACACTTCAATGACATTCCTCTAGTTAACATCGGCGTGATCAGCCATGCCAGATGTGTGGATTTGTATAATCAGGTCCCACTGGGCGTGCCAAAAGAGGTGTTGACACAAAAAACGTCAGATCTGTGAACACCTCGGGCTATTACCCAAAGCTCGATGTCGAGGGCGTGCCAGTCGATTTGACCAATCAATCGACAAGGATGATAACTATGACAAACTGAACGAGACGACAGCGATGCGCCCGGACGTCAAGGCTCAGATTGATCAAGGATAACTAGAGCAGAGCTAGACGAGGCAAACAGCGATGTGCCCGGATTGCCAAAGCCTGAGGTACTCCCAAGCGGAACTAGCAAGGATTTGACGGAGATCAAGGCGATGCAGCCCGTCCAAAGCTTGAAGAACTCGTTAAAGCTATAACTAATGCATAAGAAAGGGTAAATTGCGATAAAAGTAGGATAAAAAGTAGAATTGGTTTGTTTTTGAATTGGATTGATTTTTTTTCCATAGCCCTCGGGCACATATTTATACTCCCGCATGGAGAGTTGTACAGAGACACGACACGTATCCTTCCTAAAACAAACTCCTACTTTAAAGGAAACTGACTCGCGCAGGAGCCGGATAATAATATTTATTTCCTAAACAAACACACCTATTTTAATGGAAAATAAATGACTCATGCAAGAGTCAGACTCAAACTACTATAATAATACTGGCACAGAACACCAGTTTCCTTATACTTCTTCTCGATGGAAACTTTCCATCGGCAGATCCCTTTAATCCGCACCTTCCTTCTTTGGCCACTTGTAACCCTCCGCTACCGCCAAGTGCTAAGTCACGCCCATCGGCATCGGCAATATTTTCCCGATCAGCAATCGGCAGCATCTCTTCGTCGGCAATCGGCAATGAGCCTTATCGGTAATCGGCAACCATCTTTCATCGGCAATCGGCAACGAGCCTTTATCGGCAATTGGCAAGGCCCCTTTATCGGCAATCGGCAATAGCAGCTCATCGGCAATTGGCAAGACCACCAATTAACCTTTGTTGGCAAAGATCACCCAGCCTCCATCGGCAACACACTTGGCCTTTTGCAGCATTCTTCCGTCGGCAATATTGGCTCATACTTTACCGATGCCGATGGAGAACGGTCATTGACCAGTCAAGCTTCAACCCATTTGACACGTGTTGAAAAACGGTGTCAACATCTATAATGTCTCATGATGAATCATATACATTTCTGGAAATCTCTTCATGTCTACTTTCACACCCAACAAACGGTTCGTCAATCATACTTCTTAATAAGTAGTTATGGTCAGTTTAGTGGAAACTGCTCTGGAGGCCAACGGTCACGCGAAGCCACTTTAGAATGTCATCTCGAGGAGACCTTTGACATAGCCTTCCTTCAGAAACTCTGTTTCATTTTCAGACCTATCTAGGAGGGTTCTTCCTAGTACATATATATCCCCTGCATCTAAGCTATTTGGGACTTTTTGACAATTTGATAAACAATACCATATTGCTGTCGAGCTGCCGAGTGCTTTACTCAAACCTATGTTCTTCTTGGACTTGTGAAGTGATTCCTCTAGAATCCCCCTACTTTGTGCTCTATGGCTTCCGTTCGACTGCGTTGTATTGTGTGGATTAGTTCTAGATTGTGGCTCTGCGGTCATTCGGAGATTGAGTCGAAGTACTCACGGTTTCGGTGCCTCTCTCCCCGTCACTTGGTCGCATCCAACCTTGGAAAGGTATAAAGCTAGTTATCCCCCGCTGTTCGCAGCAAGTTATCTCTTTGATTTGTGACCTACTGTCCTGAAGATCGGGCCAGTCCCTTACCAATCCATATCGGTTCTTATCATGTGGTAATCAGAGCTATCGTTGTCACGGTACGTTTTTCCATCACCGACTTATATATCCATTTGTTACCATCTATTACTGTTGTTGTCTATCACATATACTTGTCTTTTTTTATATCCTACAGTCCACTAAAAAGCCACAAAAAACATATAGTCATTTTGTGGTATTGTTACATTTTGTTCATCCCGTTCATCTTGTTGCTAGTCACCATCATTGTTCTTCCGCCGTACTCTTGTTTAATATTTATCCGCACGCCTCAGATGTTATCTTGTGTTTGCTAAAAAAAAGAAGTGATAAAAAAAGAGAGAAGAAAAAAAGAAGAGAAGGAAAGTAAAAGGGGTTGTGTTGTGGTTTCTATAAATCCAAGCTTCATATCTGAAATTTCAAATTTGTGGTGTACTAGACAACAACATTCATATCTTGTTTGAACGGTTTGACTCACTTTGTTACAATACCATAGCCCTCCTTGAATAACCACCTATAGCTCCACCAAAATCTGAAACCGGGACGTTTGATTCGTAATCCTTGCGACCTCTCAATCACTCCCATTGAGCTACTATACTAGCACTTTCACTGTCTTTGAGAACGAGTAAGAACATTGGTAAGTAGAGGCGAGATTGTGAGATTCCACAAATTTATCCTATTCCACTTTTTCTAGTTCAATTGCTAACATGCTAGGATCCAATTCGAGTGTTCGTGGTGGCCGCCTTAGAAAAGAACAACCAATCACAAGAGTTGAGTTGCATCAATTTGAAACCTCAGTGTTGTATGCCATGGAGAGGATGTTCAATGAATGTCAACCTGTTGTGGGTGGTCGGGCACCACAACATCATAGCCCAACCAACTCTCGTGGCCTTGGATGCTTTGGACAGTAGTATACTCGTCAAAGTACTACCAATGAGGGTCATGAGTTGTCTCATGATCATTGTGGAGGTGATCCAGATAATCTTTCTAGGATCATGTTGAGTGCCCCCAAGTTTACAAGGCAAAAGAAGAATTTTAATACAATTGTAGGAAGACCATCCCAACTGCCAAAATAGGATGAAGACAGTGATATTGCTACTGCAATTTTTCTACATGATACAAGCAACAAATCAGTCCAAAATGATATGTGCTGAAGTTTTGCAAGTTGATAACCAATGTTCAAACATATATGATCTTTTATATGCTTTGATATGGTTCATATACATGATACATTGCATTTACATATATGATACTTTGGATGAAAATATATTAAATAATCTAGAAATAAATACTCATGACGAATTCTTTGCAAAAATATCTGGTCGTTCATGTGTGGGCTATGTCATGTTTGATAAATATTTTGACATCAATAAAATAATCCTTGAGAATGTTTTTAATATATCATCCTTGAAATCTTTGAATACTCCCTACAGTGGCATGTTTACATTCAATTTGATTGGACATCATGTTGCAAGTAAGTTCTATGTTTGTGGTATTTACATAACTTGTGATAAGCTTGCTAATTTGAAGTTAAATAGACGTTGTAATAATTATTTTGAGCCATATTTTTTTGAACTTGAGATGAAAAGAGTGTCTAGTAATTTCTATAAAGAATCAAAAATGTTATTCCCTTGTTCATATCTTCTATCTAAAGAAACCAATTTTGAATAAACATGTTCAATTATTCCACTAGAAAAATTTTCATCATCATTTAGAACCATAGAGTTTCACAGGTATTCCTCTCAGCTTTAAAATTTGCATGTTAAGAATATTTCATTCTTATCTTTTGATATGTGTGACCTTTTAACGATGAAATGTGATAAAATGAATCAAATGTTTGGCTTGAAAGAAAATTTTTATGCTGCCGTCTTCAAAGCTTTTTGCAAGTTCTCCAAAGTTGAGAGAATGTTTCTTACCTAAAAACAAAATAATGTGAATATGAACTATAATGAAACAAATGATTATTGAAATTGTCATATACATTCATTCTCTATTTGGTCTAAGCTATCTTCAGGTAAACAAACATCAAGCACAACTTTTCTTCATGATACTATGTCAGGGTCATCCACACTCACTAAGACTCCTAAGCATCGATTCAAGGTGAATGCTAAAGATTTTTCAAAATCCTTTTCGTTTCTACCTACAAAGCTACCACTCTATTTATATGATTATAGATTCAAACACCTTGGTGTGTGATGGAAGAAGGAGATCTTGATGTTATCACAATACTACAAAGCGATATCCTAGCACAATTCTTTGGATTGGAAGAATTAGAGTTGAGAACGACTCCTTTTCAAGAGAGGGAGGATGATGATTATGTGTCAGCTCGTAATGTGGTGGAACATGAAAAAGATTCACCATCTTATACAAATGATAGAAATCATAGTCCAATTACATGTAGTCGTGCCATGAAACTACATGACCATGTGAGTTCATTCCTGAAAGGATCAAGATGCCCAAGAGGGGGTGATGACGACCCGTAGGGTTCGCAGTCCGATCTTTCGATGAGAGTTGGTAGATAACTCGATTGGTGGATGGAGATGACGTTCACGGTTCGACTACAACCGTCCAAGGACGCTGTGCCTTAGCAACCGATACACCACCTCCGATGGCTGCCGTGATCTTGCGGCGCGACAACCAGCCACTAGGGCTCCCGTCCTGCAAGCAATCGAAGAACCAGCAAGAACAAGATGAACAAGCACTCAATTGCAAGATGAATATGAAGGTTTCAATTTGAGAACACAATATGGTGAGGTTCTGATGACAATCAGACGGACGGTTGATCCAACACGCGCGCTGAAAGGCGGTAGCAATAGCTAACTCGACGAAACAAAACCTAAACTGTTTGTGGCAGCTCTAACGACTTATAAGGAGTTGGGAGGACGACCACAAGGGTGTTGGGGTCGTTCTCCAACCCTAGGACGCGTCCCTAATGGACCCAACTTGATACATGGGCCACAGGCCCAAAATAAGGTGACGCAGCACCGGTGGACAGAAAAGGTCTCGGTACAAAAACGATGAGTCTGGACGCATCTGATAAGGTATAGCCATGCTTCTGGATCCGTTGGAAAGTAGACTTGATAAGATTTCCAAAAAGTGTGAGAATGTCCCAATCGGAGTCCGTATGAAGTCGTGGCATCCATCACAAGTTGGTGCTGTCCTGCAGTCCAAATCCAGCTAGCGCCCATCCCGTGTCCCGCTGATCCTCTCCATTGTTCCTGAGCAAAACAAGAGTGCACGTGTCTCCATTGTCTAAATATAATGGACAAGAGTTTGAGAATAAACTTACTTGATGATTGAGTTCACGGGCACGAGCACGAGTAATAGGACCAAGTGGTGCTGGAGATGGTGTTGATGTCCTCATCATCCTCCCCTTCTTGCATTTGAGTCGTCCGCGACTCAAGCTCATCTTCCTCTCCCAAATATGGCTTCAAATCTGCAATGTTAAATGTGGGACTAATCCCAAAAGCTACAGGAAGATCAAGCTTATATGCATTCTCATTAATACGTTTTAGCACTTTAAATGGTCCATCAGCTCTAGGCAGCAATTTAGATTTTCTCAATTCAGGAAACCTATCCTTTCTCAAATGCAACCAAACAAAATCACCAGGTTCAAAAATCAATTGCTTTCTACCTTTATCACCAGCAAGCTTATACTTAGCATTCATGCGCTCTATGTTTTCTTTAGTTGTTTCATGCAATTTTAACATCAACTCAGCACGTTGCTTAGCATCAAAATTCAAATGTTCAGAAGTTGGTAGAGGCATTAAATCAATAGGAGCACGTGGTAACAAGCCATAAACTACCTCAAATGGGCACATCTTGGTAGTAGAATGCAATGAACGATTATAAGCAAACTCAATATGAGGCAAACAATCTTCCCACATCTTAATATTCTTCTTTAAAACAGCCCTTAACATAGTAGACAAAGTTCTATTCACAACTTCAGTTTGACCATCAGTTTGGGGATGACATGTGGTAGAAAATAAAAGCTTAGTCCCCAATTTACCCCATAAAGTTCTCCAAAAATGGCTAAGAAATTTAGCATCTCGATCAGAAACAATTGTATTTGGCACACCATGCAAACGAACAACTTCTCGAAAGAACAAATCAGCAATATGTGTAGCATCATCAGTTTTATGACAAGGTATAAAGTGTGCCATTTTAGAAAATCTATCCACAACCACAAAAACACTATCACGACCCTTCCTAGTCCTTGGCAATCCTAAAACAAAATCCATAGAAATATCTTCCCAAGGAGCATTAGGAACAGGTAGAGGCATATACAAACCGTGTGGATTTAATCGCGACTTCGCCTTTTGACAAGCCGTGCAGCGAGAAACAAATCTCTCCACATCTCTCCTCATCTTTGGCCAAAAGAAATGACCAGCAAGTATGTCCTCTGTCTTCTTTGCTCCAAAATGTCCCATCAAACCACCTCCATGCGCTTCCTGCAGCAACAACAAACGAACGAAGCTAGCTGGAATGCATAGCTTGTTAGCTCTAAACACAAACCCACCACTAACGATGAATTTGTTCCAACCTTTCCCATCTTTACAATGCAGCAACACATCTTTAAAATCAGCATCATTAACGTATTGGTCCTTAATTGTTTCTAATCCAAAGATTTTGTAATCAAGTTGATTCAGCAAGGCATATCTCCTAGACAAAGCATCAGCAATAATATTCTCTTTCCCTTTCTTGTGCTTAATAACATAAGGAAAAGATTCAATAAATTCAACTCACTTAGCATGTCTACGGTTCAATTTCCCTTGACTACGAATATGCTTCAAAGATTCATGATCAGAATGAATAACAAACTCTTTGGGCCACAAGTAATGCTGCCATGTTTCTAATGTGCGAACAAGAGCATACAATTCCTTATCATAAGTAGAATAATTTAGAACAGGCCCGCTCAATTTTTCACTAAAATACGCAACAGGTTTGCCTTCTTGTAACAAAACACCACCCAGTCCAATTCCACTAGCATCACATTCAAGCTCAAACATCTTATTAAAATCAGGAAGTTGGAGGAGAGGTGCATGTGTCAACTTATCTTTCAGCATGTTGAAGGAGTTCTCTTGTACTTTGTCCCACTTAAAAGGCACTCCCTTCTTTGTAAGCTCATTCAAAGGTGCAGCAATGGTGCTAAAGTCCTTCACAAAACGGCGATAGAAACCAGCAAGTCCTAGGAAACTCCGCACCTGTGTGATAGTCTTTGGTACAGGCCATCCCTGTATAGCTTCTACCTTGGCTTGATCAACCTCAATTCCCTGTGGAGTCACAACATAGCCAAGAAAAGACACTCGATCGGTGCAAAAGGTGCACTTCTCAAGATTACCAAATAAACGTGCATCTCGTAAAGCATTAAAAACAGCACGTAAGTGATCAAGATGTTCATCCATAGATTTGCTGTAAATCAATATATCATCAAAGTAGACTACAACAAACGCAACAACACCTGTCAAGCTGTATCCGGATATGTGGAGCTATAGGAGGGCTAAAAAAATAATGTGCAAGGAAATACTAGCACCACATTAGTTGCAAAAGCAAGTTGAGAGATTGTTCAACGGAGGTACCGTGCTGGTCCTAGGCTAGACAGTGCTAGAGACGCGAGCCTAGACACAAACGAAGTCACGGTACAGCAAAAACAAGGCACAAGAATAGCAAGCAAAACACTCCCTTTCTTTTCCTCCTCTCTTCTTTTTTTTCTTTTCTCTTCTTTGTTTCTTTTCTCTTTCTCTTTGTTTTTCTTTTCTGTTATGTTTTTTTTTCTTTTCTTTTTCTTTCTGATTTTTTTTTCTTTTCTTTAACTCTCCTCAAAAACCTTTTCTTTAACTCTCCTCAACTAGAACAAATCTGAAACTTGACAAATCAGATTTCAACAAAAGCAATGGACAATGTGTTTCTCGAACAAGAGTAGAACTAGCAATCCTAATTTTTTTATGTGCCTAAATCAGATCTTCTCGATGAGAAAAAAATAGGGTGGATGGATATGGTGCAGCAAAGATATATATGGCAGCAATGATTGCAATGGAGATTTATCTTTGTGTGCCCAAATCAGATTTTCGTGGTGTAGAAAAAAAATAGCGGAGATGGTTATGGTGGTGGTGATGGCAGCAGATATATATATGGTAGTGGAGATATGATAGTGACCGAAACGTGACAAGAACTCGAAACTCTAAAAGCCTAACCCTAAGACCAGCAACTCGACTCGACCGATGCAAACCAAACTCAACAAGCCCGAACTAATCAATACTAGTAAAAGGCTCAAAAGGTCTATGGGATTATGGGAAACGAATCTACTATTTTTTGTTGGCTTTTTCTGGACTTTAGGAAATTAAAAGCAAACTGAAATCTCTCACCGATGAAACCTTGCTCTGAATACCACTTGATGACGACCCATAGGGTTCGCAGTCCGATCTTTCGGTGAGAGTTGGTAGATAACTCGATTGGTGGATGGAGATGACGTTCACGGCTCGACTACAACCGTCCAAGGACGCTACGCCTTAGCAACCGATACACCACCTCCGATGGCTGCCGTGATCTTGCGGCACGACAACCAGCCACTAGGGCTCCCGTCCTGCAAGCAATCGAAGAACCAGCAAGAACAAGATGAACAAGCACTCAATTGCAAGATGAATATGAAGGTTTCAATTTGAGAACACAATATGGTGAGGTTCTGATGACAATCAGACGGACGGTTGATCCAACACGCGCGCTGAAAGGCGGTAGCAATAGCTAACTCGACGAAACAAAACCTAAACTGTTTGTGGCAGCTCTAACGACTTATAAGGAGTTGGGAGGACAACCACAAGGGTGTTGGGGTCGTTCTCCAACCCTAGGACGCGTCCCTAATGGACCCAACTTGATACATGGGCCACAGGCCCAAAATAAGGTGGACAGAAAAGGTCTCGGTACAAAAACGATGAGTCTGGACGCATCTGATAAGGTATAGCCATGCTTCTGGATCCGTTGGAAAGTAGACTTGATAAGATTTCCAAAAAGTGCGAGAATGTCCCAATCGGAGTCCGTATGAAGTCGTGGCATCCATCACAAGTTGGTGCTGTCCTGCAGTCCAAATCCAGCTAGCGCCCATCCCGTGTCCCGCTGATCCTCTCCATTGTTCCTGAGCAAAACAAGAGTGCACGTGTCTCCATTGTCTAAATATAATGGACAAGAGTTTGAGAATAAACTTACTTGATGATTGAGTTCACGGGCACGAGCACGAGTAATAGGACCAAGTGGTGCTGGAGATGGTGTTGGTGTGGTGTTGATGTCCTCATCAGGGGGGTGAATTGGGATCTTTTAAATTTCTAAGCAAGAATGAAACCTAACAAAAGCCAATTAACCCCCTAGTGCTTTCCCAAGTGTGTTCTAGCTACACAAGCAAGACATGACAATGAAAGCGGTAAAGCCCTATGCAATTCTACTCAAGCAACAAGAAAATAATGCGGAAAGTAATGCTTGAATGTAATTGCTATAAGTATGGAGAAGGGTGTAAGGGAATTGACATGGTGACGTTTTGCCGAGGTATCGAGGAGTCGACACTCCCCCTAGTCCTTGTTGGAGCACCGCGCACGGTATCGCTCCCCCTTAGTCCGTACAAGGACTAAGTGCTCTCTACGGGCTGATTCTTCACCACTCCAGCTCGGTGAATCACCCACAACCGATCACAACGAAGCTTGGGTCATCCACAATGATCTCCACCGGATGATCACCAAGCGAACCTCCGCGAAGTCGTCTAGGTCATGTCGATCACCAAGAGTAACAAGCACTAACTCTCACTTGACCAAAGCTAGTCTAGTGATTGAATGGATGCACACTTGCTATCTCTAAGCAACTAGTGAGAATGAACACATGGAATTGCAATTCACTCTCTCACTAGGGATCTTGCACTTCTTGCACTCTCACAAGAATGCCTCAGCTGTTGGAATGGGCAAGACAGATGCCAAGGGCTGGTGGAAGAGTATAAATACCCCCCAACCAAGTCCCTAGCCGTTTGGCTCAAAAGCCACAACACTGCGTCACTCCAGACACTAGAACAAGGTGGGGTCCGGACCAATGCGCATCCGTCGGGACCCTCTCAGTTTACTGAACACAGCGCTGCAACACACGACGTCCGGATGCTACACACAGTCTGGACGCGCGACTCCGGACAGCGTCCGGATCAAAATACACTCTCTGGAACTCTCTGCATAGCGTCCAGATGCTACCTTGTGTCCAGACCTAGCACTCCGGACCGCGTTTAGACCAAAACTAGCTTTCTGGAGCTCTCTGCATAGGGTCCGGACGCTATAGCGTGTCCGGACCCTTCACTGTTCACACACCGTCCGGACGCTCTGATCAACACAGAGCAAACCCTATGGGTCCGGACCCAGGGAAAATAGCGTCTGGAGCTCTATTTCGAGCCAGATCAACACACTTCCAAAAAGGAAGCTGCTCTACTTCATCCAAGGACTATTTCTAAAGCTTCCTAGAGCTAGATTTCACAAGTGTGCACCACACCTAATCACTTAGCCTCTCCTAGGTCAAGCTACTAGATAGTACCGCTCTTAATAGTATGGCCAAAGGAAAAATAAAGGTGCTAAACTACTCTAAGTGTCTCTCAACTCCAATTGACACTTAGACCTAGTCTATGCTTCAACCTTGTCTCCAATCCTTTGAAAACCGAAACGATTCCATTAAGGGGCATGAATACCATGATAGCCCAATCAACCATCCATTACCATGACCTAACTTTCTTATTGCCTCTGCAAAACACACGTTAGTCATAATAATCTTACATTGTCGTTAATCACCGAAACACTAGGGGCCTAGATGCTTTTAATCTCCCCCTTTTTGGTGATTGACGACAATATGCCATGGAGTATGAATAGAGAGTTTTATTTTGGTTTTCAAGTGACTTGGTTTATCTAAGCATGGGTTAGTGAATAAGAATGAATAATACATGCTTAAATAATCCAAGCCATGACATGTACTAAGGATATGAATCGAGTACGAGTACATGAGATATGCTTAACACAAAGATATATCAAAGTAAAGAGTGGAAGCATATCATGGGCAAACGCGTGTGACATAACATATACGAGAGAGAACCACAAATGACACAAGCAAGAGTAGCACCAAACAAAAGAAAATGCATGGAAAGGGTAAACATGATGCATGAGTACAAGAAGATTAATCACATCAAAAGATCCAAATCTCTCTCAACTCCCCCTATCACTAGCATACTCTCTCTCCCCCCCTTTGGTGACAAAGCACCAAAAACTAAGAGTCGGGTGTAGGAGGAGTAGCCGGGTCACGAGGATGGAAGTCAAACTGGTGGTAGTCGAAGTCTGGACTCGAGTCACCATCGCCCTGACCGGCTATAGCAGGAGCTGTCTCAAGAGCAGTAGTTGCAGAAGTAGAAGCTGAAGCATCGGCCACTGACTCTGCTGGTGCATATGACAGCTGTGTCTCCGGTATCACGGACTCAGTCTGTGTCAGTGCCCTGTACTAGGCAAGTCTTGAGCTGGAACAGTCACTGAGGGAGCAACCTCTGACTCTGGGGCAGGGACTGTGAGTGGTGTCTCTGACACTGAACCCTCAACGGTCTATCCCTAGGGCTCACTAACCGCTGGAGTCTTGTCTGGCTAGACCACTGGATTAGTAGTAACTATGGTAGTTGGGTCCTAAGGTGCAAGCTCGGACGAAGCCACTGAGGAGCGGAACGTGCCACCTGTCCGTGGTGCAGGCTCCGTCGGAGACAGCTGGAAGGCACTAGGACTAGCAAGGCCGGTGAGGGCATTGTAACTAGCGGAGAGGTCCCGTGCAGAAGCACCAAGCCTAGTAGACGCTGAGTATGGGGTAAACCTCGTAATGATAGGAGTGAACTGCGTCGTCTGCCCAACCGAGTCAAACCACTGACTGACCTATCTGACCGAGACTGGAACTGTGCTGAGGGACTCACACTCTGATGTCCACCTGAGGACTGTGTAGCTGGAGTGGGAGTCACTGGTCGAGACGGTCCTGGAGGCGTAGCTAGCCGACCCACGTACTATGTAGTGGAAACCACTGACTGAGTGAAGTAGGAAGACGAGGGTGCTGGGTGCTGCACGTAGTAGGGCACACCAGGAGGCGGCGGCTACGGTGAAAGTCCAGGTGCCTATCCGTACGGAGGCTGAGTGGAAGGACCCACAAACTGTCCAAACTGAGGTGCAATGGGCGGCGGGCCAAGCTGAAACTGCGGTGGCCTCTGAAGGTACGGAGGAGGAGGAGCTCCAGTGTGCTGAAGAATGTGACCCATGAAGTGCAGAGTTTGAGCCTGGGAGTGAAGAAGCTGCTGCTAGAACTGATCCTATCGAGCCTGGACCTGAGAGATCATCGCGACCATCAAACCCTGGGATGCCTCAATCCGGTCCAAGATCCGAAGCAGAGCTGGGTCGGACCGAGCTAGTGGAGGAGCTGCGCTAGAAGGTCTGGCCTCGGCGTCGTGAGCTGCTTCTGGACGAGGTGGCAACAGATGGTAGTCCTCATCATCACTATCTGAGGGGATCAGCTCAGTGTCTGATCAAAATCCTCTTGTCGGTCTAAGTTAGCAAGCTCAGCCTGTGCAACTGCTCAGATCTCCTTGTCCTGGGCGTCCACATCGGCCATCTCTCTAGCCGGTACACCAGAACGAATCCCCCTGAGAACTCTGCTGCCACGTTGACCATCGATCACTGCACTCATCTTGTAGATCAGAAACACGGACGGTGAGTAGTCAAGCTCTCGAGCAATCCCGGGCACACTGGGTCGAAGAGAAAGTACCAACATCGAACAGATTCAGTCACCGTAGGGAGCTGCCTCCGTGAAACAATACCATCTGCTATGGTGTCCTCCATCTCACGCACTATGAAATCTACGATGTCAAACGGTGTCTGCCTCACTATAGCTGCCAGGAGGTGCTGCTGGAGGTTCGTGAGCGCGTCACGGTAACCGGTGCGGGGTAGAAGAGTGCGCCTCAACACGTCGTTAAGGAGACAAACGTGAGAGTGCAACTCGGCAGGGGTCCGACTAGCACCGAGACCGAACGGAGGACGAAAGCAAGGAGTGACAAGGTCCGTGTCTGGTGTAGTACCTCCAACTGCTCTGCGGGGGGGGGGGGGATCACACACCCCAAAACACTGCTCGTGGAGCCTGAGAGGAGCCTCTATTAGGTGGAGACGAGCTCTGAAGTCTGTCAAGTAGGTCCTATGGCGCTCGCCTCTGAAGGTGTACTGAAAGAAAGCGTGGTCCGGGTCTATCCAAAGGGAAGCATAGAACTCCCGGACCCAGTGCTCGACGTAGTTCCCCGAGCGGCCTAGGAGTTCCGCCAGCCCGAGAAGGTACGTGAGCAAAGGTCAAAGGACCTCTCTACCAGTAGCCAGGATGTGCTCAATAGGGCACACACGGTAGGGTCGCAGCTGAATCCCCATCGTATGAGCTACGTCGTAGAAGTCCTCGTGGCGAGGGTGCCACCAACCTGGAGAGGCGTCAGGGTGTCGTTGTACTAGACACCACTCGTCAAGGTCAACAAACCGAAGCTCCCACACCTGCTGAGTAGTAGCCAAACTGAGGTCAACGTGCGTGGGCCTCACGGGGGGCCCAGCAAGAGACGGTGGTGGTGCTGGAGCTGCTCTGGGAACTCTGTCTCTGTGGCAAGGACCCTCAGAGCAAGGAGCAACCTCGACGCGAGTGTGGGTAGAGCGTCTAAGTGAAGGAGACTGTTGAGCTGGGTCTGCGGCCTCTGCTGCCTGAGTAGCCTCAACTGTCATTGCTGGTGCCTATGAGGACTGAGTCTGCTAAGCGCTGGCGGCTGGAGAAGCTATAGGACTGTGAGAGCAAGTGCGGGTGCCTCTGTCGGCTGCCTGAGCATCTCTGTCAAGAAGCTTTCGCTTCTTGCTGGGAACCTTCGCCTTAGCCTTCCCCTTCTCCTAAGCATTGGAAGGGCGAGGGCGAGGCGGGTCATCGTCACTGGGACCACCACCGACGTTCTTCACATGAGCCATACTGAACAAGCAACTGTCAATCAACTAAGAGAGGACCAAATTCCACTGCCACTGAGTGTCAACCGAGAAAACCAACTATCAAGCAACACACTATCTCTAACACAAGAAACCCAGTCACTGCAAGAGGCCCATATGCCACTGACAATCTCGTGAGGCTTTGCCTCAATCCATACTCGCAGGCTTTGCTCCGAGTTCTCTGCCACAGACTGACCCGACTGCCAAGATAGATAGACAGGATATATAAGCAACATATATAGTGCTAGAGGTGCAAAAAGCCTAAGGAAGCAAGCATAGAGGTAATATTAGAGGAAAAATTCCGGATACCTAAGGAACAAAGCGTGAATCCAATGCACGTCAAGCTCGGAACAGGGACACCACGGAAAGGGAGAGTCGTCAACGGCTCAAACGCGCGATCGACGAATCAACCGAGAACGGGAAACCCTAGGGAGGTAGGGGTACCCTAGGAGGGGGTGATGTTGCTATGGTGGAGTGGCAGGGGAGGTGGGGGTTAGGGTTTTAGAGAAAACCTTGGAGGAGGGGCGATAGCTCTACTTCGGAGGGGGAAGAGTAGAGTAGGGCAGGAGTGGCTTTGCGGCGTGTGGGTGATGGCGGCGCGCGGCGGTGCGAGGCGCGGTGAGCAAAGCGGGTGGAGCTAGCAGGGGAGGTGGCGTGGCGCGAGCAGGGGGGGCGCGACGCAGCGAAGACGGCGCGTGAGGGCACGAATCAGGTGCCGGCAACGAGGTACGTCGGCGGTGAGCAGGCAGGCGGTGTAGATGGCGAAACGATGGCGGCAGCGGTGTACGGGCGCTGGGGTAACGGCGAGGAGGTGGGGACAGAACAGAGTGAGCACGGGGTTATCACGCGAAAAACGAGGACTCCGGACGCAATCCAGTGTCCGGACGCACGAAACCGGACGCAGGAGGGTCCCAAACTGGATGACATGCTCTCTGTATAGATTGGTCCGGACGCTGAATTGAGTCCGGACACTGGAAACAGTAGGGTCCGGAGACATTGTGTGGAGTTAGTGCACAGTGGGGGAGGGCGATCGGATGCTGGCACATTGGTCCGGACCGCAGAAAACATGTGTCCGGACCTTGAGTCCGGAGCAAAACAAAGAGCACGGAGGGGTATTCGGACGCAAGATCGTGTCCGGACGGGGAGCAAGGTAGCGTCTAAACGGTGATCCGAGGCCCAAAATGCACTGAAATTTTTCCTATCTCTCCCTTGCTCTCTCTCATACTATTGCCAACACAAATAAGACCCGAATAAACGCTTGTTGGACATAGTGTGAGAATGATCACTCAAACCCTCATTGTTTTTTCAAATAGTTAGCCTTAGGCTTAGCTCTTTTTAAGAAAATAGGTCGATAAAGGAGGGCGAGGAGCACCATAAGGCCATAAGTAGAGGTATAGTAACAACTTGAGCATGGAATGCTCCCCCTAAAATGGACGAACTCAGCGGATGCACAAACTTAACCGAAGAAGAACGAACAAGCAACAAACATGCATATGCAATGCAATACTCGAATTTGAATCTAGTTGCTTGTCAAATTTAAACCACGATTAAGCTTCTTCACACGCTTTGAGGGAGGTTATCTTAACCGTGTTAGACAAGCCTATGTGCACGTACAATATTTAAACATGTCATATTTTACAATGAATGCAAGGTACCAACACAAGATCATCTTTTTGTGAAGTTACTTAGATCAAACACATTTAGTTCACTTCTCAACCTACAAAAGGTTGCTTCATCAAGAGGTTTTGTGAAGATATCCGCCAATTGATCCTCACTTCTTACACCAACTAGTGAGATATCTTTCTTTGAAACATGATCCCTTAGAAAGTGATGGCAGATATCAATGTGCTTAGTGCGGGAGTGTTGAACGGGGCTGTTTGCAAGTTTTACCGCACTTTCATTATCACAAAGAAGTGGTACACTTTTAAGATCTATTCCATAGTCTAGAAGAGTTTGTTTCATGTATAGGATTTGTGCACAACAAGCTCCGGTGGCTATGTATTCCGCTTCTGCGGTAGACAAAGACACACTAATTTGTTTCTTAGATGACCATGATACAAGTGATCTTCCAAGCAAATGGCAACCTCCGGAGGTACTCTTCCTATCAACTTTGCAACTGGCATAATCTGAATCGGAGTAGCCCACTAGTTGAAAAGTAGCTCCTTTGGGATACCAAAGGCCAATGCTTGGGGTGTGCTTTATGTATCTAAAGATTCTTTTTATGGCACTTAGGTGTGATTCCTTAGGTTTTGCTTGAAATCTTTCACACATACATACACTAAACATGATGTCAGGCCTAGATGCGGTAAGATACAACAAACTACCAATCATAGAACGGTAGAGAGTTTGATCAATAGGTTTACCGTCCTCATCAAGGTCGAGGTGTCCATTTGTTGGCATTGGTGTAGCATCCTAAAAATCGTTTTCAGAAATAGGCTTGAAAAATAATTTACTTATATGCAATTTTCATGACACATAGAATAAATAAATAATTAAATTCATAACTGTAAAATCAACTTAGGGTTAAAACACTTTTGTTGCATCATGCTGGTGCATAGGGTTTATGTTTGAGTGTAGGTTAGCTTTGTTTGGCTTGAATTCAAACATAGTTTTAATTTGAGTTTGGTTCTTTTGAAAATAAAAAGGAAAGTCCTTTTCTTTCTCTCTCTCTCCCCTCACCCCTATCTGGCCCAGATCAGCTGAGCTGGCCCAAGCCCCAACCCCTCTCCCTCTCTCCTTTTCTCTGTGCAGGCCCAATCGCAGCTGGCCTGCTAGGCCACCCCCCACCCCTTGGCCCGCTCACGCAGCGCCAGCCCAGCTACGCGCGTAGCCCAGCTCGCCTCCCCACAGTCGCTCCCGCCCTGGCCCCACCTGCCAGCCTCTCTCGCTCCCTCCCTTTCCCCTTCCTCCGACCAGGGAGGAAACCACCGCCGCCGCTCGTCCCTCTGCCTCCAGTAACGGCCACCGGAGTGGCCATTATAGCCACTCAGCCGCGCCACCTGCGCAGTGGCGCACTCGCGCCGCCGTCTGTTCCCCCTCCTTGGCCTATAAAGGGAGCGCTCGACCCCCCTCTCCCTTCCCCCCGACCCTCTGCTCTACCACCGCTCTGCTGCCCGCCTCTCCCGAGCACTGTCGCCATCATCGTCTCGCCCTGGTGAGACCCCGCGTCCTCTATCGAGGCCGCGACCGCCGTGCTCCGCGCCCGCCCGAGCCCCTTGACTCCTCGTCCTCGCCGTTGGAGCATCGTAGCGCCGCCCACCCGCACGGTCGTGAGCTCCGAGCTCCGCCATAGAGCTCCGCCGCGGCCACGCTGCGTCACGCCCACACCGGCCTCACCGCGGCCTCAGACGTGACTGCCGACGACTCCACGACGTCTCCGAACCCTCGCCTTGGCACGACACTGACCAAGCATCGCCCGTCGCGGAGCTCCGCGACACGCCCCTGGCGTCCGCCGCGACCAGCACGCCCCGCGACCCCACTGCCGTCCGCTGACCCCGGGAGCCGCTTCGCCGACCGCCTACAACGTCCCGGAGGCCTCGCCCCGTCTTCCCGGCGTCTCCAGCGCCGCCCTGCGGCCTCGCTGGTGAGCCAGTGGTCGCGCCCATGGTGCGCCACTGCGCCGTGCGCCGCTCCAGCGCCCCAACCTGCTGCATCTGCCCCTGCGCTGTCCAATTTGGCATGGACGGCCAGGATTAGACCGCGAAGGGGTACGCACAGTGCGCGTGGACCCGCCCAACCACAAGCCGCCACGTGGCGCCCTACAGGCGCACGGCCGACAGCTCTCGGCCTCTTTGCACTGAAGCCCCTGCACTTTAGGATAATTTTGTTTCTGTTTTAAACAGTTCAAAATACTTCCTTTTGGGTCTTGTTTTCTTTGTTTTAACCCCTTTATCTTCTCTATTTTCAGACCAGCAGGACCAGCAACCCATATCTATCATCTAACCCTTGTAGATTTACTTTAATTATGTATTAGTCCTCAGTTTTAGTTTTAGTACCTTGGAAAAATGTTTTCTATTTACCAAAAGATCCCTGAAACTTGTTTCTTTCATAACTTTCTCGTTTTAGGTCCGATTAGAGTGATTCTCCGCGCTCATGTGTTCCTAGTAACGTGTAGATTAGTTTTATACATGTTTCTCTTTATGTTTCTATTGTATGGTGTAATGTTCTAATAGTTTTTTACTCTCTTTGCATGTGATGATTGTATGGTTATCTATTGGTGATTGTTTCCGCGAGTAGAAAGCGAGGCTTTTGAGGAGCAGGAGTTCCAGAAGCAGTACCAGGACCAAGAATTTGAGCAAGGCAAGTATAGCCTATGTTATTCCTTGTTACCTAGCAACTCAAAATAATCATCACAATATAAATGCATGTGTCTTTTTAGTCAAACCTTAGAGACTTACTTAGTTTCACTTGTACCACATCCTTGTCACCTATGGGGGGGTTTAAGCAGGATAAGTTTAGTTGTATAAGTAATGCTACGCTCAACTTTATGTTATGAAACTTGTATAATGGAAGGTTGGAACCTGTGATCAAATGTTAATGATAACTTTAAATTGACTAGGAGGGGGCTCGAGATGCATTTTATTCCCATATGCTCTAGTACCTCTCCATAAGGTTTGTATTTGGGACAGACAACCCAGGAGGTCTGTACAACCTTGAGGATCACATGGCTCTGATCTTAGTCGTAAAACTAGTTTGCTCTAGCTTGTTAGTGGTTACCAACTCGTGGCACAAGAGGGGCGTTTCGGCTTAAGGATGGTTCTCTTGCCTGTCTTGATGTGCCTTGGAGGCTGCGGTCTTTTTAGAGAGCCGTCTCGAAGGGGGGCCCCATTCGCCTAAGCGGAAACCTCGCGGCTACTTTCTTGTTAGAGTGGCTAGTGTAAGACTTCGTAGTGAACCCTGCCGGCTTACCTTGGTAGTCAGCTAAGAGGATCGGGATCTTGGGCAAAGGCGTAACACGACTCAAGGGTAAAGTTGTACAAACTCTACAGAGTTCTAAAATCTATCATGATAGCCATGCTCACAGACACGAGCGGTCTAGATCTTTCCAATTATATTACTTGTCTTTACTTTAAAATGGAAATGTTGTTAACTTGGAAACTGATGCTTATGCTTATTCATCGGGAAAGGGTTAAACTTATGTTTTTATATGTTATGTACTTAATAAAACTTGACCAACTAAAATTGCTTACTGCTTAAACTAGAGTCAGCCTTTTGAGCTTGCATCCCCATAGATATACTTGCTGAGCATGGTGAGCTGACGCTTGTTGTCACCACCTTTTGTATAAAAATCCTGGATGGGTACCAGATGTTGGAGGCTATGAGGAGTTCCCCGAGGATGCCCGTGACTTCTGAGGAGGGTGTACCCCCAGTTGGTGTCCCTGTGGTGGGAGTCTTTGTTTATCTACGTATTTTGCTGTAATAAACAATGTCGTTGGCTATGTTGTGATGAACACCATGTGATGTAATAAATATAATCGTTGTTCGTGTGATGATATTGTAATTTGTAAGGTATATGTGAATCAAGACATCCTGGGTTCACATATATTGGGCTTCCAATTTATTTTTATAAATTGGGGTGTTACAATTGGGGTCTTGATTGGCTTACAATCTTCCATCTTGAACTTCTTTAGCACATCATTTGTATACTTCTCTTGAGATACAAATGTGCCTTCTCTCAATTGCTTCACTTGAAACCCAAGGAAGAATGTAAGCTCTCCAATCATGGACATCTCAAATTCCTTTGACATCAAGTCACCAAACTCCTTGCAATGATCTTCATTCGTCGAGCCAAAGATAATGTCATCAACATACACTTGACAAATGAAGATATCTCCATCTTGCTTCTTGGTGAATAGTGTTGTATCAACCTTCCCAATAGTAAATCCCTTCTTGAAGAGGAAGTCCCGAAGATGCTCATACCAGGCTCTAGGGGCTTGCTTGAGCCCATATAGCGCCTTGGACAACCTATAAACATGGTTAGGATATCTAGGGTCCTCAAAACTGAGAGGTTGGTTAACATAGACTAGTTCATTTATGAAGCCATTTAAGAATGCACTTTTCACATCCATTTGATATAGTTTCATGTCATGGTGTGATGCATATGAAAGGAGGATACGGATGGCTTCAAGTCTTGCAACCGGTGCAAAGGTCTCCCCAAAATCCAAGCCTTCAACTTGGGAGAACCCCTTTGCTACTAGCCTTGCCTTGTTTCTAACCAATTGACCTTGATCATCTTGCTTGTTGCAGAACACCACTTAGTTCCTATCACTCTTACACCTTGTGGCTTTTCTTCTAGAGTCACACTTGATGCGGGTGAAGTTGTTCAATTCTTCATGCATGACATTCACCAATCCGATTCTCAGTGCTTCCTTACACAAGTAGCTCAACACAAGACACAAAGGTGATGTTCAATAAATGAAGCAATCTTTTGGACCGAGTCATTACTCCCTTGCAGACTTCCAATGATGACTCTTGTGGATGTGATCTCAGAGAGCATGTGCAACTTACTTAGCTCAACACTTAGAAAGAGAGTGTTTCATAATTAGCTCTTTTGAACAGTCATTAGCTCCTTGAGCTTCATGAGAGCTTCTGTGGATGTATTGGGTATGCATCATCTTAGCCCACTGGAGATTAGCTGCATCACTTCAACACTGCTTGAGCTCTCTTCTTGGGTTGATTGAAGGCAGTTTCATAGCCTCCTTCTGTTCATCTCACTACTCTCAAGAATTAGCATTTGCTCTCCTTAACCATTGATCTCTCATTCGGTTGTTTCTGCACTAAGCCCAGTGGCTTGGTAAATACATTGTATGCTTTGGATTTCAAAGAATAACCAACTAGGAAGCCAATATCACATCTTCTTTGAAACTTCCCTAGATGTTGACGCTTCTTGTAGATGTAGACCTTGCACCCAAACACCCTAAAGAATGATACATACGTCTTCTTTCCATTAAGCAACTCATATGATGTCTTCTTCAAGAATCTTTGGATGAATAATCTATTTGAAGCATAGCATGCGGTGTTGATAGCTTCAGCCCAAAACTTCTCCGGGGTGTTGTACTCATCTAGCATGGTTCTTGCAAGTGTGATCAATGTCTAGTTCTTCCTCTCAACCACTCCATTTCCTTCTTCAAAAGCTTCTTGACTGTAGACATTCCAACATGAGCTAGCCTTCTATGCCACAACCAACCAAGAGATGACTTAGTGAACAAGCATGTTTGGAGGTTGGCATCATTTGATGAAAAATCCGCAAGGTAGAGGTTATTGTGCCGAAAACCTTTGAATACTACTTGACTATCATCTATCTTGGACACAACAACTTCATTTGGACTGAATAGGCATTGGAAACCAAGATCACACAATTGACCAACCGAGAGTAAGTTGAAGCTTAGTGATGCAACTAGCAAGACATTTGATATTGAGTGGTCATTTGAGATTGCCACTTTTCCAAGTCCTTTGACCTTTCCCTTTGAGCTGTCCCCAAATGTAATCTTATCTTGGTTGTTGACATCTTCTTCCAAAGAGGTGAACATCCGGGGGTCACTGGTTATATGTTGAGTGCAACCACTATCTATCACCCAATGACTTCCATCGTTCTTGTAGTTCGCCTACACACACAAGAGATCAAGCTTGTTGTTTAGGCACCCATTGAGTACGAGGGCCCATTGCTTTCTCTACTAGTGACTTAGCAACCCAAAGTGTCCTTGGTCTATTCTTGTTAGGTGGTCCTAAGAACACAACTTGTGGTTGTTGACGGTCCTTAAGTACCAATTTTAACCGTCAACTAAACAAGGAAAAGGATCTAAATGAAACCACTAGCTAGAATTAGGGTTTATACTAACTTAATTCCACGAGTCTTGGTGAATGTCTGTTTCTACAGGGGGTTATCAGGAAATACAAAGGAAAGGCCCACATATCATGTTTACATAGAGATAATTATCAACCGCACAATTTTCTATAATCTAGAGGGTTCCAGAAGACACGAGAACGAGCCGGAAGCCGAGGGGGGCCACCCCCAGGGTGCCTACCCTAGGGTTTGGGGCGCCCGCCCTGCCCCTGTGGACAATCAGTTTCCACTTCGCGGATTATGGTCCACCGCCTTTGAGGATCAATCTAAACCACTCACTTAAGGCCGGTTTGATCTGACGGTCCACGTTCATTTGAGGAGGCTATATAAGCAAGCCCTGACCCCCCTGAGGAGCATCTCATCTCATTATTCTTCTCCAGAGCAAAAGCTAGGGTCTTAATTATAGAGAAGGAGAGAGGTCCCTCTAGTTGTCTAGATCTAGGTCTTTTAGTTCTAGTTCATCTAGTTGTAATTAGATGTGAGAGGGAGGAGGAGAGAGCGAGGACCAGCCGGATCTGTCGAATCTTCCTCAACATTGTACCTTTGCAGCATCTAGTTCAGAGCAATCTCCAGGTTCTTCATTCATTATTTCTAAGTATCTTATTTCAGTTCTTACTTTATTCTATCTATGGGATCTCCGCTCGTATTGAGTGCTCTAGTCTTTGTAGAGCTAGAGTAGTAATTAATAGGTTAGGCGTGGTGCCTAGTCTTGCAATTACCTGAGTTTGCGCCCAATCCTATGGATAGTTGTGGTAGCCCTAGGGGTGATAGCTCTGTAAGGCCTTTGTAGTCCACCACATTCGGGGTGGTGTTTTCGTAGAGCTTTTGGCAGCCTCTCCCGACTACCTTTTTCCCAGTCTTTGTCGAGAGTCGGGAAGGTACTGTTGCTCCAAAGTAAGTAGAGTAGAGTGGGCCTTTGATTAGATCAACCCCTTAGAAAACTCTAAAATCTCTCTACCCATTTATCTTATCTATCCTTGGATGTTCTTAGTTCCTTTCTAGTTCACTTCGCGTTCCCCCTGGAAATCGATACCCTTGGAATACTCATGGGTGAAAGCTACAACGATATCTGTGCGCTTGCGGATTTATCTATGTTCGTTAAGAAATACCAACAAGCTTTCTAGCGCCGTTGCCGGGGAACGGTAGCTGTGCTAGTTTCGAACCAAGTCATTCGTTTACCTTTTTCTTATTTCCTTTTTACCACCTTTCTCACCTTATCATTTTCATCTTACCACATGAATTCCACTCCTATATATAAATACTCTGCTCCAAAGGGCGACATGTTGGAGCCTCCACCATCTTCAAATCCCATTCTTACAGATGACTATGAGCTTCGCCCTGCTTTCATAGCCATGGTTCGGGAGCAATCTTCTCTGGGCTAGAAAACGAAAATCCTTACACCCACCTTAGAGAATTTGAGAAATTGTGTTCTTGCCTCATCATTGCGGGCATGACACAAGAGACCTTAAAATAGAATTTGTTTCCATTCTCACTTTTGGAAAGAGCGAAATAGTGGTATGCTCATTCCGTAGGAGACGTAAATGGGAATTGGGATGAACTTCAAGACAAATTTTGTCTTGCTTTCTTCCCTCTTTCTAAAATTGCAGCCCGTAGAATTGAAGTTCTTTAGTTTAAACAAAAAGAGAAAGAGACAATAGGAGCAGCTTGGGATAGGTTCATAAGCTTTATCAATTCCGGTCCAAAACTTTCCTTGCTAGACAATGTCTTACTCTATCACTTCCATCTTGGTCTCAACAAGGAAGCTGCTCTGCACCTTGACTTATCTTTAGGAGGATCATTCTCGCACAAAACTATTAGTGAAGGAGAAGCCATTCTAAATAAATTCTTGAAAATACCCCTTACACTGGAGTTTTTGACGAAATTCCCGAAGAAGAAGTCGAGCCAAGCCCCGAGCAACACGAGGAGGAACAAACAATCGAATCTAAAATTCCTTCAAATCCTTCAAATGATTTGGTTACCATAGAACCATCTCCTATGGGAATACAACACTCTTTAGAGAGTGATGAACCCCATCCTTATATGTTCCTCTCAGAAATTGAGGTAGATCTTTTTGAAGATTTTGGCAATACCTCGAATTTTCCAGTTCAAGTGAAGCCTCTGGTTCACTCTGCGTCATTTAAGGATGATGGTCCACACAATGATGCTTTCCTTGCAAAGAACATTAAAGGACTCTCAGCTATCATGAGCCGTGAGTGGACGGCTGTTGACACCATTTTTCGGCATGTGTCAAATGAGCTAAGACTTGCATTGATCGGTAGTTGTTTTCTATCGGCATCGGCAGGTTATCGGTTAACGTTACCGATGAAAATGAATTATGCAAATGAAGATAAGTTTGTTGCCGATGGAAGCTGAACAACAGCAGAATTGTTGCCGATAAGGGTATTGCCGATAAGGATGTTGCCAATGGGAGTGAAGAATGGCCGATTAGGGATATTACCGATAAAGAGATGATGCCGATGAGCACAGGATGAAGTGGCGGTTGATGTCAGCAGAGGATTGCCGATGGTAATAGAAGGAAGTTGCAGATTGAAGAAGTCTGCCGATAGAAAGTTTCATCGAAGGAAGGGCATAAGGAAACTGGTGATCTTATACCAGTATTGTTACAGAAGTTCGAGTCCGAATCTTGCATGAGTCGTTTATTTTCCTTAAAAATAGAGACGTTTGTTTAGAAAGATATTTTTGTTATTTGGGTCCGACTCCTGTGCGGGTCAGTTATTTCCTTGAAAATAGGAGTTTTGTTTAGGAAGGGCACGAGTCGTGTCTGTCTACAACTCCTTTTGCTGGAGTATAAATATGTACCTAGGGGTCGTGAGAAGATCAATGAATCATATATCAAACAAATCAATTACTCTTATTTACTTTTACTGTAATTTACCTTTTCATTGCATTAGTCTTAGTTTATCTACGAGTTCTTCAAGTTTCGACGGGCTGCATCTCCTTGATCTACGTCAAACTCTTGCAAGTTCCGCGTGGGAGTAATCTGAGCCTTGACATCCAGGCGCATCGTTGTTGTCTCGTTCAGCTCTGCTCTAGTTATCCTGATCAAGTCTGAGTCTTGACATCCGGGCGTATCGCCGTTGTCCTGTTTGGATCTTGTTCTAGTTATCATCCTTGTCGATTAACTGGTCAAATCAACTGGCACACCTTTGGATATCGAATTCGGGTAATAGCCCGAGGTGTTCGCAGATCCTGACGCTTTTTGTGTCAACACCTCTTTTGGCACGCCCAGTGGGATTCATTATACATCTATCATGGGTGATCGTACTGACGTCAATCAGAGGAACGTCATTAAAGTCTCTGAGGCCGATCTGAAAGATGATCAAAAGCTGGCTATGGAGGACTACAAACAGTTGTATCTAAAGTCCTTCAGCCTAAGCAGGAGCGGCGAAGCCATCCAGAAGCAAGATCCGCCGTTGCCACGGCAGGTCACGTTTGATGCCAATCCTGGTAAGTTGTAAGAGATGGTTAATTCTGCCTTAAATCAAGCATTAATTAGACACTCCAATGTGATGTCCAATACTGTGTACAACGCTGTCATGCAATCTTTCAAAGAAGGGCAAGCACCCCAGTATGTTGGTCCAGCGTATCATCAACCTGGATCGGCATCTGTAAACCCATCGGCAGCCCCAATGGCGTCTTCCACTTCCATGGATCCGTCTGCCGATGTGGCTACACCACCAAGGCCGAGTCCTGAAAGCGTCACCAAGCTTAGTGCAGATCCAGTGGCGTCGGTAATGTGTCACACCCAGTTTTAAAGACAAAACGGGATGCAATAATCTTATGTGTGCCCAGAGATCAGTCACACACATAAGCCGACAAATTACCAAAATTGTATCATCACAAGTGTTTAATACATAGCGAATGAGTATTTATTACATAACAGCGGAAATATTAGATAACTCTCGCGAAGCTCCATAGCACAGGGACGTCAACTGGTTGACCCCAAACCTAGAAGTCCTCTGGATACTCCTCATAACTCTGATAATCTGGTACCCATCCGGGATTTTTATCCAAATATTGGAAAGAAAAAAAAACAAGCGTAAGTACTTTCGTACTCAACAAGTATATATGGGGTTCATGAGGCTCAAAAGTATGACACTGGTTTACTGCGGTAAGCATTTTAATTTGTAACAAAACTTTACAAGTGGTAGATCAAAGTTATGCTTAAGTCCCCAAGTTAAGTTGCATGATCAAGTAAACAATTGAACAAGTAGCATAATTCCATGATAAAGTGATTCATAAAGGTAAACACAAGTAACCAAAGAGTTCTGTGAGTTTTCCGGGCCGCTCGTGTCCGTGAGCACGGCTATCATGATAGTTTTTAACACTCTGCAAAGTTTGTACACTTTACCCACGAGTCGTGTTTGCCCAAATGCCCCGGATCATGACTCCCTTAACACTACCGAGGTGAGCGGGCAGGGAACACTATGAAGTCTTTCAAAGGGGTTCGCTGACATACCACAGACAGTACGGATCCACGGGCAAGGGGTATATAGGAGCCCCAGGATGGTACACACACGCAGCGGTCCCCACTCCGGCCGCTCCGCAACCGCTCGGCAATGGCAACTTTCGTGAACTGCCGCATGCGAGAGAGTGACCCTAATACTGAACTAAAGCCAGAGCCATATAGCCCTCATGGTTGTACTGTATGTCCCAGCTTTTGCTGATAGATAGGGTCCTAAATCCATGTTGCTAAAAAGTCAAGTTTTACTTTATCATCTCATGTAGTCATTAATCAAGATTAAAGGATCATGCTTATTAAAGAGAAGCACTAGCAATAACTACCCATATGCAACGGTAACCCATAGGTTTTCAAGGATCAAGGTAATCAAATCTAGGTAAACCCTATGGTAACAGTATTAGACACATGCATATGATTTTATTGGAAAAACTTCATTAATAGGACATCAAGGAAGATCCCATATAATACTTGCCATGCTCAAAGGGATCCTGCTGCTGCTCCTGCTCAAAGCAAAACCCTTGGTCTCCCACGTACTGCTCACCGTCTATACTCGATCATCACATCACACGCAATCACGTAGAGGCATAACATGCAAACAAACAAGGCTATAGATTAGAACAGTACACCAAACACAATAAAACAAGATTAAAAGTTTATAAAACTGATCTACGTCTCACTACGATCACAAAGACGCTTGAATCACGAAAAACGGAGCTATAACGGAAAAGATATGAATTAAACGGGATTTTGAATAGGGCAAGATTAAAGCATTACGAAATTAATTTTCCTTGACTTTCAAAAGTAATTAACATAGATGAAATCTATACTACTGAATAGAGCATGAAAATACGGATCTAACGCAACTTGAACGGATCGATTTGGATTTAAAACGAGCAATTTATAAGCATTTGAAAAAGAGTGGCAAAACTGTAAATAAGGTTTTCCTTTTATTTTTGAATTAAAACAGACAGAAAAGAACTATGCTTTTCGAAAGAGAAAACGGAGTCTCGGATTACGCCTTAGGACTGCAGGTTTGGACTTTAAAAAGGGCAGGGTCTGTTTTGCAAAAGAGACAGCCGAACCGGTATCAGACTCTGTGGTGCGTCCGATTAGAAACGGACGATAGAGATTAGAACAGAGGGGGTAGGTGGCGGCGCTCGGCGGCCGGAGTTGGAGACGCGGTGGCGCCATGGCCGGACGGCGGCGGCGCGTGGCGATCCGAGGATTCAGAGCACAAAACTGAACGCAACCGGGTCGGGAAGAAAGAGGAGAAGGTGGCGAACACGGTGGGGATTTGGTTGAAGCGATTGTGCTCGGGGGAGGAGCGTCCACGCGGTGCGGCAGCTCTGCATCGCCGGCGAGTGCGTGCGGAGGCAGGGAAGGATGGAGAAGGAGTTCTGGGGCGTTGGGAGGCTAACTTACCACGACGCAAGGCTGTCACAACATTCAGGCGGAGCGGAGAAACTCGGCAGAGGCAGAATCGACGGCGGCGGCGGCGCTGCTCAAACTGCGGTGGCGCTAGGGGCTCTGCAGCTCTGGTGTGCCTCGAGGATGTTCCGCGGGGGCAAGGTGAGGATGGAAGGGCGCCGGGCACGAGCTTTTATAGCTTGGGGAGCGCCACAGGGAAGGAAAGGCGGATTCCGCCGCGGATTTGCGTTCAGCCGCAAGGAAAGGGCGGCGGCCGGGGAAAGGAAAGAAGAGAAAGGGGAGGGAAGGAAGGGAGGCGGCGGTGCGGCGCGTAGCTAGACCTTCCACGGTTCTGAGTCGGCGAAGGAAAGGGAGGGGGGATCTTCCACCCCGATTCGGGCTCGGCGACGAGAGGTGCCGGCGCGACAGAGCGGGAAGGAGGGAGGGAGAAGAAGGAAAGTGAGGTAGGAGAGACTAACAAGTGGGGTAGATTCGTCATTTGGGGAGAGGAGAGCTAACCGGTGGGGCGGTTCTGTCAGCGAGAGGGGGAGGGCTATGGTGCGGGGGGTGGAAACTGGGCCGGCCTGCGGGATAGTCGGCCCAACAGAGAGAGAGAGGGGGGATTGGGCCGAGGGAGGGAAACAGGCCTCGGGCCAGATAGGGTTAGGGAGGGATGAAATGTTGTTTCCAATTTCCTTTTCAGTTTTCCAACAAATTCCAAATGAACTTTGAACTCCAATTTGAATTTTTCAAATTCCAAACAACACAAAAATGTTATGCACCAGCATGAATGCAACAACAAGGTTGCTAATATGATGGTCATTTTTATTTTATGAAATCTTTAGTTAATTTCTCTATGTTATAATGACCACAGAAATGCTTTGCAAATTACTTTTAATCTATTTTGGAAAATGCAAAATTTAGGGTGTTACATAATGTCAGGACCTGCTATCCAGAATCATCCAGCTCCTGCCAACTGGTGGGGATACGGTATGCCTTCAAATCCATCTGCTGGTTCCAATCTGGTGCAGGGAGACAATTCAGCTTGGAAGGGCTCCATGGCATCGGCAATGCAATCACAGCCGATGATCCCTATGATGCATTACTCCATGTCTTCTCCGACTGTGCAAATGCCATCAGAGGATCTCCAGGTGGTGAATGCCATCAGAAGATCTCTAGGTGGTGATTCCTAAAGTACCTCTGGTACCACCATCGGCAAATGCGGTGCCGATGCAGCAAAGCATAGCAACTGGGAGTCAGCCTATGCTGGTAAATCCTCAAGCTGGAGTATTAACACATCAAGGTAACCAATTTGTCGATTACTCCAAGGTGCAGGAGCAGCAGGCGCCGGTTAGCTATCAGTCATCGGTAAGTCACATGCCGATGATTCATAATCCTGGACGAACCAATCCGCCGCCGGTTCAATAGCCTGACATACTAATGTATCATTATGGAAGTCTAGCAAATACTCAGAGTGGAGCATCGGTACAACAACCGATGAATATGATGCCATAGCATAACCCAGTAAGTGTGCAAAGTTATCCATTGGTAAGTCAACCGATGCATAACGTCCAGATGACTGGTGCTGCGCCCGTGACAATTACTCTGCATCATCTTCTACCAAGACCCGAAGGGGTGCATCAGCCGGCTCCACCAGTCAACAATCAGCCAATGAGTCGGCAAGAGCAGGATACATATTGGACCGATAAGATTGCCGAAGTGATGAAGGAACAGTTCGACATTCAACCCAAGGTTAATACATATTCTTATCGGACACCGTATCCTCCGGCATATGACTTAATTCCTCTCCCAAATCGGTACAAGGTGCTTGATTTTACCAAATTCTCTGGCCAAGATGACACGTCAACAATGGAGCACATCAACCGCTTCATTATCCAGTGTGGAGAAGCTGCTAGCAGGGAAGAGCTGAGGGTGAGATTGTTCTCATCATCATTGTCTGGATCGGCGTTCACATGGTTTATATCATTGCCTCTAAACTCTATAATCACATGGGCCGATCTAGAGAAGCAGTTTCATAAATACTTCTTCGCTGGCATACATGTAAAGAAGATTACCAATTTGGTTAAGCTGAGGCAACGTAATGATGAATTGGTGGAATGCTTTGTCCAGAGGCTGCGAGACACGAAGAGCAAGTGCTACAGCTTGATGCTTGACGATCGGCAATTGGTAGATTTGGCCTTCCAAGGATTACTGCCGCACATCAAAGATAAGTATGCATCTCAAGAATTTGAAAGCCTAAGTCATCTGGTGCAGAGGATTGCCGATCAAGATGTTAAAACTTTTGAGCCTAGAAAAACTTGGAATAAAAAGGTGACCTTCATTGGGCAAGAAGAGGATTCCAATGAAGAGCTAAGCATCGGCGCAGCCGAATGGGTGAAAGACAAGAAATCTGTGTCTTGTCCGTTTGGCCAAAAGGAAGCTGAAAGGTTCACCTTTGATATCACCAAGGCCGATAGGATGTTTGACTTATTACTTCAAGAAGGGCGGATCAAGTTGGTGCCTAACCAAGTAATTCCATCGGACGAGGAGCTCAGAAAGATCAGGTATTGCAAGTGGCACAATGCGACTTCGCACGGTACCAATGACTGCAAAGTATTTAGGCAGCAGTTGCAGTTAGAGATTGAATCTGGACGAATTAGATTTGAAAATTCTAAAGCCCAGAAACCGATGAAGATTGATCAGCACCTATTTCCAAATAATATGGTGGAAACGAGTGGAGAAACTAAAGTACTGACATCGGAAGCTACCAGGAAGAATGCATCGGTAGATCCTGGTCATCAAGTAGCTGAGCGTGATGAGAGGAGATTTGCCAATGACAGAAAGGGCAAGAAAGTTGCCGGTGAAGGTAGCAACGCTAAGAGGGCTCCTGGTGTTATAATCACGCATAAACAGCCGAGGCAAGAGTATCGGCAATCACAAGAGGAGCGTCATCGGCAGGAAGACGAGTACCAAGAGTGGCTTCGGCATAAGGACCACTGGAAGTGTCCCTTCTTCGGTCACTGTTGGGAAGAAGGCATCAAGCTACCTAGTGCCGATAATTGTCCCGAATGCAACGGGTATTACCCTGCCGATCGGTTAAAAAAGAAGCCTTGTTTTGACGATCGGATATCCAGGTATGCTAGACCACTCAGAGAAAAGAAGTCGGCGCATGATCGACTGGGGGGCAAGCTCAGCGCGCATAACATGCTTGGCAGGCGTGTTGGTCAAAAAGAACTTGAGGAGATGGCCAATGCAAGAGTGCCCGATGAAGAAATATTCTCCAGAGATCCGAACATAAGGGGTGATGCCGACACAAGCGGTGGGAGGCAACACCAGCCTGTTTGGAAGACCAAGCTTCCTCAATGGTGCCCTAAGGGTCTAACAAAGACTCAGAAAAGGAGAATGCAGCGCGAACGCCGAAATGACTTGTATGACAATGAAAATCCCTCAAGGGAAAAGCAGTGGAAACCAAAGCGTAAGGATAGAGATCCATCGGCAGAAATTAATATGGTTGTGGTATTGCCGATGGAGTTCATGGCGCCTTCCAGCAATGAGGAAGAAGCTGCTGAAATGGCACAATTGGTGTTGGATCCGATGGCAGCTGTCTTTGAGAAGCCTGCCGATGATGAAAGGCAGCACCTAAGGGCTCTGTTCGTTAAAGGCAAAGTAGATGGACGGCCTATAACAAAGATGCTGGTGGATGGTGGAGCGTCGATCAACATAATATCGTACGTCATGTTCGGGAAGCTTCGGAAAGGCGACCAAGACTTAGTCAAGACGGACATGAAGCTTAAAGATTTTGAAGGCAACATGTCGCCAGCTATGGGAGCCATATGTGTTGAATTAACCATCGGTAGTAAAACTTTGCCGACAACATTTTTCGTGATCAGTGGCAAAGGCACCTACAACTTGCTCTTAGGAAGGGAATGGATCCATGCTAATTTTTGTATTCCTTCTACAATGCACCAAAGCCTCATGCAATGGGTTGGAGACAAGATTGAAGTCGTCCGGAGTGAGACTCCGTCAATCGTTGCATCGGTAGAATCGGAAACTTATGAGCAAACCAGGTGCATATCAGGTGAAGCTTGGGACGCGAAGTTCCTCAAAGTTGCCGATTACCGTATTACACCGATCCAAGCAGTCGGTCCTGAAGAAGAGTTTTAATGGATCGATTCGCCGATGATGGAAAACTGTGACAAGGGTTCACATCGGCCGATGATTTATTAGAGGTAGATATCGGCGATGGTAGTAAGCATATGCCTACTTTTATTAGTGCTAAGTTAGATTCCCAATGTAAGAAGCAATTGATTGACTCATTAAAAGAATATAAAGATTGTTTCGCTTGGGATTATACAGAGATGCCTGGTTTAGACCGATCAATAGTCGAACATCGGTTGCCTATTAAGTCTGGTTTCCAACCACATCGGCAACCTGCGCGCCGATGTAATCCTATGGTGTTGCCTGACATTAAAGCTGAAATTACAAAGTTAATTGAAGCTGGGTTTATTCGGCAGTGTTGTTATGCCGATTGGATTTCTAATGTGGTTCCTGTATATAAGAAGAATGGAAAGCTTCATGTTTGTATTGATTTCAGGAATCTCAACAAGGCTACACCGATGGATGGTTATCCGATGCCAGTTGCCGATCTGTTGGTTGATGCCACTGCCGGACATCAAATCATTAGTTTCATGGATGGTAATGCTGGATATAATCAAATATTCATGGCCGAGGAAGACATAAACAAGACTGCTTTCAGATGTCCAAGTCACGTCGGTTTGTTTGAGTGGGTCGTAATGACTTTTGGCTTGAAGAACGCTGGTGCTACTTATCAAAGAGCAATGAATTTTATCTTTCATAAGTACATCGGCACGATAGTCGAAATCTATATTAATGATGTGGTGGTTAAATCCGGAAATTTTGAGAAGCATCTTGCCGAATTGCGAAAAATCCTGGAATGCACAAGAGAGTATGGGTTGAAGATAAACAAGTGTGCGTTTGGTGTATCGGCAGGTCAGTTTCTGGGTTTTATGGTGCATTAGAGAGGCATCGAGATCGGCAGAAAATCTGTTGATGCAATTAACAAAGTAGTTGCCCCTACAAACAAGACTGAGCTGCAATCCTTGATCGGCAAGATTAATTTCATTAGAAGATTTATATCCAACTTATCTGGTAAGATTAAATCTTTTAGTTCATTGTTAAAGCTGAGAGCCGATCAAGAGTTTACATAGAAAGAGGAACAACAGTTAGCCTTGGAGGAGATCAAAAAATATTTGGTAAACCCTCCAGTCTTGGTTCCACCTCAACACGGGAAGCCTTTCTGGTTGTATTTGTCTACCCATGACGGTGTTATCGGATCAGCCTTAATTCAAGAATTTGAAGGGAAAGAACGTGTGATATATTATTTGAGCAGAAGACTGATAGATGCTGACACAAGGTATTCGGCCATAGAAAGATTATGCTTATGTTTATATTTCTCTTGCATAAAATTGAGGCATTATTTATTGTCGGCCGAATGTACTATTATCTGTAAAGATGATGTGGTTAAGTATATGCTGTCGATGCCGATATTAAATGGGAGAATCCGCAAATGGATTCTAACACTTTCAGAGTTTGATCTGAAGTATGAATCGGCTAAGGCAGTTAAAGGTCAGGTGATGGCCGATTTTATTACTCAGCATTGCAATATGGTAAGCTCTGTAGAGATTGCTCCTTGGACTTTGTTCTTTGATGGGTCTACGTGCAAAGAAGGGGCAGGTATCGGTGTTCTCTTAATTTCACCTCGAGGCCGGAAGTATGAAATTTTGTTGCCGATTGTTGCTACATCAACAAACAATCAGGCTGAGTATCAGGCTTTAATAAAAGGGTTGGAATTACTCAGGGAAGTGCGTGCCGATGCCGTTGAAATATTTGGCGATTCTATGTTGGTGATCAATCAATTGACTAGGGTATATGAATGCCGAAGTGAAGTGTTGATTGCACACCATGAGAGATGTCTGCAGTTATTAAAAGAATTCAAAGAATACTGCCTTGAACATATTCCCAAATTGTATAATGAAGAGGCTTGTAACACCTCCAGTTTTAATCACAGGCTAAAAGTGATTAAGCATAATTAAGTCCGATCAGAAGGTAATCAGAGACTATAGTTCATATATCGGAAATTATGAGAAGGTATTTATGGTACGTGCCTTATCTCTATTTCCATCTATATGAGCCATTGGAGAAGTTCCGCAAACTTTGGAATATAACGGTCACATGGAATGACGACTTTTATAATTACCCGGATCACTTTATAAAGCGGATATAATTATACGAGTTCAATCAAGTCTTGCAACCTTGCCCGAAATACTCCAGATGAATTCTACAACAAAAGTTATGAAGGGTTTGTGTTGGGCAAAAGTGGATAAAATACCCCGATCAGCTCAAAACCCCAATTTATGCTTTCCCTGATGATACTTTAACCAGAGTGGAAATGCATTTTTGGTACAAGATATGAGGATGGTCCCTAAAGCAAAGTGGCAGATCAAAATGCGTACAACAAACTTTGTTTAACGACCCAGGCCTGAATATCCCTCCAAGATTGTCAAATGGAGGCTCCGAAATTGAATGTGCTGCTGTTTTCAGAAGTTAAATTTTGGCTAAGTCTAAAATGCAGTGTCAACTAGGTTGGCAAGCTGCGTTCTCCAATTTTTGTTAAGAAACTTGAGTTGAGCCGAATATAAGAGTTGGAACACATATTTTGGAGAAGAGCCTGCAAAAAATTGGAATCCATTTGACTTGGTATTAGTGGTTAATTTAAGGTTTCGTTAATGATTGTCAATGCGTTGACACTACAAGGTTGGAGATTAATTAACTGATTCCCAAATTCGGCCTCGAAGAGGCCCAAACCGGCGTCTCACCTTGCCCTCTCCGTCGCGCACCACGTGTTCGACGAAATGCCTCAACGGACGCCGCGTGGTCAGTGCGTGGCGACCAAGCAGAGCGGCGCGTGCCGCGTGCCCTCGTGTCCCTGCCCCCGCGCCGCGTGTCTCTGCGCCCCTGCGGCCTCAAGGGCGGACGCCGAGACCTCCTCCCTCTCTCTGGCACTCGCCCTCACCCTCAGCCCTCTCTCTCGCTTCCAAATCGCGGGAACGCGAGTTTGCCCACCATGGCTGCCATGGCCGAGCTCGCGCTGCTGCTGCCCTTGCCTTCGAGCACCCCTGCGCCTAGTCGACACTGCCTCCGCCTCCTCCTAGTTCTCCTCGGTGCCCCGCTCGCGCTCGAGGGAGCCCTCGTCGCTGGGAGCAGCGCCGCCGCCGTGCAGTAGCCCGCCGCGGCTGTCGCGTGCGAGGCCGGGTCACTGCAACCCGCCTCGTGGCCATATGCGGGCACCAGCAGGTGCGCACGGGTCCCCTCGTGCTCCCGCACCACTCCCCCGACCCCGGCGAGTCTCCTCCGGCCGGGAACAACAAGCCTCGACGCCTCCTCTGTTCTGATTTGCGACCAGGGCCTTCGCGCAGCAATTTGATGGAAGGGAGGGGCCTAAGTGCAAAGAGTGTGACTCATATGAATAGTGCTGAATAGTACACTTTCTCTTTTTCCCGTTTTATTTATCCCTTTATGCAGTAGATCTTTGGAAATTCGTAATAATTCGTAGAAAAATCGTATGAATGTGTTTTTGGACTTTTTGGAATACTTGTTAAATTCTCTATGCACTAGATCTGTTGCATGATATGTTTTAGTTTAATTTATTTGTGATAAAAATATATTTTTGTGCTGGCTGCTCTAAAATCTTGATAGGGTGAATTAAATATTTATCGCAGTTAATAATTGCTCTAAAAATTATGAACTAATTATGGTGTATTCCTTATATGATGAATGATATTTGGTTAAAGTTTTAGGACTGTTTGTTGAATGGTTTATGATTTATAAAAATAACAAGTTTGTTATATTGCTGTTTTGGCTGCATGCATAGTTGTTAGAAAATAAATTTTATCATATCTTAAATTATGTTTTATGTTGATGTGATGAATACCAAAGTTGTAGATAATATTACTACCTGTCTTGTGTTAAAATTGCATGGCCATATCTCCAGTAGTTTGAGATATATCCATTTGTTAAGTTGCAGGTTGAATCTGCCCAAATCTCTGGACAGATCTGATTCAAAGTGGTTTTGAACTAAGTTAAGCTTTGAATCATGAATTGCTAGTGTATAATAATTTGTATTTCTTTTCATAAGCTTTCCAGATTGTCTTGATTCATATTTTTAGGAGTTGTAGATCTTGAGTTATGGCTGTTCTAAGAAGCGGTGTCAAATCTGTCCCTGTTTTGGACAGAGGTGCCTTCTTAATTAATTCGAGTTGCCTAATTGCTTAATCACCTTTGCATGTTGCTAAGAAAGTTGTAGACACATTAATTAGCTTTATATATGTATAAGAATCATGTTTGCCGGATTAATATAACTCCAGTTATGGCTTAAACCGTGACTGCAGTGTGTTATCCCAAAGTTGCTTATCTAAGTTAGTTATCTTAACTTGTCCGTGCTAGTTGAGTTTGTTAAGTAAATATTGATGGATGAATACTTGCCTTGGTATGACTTTTTATTGATAATATACCATGCTCTATGTGCTTGCTATCTTCTATGTTAAGTTGGGTAATAATTAGCTAACTAGTTATAAGTAACTAGGTAGGTCATGAAATGAACTTGTATCGCTTATGTTATGTTCGAGTGATACTTTGATAAATATTCCAAGTGCTTATGTGTATGTCATGTATGATCTTGTGCTTGTGTTAAATGGTTATATACGTAGTTCGTGTTATCTTTGCCTCACATTCATACATATACATGTGCATTTCATTTAGGTGCGATAAGTACGTGAAGGACGTGACGCTTGGAGCTAAACCGAAGGTGCTGTTGAAGGACGAAGTCCCAAGATGGAAGTGTCTTCGACAGTGCTCGCCAAGCGAGTGATCTCTAACAAACACTAACCTAGTGTTGGTCCCAGGCAAGTCCCGAAGCATTCTTAAGCCTCCCAATATTTACAATTAATCTACTTGAGTATTTTATACTGTGATGCATTAGGTGACAGGAGTTGTTTGAATCCCAATTGATGCATTACCTTCCTTGATTATTGTTTTACCTACCTTGTTACCCTGTTAATAAAAGTAAAAGCAACCGCTTAGCCTGCTTAGAATAAATGATTACATTTATATTTATGTTTCGTGTTATCCCATGGGATAATACCTATCATGGTTGGCTATATTTGCTACCGTGGAAAGAACCAATGGTAGTAATGAAATGCGGTCAACTGGAAGGCAAGTGCACCAAGTGGTTTAGACTTGGGGGCAGTCCGTCCGTTGGATCGTATAGGTTTGTACACGATGGTGGCCCTCTTACATCTTTGAATGCGCCCTTTCACATAGGGGTCGTCGGGGGTGTCGACCCCGAAGCCGAGTAAACACTGTCCGGGCCGACTCTCAGCCTACTGTGAGCACCCTCTAGTTTGGAGATACGACCTGCCCAGTGGTGGCCAACTGATTTCTCCAATTGGGTGGACTACTCTGAGATCGTGGCGGTACTACCTGGACTTTGTTGAGCGGTAACCCAATGCATGGACCCGACGGGGAAAGTGTGGGCGTGTGTTAAAGGTAATCTTGCCAGCTGGTTGTATATCGATTCGAATTGCCGCCCCCCACTGGATATGGGGGATTATGCTGAGCTTCACCACGGTACAACTCCATGTGACATCGTAATGGTTCTACTAAAATATTGATGAAGGAATTGGATATATGTTATTATATTGTTTGAGTAGTTCAAGTGAGTACTCTAGTACAAGTGCAATAACCTAGAGATAATTAGTAGGATAAAAGATGACTGCTCATCTAATCATTAAAGTAAACTCCTTTAATTAAGCATTTCTACAAAGTAAAGCTTACCCAACTCCAGATACAGCCATGCATATCCTTGGAGTCTTTATTTTTTTTGTTAGATGGGTAAGTCTAGCTGAGAACATTCGAGTACTCAGGGTTTATCCCACCTTGTTGCAGGTGAAGGTCTCATACTGCTGGAAGTGTGGCTAACCACCGGTGGGCACGGTGATTCTATATTATTCTCTCATCTCTATGCTGTTGTCGGAGGATGCGATTTAAGCTAGCAATGTATTTCAACTTATACTATACCAATCATTTCAAAGCTATGTTGTTTTTACTAAAAGGTTTTTGAACTCAAACTTGTATTATTTATTTGTGAACTAAAATGAAATTTTATTCTGTCGCAAACTCTGAGCTTAGTGATTTGTATTTACTTAATCTCGTGATCCTTGGGGTGACGTTGATTTAACCGAGGTCTTTCGGGACACTCGGCGGACTACCGGGATTATATGGGCTCAAGAGCTCTTAGTGGCAGTTAGTTCGGCTACTTTAGTACTTGATCTCTTCTAATTTGGGCGGTTCTGTCACAAGGCTAATCGGTTAGCACAGAACGCTTCATGATATCTGCCGATTCAAGAAGTTATGACATTGGTGATGGTTGCCGATGACTAGAGAAAAGAAATTGCCAATTACTTAAGAGATCTGTGTAAGAAGGTTGAAAGACGTCTAAGATTCCAAGCTACCAAGTATGTGCTCCTTGACAATGAATTGTATTATCGGACAATTGATGGAGTTTTGCTCAGATGCCTTAGTAGAGAAGAGTCAAAAGAGTTGATGGGCGAGATCCATGAGGGGTTGTGTGGAGCACATCAATCGGCATTCAAGATGAAGTGGATGATTAGGCGGAATGGATATTATTGGCCGACAATTCTTGAAGATTGCTTCAACTATTTTAAAGGGTGCCAGGATTGTCAGAAGTTTGGTAATGTCCAGAGGGCACCTGCATCGGCAATGAATCCTATAATCAAGCCTTGGCCGTTTAGGGGATGGGCTATTGATCTCATCGGTCAGATTTATCCACCATCAAGCAAGGGGCACAAGTTTATACTTGTCGCTACCGATTACTTTACAAAATGGGTTGAAGTGATTTCTTTGAAAAAGGTGACATAGGCAAGCATGATAGATTTTGTAAAGGAACATATTGTTTACCGATTTGGTATTCCTTAAACTATTACTACCGATCAAGGAACCATGTTCACATCGGGAGAGTTTGATGAGTTTGCTGCGGGTATGAGTTTCAAGGTATTGAATTCTTCTCCTTATTATGCCCAAGCTAACGGTCAGGCTGAGGCGACTAATAAAGGAGTTATTAAACTTATTAAAGACAAGATTGAAGAAAACCTTAGAAGGTGACATATAGTGTTGAATGAAGCCCTGTGGTCGTATCGGATGGCGTGTCATGGTGCAACCAAAGTTTCGCCGTATCAGTTGGTCTATGGACACGATGTTGTTCTGCCTTGGGAAGTTAAAACTGGTTCTAGGCGATTGTTTTCTCAAGATCAATTGACAACCGATGAGTATGATACCCTTATGAAGGATGAGTTAGAAGACTTAGCAAGTCATCGGTTGAGGGCTTTGATCAGCATTGAAGAAAATAAGAAAAGGGTTGCCAGATGGTACGACAAGAAGTTAAAGGTGAAAGAATTTGCCGATGGTGATCTGGTGTGGAAATTGATTTTACCGATTGGGACTAAAAGTTCTAAGTTTGGAAAATGGTCTCCTAATTGGGAGGGTCCGTTTCGGATAAATCAGTCTGTTCATGGTAATGCGTATATTTTGGAGACCCTCGAAGGAGTTGTGTTTCCCAGAGCAATCAACGGTAAATACATGAAAAAATATTACCCTAGTATTTGGGTAGATGCATAAAGTACCCGTTTGAATGCTGTTGAGAGAAGTTATATATGACATCGGTAAAAAGCGTACTGGTGTTATATTACAAAGAAAAATCAAGTATCGCTATTACACTTGCCGATATGATGGATTGTGACAATTTACAACAAAGATTGAATAGCTGATATCGCACGCAGGCAAATTTGCTCTATTTCTTCCATCTCTTTGGCATCGTCATCGGCAGATCCTTCTGTTGGTTTGATCTTTTTCTTCGTTCAGAGGGCTTGACGTGCGTCGGCATCTCTTTCTTGTTGTAAAGTTTGGATGGCGCCTAGAAGTTCAGTCTTCTGTTGATTGGCTGCGATCAAGGCTTCGTCAACCTGTTTCAGCTCTGCTAACACATGTTCCTTCCTTGCCGATAGATGGGCAATGTCTTTATCAAGCTCCGTACCATAATCTTCCAGGCGACCTATGTCCTTGTGTTTTTCATCGGCAAATTGCTTGAATTGAAGCATTCTCTCTTTAAGTTCTGATTGAGCAGTTCTATCGGCTATACGACGAGAGAGCCTTTGATATTGGAGTTGCTTGCTCTCAAGAAATGCTGCCTGGAAGAGTGTTTCTTCTATATTGGCAGATAGACAGCCTTGAATGTCTTTGAAAGCTATCTTTACTGTAGTGGAGTCTTGGACGAGGTGAGATGTGTCTTGTTGTAGTAAAGATAGCAATGCTTCGAGCTTGAGTTTAACTTCTGCCGATAGAGCTGGAGCAGAGCTTTCTTTGTCTTCCTCTTCATCGGGGAGATTGACGGCGAAGGAGAACAAGCTATTCGCTGGAGCAGAGCCTTCTTTGTCTTCGTTTTTGTCGGGAAGGTTGACAGCGAAGGAAAATAAGCTGTTGGGAGAGTCTTAGGCCTGAAAAGAAGGAAATTAGAGTGTGTCGATCACAAGTTTATGTTGCGAGTTCTATGACAGTTGGCTTACCATCTTGAAATGGATCTCTTGCCTGGGACTTGGGAAGGCAGCTGGCATGGTGTCATCTTGAAGATCGGCAGTGGTTGCCGATGAACTTGCCTCTGTGGGAGGAGCAGTTGGTGCTGGTGGTGCTGTTGCTGGTGCTGCTTCTGCTGTGGCGGTTGACCTTTGCGGCGATGATGCTGTCCTCTGATCAGGAATTTCATCGGGTGTAGGTGCTGGTACCGATGCCGATGTTGTCTCCGTTGCTGCAGCTGGTTCCTGCGGAGTCGGTATCGTTGCCTGGTCGGGACTTTCTTCCAAGGGTTGCTCGGGGATAGACGCTGATGTCGGCTCTGGAGTTGGTGCATCAACAAGGATTGGTGATGCAACTGGGGTTGATGGCACAGATGGGGTGGTGCGCCTCAAGCGTTTCTTCTTTGGAGCAGTTGGTGAGCCAGTGCATTTCGGTTGCGAAGCTTGGGGGCATCGACAGCATGAGTTGGAGAAGTTTGTACGTTCGGAGTAGCTGCCGATGACCTTGTTGCCTGTAAAAATATTTGGTGCAAGTTGAATGAAGTAAATGTTGCCGATGAAAGTTTGTGATCAGTATAAGTGAAATAAAAACTTACTGCAAAAGCGCGCGCCAAGATGGCGGCAGCAGCCGATGGAGTAGCGATGGTCTTTGCAGGTGTCGGCTTAGGCTTGAGGGTAACCTTAGGTACCCTTTGAGGTGTTAAGGCAACCAATATAGGAGCCTTGTTGCCGATGATTGATGTGGGGCTCATTATTCAAAGATTGAAGTGTTTGCCGCTTTTGCTCATTCGGGGGATTGGATCATCAACCTGTTAAAAAGAAGGTCAGATACCGATAGTAGAAAATAATGAGAAATGCATTAGAGTTAAGAACTTACTGCATCGTCGGGAATGATGTGATCGGCGTCGATCAAATGCCGATAGTAGTGCGATGATTTGGCGAACAGTTGGCTTCTCCATTCTTGCCACCAAGATTTGTATAACTCTGTCATAAAAGATGTTGGTGCCCAGGAGGATAGGTCGATGTTTGATGTATCGGCATGGGGAGAAAGGTTGACAATCCTGTTCCAATCCATGGCACTGGAGATAATTTCTCTTGGCTTTATCACATTGGCGAAGCTCAGTTTGATCGGTAATTGGCCGAATGTCAGCTGTCTTGCTGCTGTCGATGGATAATAGAACTCATAAGATGGAGGAGAGTTCTTCCCGGTTCCAAAGATGTTGACTAGAATGGCTCGGGAAACAATGCTGGCCTTCATGATTGTTTCATTCTGTGACACGTTCCAATCGGTAAGGTTGAATAATAACGGGAATTGGTTGTTCTCGTCAACATAAGGCCACCAAAGCCGTTCTGCGATCGGGATTCCATTGTAAAGCTTTTGGAAGAACCTACCAAATTGATCTGCATTGGCATTGTTTCCTGGTAGCACTATGATAGCCTCCCCAAAATTCAGTGGGGACAGGTTGTCGATTCATCATCATCAAATACATAGTCCTCCGATATATCCCTTGGAAACTGCTGACTGAATAAGTCAAATTGGAGGACCTTGTACATGTGTGCGTTCAACCACATATTTATAAACCACCAAGGACCTCCAAGGTTGTCGATGGACTTGCCTAGCAATAACTTCCTGGATACTTGGTGCAGGAGGTGGTATACCGATCCAAGGAGGTATCGGCCGAGAGGAAGTCTTGCTCCATCGGCTAGAAGTTCTGCTGCGGGAAGGTACATGGTGGTAGGTCCAACTGTTCTGCCACAGAAGATAAATTTTTCTAACCACATGTTCAAGAAGGTGGCATGCTCCCTTTGACCTACCGATCCAGTCTTCTGGTTCTCTCGGATGTATCCAGTCCAACCGCCGATATTGCATGTGTTCACATTATACTCGGTTTTCCTACCAAAAAGGTTGGAGGGATCGGCAAAAGAGACATCGAGGCCGGTAAGCATATGCACATCGGCAAGGGTGGGAGTAGCTGGTCCATGTCTGAATAAAAAGGCATTCATTGTATCGGACCAAAAATAAGAAGCAGCCATCATCATATTCTCATTCTTGGCCATATCGGCAATAGAGAGTCTAATGCATTGCTCCAAGTTGCGTTCTGCCTAGTAAACTTGTTGTGATCTGATTATTCTAAGGTACTAGTTCTTCCATCCTTTGGTGGGTTTGGGCCATGAAAGGAAAGCATCTTTCCACAACCCTAAACTAAAGCACTCAGATCTGAAAGGGATGCGATTGGTTTCTGCGTTGATCAGATTGGTGGGATCGGTGTTTCCCATTGGGCCTAAGCAGTTAAAATTGGATTGCTCAATGGGGATTACTACCTTGTTGTACATTTCCTAGGTTTCGGGAAAAGATCAAAGAAAAAAGGGGGAAAGGATTACAAAATTGATACGGAAGATATATTTGCAGAAGATGAAGTGAGAAGGGAGTGGATTTACCTTGGGAACGTCGAAGTGGATCGCCATTGAAGCTGGAGAAGTCCTTGCGATTCCTGCTCTGCTCGAGGAAGTCGTCGTTGCTTGGGTCGCCAGAGGTGTTCTTCAGAGCTGCTGCCGAGGTTGAAGATGAGGGCAAATGGAAGTGAAAGTAGGCTCAGGATAAAAAACAGATTGGATGGTGGTAACTTTTATAAGCCTGGTCAGGGGTATTTTTGGAGTTTTCTTCGCACTGAACAGGAATATGGAAGGGTATGCAATAAGAATGTGTGGCGATCGAGGAGATATGATCGGGCTTACAACTGTTCAAACTGCAGTCGCAGAATTTTGTTGATAAATTGCGATTTTTACGCGTGGTAATCGAGGAGGCCGTGCAAGTATCTTGGAGGGAAAGGTTACAGTAGAGAAAATTTCGGTGCGTAAAATATTCTACACTCTGAAATTGGGGGGCATGTGTTGACACCGTTTTTCGGCATGTGTCAAATGAGCTAAGACTTGCATTGATCGGTAGCTATTTTCTATCGGCATCGGCAGGTTATCGGTTAACGTTACCGATGAAAATGAATTCTGCAAATGAAGATAAGTTTGTTGCTGATGGAAGCTGACCAATAGCAGGATTGTTGCCGATAAGGTTATTGCCGATAAGGATGTTGCCGATGGGAGTGAAGAATGGCCGATTAGGGATATTACCGATAAAGAGATGATGCCGATGAGCACAGGATGAAGTGGCGGTTGATGTCAGCAGAGGATTGCCGATGGTAATAGAAGGAAGTTGCGGATTGAAGAAGTCTGCCGATGGAAAGTTTCATCGAAGGAAGGGCATAAGGAAACTGGTGATCTTATACCAGTATTGTTATAGAAGTTCGAGTCCGAATCTTGCATGAGTCGTTTATTTTCCTTAAAAATAGAGACGTTTGTTTAGAAAGATATTTTTGTTATTTGGGTCCGACTCCTGCGCAGGTCAGTTATTTCCTTGAAAATAGGAGTTTTGTTTAGGAAGGGTACGAGTCGTGTTTATCTACAACTCCTTTTGCTGGAGTATAAATATGTACCTAGGGGTCGTGAGAAGATCAATGAATCATATATCAAACAAATCAATTACTCTTATTTACTTTTACTGTAATTTACCTTTTCATTGCATTAGTCTTAGTTTATCTACGAGTTCTTCAAGTTTCGGCGGGCTGCATCTCCTTGATCTCCGTCAAACTCTTGCAAGTTCCGCGTGGGAGTAATCTGAGCCTTGACATCTGGGCGCATCGTTGTTGTCTCGTTCAGCTCTGCTCTAGTTATCTTGATCAGGTATGAGTCTTGACATCCGGGCGTATCCCTGTTGTCCTGTTTGGATCTTGTTCTAGTTATCGTCCTTGTCGATTAACTGGTCAAATCGACTGGCACACCTTTGGATATCAAATTCGGGTAATAGCCCGAGGTGTTCGCAGATCCTGACGCTTTTTGTGTCAACAACGGCAGAATCGGAGTTATCCACTGAGGTAGCCTGAATTACTTTGCAACCTTATGGGAATCTCCATAGAGGCTCACTATAGTCCTATCATTGGGATGAATATCATTTCAAAGGCTTTAGCTCAACAGCTTTGCCCCAACGAATCTTTGATCCCATCTCATAAGCTCCTAAGAATTCCATCTGGATATGTTCTTGAAAGTTATGGGGTAATTAGGTATGTTCCTTTACGCAAAAGAGGCATCAAGTATCGCTTAGATTTTTACATCTATGACATCTCGGACATGTCTCTCTTGATTGGCGTACCATTAGGAACACTCTTTCAAGAGCAATCAAACAAGGATCACTTAAATCTTAAGCTTGGAAATTCTTCTATTGCCGTTAATCTCTTAAGATCAAATAATGCAATAGTAGAACCCAAGCCCAAACAAGACCCTATTGAGGAAGTCTTAGTGGCATTTCTAGAAGACTGGTGTCAGCCAACTCTTGATGATGAACACTTCTGATGAGGACATCCTCCATTATTACCCGTTGGCAAAGACGCAACAAATAATGGGCCAAGTGGCCCAGTTGTAGTCGGGCGGCGACCGTGTGAGCCTCTGAATAATCCCACCTTGCTTAGCTTGGGAGGAGGAAGCCACCTTAAAAGGGAGAGCCACCCTTCCCCTATCAGACTAGTCTTTTAGGGAGATTGGGTCTTTCTCCGAGTGGGTGTGCATAAGAACTGTTGGGGTCCGGGCAACCTCAATTTATCGGGCCTCGGCCAACCCCACCTGGACCGGATGTATCAACTTCACTCAAGAAGAGGAAGAACTAGCAGAACCTATCGAGATAAATCCTTTGGAAGTACCATCACGACCCTCAACCGAGTTAAAACCTCTTCCTGCTGGCTTGAAATATGTCTTTTTGAACAATAACCAAGAAACCCCTATCATTATAAGTGACAAGCTTTCCCAAGAAGAAACCAATAAACTTGTCACTATCCTAGAAAGACATAAATTGACCTTTGGCTACTCACTCCATGACCTCATTGGAATTAGTCTAGTTCTTTGTACTCATAGAATCCCCATCGATCCTGACTCGTCACCTTCGAGGGAACCACAACGGAGACTTAACAATGCTATGCGAGAGGTTGTTAGGAAAGAGGTCTTGAAACTTTTGCATGCTGGGATTATATATCTTGTGCCGCATAGTGAGTGGGTTAGCCATGTCCAAGTTGTGCCAAAGAAAGGAGGGATGACAGTTGTAAGAAATGAGAAAAATGAACTCATCCCTCAATGCACTGTCACTGGGTGGCGTATGTGCATTGACTACGGGAAACTTAACAAGGCTACAAAGAAAGATCACTTTCCGTTACCCTTCATTGATGAAATGTTGGAACTACTTGCAAAGAACTCTTTCTTTTGTTTCCTTGATGGTTATTCCGGATATCATCAAATCCTGATCCACCCTGATGACCAAAGTAAGACCACTTTTACATGCCCTTATGGAACTTATGCTTATCGACGAATGTCGTTTGGATTGTGCAATGCTCTAGCTTCGTTCCAACGGTGCATGATGTCTATTTTCTCTGACATGATCGAGAAAATGGTGGAGGTGTTCATGGACTATTTTACCGTCTATGGCAAAACCTTTGATGATTGTTTAGAGAATTTGGACAAAGTCTTACAGCGATGTGAAGAAAAACACTTAGTCCTAAACTAGGGAAAATGCCATTTCATGGCTAGGGAAGGAATAGTGCTAGGACACAAGGTGTCTGAACGTGGGATAGAAGTGTATAGAGCAAAGATTGAAGTTATTGAGCAACTTCCACCTCCTACAAATGTGAAAGGAATCCAAAGTTTTCTAGGCCACGCAGGGTTCTATAGGTGTTTCATTAAAAACTTTTCCCAAATCACTAGACCCCTGACTAGCCTTTTAGCTAAAGATGTACCTTTCATTTTCACTAATGAGTGTTATGAAGCTTTTGAAATTCTCAGGAAAGCACTCATTTCAGCTCCAATCATTCAAGCACCCAATTGGACGCTACCCTTCGAGATCATGTGCGATGCTAGTGACTTTGCAGTAGGTGCTGTCTGAGGACAAACCAAGGATAAAAAGCACTATGCTATTTCCTATGCTAGCAAAACCTTGTCTGGGCCACAACTCAATTATACCACCACTAAAAAAGAGTTGTTGGCAGATGCTAAACCTCGGCTTATAAGATGGATTCTTTTACTCCAAGAATTTGACAAAGATATAAGAGACAAGAAAGGAGTAGAAAATTCAGTAGCTGATCACTTGTCTAGGCTTCAACATAAAAATGAACATGAATTACCTATAATGACTATTTAAGGGACGAGACACTCCTCAAGGTAGCACACTCGGAACCTTGGTATGCGGATATTGTGAATTATATGGTTTCAGGATATGTTCCACTAGGAGGTGACAAGAGGAAGCTCTAGTATGACTCTCGTTGCCACTTATGGGATGATCCATATCTCTATCGGGTTTGTGCTGATGGACTGCTATGGAGATGTGTCCCAATGGTTGAAGCCATGAAGATTATAGACAGATTGCACGCATCACCTTATGGAGGACATTATGGAGTGTACCATACACATGCAAAGATCTAGCAAAGTGGATTCTACTGGCCAACAATGTATGAAGATATAAAACAGTTCATTAGAAGATGTGTCAGATGCCAGAAACATGGAAACATTAATGCTAGGAATGAAATGCCACTCACTAACAACCTACAAATAGAGTTGTTTGATGTCTAGGGGATTGACTACATGGGACCATTCCCAAAGTCTGGAGATGTTGAATACATCTTGGTGGCAGTTGACTATGTATCCAAGTGGGTAGAAGCATTACCATGTCGAGCTGCCGACTCCAAGCATTCTAAGTGATATTCCCAAGATTCAGAATGCCCCGAATGGTCATAAGTGATGGAGGATCGCATTTCATCGACAAAACATTTTGGATGTTCCTAGCAGAATATGGATTCAAGCACAACATTGCTACTCCATACCATCCTCAAACTAGCGGTCAAGCTGAAACAACAAATAAGCAAATCAAGAACATTTTGCAGAAGACCGTGGATGAGATGGGAAAGAAATGGAAGTACAAGCTTCATGATGCACTATGGGCATATAGAACTGCATACAAAACACCCATAGGCATGACACCTTATCAGCTTATATATGGAAAAACATGTCACATGCTTGTTGAATTGGAATTCAGAGCTCATTGGGCCATCAAGAAATGGAATATGGATCTCCACTCGGCTAGGAAGAAATGTCAGATGCAAATATCTGAGCTAGAGGAATGGAGAGAAAAAGCTTATCACAATTCCAAGATCTACAAAGAGAGGACAAAAAGGTGGCATGATAAGAGAATCAAGCACAAGGAGTTTACACCTGGTGATAAAGTCCTGCTATTCAACTCAAGAGTGAAGCTCTTTGGTCATGGAAAACTTCGAAGCAAATGGGAAGGACCATTCAAAGTGATTGAAGTTGCATCACACGGTGCTGTCACACTTCAAGATGATACAGGTAACATATTCAAGGTAAATGGTCAATGTTTGAAAGTTTTTCTTGAACCTGAGAATTTAGAAGAAATTGACTTGATTAAATTTTTGCAATTTAATGATCGAATCTAGAAATCAATCATGCTTCAGACAACTAAGGTTTAAATGGCCAACCACTAATGATTAATCAATTCCACGAGCTTTGTTGTCTATTTGACTTGTGTAGGATTTGGAAGCTTCAATGAGATCTAATATATCAACAGCAAGAGTGAACGACTATGTCAACATCCATCTTGGGGGAGAGCACCCCCATGTATCCAGGTAAGTATCCTTATTCACTTAGGTTTACTTTTATAGTTTAATAAAAAAAATGTGAGCACATGAAGGTTCACACTTAAATAATTATGAATCACAAAAGTTACAATTTAGATACTTTTTATATCTGTGGAAATTTCATTATCTACTTTATCCTTAATAGAGTTTTATTTAGTAATAATAATAGGTGTGTTTAGAAGTCGCTAATAATAAAAAGAAGAACTCTGAAGATAACTCTGTGGAAATGATGAATGGTTGCTCTGCCGTAATTCCTTTCAAGTACCTAGTTTTCAGCCTTGAATTCTCCCGAGTTTTAGACATAACTGTTTTGACATAAGATTTACTCTGAACATGAAACTTGTGGGTTGAGAATGCTTGAGCTAAGTCTAGGTAGTTGATAGGTATGATATGAGAAAGTTGAGCTACTGTTTATCTTGTTCCTAGCAATACTAGAGTTTTGGAGAATTTATCTTTTGAAAATTAAAAATATTATATGAAGAGCCTCTATATGACAAGAGCTTGAATTCCTACCACATCCATATATACATGCCTGGTAGATTAGGAAAACATTCACTATTATCTTTACTACTTGTATATGCATTGAGTTTTGTCAAGCTTTGTTGACCCTTAGAGACTTGTCATGCTTTTAAAATCAAGATCACGTACACTCCACTCATATATGCTACTTCTACCCTAGAAGTACGCATCCACATATATGCCATTCAGATCCACCAGAAAATGCTCTACTTCTACCCTAGGAGTAAGTAACCAAAAATATCCCAGTTCTCCACCTATCCATATATTCCATTACCACATATGTAACTCCTCCAAAGATTTCCTTGTTATCATCTCTCAAAAGTGTTATTATAGAAAGAGACTTGGGGTTGTGAAATAAATAAATAAATAAAGAGAGTAAAACATGGACAAGTGTCCTATCAAAACAATGGGTACTTAGATGCCCGCCTCTCTATTAAAAAAAAAGCAAGCAAGCCCAAGTTCACTCAAAAGTTCCAAGTTCCAAAAGAGAGATGTATATATATATATATATATATTTCAAGTAGCAGAGTAGAATTAGGTTTCCACCATACACCCCCATATATCTACCACACATATATATTCATCCTCATACATTCACCATATATCCTATACACATGCACATCTTGATTTGATTGTATGACCTGTTTCTCTGGATCCATTGTTTGACTTTACAATATATGCTTTGCAAGTATGTATGCGTTGTTTCTCCCCACCTATGAACTCCATATATTTCCTATTAGTTATAGGGTGAGTGAGAGAAGGCATAACACCATTGTTGCCTTGGTGAGGATCCACAAAATACCACATATAGAGAGACTTGAGAGGGTCATACAAAAGAGACTTTGAGTTTTATTTTGAAAACTTTGCAAAACTCCAGGATGAAGGTAAAGTGAAGAGCTCGAGACATAGTACTGGGCTTGATCATTCTACTTTTCAATTACTCAAGACCCAAGTGATGGCTATAAGCCCCATGGTTAAAGGTAATATGGGTAAGTTTGAAAGTCAGAATAGTTTACTCTAATCCAAAGGAGAATTCTTGTTTGAACGCATGTGTACCTTTAAGGCATGAAAGCATTGTAGAAACTCCTGATCCGTCATTGAGTTCATCTTTGCTCAGGGACGAGCAAAATGTAAGCTTGGGGGAGTTGTTGACGGTCCTTAAGTACCAATTTTAACCGTCAACTAAACAAGGAAAAGGATATAAATGAAACCACTAGCTAGAATTAGGGTTTATACTAACATAATTCCGCGAGTTTTGGTGGATGTCTGTTTCTGCAGGGGGTTATCAGGAAATACAAAGGAAAGGCCCACATGTCATGTTTACATAGAGATAATTATCAACCGCACAATTTTCTATAATCCAGAGGGTTCCAGAAGACACGAGAACAAGTCGGAAGCCGAGTGGGCCCACCCCCAGGGCGCCCGCCCTAGGGTTTGGGGTGCCCGCCCTGCCCCTGTGGCCAATCAGCTTCAACTTTGCGGATTATGGTCCACCGCCTTTGAGGATCAATCTAAACCACTCGCTTAAGGTTGGTTTGATTCGACGGTCCACATTCATTTGAGGAGGCTATATAAGCAAGCCTTGACCCCCCCTGAGGAGCATCTCATCTCATTATTTTTCTCCGGAGCAAAAGCTAGGGTTTCAATTATAGAGAAGGAGAGAGGTCCCTCTAGTTGTCTAGATCTAGTTCTTCTAGTTCTAGTTCATCTAGTTGTAATTAGAGGTGATTGGGAGGAGGAGAGAGCGAGGAGGAGCCAGATCTGTCGGATCTTCCTCAACATTGTACCTTTGCAGCATCTGGTTCAGAGCAATCTCTAGGTTCTTCATTCATTATTTCTATGTATCTTATTTTAGTTCTTACTTTATTCTATTTATGGGATCTTCGCTCGTATTGAGTGCTCTAGTCTTTGTAGAGCAAGAGTAGTAATTAATAGGTTAGGCGTGGTGCCTAGTCTTGCAATTACCTGAGTTTGCGCCCAATCCTATGGATAGTTGTGGTAGCCCTAGGGGTGATAGCTCTGTAAGGCCTTTGTAGTCCACCATGTTTGGGTTGGTGTTTTTGTAGAGCTTTTGGCAGCCTCTCCCGACTACCTTTTTCCCAGTCTTTGTCGAGAGTCGGGAAGGTACTGTTGCTCCAAAGTAAGTAGAGTAGAGTGGGCCTTTGATTAGATAAACCCCTTAGAAAACTCTAAAATCTCTCTACCCATTTATCTTATCTATCCTTGGATGTTCTTAGTTCCTTTCTAGTTCACTTCGCGTTCCCCGTGGAAATTGATACCCTTGGAATACTCACGGGTGAAAGCTACAGCGGTATCCGTGCGCTTACGGATTTATCTGTGTGCGTTAAGAAATACCAACAGTGGTCTCCCCTTGACATCCTTGTTGATGATATAGTGAGCATTGTATGCAAATGTCCTAGTGTGCTTTGGCAAGGGTTGTGGAGGTGGTGTCACACAATCATGAGCAAAGTGTCCTTGCTTCCCACACTCAAAGCATATATTCATCTTTGGCTTTTGCTTTGCTTGATAGAAGTACTTGGCTTGTTGTTGATATTGAGCTTTGGCTTTAGCTTTGGCCTTCTTCACTTGAGCGGACTTGTAGCCAAGACCGGCCTTATCATTCTTCATGACGGTATTCATATGGAGCTCACTTTGAAGATTGTGGCCCTTAGTGAACCTCTCCATTTCAATGGCTAGATGGTTCTTCTCATTCTTTAGCCTCTTGTTTTCTTCTCTAAGCATATCAACTTCAAGTGCCACATCATAGTCTTCATCTTGTGTCTCAATCACTATTGACTTGGTTGACTTGAGCTTGATAAGATCTTGCTTGAGCTTCTCATTCTCATTCTTGATCTTGATATAGTCATCATAGTGATCCGCCACAACCACTTGCTTGCCTTTGCACTTAGTCTCTTGCTCAATGGGCTCAACAATCAAATCATCACAAGATGTGCCAATGTCGATTTTGATAATGGGGTTAGTAGCAACATGTGAATCATTATCAAGATATTCATTTCCAATTAGGAGAGTATCATAGTTAAACTTTACTTCGGTGGACTCTTCCTTAAGTTTGTTGCATCTATCTTTAAGCTCTTGTGATGTCCTCTCTAGCTTATCATGTTTATCTTTTAGCTCTTTTAGAGAGGATTTGAGCTCCTCAGCTTGTGAGGATAAAGATTTGTTTTCACTTATTAGCTCATCACTAGCATTCGATGTTATTTCAAGTTTAGCATGCAAATCATCATTTTCTTTTTCAAGCTCCTCATTTTTAGCTTGCTCCTTTTTGACAATTTTAGTATATTTAGTGAGCAATTTTATGAGTTCATCATAAGAAGAAGCTTGGTATTCTTTTTCACTTTCACTACCACTATCATCACTATCCTCTACTTTAGATTGTACCTTCCTATCACCTTTGGCCATAAGGCATAGGTTTGTAGAGGATGTAGTGGTGGAAGACGAAGATGATTGTCCCAATGACTAGAGCGGCCACCCTCTCATCATCACTTTCATCATCAGATGAGTCGCTTGAGTCAGTTAACCAATCACCAACTATGTATGACTTGCCATCCTTCTTCTTTTGGTGTTGGAACCTTTTCTTATTGAAGCCATCTTTCTTCTTGTGTGGCTTCTCATCTTTCTTCTCATCATCACTTGACTCATCTTTTTGTTCTCTACAATTCTTGTACTTGTCCTTCTTGGGCTTGGTAAAATGGTGAGCTAGATGGCCAAGATCACCACAATTGTAGCAATCCATCTCCGACAATGTCTTCCTCTTGTTACTAGTGAAGAACTTCTTCTTTCTTGAGTCAAACTTGACACCGCTCTTCTTTAGCCTCTTTAGCATCTTGGTGGTCTTCTTCACCATTATAGCAATGTTTGAATCATCATCTTCTTCACTTGAGCTATCAAACACAACCTTTGACTTGCCCATGTCATGGCTAGATTTGAGTGTCAAATCCTTCTTCTTGGTGGATGATGAGGCTTCTTATTCTTTGTGGATGTGCATGTACATCTCATGAGCGTTGATCTTTCCCAAGACTTGTGTTGGTGTATAGTTGGAAAGATCACCTTGATGCAACACCATCACAATGTTGCCATACTTGCCAATTGGAAGCACACAAAGAATCTTCCTCACAACATCGGCGGGCTCCATTTGAGTTATCCCAAGTGCATTCAATTCTTCTACAAGAACATTCAAGCGTGAATACATTTCATTTGCATTTTCATGAGCAAGCATAGTAAAAGCATTCATCTTATTCATGACTAAGTGATATTGCTCTTCCCGCTCGCTCTTTGTGCCCTCATGAAGAGCACAAATGTTCTTCCACAACTCGTGAGCGTTCTTAGAGGTGCGCACGCAGTTGAACACATCCTTGCCAATGCCCCTAAAGAGAGTGTTCTAGGCTTTGGCATTCCACTTATCATAGTGGACTTCATCACCAAATGGTTCTCCATCAAATTGAGGAAACCCATTGGTGGCGGTTTTGAGCACACCAATGTCTAAGGCTTTGAGGTAAGCCTCCATACGCACTTTCCAATAAGGAAAGTCATCTCCATCAAAGATGGGCGGTGGTCCATCCCCATGGGACATCTTTCTCTAAGCGGTTAAGCTTAAATCAAGAGTACTCAGCTTTGATACCAATTGAAAGGATCAAGATGCCCAAGAGGGGGGGTGAATTGGGCTCTTTTAAATTTCTAAGCAAGAATTAAACCTAACAAGAGCCAATTAACCCTCTAGTGCTTTCCCAAGTGTGTCCTAGCTACACAAGCAAGACATGGCAATGAAAGCAGTAAAGCCCTATGCAATTCTACTCAAGCAACAAGAAAGTAATGCGGAAAGTAATGCTTAAATGTAATTGCTATAAGTAAGGAGAAGGGTGTAAGGGAATTGACACAACGACGTTTTACCGAGGTATCGAGGAGTCAACACTCCCCCCTAGTCCTCGTTGGAGCACCGCGCACGGTATTGCTCCCCCTTAGTCCGCGCAAGGACTAAGTGCTCTCTACGGGCTGATTCTTCGCCACTCCGGCTTGGTGAATCGCCCACAACCAATCACAACGAAGCTTGGGTCATCCACAATGATCTCCACCGGATGATCACCAAGCGAACTTCCGAGAAGCCGTCTAGGTGATGTCGATCACCAAGAGTAACAAGCACTAACTCTCACTTGACCAAAGCTAGTCTAGTGATTGAATGGATGCACACTTGCTATCTCTAAGCAACTAGTGAGAATCAACACATGGAATTGCAATTCACTCTCTCACTAGGGCTCTTGCACTTCTTGCACTCTAACAAGAATGTCTCAGCTGTTGGAATGGGCAAGAGAGATGCCAAGGGGGTGTGGAAGAGTATAAATACCCCCCAACCAAGTCCGTAGCCATTTGGCTCAAAAGCCAGAACACTACGTCACTCCGGACGCTAGAACAAGGTGGTGTCCGGACCAATACGCATGCGTCCGGACCCTCTCAGTTTACTAAACACAGCACTGCAACACACGACGTCCAGACGCTAAACACAGTCCGGACGCGCGACTCCGGACATCGTCCGGATCAAAATACACTCTCTGGAACTCTCTGCATAGCGTCCGAACGCTACCTTGTGTCCAGACCTAGCACCTGGACCCGTCCAGACCGAAACTGGCTTTCTAGAGCTCTCTGCATAGGGTTCGGACACTATAGCGTGTCCGGACCCGTCACTGTTCACACCGTCCGGATGCTCTGATCAACATAGAGGAAACCCTAGGGGTCCGGACGCAGAGCCAATGGTCCGGACCCAGGGAAAATTGCGTCCGGAGCTCTATTTCAAGCCAGATCAACACACTTCCAAAAAGGAAGCTGCTCTACTTCATCCAAGGACTATTTCTAAAGCTTCCTAGAGCTAGATTTCACAAGTGTGCACCACACCTAATCACTTAGCCTCTCCTAGGTCAAGCTACTAGATAGTACCCCTCTTAATAGTACGGCCAAAGGAAAAATAAAGGTGCTAAACTACTCTAAGTGTCTCTCAACTCCAATTGACACTTAGACCTAGTCTATGCTTCAACCTTGTCTCCAATCCTTTGAAAACCGAAACGATTCCATTAAGGGGCATGAATACCATGATAGCCCAATCAACCATCCATTACCATGACCTAACTTTCTTATTGCCTCTGCAAAACACACGTTAGTCATAGTAATCTTGCATTATCGTTAATCACCAAAACACTAGGGCCCTAGATGCTTTCAATTCTGAACTAAAATTATCTTTGATATGCTTAAGAATGTAATACTAACCAAGTGTTCTACCTTGATTATGCTTAGGTTTAAAGGGGAGGAAGAATCAGACAAGCTAAAACGGACCAGTAGAAAAAATGTTCATATCTCTCCACTCCGAGAATCTTTTAAGGCCCATGAGGATTTTTGGAAATCTCATGAAGTCTATTTTTCAATGCAAAAAACCTCACCACTTTTGGACGTGCCAATATTGAAATACAAACAGATTAGTGAATACTGCTCAGAAGGTCAACAGTTTCACGAGACAGAATGTTGATACCACTTCTCATTGAAAATTGTACTATTCTATAATGTCTCGTGATGCATGATATACATGTATGGAAAGCTCTTCAAGTCTACTTTCACACCCAACAAATGGTTCGTCAATTGGACTTCCAATAAGGATTTATGGTCAGTTTAGCAGAAACTGCTCTAGAGGCCAACAATCACGCAAAGCCACTTTAGAATGTCAGAGGAGACCTTTCACATAGCCTTCCTTCAGAATCTCTATTTCATTTTCAGACCTATCTAGGAGGGTTGTTCCTAGTATATCTATCTGCTGCATCTAAGCTATTAGGGACTTTTGATAATTTTATAAACAATACCATATTGTAGCTGAGCTGTCGAGTGCCTTACTCAAACCTATGTTCTTCCTTATTCTTCTTGGACTTGTGAAGTGATTCCTCCGGAATCCCCTACTTCGTGATCTATGGTTTCCGTTCGGTTGCGCTGTATTGTGTGGATTAGTTCTGGATTGTGGTTCTGCAATCGCTCGGAGATCAAGTCGAAGTCCTCGCGGTTTCGTGGCCTCTCTTCTCGTCGCTTGGTCACAAGTATAAAGCTAGTTATCCCCCACTGTTCGCAGCAAGTTATCTCTTTGATTCGTGACCTACTGTCGTGAAGATCGAGCCAATCCCTTACCGATCCATATTGGGTCTTATCACTATCCTTCCCATGAAGTACCACACTATTCTTAAACTGACCCAAATGTTCACTCCTTTCGATCCAAACAGTAGCCACCTCTGAAGTCAATGGTATGTTGTACGTTCTTTGGTCAAGGTTGAGTGTAACACAGTAGTCCTCAAGGTGTTCAGCCTACCCCATATTCCTAAGATGTTGTGAGTATGGGTTGTCATGAAGGATAGCCACCAACCTTTGAATCACTTCTTTATATTTTTGGCATTGTTCTTCACGGCACTCTCGGTATCGGTGCTCAAGACTCGGATCATCATCATAGAAGTAAAGCTCTAGATGCCTAGGCTCCTTACCATCCTTAGTACCAAATGACCTTATGTTGTGATAGATTTGACCATGTGCACGAAAAGTGTAAATGCTACTATTTTTCCTATTAGTCATAGCACTATCGAGGTGACAATATAATGAAGTGAATGAAAAATGGTCATTAAAGAACCTAATGTTGTCACGGAAGTGCCTAGCGTCAGCATCTGAACTTGACCAAAGCCTCATAAGTTCATCAGGAGTGTCCGGTGCATCTAGATGCACTTCTCCACCATGGTAGCAGAACCTAGGTGGCTCGGACTCAAACTTCTTTACACTACAATGCTGACAGGTTTGAGAATATGTGTATTTGTAGGCATGTTACCATACACTTTTGCATATGGATCAGGTATATGAGGGATAGAAGTATCATCGTTTGAGTCATCGACTTGGACCCCGTCGTTAGCTTCCCCATCTCTAAGGGTATTTAAACTCAGGTGTTTAGATAATCAGATTGTGTATTTAAACTACAACCGTGAAACTCTGATTGTAGTTCAAAAGTTGTGACAATTACCTTGCCCACTGAGTAGGTATCCCTCGTCTTCTTCCTCGTCCTCCTCAAATATTTCACCATCCTGGTCATCTGTTTTCATCATAGGGTCTTGATTTATTTGAAATATAGGTTAGAAAACATATACTTAAAGTATTGTTAACAATATTATAAATTACCACTATCGTCGCTGAATTTTTCTATGTGTAGATGAGGTAGTATGGACTATTGGTCTGTTGATTTCTGTCAAGCATAGCATGAGCACAATTGGTACAAGTAAAACATTAAATCATCTCAATTAAATATGATAAGGAAAGGCTTAGTATTTACCATTAGTGACCATAGTCAATTGACTTACAAGCTACGTCTCATTCGTTTGGTTGTCTCGTTCACCTTGTTTAGTAGTTTTTTTTGTTTACCACCAATACATTTTTCAAACACCATGTTCCGACGGGCCAACAATATGTCTTTCTCCAAATGGAGCATGTTGTCTATGTGTCATATGGTAGGGTAGTACATCACTGCATCCGTCTTCATCCATCTCCATTGCATATCCAGTGATGTATAGGGGTGTTGCACTGACCTCGGGGACAACCCATTCACTGGTTCTTGGCGTGGTTCTATGTGTCCTAGATGTTCTTGTAGTGGTCCCCACAAACTCAGGTATACACATTGGGTTCTCCATGGCAATGGAATTGTGATGGAGAGTATGCTTCTGTTTCTCTTTGAATCTTTTTTAGACGATTTCATTGATTGCTTACGCTCTGGAAAAGTATGATGTAACCTTTGACGCATACGCCTTGATTCCCTCTCATGAGGTGTCATATTTTTGTACCTCTCACTATAGTACTCACTTCTTGGCATAGTTTGAATTCTGGTTTGAGGTGACCTAGTTAAGTCGACAATGCTCCCGTCATCTACAATATTTATTTTGGGTTTACCTACACATCAGAAATAAAATTATTTATTATGACACTATTGTAAACCCACAATCTATCAATTATAATATTGTAATTACCGGATATTTGATGACTCCTATCAACAATGTTGCTAGGATGGTATGAATCATTTCTATGTAACCAATCAATTGTTTCCACGCATCCACATTTTCCTTATTTGACACAATATCATTATCTACAAAACCATTTACCCATTTTTATTTTTGTAATAAAAGACATGGCAATCAAAATTTAAGTTGAATTATCATTGTTACCTTTCTTTGTATGAAGTTTGGTTTTACCATTGGTAGCTTCGGTTACTTATTCCCTATTTTTTTTATAATGATATGACTCAAGTCACCTCTGAAAGGTTTAGATATGGCTAGAGGGGGGATGAATAGCCTATTAAACTTTTCTACAACAACACTTAGACAAACTTGTTAGAATAAAACACGGCGAAAAGCAAGTTTGCAGTAGCACTACTAGGGTCGACAAGCCACCTACCACAATTCTAATTTCTAGCAAGATAAACCCTATGTCACACACAAGAGCTAGAGAACTAGTGCTACAAGACCAAGCTACACAAGCTAAGCTAGAATCTCTACTTTGCAAGAATATAAGAAAGTAATGCAAAGTTAGAGCTAGAGAAGTTATACCGCCACGAAGAGAATATCAATCAAACAATAGATAGCAAATGAGAATCCTCGGTAGAGAGACAATGAGACACAATATTTTTTACCGAGGTTCACTTGTTTGCCAACAAGCTAGTCCTCGTTGTAGCGATTCACCTACTTGGAGGTTCACACGCTAATTGGCATCACACGCCAAACCTGTCACCGAGTGCCGCAAAACCAACACAAGATAGGGATCCACAAGCTACGATCAATCCACTATAGATACCTTTTACGAACTCCCGCGGGGAAGGTTCAAGAACCCCTCACAATCCACCGATCGGAGCTGGAGACAAACACCTTCCTCCGCTCAATGATCCTCGTCGCTCCAAGCCGTCTAGGAGGTGGCAACCTCCAAGAATAACAAGAGCTTCCGCGAAGACGACGATCACCAAGTGCCACTAGTATGCAATCAATGAGCAATGCACTTGGATTCACTCAATCTCTCATGAATATGTCAATTATGTTAAGAGGATGAGTGGGTGGAGCAATCTCAAGAAAGCACAAGTGTGTGAGTGAAGTAGGAGTGCAAGAGAATACCCCAAGGGTCGGCCATATCACCTTATATAGCCTCCACTCAAACACTAGCCGTTTTGCCCCACAAACTGAGTCTCTGCGTTCACTCCGGACGCTCTTTTCACAGGGGTCCAGACTAACACCCGCGTCCGGACCCTTCACCTGCCGAGACCAAAGCTCTCTGTTTGCCACTTCGGACGCGACCTCCGGACGCACGCAACGCGCCGTCCAGACCATGTCGCATGCGTCCGGTCGCCCTGCCGTTTGAAACAGTTCTTTCCCGCGTGCACCACTGCTCGCCACGCGTCTCTGGACGCACTCAACAGTGCTACTCCGGACCAACACCTGGTGGTGTCTGGACCCCAGCAGAGACATTCCAGAGAGCACTTTTCCTCCGGATGCGTGTCCAGAGTCTCCTATCCGGACACAACCTAGCGTTCGGACCTTCTTCCAGATCGACACAGAAAGCAACAGAGAGCAACGCCACTCCGGACGCACGTTCGGAGTCAGTGTCCGGACATGCAACAGCGTCCGGATATCTGACCATAGCAAAGACTGCCTAGGGTATGCGTCCAGAACTCCAAACTTGGTCCAAACTACCTCCAAATTTCTTCCAAGCTTCTAAGGGCTAACACTAAGTGATCTCAACACTTATGCACGTGTGTTAGCTTTTAGTTCACATTTTCTTGGAATTAAGTTGGGTGTTCTCACTAGTTCAATTGATTTTATATGCAATGCAAAGAACCTAGTGGCACATGATAACCGTAATCAAACATGAGAGCTCCCTCCTTGATAGTATGGCTATCTATCCTAAATGTGATCACACCCTCTATGGTGTCTTGATCACCAAACCAAAAATGGATTCCTATTTCACCTTTTCCTTGAATCATTTTCCATTTTCCTTTGCACCACCATGCTAGAGCCTTGCCATCATCACCTTTGATCCATTAGCTCCATCACATGGTATGTACCAACCTATCTCATGATTCACACTTAGAGATCAAGGTTAGTACTTAGGTAGGTTTCATCAATTACTCAAAACCAAACACATGGGGCTCTCAATCTCCCCCTTTTTGGTAATTGATAACAACCTTTCCATAAATATATGAAATATAATCATTTTGAACTTGAGCATCTTGTCCAAGCATTTTGATCAAAGATTTTAAAATTTGGACAAGTCACACAAATTCGGTTCGGTAGTTATTAACTCCCCCTACATATGTGCTTCTAGAGTTTGGTTCAAGTTTAGCACATATGCATGGATAGACAATGTGGGAGAGTAAATAGCTACCAAATGATGCTAAGGTTTAAGAGTAGACCTTTGAAGCGTGATACCATCGGAGTGCGGAAATTGAATCACCCTTAGCACCATGATAAGCTAGACAACAAGTAAACACTAGAAACCCCGTGAGATCAACATTAAGAGCAAGGTTTCTAGAGACCACTTGAACGTCACTACACACCTAGCTTACCAACCTATTCATGCTAATTGATCAATCATCAATCATTTTGTATCACTAGCAATCACCGCACAAGCATGGATATTTGAATTTAAGTACTTTTGCAACAATACATATGAGGATGCAAGCATTCAAATGCAACAAGGTGTTCATGAGCTTGCTCCCCTATTTGTGTGTTCTTTTTCAAAATTGATTTTTCATGTTCTCCCCTTTTTCTTTCAACTTCTCCCCCTTAAGCAATTCTCCCCTTTTGGTCAACTTTTATATTTTTCCACAATTTCTCCCCCTTTGTCATCCAATTGACACAAAATGATGGGACCAATTATAGATATTCAAGTTTTACTCCCCCTTAGTGTGATATAGGGTGAAATATTTTCAAAAGTATGAGGACGTGTCAATTGGACGTTGATGAGGAGTGTGGGATCCACCCTAATACTGCTGTTGTGGACGTTGCAGGTTCTGATTGTTCCCCTGCTAGTACTGATTCTGATTCCACTGGCTAACAGGTCCTTGGTACCTCTGCTGAGAACCAGTATGAGAGTTATAGCGGGGGCGAGTGTTGCTACCAGATGAGTGTGCTCTCATCTTCCTCTTCTTGTCCATGTCCTTGCGCTCATTGTCAAGCACAATGGCACGGTTCACCAGTGTCTGAAAGTTCGGGTACACATTACCCTTCAACTGCAGCCTTAGATCATAGTAGATACCCTTTAGGAAGTGACGTTATTTGTTTGCATCTTCTCTCACTTCATTAGGAGCATAGCGAGCCAGTTGAGAGAATCTATCATGGTACTCACTGACCGACATCTGCCTCATTCTGAGATTATGGAACTCCTCTTGCTTGAGCTCCATGATTCCTTCTGGGATATGATTAGTTTTGAAGTCCCTGGAGAATTCATCCCAGGTGATAGCAGGAGCATTGGAAGGATGTGCAGCTTGGTATGACTCCCACCAAGTCTGAGCTGCACCTTGGAGCTGACCAGAAGCATACAGGACCTTCTCCTGGTCATTACACTAAGCGATGTTGACCTGTTTCTCCACCGCTCGAAGCTAGTCATCCGCCTCCATAGGATCTGCAGCATGAGAGAACACCGGGGATGACCTTGAACGAATTCTCGGCGCTTGTTGACAGGAGCGGCTGCTTGGTTTGGCGGGTTCTGCATGAACTGTATCATAGTCTGCATGAGTTGGCCTTGCATCGCCATCAACTCCTCAGTGGTCATGGGTGCTGGTGGAGGTGGTGGTGGGTTCCTATTGGTACGAGTGTTAGGAATATGCCCTAGAGCTAATCATGTAGATGATTATATTCCGATTGTATCCATGATTAATAAAGTGTTCTTTGAATATCCATTATAGACAACTAGTATTGATTGACGATTATGTGAATTGTTTGTGGAACTCAATTACTTGAATGGTTATTCTAAAAGTTGTCCCTGGTCGGCATTCTTGTAAGAGCACACTTGAATATTAGACCAGCACATGTATTAGTTGATGGCTATGTTTCACAAGTCATAGACATGTAGATGTCAAACTAATAATGTGGGCACATGTGAGACATGTAGCCTGGACTGACCCAACAAGAGAAAGTCTCTATTCATGTCATGTACGTTATGTCCTTAGACCTGAGATTGTGGTATGTACTCAAGATGTGAAACGATCTACTTAGAGACTATCAAACGCTACTCCGTTATTGGGTAGTTATAAAGGTGGTCCTTGGGTGGTCGGGAAACATGCTGTGAGACATAGACAATCAAGATGGAATTTGCCCCTCTCTTCGTGAGAGAGATATCACTGGATCACTCATGTGATTGGATCAACAAATGCATGGTCATGATTGGGTTAAGTGTTAACCCACGAGTTGAACCATATATCGAGTGGCGAAGGGAATAACTTGTACATGGTCATAGTGGTTCGTCTGATATGATCATAGCGTATGCATAGGAGTTGACACGCCTTGCTAGAGGCCGCTATCAACTATTGGTCGGGTAAGAGTACTTGGGCCATGTCTATGTATGCGTGAGCCCATAGGGTCGCACGCTTAAGGGGCTGGAAGCCTAATTCGGGTTGGACCCGAATTAGACTAGGTTTAGGGTTTCTAATGGGCCTCCACCGTGGGAGCTCGTTAGGACGCCTATATAAGCAAGGGGTGGGCGCGGGGCGAATCGATCCACACCTTTTGGCAGCCGCCGACGCCTCCCCACGCTCGCGCCTTTTGCTCCTCGTGGACCTAGCAGTCCGGAGGCGCAACGCTTCCTCCCTGCACGTGTGGGATTCCTCGGAGGTGCTGCATCTGGAGCACAAGGACGAACCGCGCGAAGGGGACGTTGAGACGGATGACCACGCAACTGCACTGCCTGCTGCGACGCGCACGACTACATCAAGTCGTCTTCCGCTGCACCTGCGCGTCTAGTGGTAATCCCGTAACCTATGACTAGCAGTAGATCCTGGTTTATGAGGTCGAAAAGTTTTGTTTTCCGGCTAGCGTAGCAACCTCGTATTCCATCAGTGGTATCAAAGCCATTACTGCCTCGTTATAGGTTCAGATCTTAGCATATGGTGATATGCGGGTTTTATGATGAATCTCAGACTTTGGTTCATGTCTTTGTTGACACAAAAAGCGTCAGATCTGTGTGAACACCTCGGGCTATTACCCAAAGCTCGATGTCGAGGGCGTGCCAGTCGATTTGACCAATCAATCGACAAGGATGATAACTATGACAAACTGAACGAGACGACAGCGATGTGCCCGGACGTCAAGGCTCAGATTGATCACGGATAACTTAGAGCAGAGCTAGACGAGGCAAACAGCGATGCGCCCGGATTGCCAAAGCCTAGAGGTACTCCCACACGGAACTAACAAGGATTTTGACGGAGATCAAGGTGATGCAGCCCATCGAAAGCTTGAAGAACTCGTTAAAGCTACAACTAATGCATAATAAGGGTAAATTGTTGGAAAGGTAAATAAGATAAAAAGTAATTGATTTGGTTTGAATTGGATTGATATATTTTCACAGCCCTCGGGCTCATATTTATACTCCCGCATGGAGAGTTGTACAATGACACGACACATATTTTTCCTAAAACAAACTCCTACTTTAAAGGAAACTGACTCGCGCAGGAGCCGGATAACAATATTTATTTCCTAAACAAACGCACCTATTTTAAGGGAAAATAAACGACCCATGCAAGAGCCGGACTCAAACTACTATAACAATACTTCTTCTCGATGGAAACTCTCCATCGGCAGATCCCTTTTATCCGCCCCTTCCTTCTTTGGACCATCGGTAACCTTCAGCTACCACCAAGCGCTAAGTTACGCTCATCAGTATCGGCAACATTTTCCCCGATTGGTAGCATCCCCTCGTCGGAAATCGGCAATAAACCCTTGTAGGCAATCGACAACTATCTTCCATCGGCAATCGGCAACGAGCCCTTATCGGCAATCGACAACGAGTCCTTATCGGCAATCAGCAAAGAATCTTCATCGGCAATGAGCAATAGCAACTCATCAGCAATCGGCAAGACCGCCAATTAACCTTTGTTGATAAAGATCATCCAGCTTCCATCGGCAACATACTTGACCTTCTGTAGCACTCTCCCATCGGCCATATCAGCTCATACTTTACCGATGCCGATGGAGAATAGTCACCAGCCAATCAAGCTTCGATCCATTTGACACGTGTCGAAAAACGGTGTCAACACATGCCCCCCAGTTTCGGAGTGTATAACTTTACGTGCCGAAATTCTCCACTGTAGCTATTGCTGTAGCCGTTGCTGTAGCCATTACCCCGAGATAGGCGTACGGTTTCCTCGATCCCCGCATATGGAACTGTAATTAAATAATAAAATCCCTCGATTGTAGTACAAACAGTTACATACCACCTCGATTATCGCGCGTATCCACCGCGGGCCTCCCTACATTCTTGCACAGTGTGAAACAGAACCCCAAAATGCCCCTGAACAGGCTTATAAAAGTTACTGGGGTCCATACTGTCCTTTTTACCTGAGCTCATTTGACTTTCACCTTCCTGCCTTCTTCAACCTCCGGCTGCTTGAAGAACACAGGCTCGAGCAACAGTACTCCTTCGCAATCCAAGGACGAACTGCAAGCACTCCCTTGACTCCAAATGGCGATCCAAGTTGACATTCCGAAGGTAAGATCCATTCTTCATCCAATCTAACCTCTCTTTTCTCCGCAAAAACCTGGTTTCATCCCTGTTCTTCTTTCTAATTCGTCCCCTTCTCGAACCCTAGGAGTTGTACAACAAAGTCATCATCCCCCTTGCTGGTTCCAATCTTAGCTGCCTAGGCCCAATGGGCAATCCAGACCCCACCTCCATCATCAACGCAGAAACCAACCGGATACCGTTTAGATCTGAAAGCTTTGGTCTGGGATTGTGGAAAGATACATTCCGCTCATGGCCCAAGCACACCAAAGGATGGAAAAATTGGTACTTGAGGTTGGCCAGGTCACAGCAAGTATACTGGCAGGAGCGTGGCTTAGATCAATGCATTAGGCTCTCAATTGCCGATGCAGAGAAGAATGAGAACTTGATGATAGCAGCTTCATATTTTTGGTCCGACACTATGAACGCCTTCCTTTTCAGGCACGGACCAACTACTCCCACCCTTGCCGATGTCTATATGCTGACCGGCTTGGATATTACCTCTGCCGATACGCTCAGCCTGTTTAACAGAAAAGCTAAGTACAAGATGAATACCCGCAGTATCGGCGGCTGGACAGGTTACATCCAAGAACACCAGAAAACCGGATCGGTAAGCCAACGGGAGCACGCCATCTTTTTAAACATGTGGTTAGAGAAGTTTGTCTTCTGTGGCAAAACCATCAGCCCGACCACTATGCACCTCCCCGCGGCCGAACTGCTTGCCAACAGCACAAGGCTTCCTTTAGGCAGGTATCTCCTCGGGTCAGTTTACCGACTGCTGCACCAAGTATCCAATAAACTGCTGCTAGGAGAGCCCATCGGCAATCTCGGAGGCCCTTGGTGGTTCATTAACCTCTGGTTGAATGCACATATGCACAAGGCCCTTGAGTTCGACCTATTTGCCCAACAATTCCCGAGAGAGCTGTCAGAAGATCACCGATATGATGACGATGAATCGGCAACTCGAGCTCCGCTTAACTTCGGAGAAGCCACCATAATGCTGCCGGGTACCGATGCCGATGTAGAGCACTTCGACTACTTTTTTCAGAGGTTTTACAACGGACTTCCCTCCTCAGAATGGAGTTGGTGGCCATATCTTGATGAACAGAACCAGTTCCCACTGCTCTTCAACTTGACCGATATGAGCTTGCCTGAGAACCAAGCAATCATGAGGGCTAGCATCACTCCCCGAGCCCTCCCGGTAAACAACTTTGGATCTGGGAAGAATGCCCCGCCGTCGTACGAGTTTTACTATCCATCGGCAGTGGCAAGACAACTGGCATTTGGCCAACTGCCGATCAAGCTGTGCTATTCCAAGGTAGTAAGACCCAGACAGACAATCTCCAGCAATCTGGATTGGAACAAAGTCATCAACCTCCCTGCCGATGCCGATTTGTCAGACCTTGACTTGTCCTCCTGGACGCCGACCTCCTTCATTACCAACGAGTTCAAGTCTTGGTGGCAAGAGTGGAAGTGCCAACTACTTGCCAAGTCTTCGCACTACTATCGGCACTTGATCGACACCGATTACCTCATTCCCGACGACGCAGTAAGTTCTCTATCCGATGTACTTTCATTATTTTATTTGTCATCAGTATCATCACTCCTCTGCACCTTTGTATTTGACAGGCCGATGATCCAGTCCCCACAATGAGCAATAGCGGCAGACCCTTCAAACTTCGGATGATGGGCCCTATATCGATCATCGGCAACAAAGCCCCAACGTTGGCCGCCTTCACGCCTCAACAGGTACCCCTGCCGATGCCTACAACAGCTCAGGCTACATCGGCTGCCGCTGTTGCCTTCAAGCAAACTTATGCAGTAAACTCTTTACTTGTACCGATCATACACTGTTTCATCGGCAACATCTACCTTGCATAACTCGCTTTGTATTTTCAGGCATTATGGTCATCGGCATCTACTCACAGAATACAACTAACTTCTGACCCTGTTGCCGATGCCCCCCAGTCTTCATCCAAGCGGATTGGCTCTCCTACTGCTGCGCCGACAAAGAAAAGGCGCTTGAGGCTGGCTTCCCCTCCGCCATCGGCTCCAACTGCACCATCAGCTGCCGATGCGCCGCCAGAAGAGCTTCCGGCTCTAGTCGCACCACCTGCCGACGGGTCATCGGTAGGAGTTCCATTGACTTCCGTACCTGAACAACCGATGGATGACGCCCCCGTCCAGGAGATAGTGGCTGCTGCGACGATCGAAACGGCATCGGCATCGGCACCGGCTATGGTGACTGAAGAAACAACTCCTGTCGTAGCAGCGGAGGTAGCATTAGCGTCGGCATCGCCAGCCAGATTACCTGACGAAGGAACCACTCAAGCCTCCGCAGCAGCAACAACGTCGGCATCGGCACCATCGACCCAAGTCCCCGATGACAGAGTGCCACCACAAGAAACCGTCACTACATCGGAGGCGATGCCAGCAACGACTACACCAAGACCAGCGGCGTCGGCTACCTCCCCAACACGGGCTCGGTCATCGGCATCTGCCGCCGATGTTCAAGATGAAGTCGGACCGTCTAGCATACCAAGCCCCAGGCCGGAGATCCGTTTCAAGACGGTAAGTAGATTACCATAAAGCTCATAGTATAGTTTTGCAGTCGGCATATTTTAACCTTTGTTTTCAGGCCCAGGACTCTCCGGACAGCCTCTTCTCTTACAGCCTAAACCTTCAGAACGAAGATGAGCGCCCAAGCCGCCTCCGAGCAGACAGTTTGTTCTCTTTTGCCGTCGACATCGTCGACGACGATGAAGAGGAAAGCTCCCACCCGGCTCTATCGGTAGAAGTCAAATCCAAACTTGAAGAATTGCTCTCCCTGCTGCTGCAAGACACCTCCCAACTTGTCCAGGACTCATCGCGGCAAGGATTATATTCAAAGATATCCAAAGCCATCTCTCCGCCGATGCAGCAGAAACCATCCTCCAAGCAGCTTCCATTGACGTCAAACAAATCCAGTACCAGCGGCTTACTCGTCGCATTGCCGATAGAGCGGCCCAAGCCAAGAGCGAGGAGGAGAAGCTCAGATTTAAAAGCCTTGCCGATGAGAAACACAGAAGCATCGGTCAAGCCAAAACTTCCATCGGCAACCTTGACCAGGAAATTTCTCAACTATCGGCGAGGAAAGAGGAACTGCTGGCAGAGCTGCAACAGGTTGAAGAGGGTCTAACGGCAGCCAACCAACAAAAGACCCAACTGTCCGACTCCATCGGGACTTTACAGCAAGAAAGGGATCAGTACGCTCGGCAAGCTATCTCGTGGAAAAAGAAAATCAAGCCAGTTGAGGGCTCTGTCGATGCTGACGCTAAGGAGTTAGACGAAATAGACCAAATTCGCCTGCGTGCGATAAACGTTATCCACTCCTTGTTCTAATGCCTGTAGTATCGGCAAGAATGTAGCCTGATACTCGATTTTGTCCTGTAATATAACGCCATTTTGTTTTTTACCGATGTCTTTATAAGTTTACTTTTCATCGGCATTTGACTAAGCATTATGCATCTACCCATATACTAGGGTAATATCTCTTCAAGTATTTGCCGTTGATCGCCCTAGAAAATGTCACTCCCTCGAGGGTTTCCAAAATGTATGCATTACCAGGAGCAGACTGTTTTACCCGATAAGGACCTTCCCAATTAGGGGACCACTTTCCAAACTTAGAGCTCTTAATCCCAATCGGTAAAATCAACTTCCAAACCAAATCACCATCGACAAACTCCTTTACCTTTACTTTCTTATCATACCATCAGACAACCCTCTTCTTGTTCTCTTCAATACTAATTAATGCCCTCAACCGATGACTTGCCAAATCCTCTAACTCATCCTTCATCAGAGTAATATAATCATCGGTCGTCAACTGATCCTAAAGAGATAATCGCCTAGAACCAGTTTTAATTTCCCAAGGTAGGACAGCATCGTGTCCATAAACCAACTGATACGACGAGACTTTGGTCGCACCATGACAAGCCATCCGATATGACCATAAAGCTTCGTTTAATACCATGTGCCACCTCCTAGGGTTTTCTTCAATCTTGCGCTCTATAAGCTTAATGACTCCTTTATTAGTCGCTTCGGCTTGACCATTAGCTTGAGCGTAATAAGGAGAAGAATTTAACACCTTGAAACCCATGCTAGCAGCAAAGTCATCAAACTCTCCCGATGTGAACATGGTCCCTTGATCGGTAGTAATGGTCTGAGGAATACCAAATCGGTAAACAATGTGCTCCTTAACGAAATCCACCATGTTTGCCGATGTCACCTTCTTCAACGGAATTGCCTCAACCCATTTGGTGAAGTAATCGGTAGCAACAAGTATGAACATATGCCCCTTGCTCGACGGCGGATAAATCTGGCCGATGAGATCAATGGCCCACCCTCTGAACGGCCAAGGCTTGATTATAGGATTCATTGCCGATGCAGGTGCCCTTTGCACATTACCAAACTTCTAACAGTCCTGACACCCTTTGAAATAATTGAAACAATCTTCAAGAATTGTTGGCCAATAATATCCATTCCGCCTAATCATCCACTTCATCTTGAATGCCGATTGATGCGCTCCACATACACCTTCATGGATCTCACCCATTAACTCTTTTGATTCCTCTTTGCCAATACATCTGAGCAAAACTCCATCAATTGTTCGATAATACAACTCATTATCAAGGAGCACATACTTAGTAGCTTGGAACCTTAGACGCCTTTTGACTTTCCTGGATGGATCCCTCAAGTAATCGGCAATCCCCTTTCTCCAGTCATCGGCATCCGTTACCGATGTCGTGACTTCCTGAATCGACTGATATCCTGAGGCATTCTGTGCCAACCGATTAGCTTCTTCATTATGCAACCTTGGAATGTGCTCGAGGCGGTATTCTTTAAACTCCTTTAACAACCGCAGACACCGCTCATGGGCTGCAATTAACACTTCACTTCGGCACTCATATATTCCGATCAGCTGATTAATCACCAACATGGAATCACCGAAGATTTCAACGGCATCGGCACACACCTCCCTGAGCAGTTCCAACCCCTTGAGCAAAGCCTGGTACTCAGCCTGATTGTTTGTCGAAGTAGCAACAATCGGCAATAAAATCTCATACCTCTGTCCTCGGGGTGAAATTAACAGAATACCGACGCCTGCTCCATCCTTGCACGTAGACCCATCAAAGAACAGAGCCCAAGGGGCAATCTCAACAAAGCCCACCATATTGCAATGCTGAGTGACAAAATCGGCCATCACCTGACCCTTAACAGCCTTTGCCGATTCATATCTTAGGTCAAACTCTGATAATGCCAGAATCCACTTACCGATTCGTCCATTCAAAATCGGCATTGACAGCATGTACTTGACCACATCATCTTTGCAGACAACAGTACATTCGGCCGACAGTAAATAGTGTCTTAATTTAATGCAAGAGAAGTATAAACATAAGCACAATCTCTCTATGGCCGAATACCTGGTTTCAGCATCCACCAACCTCCTGCTCAGGTAATATATTACACGCTCCTTCCCTTCAAACTCTTGAATTAAGGCTGACCCGATAACACCGTCATCGGCAGACAAATATAACCTGAAAGGCTTCCCGTGTTGAGGTGGAACTAAGACTGGAGGATTCGCCAAATACCTTTTAATCTCTTCTAAGGCTGACTGCTGCTCTTCTCTCCATGTAAACTCTTGATCGGCTTTCAATTTTAACAGAGGACTAAAAGACTGAATCTTACCAGACAGGTTGGATATAAATCTTCTAATGAAATTAATCTTGCCGATCAGAGACTGCAACTCAGTTTTGTTTGTGGGAGCAACTACCCTGTTAATTGCATCAATAGATTTTCTGCCGATTTCAATACCTCTCTGATGCACCATGAAGCCCAGAAACTGCCCTGCCGATACGCCAAACGCACACTTGTTTGGATTCATCTACAACCCATGCTCCCTCGTGCATTCCAATATCTTCCGCAAATCGGCAAGATGCTTCTTGAAGTCCCCAGACTTGACCACCACATCATCAATGTAGATCTCAACAATTGTGCCGATGTACTTATGAAAGATAAAATTCATCGCCCTCTGGTAAGTAGCACCGGCATTCTTCAAACCAAAAGTCATGACTACCCATTCAAACAAACCAACGTGGCCTGGACATCGGAAAGCAGTCTTGGGTATGTCTTCTTCAGCCATGAATATCTGATTATACCCAGCATTACCATCCATAAAGCTAATAATTTGGTGCCCAGCAGCAGCATCGATCAGCAGATCGGCAACGGGCATCGGGTAACCATCCATCGGCGTAGCCTTGTTCAGGTTCCTGAAATCAATACAAACACGAACTTTTCCATTCTTTTTATACACAGGAACCACATCAGAAATCCAATCGGCATATCGACATTGCCGAATGAATCCAGCCTCGATTAACTTGGTAATCTCAGCCTTAATATCGGGTAAGATGGTAGGATTGCATCGGCGCGCCGGCTGCCGATGTGGCTGAAAACCAGACTTGATGGGTAACTAATGTTCAACTATCGATCGGTCTAAACCAGGCATCTCTGTATACTCCCAAGCAAAACAATCTTTATTCTCTTTTAATAAATCAATTAACTGTTGCTTACATTGGGAATCTAACTTAGCACTAATAAAAGTAGGACTAGGTTTACTACCATCGCCGATGTCGACCTCGAGCAAGTCATCGGCAGACGTGAAGCCCTGCCCCAGTTTTCCGTCATCGGCGAACTGATCCATTAAGACTCCTCCTCAGGACCGACTGCTTGGATCGGTTTGATGCGGTATTCGGCAACCTTGAGGAACTCTTTGTCCCAGGCTTCGCCAGATATGCACCTGGTCTGCTCATAAGTGTCCAACTCTGCCGATGCTACAGTAGATGGGGCCTCACCGCGGACTACTTCAATTCTATCCCCGATCCACTGTACCAGACTCTGATGCATAGTAGAAGGGATACAACAATTAGCATGGATCCAGTCCCTCCCAAGGAGTAAGTTGTAGGTGCCTTTGCCGCTGATTACAAAGAACGTTGTCGGCAAAGTCTTACTGCCGATGGTCAATTCAACACATACAACTCCCATGGCGGTTGACACATTGCCTTCGAAGTCCTTGAGCTTCATGTCGGTTTCGACCAAGTCCCGATCACCTTTACCATGCTTCCTGAACACGACATAGGGCATTATGTTGATCGACGCGCCGCCATCCACTAGCATTTTGGTCATCGGCTGACCATCCACCTTGCCCTTAACAAACAGAGCCCTCAAATGCTGCCTCTCATCTTCGGTCGGCTTTTCGAAGATAGCCGCCATCGGGTCCAGCAACAACTGTGCCATATCGGCAACCTCTTCATCATCGCTGACGGGTGCCATAAACTCCATCAGCAACATGACAACCATGTTTATATTTGCCGATGGGCCTCTGTCCTTGCGCTTCGGCCTCCATTGCTTCTCCTCCGAGGGTTCTGTACTGTCATATAGGTCATCGCGGCGCTGGCGCTGAACTCTCCTCTTCTGGGTCTTAGTCAAATCCTTAGGGCACCAGGGAGGAAGCTTGGTCTTCCCGAGGGGTTGATGCTGCTTCTCACTGCTTACATCGGCATTTCTTCCGATGTTGGGATCTCTGGAGAATATCTCCTCATCGGGCACTCTAGCATTGGCCATCTCCTCCAGCTCCCTCTGGTCAACACGCCTGCTAAGCCGATCATGGGCACTGAGCTTGCCCCCCAGCCGGTCATGTGCCGATCTGTCTTCTCTGAGCGGCCGGGCGTACCTGGCTGCCTGATCATCAAAACAAGGTCGCTTACCTGACCGATCGGCTGTGTAGTACCCATTGCATTCTGGACAGTTATCGGCAGTAGGCAGCTTGATGCCTTCCTCCCAGCAATGAACGAAGAAGGGACACCTCCAATGGTCCTTATGCCGAAGCCATTCTCGATGCTCTTCCTCCTCTTGCCGATACTGCTCTTCACGTGATTGCCGATGATAGCGCCTTGACTGTTTATGGGTGATCACCACTCCAGGAGCCCTGTTGGTGCTGTTACCTTCATCGGCAACCTTCTTACCCTTTCTGTCATCGGCAAGCTTTCCTGCGTCGCGCTTAGGCACTTGCTAGTCAGGATCTACTGATGAATTCCTTCTGGCGGCTTCCGATGTCAGCACTTTGGTTTTTTCATTGATCTCCACCATGTTGTTTGGGAACGGGTGCTGATCTATCTTCATCGGCTTCTGGGCTTTAGAGTTTTCAAACTTAATACGCCCAGACTCAATCTCCGACTGCAATTGCTGCCTGAATACTTTGCAGTCATTGGTACTGTGTGAGGTTGCATTATGCCACTTGCAGTACCTAATCTTCTCGAGCTCTTCGGCCGATGGAATCACTTGATTGGGCGCCAACTTGATTCGCCCCTCTTGCAGCAATAGGTCAAACATCCTATCGGCCTTGGTGATATCAAAGGTGAACCTTTCTGTTTCTTTTTGGCCGAACGGACAAGACACAGGCTTCTTATCCTTCACCCATTCGGCCGCATCGACATTCAGCTCTTCATCCGATCCAGAGTCTTCTTCTCTCCCGATGAAGGTCACCTTCTTGTTCCAAGTCTTCCTAGGCTCAAAGGCTTTGACATCCTGATCGGCAATCCTCTGCACCAGGTGACTTAGGCTCTCAAACTCCTGGGACGCGTACTTGTCCTTGATGTGCAGCAGTAACCCCTGGAAGGCCAAATCTGCTAGTTGCCGATCATCAAGCACCAGACTGTAGCACTTGTTCTTCACATCGCGCAGCCTCTGCACAAAACTTTCTACCGATTCGTCGTTGCGCTGTCTCATTTTAACCAAATCGGTAAGCTTCTTCTCATGTATGCCAGCAAAGAAGTATTTGTGAAATTGCCTCTCCAGATCGGCCCATGTAATTATAGAATTTGGAGGCAATGATATGAACCATGTGAAAGCCGATCCAGACAATGATGACGAGAACAGTCTCACCCTTAATTCCTCCCTGCTGGCAGCCTCCCCGCACTGGATAATGAAGCGGTTGATGTGCTCCATCGTCGACGTGTCGTCTTGGCCGGAGAACTTGGTAAAATCAGGCACCTTGTACCGATTTGGGAGAGGAATCAAGTCATATGCAGGCGGGTACGGGGTCCGATAGGAGTATGTATTGACCTTGGGTTTGATACCGAATTGCTCCTTCATGACTTCGGCAATCTTGCCGACCCAATATGCATCCTGCTCCTGCCGACTCATTGGCTGATTATCGACTGGTGGAGTCGGCTGACGCGCCTCTTGGAGATGTGCAGTAGTCGTGGGCGCAGCACCAGTCATCTGGACGCTATGCATCGGCTGATTTACCGATGGATAGATTGGCATGCTTGGCGGAGTCGGCTGACGCGCCCCTTGAAGATTTGCAGTTGTCGCAGGCGCAGCATCAGTCGTTTGCATGCTATGCATCGGTTGGCTTACCGATGGATGATTTGACATACTTGGCGGAGTCGGTTGAACTGCTACGTTCATCGGTTGTTGTACCGATGATCCACCTTGGATGTAAGCTGGGCCTCCATAATAACACATTGGCGCGCCGGGCTGCTGAGCCGGTGGCTGGTTGACCCATCCCATATTGTAAGGCATCGACATGTGACTTGCCGATGGTTGATAGCTGACCGGAGCATGCGGCTCTTGAATCTTGGAGCAATTGATCACCAGATTGCCTTGGGGATACGGAGCTCCGGCTTGAGCGTTTGCCGCCAGAGATTGACTACCGGTGGTTATAATGTGTTGCATCGGCACAGAGCTTGCCGATGGTGGCATCAGAGGTATGTTGGGGATCACTTGGAGATCATCTGATGGCACTTGTATGGTCAGAGCAGGCGCGGAGTTGTGCATCATATGAGCCATCGGCTGTGGCTGTGCTGCCGATGCTGTAGAGTTCTTCCAGGTTGAACCGTCTCCCTGCACCAGGTTAGAGCCAGCATATAGATTCGGAGGCATACCGTATCCCCACCAGTTAGCGGGGGCTGGTCCTGAAGTTGCCGACGCGGCTGGATCTGCGTTGAACTTGGTAGCATCGCCGGCGTTCGGTCTTGGTGACGTAGCCACACCGGCCGATGTTTCCACCGGGGTGGAAGACGCCATCTGAGACGCCGATGGGCTTGCAGATGCCATCCCAGGTTGATGGTACGCTGGGCCGGCATATCGCGGTGCATGTCCTTCTTTGAATGTTTGTGCAACAGCATTGTAGACAGTATTGGACAGCACGCTAGAGTGGTTAATCAAAGCTTGACTTATAGCGGCGTTAACCATCTCTTGTAGCTTGCCAGGGTTGGCGTCGTACGTGACCTGCCGTGACAACGGCGGATCTTGCTTCTGAATTGCTTCGCCGCTCCTGCTGAGGCTGAAGGATTTGAGATACAGCTGCCTGTATTCCTCCATAGCCCGCTCCATGGCCTGCTTCTGATCATCTTTCAGATCGGCCTCAGACACTTCAATGACATTCCTCTGATTAACATCGGCGTGATCAGCCATGCCGGATGTGTAGATTTGTATAATCAGGTCCCACTGGGCGTGCCAAAAGAGGTGTTGACACAAAAAGCGTCAGATCTGTGAACACCTCGGGCTATTACCCACAGCTCAATGTCGAGGGCGTGCCAGTCGATTTGACCAATCCATCGACAAGGATGATAACTATGACAAACTGAACGAGACGACAGCGATGCGCCCGGACGTCAAGGCTCAGATTGATCACGGATAACTTAGAGCAGAGCTAGACGAGGCAAATAGCGATGCGCCCGGATTGCCAAAGCCTAGAGGTACTCCCACACGGAACTAACAAGGATTTTGACGCAGATCAAGGTGATGCAGCCAATCGAAAGCTTGAAGAACTCGTTAAAGCTACAACTAATGCATAATAAGGGTAAATTGCTGGAAAGGTAAATAAGATAAAAAGTAATTGATTTGGTTTGAATTGGATTGATATATTTTCACAGCCCTCGGGCTCATATTTATACTCCCGCATGGAGAGTTGTACAATGACACGACACATATTTTTCCTAAAACAAACTCCTACTTTAAAGGAAACTGACTCGCGCAGGAGCCAGATAACAATATTTATTTCCTAAACAAACGCACCTATTTTAAGGGAAAATAAACGACCCATGCAAGAGCCAGACTCAAACTACTATAACAATACTTCTTCTCGATGGAAACTCTCCATCGGCAGATCCCTTTAATCCGCCCCTTCCTTCTTTGGACCATCGGTAACCTTCAGCTACCACCAAGCGCTAAGTTACGCTCATCGGTATCGGCAACATTTTCCCCGATTGGTAGCATCCCCTCGTCGGCAATCGGCAATAAACCCTTGTCGGCAATCGGCAACTATCTTCCATCGGCAATCGGCAACGAGCCCTTATCGGCAATCGGCAACGAGTCCTTATCGGCAATCAGCAAAGAATCTTCATCGGCAATGAGCAATAGCAACTCATCAACAATCGGCAAGACCGCCAATTAACCTTTGTTGATAAAGATCATCCAGCTTCCATCGGCAACATACTTGACCTTCTGTAGCACTCTCCCATCGGCCATATCAGCTCATACTTTACCGATGCCGATGGAGAATAGTCACCAGCCAATCAAGCTTCGATCCATTTGACACATGTCGAAAAACGGTGTCAACAGTCTTGCTGTGATGGTATTGCATTGACCTACTCGTACCGGTCGGAATTCCGCCATCCGAGTTAACAGATGCAAGTAAATCCAGTCAGGGCGAGTTGGAGATCAATTAGATTGATCGAATTGAAACCTAGGTCAGAAGCCGGGCGCATGTGATGCACGTCGGGAATAGATGCGATCTATGTAGATGCGATCTATGTAATCCCAGTAAATTTTTGGGCTGATGAGATTAGTCCAATGAGATTTTCATAGTGATTCCATAAATGCAATCTGCTATAGTGCCTAGAATCGTTCTAACGCCTAACTTGTTTTTGCAGGAGTTGATGTGATTGGTATGGCCTATGTGATTAATGTAATTTTCATGCCCTGCGTGACATGTAAGCAACACGGCTGGAGCCATATGTGTTGTCTTTTGATGTATTGGCCTGCGTGCCATCTTGTGATCTTGCGACTATGTAATTAGTATAGCTTGCGGTAAGATAGTTCTTGGAGGACTTATCACAAGAAGGATGTCACACGTGGATCATGGCGATGGAGATCACCATGATGGGCTGATGATGGAGATGGAGATCACCATTATTTAAAGGGCCATACCAAGTCACTATGTGTGAATGTGATTCTCATTTATTCTACTTTTGTTGTTCGCTATTATGTTTTGTCTACATGAATATGATAGTAAAGTAGAATGATCCCTCAGCAATGTTTAAGTTGTATGCTTCCCCAAACCTTGCACTATCACATGTCTTGTACGATTGGTGGTGGGTCTATGAAATTAGGGTGCCACTCATTTTCCTTGACTAGACAGGTTCGTGTCGGACACTTACTAGCAGAAGGTTTGGTTACTTGAACAAGGTTATCCTAATGGTTAGGGACCTTGAAGCATGGGGAGGTTGAGTGTAGCATAGAGATGCTGCCCAACAACAAGAGTCATATGTGATATGATTAGCAAAGTGTTGCTTACCGATCTACCATGTCTTCTAGCGTGATGCTAAAGCTCACTAGTTGACTTGTTAGTTGTGGGTCTTGAATCACTAAGTATCAATTGAGGGATATTGATTTTAGTGGGAGTATGTTTTATTTTGATACAACTTACTCCTTCATGGATACATTGTCTTAGTATTTTGCATTACTTTTGTTGTAGATGGCTCCCAGTAATCAACCATTTACTTTGCGATCAATTCTTGAGAAAGATAAGTTGAATGGAACAAATTATGTGGATTGGATCCGCAGCCTGAGAATTGTTCTCAGGGCTGAGAAAAAGGAAGATATTCTAGACACCCCATTACCAGATGAACCTGATGATAATGCACCCACTGCAGAGAAAACCGCTTACAAGAAAGCATGTGATGCTGATCTTGAAGTGAGTTGCCTCATGCTTGCTTGTATGGAACCTGATCTACAGATGCAGTTCGACAACAATCATTCAGCGAACGATATGATCGTGGCGCTTGAAGATATGTTCCAAACTCAAGCGCTGACTGAAAGGTTCAATGTCTCTAAGGCGCTTGCAGAAACCAAGCTGGCTGAGGGCGCTCCTGTAGGGCCACATGTAATCAAGATGGTTGGTTACACTCAGAGGTTGGAGAAGCTAGGCTTCGCAATTGGCCAAGAGTTGGCAACTGATTTCATTCTTGCGTCTCTTTCGCCCAGTTATGGAAACTTCATCTCGAACTACCATATGCATGGGGCGGAGAAGGGCTTGAATGAATTGTGTGGCATGCTTAAAACAGCAGAAGCTGATATCAAGAAGGCAGCAGGCACTAGCCATGTGATGGCGGTCCAAAACAAGCCTAACTTTAAAAGAAGGGCTGGGTGGAAGAAGAAGGCGAAGGCTAAAGATGAGATCTCTAAGCCAAACCCTCCTCCTGCCTATGGACCAGCTGCTGAAGCAATATGCTTTCATTGTAAGGGGAAAGGTCACTGGAAGAGAAACTGCAAGCTATACTTGGAGTCCTTAAAGAAGGATGGTGGTAGTAAAGGTACTCCCGCTGCTTGTACACTTGTCGTTTATGTTACAGATATTTTTCTCGCTGATTCTTACATTAATTCCTGGGTATTTGATACCGGATCGGTTGCTCATATTTGCAATACGGTGCAGGAATGGTAAGAAGTAGAAGCACGAGAAGAAGCGAAGTTGATTTCCACGTGGGCAACAATGCAAGAGTTGCTGCGTTGAGCGTTGGGACGATGCAACTTCACCTCCCATCAGGATTTATCATGGAATTGAATAATTGTTATTTTGTTCCTAGTTTAAGTCGAAACATTGTGTCACCTTCATGTTTGATGAAGGATGGTTATTCATTTGCGAGTAAAGACAATGGTTGTGTGATCTCAAAGAATGACATGTTTGTGGCTTTTGCATCCATTGTGAATGGATTGTTTATTTTAAATCTTGATGATACACCTATGTGTAATGTTAATGCTAAAAGGCCTCGGCTTAATGAGTTAAGTTCTACATATTTGTGGCATTGTCGTTTGGGTCATATAAGTGAGAATCGCATGAAGAGGCTCCATGATGATGGTCTTCTAGCTTCGTTTGATTTTGAATCATACGAGACATGTGAGGCTTGCCTACTAGGCAAGATGACCAAGGCGCCATTCAAAGGATTTCCTGAGAGGGCGTCTGACTTGTTGGAACTCGTACATACTGATGTATGTGGACCAATGAGCACGACAGCTAGAGGTGGATTTCAATACTTCATAACTTTTACTGATGACTTTAGTAGATATGGATATGTCTACCTAATGAAGCATAAGTCTGAAACATTTGAAAAGTTCAAAGAATTTCAGAATGAAGTAGAGAATCAATGTGGCAAGAAAATTAAAGCCTTGCGATCTGATCGAGGAGGCGAATATTTGAGCCATGAGTTTAGCAATCATCTAAAGAGTTGCGGAATTGTTCCACAGCTTACGCCACCTGGAACGCCTTAGAGAAACGGCGTGTCCGAGCGACGTAATCGGACTTTGTTGGACATGGTTCGGTCAATGATGAGCCAGTCAGACCTACCACTCTCATTTTGGGGATACGCTCTAGAAACAGCCGCTTTCACATTGAATAGGGTACCGTCTAAGTCCGTAGTCAAGACACCATATGAGATATGGACTGGTAAGAGTCCCAGTTTGTCTTTTCTAAAGATTTGGGGTTGTGAAGTTTATGTCAAACGACTTATGTCAGATAAACTTACACCCAAGTCGGACAAATGCTTTTTCGTGGGATATCCAAAGGAAACTTTAGGGTATTACTTCTACAACCGATCAGAGGGCAAAGTGTTTGTTGCTCGGAATGGTGTTTTCTTAGAGAAAGAGTTTCTCAACAAAGAGAAAAGTGTAGAGAAGGTGTATCTTGAAGAAGTTCAAGATGAGCCAATAGGAGATAACTCTACGAGTGATGCTAATGTAGCAGAACAAGTTGAGATACCTGTGGCAAGAGAAACAACACCACAACCACGAAGGTCAGCAAGAATCCGTGAGGCACGTGGGGAAGTGTTGTTGTTAGACGATGACGAACCTGCAACGTACGCGGAAGCAATGATGGACCCAGATTCCGAGAAATGGCAAAGTGCCATGAGATCCGAGATAGATTCCATGGGAGACAATCAAGTTTGGAACTTGGTTGACCCGCCTGATGGGGTTAAACCTATTGAGTGCAAATGGGTCTATAAAAAGAAAAGGATATGGATGGAAACGTTCACGTCTATAAAGCTCGACTTGTTGCAAAGGGTTTTCGGCAAGTTCAAGGAGTTGACTACGACGAGACATTCTCGCCGGTAGCGATGCTTAAATCTATCCGGATCATTCTAGCAATTGCTGCTTATTTCGATTATGAAATTTGGCAGATGGATGTTAAAACAGCCTTTCTAAATGGAAATTTGGAAGAGGATGTGTATATGATACAGCCCGAAGGTTTTGTTGATCCTAAAAATGCTGGAAAAATATGCAAGCTACAGAAATCCATTTATGGATTAAAGCAAGCATCTCGGAGTTGGAATATTCGTTTTGATGAAGTGATCAAAGGGTTTGGCTTTCGTCAGAATGAAGAAGAACCTTGTGTTTACAAGAAGGAAAGTGGGAGCGCTGTTGTATTTCTAATCTTGTATGCGGATGACATACTATTGATTGGGAATGACATTCCTATGTTGCAATCTGTAAAGACTTCACTGAATAATAGTTTTTCTATGAAGGATTTAGGAGAAGCAACATACATTTTGGGCATCAAAATCTATAGAGATAGATCAAAGAGGCTTATAGGATTAAGTCAAGAGACATACATTGACAAGGTGTTGAAACGGTTCAACATGGAACAATCCAAGAAAGGGTTCTTGCCTATGTCACATGGTATACGTTTCAGCGAGAAGCAGTGTCCTTCGACAGCTGATGAGCGGAAACGAATGAGTAAGGTTCCATATGCTTCGGCAGTTGGTTCCATCATGTATACCATGATATGTACTCGCCCAGATGTCTCATATGCTCTAAGTGTTGCGAGCAGGTACCAAGCCAATCCAGGTGAGAGTCACTGGACGCTTGTTAAAAACATTCTTAAGTACTTCAGAAGGACTAAAGATGTGTTCCTAATCTATGGAGGTAATGAGTAGCTCGTTGTAAATGGTTACACCGATGCTAGCTTCCAAACTGACATAGATGATTCACAGTCTCAATCAGGTTTTGTGTTCACAATTAATGGTGGTGCTATAAGTTGGAAAAGTTCCAAGCAGGAGACGGTGACTGATTCTACAACAGAAGCCGAATACATTGCAGCTTCTGCCGCTGCAAAGGAAGGTGTTAGGATGAGGAGGTTCCTCATTGAACTTGGTGTGTTTCCAAATGCGTCCGGTCCATTGAATATACATTGTGACAACAATGGAGCGATAGCGCAGGCTAGGGAGCCAAGGAATCACCAAAAGAACAAACATGTACTGCGGAAGTTTCATCTTATCCGAGAGTTCGTCGGTCGAGATGAGATCAAAATGTGCAAGATACATACGGATTTGAATGTTGCAAATCCTTTGACAAAGGCTCTTCCACAGCCTAAGCATGAGGCACACTTGAGGTCTATGGGGATTAGACATCTAAGAGATTAACTCTAGTGCAAGTGGGAGACTGTTAGGAATATGCCCTAGAGCTAATCATGTAGATGATTATATTCCGATTGTATCCATGATTAATAAAGTGTTCTTTGAATATCCATTATAGACAACTAGTATTGATTGACGATTATGTGAATTGTTTGTGGAACTCAATTACTTGAATGGTTATTCTAAAAGTTGTCCCTGGTCGACATTCTTGTAAGAGCACACTTGAATATTAGACCAGCACATGTATTAGTTGATGGCTATGTTTCACAAGTCATAGACATGTAGATGTCAAACTAATAATGTGGGCACATGTGAGACATGTAGCCTGGACTGACCCAACAAGAGAAAGTCTCTATTCATGTCATGTACGTTATGTCCTTAGACCTGAGATTGTGGTATGTACTCAAGATGTGAAACGATCTACTTAGAGACTATCAAAGGCTACTCCGTTATTGGGTAGTTATAAAGGTGGTCCTTGGGTGGTCGGGAAACATGCTGTGAGACATAGACAATCCAGATGGAATTTGCCCCTCTCTTCGTGAGAGAGATATCACTGGATCACTCATGTGATTGGATCAACAAATGCATGGTCATGATTGGGTTAAGTGTTAACCCACGAGTTGAACCATATATCGAGTGGCGAAGGGAATAACTTGTACATGGTCATAGTGGTTCGTCTGATATGATCATAGCGTATGCATAGGAGTTGACACGCCTTGCTAGAGGCCGCTATCAACTATTGGTCGGGTAAGAGTACTTGGGCCATGTCTATGTATGCGTGAGCCCATAGGGTCGCACGCTTAAGGGGCTGGAAGCCTAATTCGGGTTGGACCCGAATTAGACTAGGTTTAGGGTTTCTAATGGGCCTCCACCGTGGGAGCTCGTTAGGACGCCTATATAAGCAAGGGGTGGGCGCGGGGCGAATCGATCCACACCTTTTGGCAGCCGCCGACGCCTCCCCACGCTCGCGCCTTTTGCTCCTCGCGGACCTAGCAGTCCGGAGGCGCAACGCTTCCTCCCTGCACGTGTGGGATTCCTCGGAGGTGCTGCATCTGGAGCACAAGGACGAACCGCGCGAAGGGGACGTTGAGACGGACGACCACGCAACTGCACTGCCTGCTACGACGCGCACGACTACATCAAGTCGTCTTCCGCTGCACCTGCGCGTCTAGTGGTAATCCCGTAACCTATGACTAGCAGTAGATCCTGGTTTATGAGGTCGAAAAATTTTGTTTTCCAGCTAGCGTAGCAACCTCGTATTCCATCAACGAGGCATCTGTGTTCCAAAACATAAATAATTATGCTTAGAAACATTACTTATACCATCAAAATCATATTACATGCAAATCTGAAATTTTCTGGACGAGAGATTCTGATAGCACTGCAGTAAAATAGTCATAACTCGAGTTACATATATCCAGTTGAGAAATAGTCAATTCAAAAGACAAGGCTGTAGAAAATTTTTTTTTAGCAAACTAAACTTTAGATAGAGACCAGAACTACTAGGCTTGCATCCTACAGTCAACACTTGCTCTGATACCAATTTGTCACACCCGTTTTTAAGAAGAAAAACAAGTGCATAAAAGGCTCATGTGCACCCCAGGAATAGTCGCACACATGAGTTGACAAATTATAAAAGTACCATCACAATGCTTATTACATAGCGAATAAATATTCAATACAGAGTCTTAAACAAGTAAAGTATAACTGAGACAACGACTTCTGCGGAAGCTCCAAAAGGGACTGGTTGACTGGTTGACTCCAAGACTATTACTCATTGCGATAATCATCAATCCAATCTTCATCTTTGGTGTTTGAATGCAAGGGTGAGCACATACGTACTCAACAAATATAACACGGGGTTCATGAAGCTCAAAAGGATATGCATGGTTCATAGCGGTAAGCCTTTTAAGTAGATCAAATTCATATTAATATCAACAATTACCAAGGTAATTTGCATAAGCTCAAATATCCATGATCATAAAGTAATGACAATGATACAATAAATGAATAACAACTTGCATAAGACACATAGAAATAAGAACCCAATAATTCTGTGAGTTTTCCAAGCCGCTCGTGTCCGTGAGCACGGCTATCATGATAGTTTTTAACTCTGATTAGAGGTGTACAACTTTACCCACGAGTCGTGTTGCCCGTATGCCCGGGTTAATTACTCCCAAAACACTGCCAAGGTGAGCGGGCAGGGTACACTATGAAACTTTTCAAGGGTTCGTCTAACAAGTTTGAGCCGCAAGGTTCATGACAGGGGATATAGAGCCAACCTGTCTACGGTCACACTCCTTCGCGGCTATGCCCAAAGATTAGGAACCACACTATACCCGTCTCGCCACGCCCCATTTTGCGCCATAAAGGTAACCACTGAACGAGCTAGAAAAGGTCCCCATAATGAGTTAAAGCCAGAGCCATATAGCCCTCGTGGTTGTACTGTATATCCCAGCTTTTGCCCTACAGATAAGCTCCTATAATCCAATGTTTCTAAAAAGCGAGTTTTATCATTATTGCATATAGTCATTAAAAAGATAAGATCATGTACATCCGGTATGAGCGCTAGCAATACTAATCATATGTGGTGGCACAAATTGTAGGTAACAAGGTATTTAGGATATCAATCTCTAGGATCTTACTATGGTAACAAGGAATCATGCATATGAGTTATATTAATCATGAATAGGACAACAAGGATAATCCCATGTTATACTTGCCTTCTTCGAAGAATTCCTGCTGATCCTGTTGTTCCTGATCGAAGAAAGGCTCAGGTTCCTCAACCGGTTGCTCAACGTCTAGACCGACCATCAAACAACACCATGCAACCAACAGACAAACATACACGAAGCAAACAAAGCTATAATTAGAACAGTACACCAACAGTAATAAAACAAGATGAAAAGTTTATAAAACTAATCTACGTATTGCTATGATCACATTGATGTTTCGTGCACGAAAAACGGAGCTAAAACGACGAAGTTATGGATTAAACAGGTTTTCCTATACAAAGATATTAATTTAAATCTACTCATGAATATAAACTTTTTCAAAACTAACTAACAAAGGCACTTACATGTAGAGAATTTTATTACGAATCTAACGCAATTTGAACGGGTCAAAACGGATTTAAAACGAGAGTTATGGGGTTTTGAAATCGAATGGCAATTCTGTGAATAAAGATTTTCATTTTATTTTGAATAAATCAAATTCCGAAAGGAAATACGCCTTCACAAGTGAAAAGCATATTAACTGAAAACGCCAAGGATGGCGGGTTCATACATAAAGTCTTTGGGGGTTTCTTTTGCAAAATGGTCAAGGCAAAAGGGTATCAGCGATTGAGGGTCGTCCGATCAAGAACGGACGGACGAGATTAGAACAGGGGAGGAAATAAGGAGTTACCGGCCGGGGAACAGAAGACCGGCGGCGGTTTCCATTGATTCCGGCGAAAAGCTCGTCGTCGCAAATGAATAGGGGCATACGGACCACCTCACGGAAAACCGAGGGCACCGTGAGAGAGAGCGGGTCGATGCGAGCTCACCTCGGGCTCTTGCGCGGGCAGTGGAGGAACAGGGACGGCTGGCGGCTCGGCACGGTGGACATGGTTCCCTGTATGTGTCTGCAAAGCAATGAGGGCCACGAAACGCGAAAACGAAGATGCGAGAGGGATCACGGGTCCCGTACCTTGCTTCTGGAAGAGGAGAAGGTCAGCGGGGGGGTCTATGGAGCTCGGGCGGTCACCAATGGTGGCAGCGGCTGAACTTGAGCTTGGGAACTCGCTGTACGGGCTAGGGCGAGGCGCTAGGTGAATAGATGGGAAACCAAAGGTGGTGGGGTTATGCGGTGGTGTCCATGGGTGCAATCCCGTGCGGATTAGGAAAGATATCCGCGGAAATCGGGATTCGGCTGGGTTGACCTCGGCTCGGCCTTCGTGTTCCACACGAACACGGGAAGAGAAGAGGTGGAGGACGCTGACATGTGGCCCCGTGAAGTCAGCGCCACAAGAGAGAAAAGAGGGGGAGAGATGCAGCATTGCGCTGCTGGGCCAGGATGTTGGCCCGCGTAAAAAAAAGAGAGATGGGTGGGCCACGTGGTTGGAACGGGCCGAGGCCAAGGGGAGGAAGGGAGACCTGCCCGAGCTGGGCCAAGCAGCCGAAAAAAAGAGAGGGAGAGAAAGGCCTCGGGCCATATTGAAGGAAGGAGGAAAGGAGAAAAAGAAAGGCCTTTTCCTTTTTCCAAAACTGTTTTCGCAAATCCTTTTTCAAAAACAGGTTTGAATAAGTTTTCATAACCACTCATCACAGAAATCAAAATGCTCCAGCACGAATGCTCAACATGTTGCTACATGACAATTTTAATTTCACCAAAACTATATATTTTTGTCTCAATTATATATTAAATGCATAGCAGTAAAAGCATAATTAAATCAAATTAGCACTTTTCAAAACAATGCAAATTTTGGGGTGTTACACTCATCAATTCTTGTATTCTTGAACTCACTACCATTGTCACTTCTCACTTTCTTCATAGTTGTTTTAAATTCATTTTGGCATCTCTTGAGAAAGATATTGAATGTATCAAACGTGTCACTCTTGTGACTCAAGAAGAGTACCCATGTATATCTAGTGAAGTCATCAACTATCACAAAGCCGTATTTGTTTCCTCCAATACTTGTATAGGCGGTTGGTCCAAATAAGTCCATGTGCAAGAGCTCAAATGGTTTGCAAGTACTCATCATACTCTTTCTAGGGTGAGTGTTTCCAACTTGTTTTCCGGCTTGACAAGAGCTACAAAGCCCATCCTTCTCAAAGACCACATCTTTCAAGCCTCTAACTAGATCATGCTTGACTAATTTGTTCAATTGCCTCATACCAACATGACCAAGCCTTCTATGCCATAACCAACCCATGCTAGATTTGGATAGCAAGCAAGTTGACAATTGAGTTTCACTAGCATTGAAATCAACCAATTATAGATTCTCATATCTAAATCCTTTGAAAATCAAGTTAGAGCCATCTACACTTATGATCTCTACATCATCAACTCCAAAGATGCATTTGAAACCAAGATCACAAAGTTGAGCTACGGATAGCAAGTTGAAGTTCAAGCTCTCTACTAGCAACACATTGGATATGCTCATGTCATTGGATATTGCAATCTTACCAAGCCCTTTGACCTTGCCTTTGCCATTGTCACCAAATGTGATAAAATCAACCCCATTGCAATCATTTGTCTTGATAGAGTTGAACATTCTTGAATCTCCGGTCATATGTTGAGTGCACCCACTATCAAGCACCCAATGCCTCCCTCCGGCTTTATAATTGACCTACAAAACAATTCAATTCTTGCTTGGGTCCTCCAAAGTTAGTGACTAAGGACTTAGGTACCCAAATAGGTTTCTTCTTTGAGCTCTCATTGGGTGTACCCATGTACTTAGCAATCACACCTTTCTTGCCCTTGGTAAGCACATAACTAGAATCAAAGCGAATAGATGCACTTGTAAATTTTATCTTGCTTAGATTTAGTTTGCAATATTGCTCATCATGCCCTACTTGATTGCAACTTGAGCACAACCGGCCATTGCTCTTCACAAAGCGAGGCTTTGGAGTCACAAAGGCCGCCTTGCCTTTCTTGGGGTATAGCCCAATCCCTCTTTGCAAAGGGAAAACCTTTGGCTACCCAAGCACTTAAGCAAGCGGGCGTCTCCACCATAGGCATTGCCTAAGGCTAGAGTGAGCTTACCAACCTCCTTCTTAAGGGTCTCATTCTCAACCATTAGTGAAGCATCACAAGAGATAACATCACTAGTAGAAGAGATAGAGTTAGAAGTGCTACAAGAAGGGTTAGTTGGGGTGATGATGATGGGTTCATAGAAAGATTCATTGATTATGTCACAAGTTGTTCCCATGTTACTTGTTGAAACATGCTCTTTCTCCTTTTGCTCAACAAGAGATGAGTGAGCCTTTTCAAGCTTATAGTGAGCTTTTCCAAGCTTCTCATGGGCATCCTCTAGCCTCTCATGAGAGCGGTTTAGCTCATCAAAGGATTGCTTGAGAGCTTGAAGCTCTTTCCGCAATGCTTTGCACTCCTTTCTCCTGAGATCAAAGTGAGTCTTAGCATCTTCCAACATTTCAATTAGTTCATCTTTAGTGGGTTGATCATCATCATCATCACTAGAATCACACTCATCATCGGATTGTACCTTAGTGGACCGAGCCATGAAGCAAGTCGATGGAGTGTTAAAGAGAGATATCTTGTACTTCATAGCAATGCTTGCAAGAGCCTTCTTCTTGCTTGATCTCTTCTCATCATCACTTGAGTCATCATCACTTGAGGAATCACTATCCCAAGTGACAACATATGAACCTCCCTTCTTGTTCTTCTTGAGGAACATCTTGTTCTCTTTCTTCTTGCCCTTCTTCTCATCTTCATTGTCACTATGATGAGGTCAATCCGCAATGAGATGGTCCTTGCTATTGCACTTGAAGCATCTTCTATCCTTCTCATTGAACTTGTGTGAGCTCTTCTTCCTTCTTGCTCTATAGCCCTTCTTCATGAATTTGCCAAATTTCTTGACAAATAGAGCCATTTCTTCTTCTTCATCATCACTTTGGCTTGAGCTTTCATCATTGCTTGAATCATCACACTTGATCTTCTCTTTGCCCCTTGATGATGATGTGGCTTTGAATGCCACACTCTTCTTCTTCTCATCTTTCTTCTCATCCTTCTTCTCCTTGTTTTCTCTTATCTTGTCCTTGTCTTCTCTAAAGGTATCATCGGTTATCACCTCACCAAGAACTTAGTTTGGTGTCATTGTGTCCAATCCACTCCTCACCAATAGAGTGACTAGCATTTCAAATCTTATGGGAAGACTCCTCAAAAATTTGAATGAGAATTCCTTGTTCTCCACATTCTCTCCAAGTGAATTGAGGTCATTGATAAGCACCTCAAGCCTATTGAACATCTCCGACACATTCTCATCTTCCTTCATCTTGAAGCTTGCAAACTTCTCCTTCAAGATGTATGCCTTGGCCCCCTTCATGGACTAAGTCCCTTCATATGACTCTTCTAGCTTCTTGCATGCATCATGAGCTCTCTCAATGTTCTTGATTTGCTCAAACACTTCTCTTGAGTTTACTTCATGGATGGCACTCAAAGCAATGTCATTGTTTTGGAGCTTCTCCTCCTCGGCCGCGGTGGGTGCCTCCTCATTTGCTACCTCAAACTTCTTCTCAACCACCAACCATATCTTCCGGTTGATTGATTTGATATGGGTGGTCATCAATGCCTTCCAATAGTTATAATTGGTGCCATCAAACTTGGGTGGCCTCTTGGTGTTGTTGATTTGAGTCATTTTAACACCGTGGGATGTTAAGCCTTGTAAGAACGGTGTACCGGCTCTGATACCACTTGAAAGGTCTAGATATGGCTAGAGGGGGTGAATAGCCTATTAAAATTTTCTACAACAACACTTAGGCAAACTTGTTAGAATAAAACACGGCGAAAAGCAAGTTTGCACTAGCACTACTAGGGTCGGCAAGCCACCTACCACAATTCTAATTTCTAGCAAGATAAACCCTATGTCACACACAAGAGCTAGAGAACTAGTGCTACAAGACCAAGCTACACAAGCTAAGCTAGAATCTCTACTTTGCAAGAATGTAAGAAAGTAATGCAAAGCTAGAGTTAGAGAAGTTATACCGCCGCGAAGAGAATATCAATCAAACAATAGATAGCCAATGAGAATCCTCGGTAGAGAGACAATGAGACACAATATTTTTTTACCGAGGTTCACTTGTTTGCCAATAAGCTAGTCCTCATTGTAGCGATTCACCTACTTGGAGGTTCACGCGCTAATTGGCATCACATGCCAATCCCGTCACCGGTGCCGCAAAACCAACACAAGATAGGGATCCACAAGCTACGAGCAATCCACTAGAGATACCTTTTGCGAACTCCCGCGGGAAGGTTCAAGAACCCCTCACAATCCACCGATCCGAGTCGGAGACAAACACCTTCCTCCACTCAACGTTCCTCGTCGCTCCAAGCCGTCTAGGAGGTGGAAACCTCCAAGAATAACAAGAGCTTCCACGAAGACGACGATCACCAAGTGCCACTAGTATGCAATCAATGAGCAATGCACTTGGATTCACTCAATCTCTCCAGAATATGTCAATTATGTCAAGAGGATGAGTGGGTGGAGCAATCTCAAGCAAGCACAAGTGTGTGAGTGAAGTAGGAGTGCAAGAGAATACCCGAAGGGCTGGCCATATCACCTTATATAGCCTCCACTCAAACACTAGCCGTTTTGCCCCACAAACTGAGTCTCTGCGTCCACTCCAGACGCTCTTTTCACAGGGGGTCCGGACTAACACCCACGTCCGGACCCTTCACCAGCCGAGAGCCAAGCTCTCTATTTGCCACTCCGGACGCGGCCTCCGGACGCGCGGAACGCGCCGTCCAGACCATGCCGCATGCGTCCGGTCGCCCTGCCGTTTGAAACGGCTCTTTCCTGCGCGCACCACTGCTCGCCACGCATCTCCGGACGCACTCAACAGTGCTACTCCGGACCAACACCTAGTGGCGTCCGGACCCCAGCAGAGAGGTTCCAGAGAGCACTTTTCCTCCGAACGCACGTCCGGAGTCTCCTGTCCGGACACAACCTAGCGTCCGAACCTTCTTCCAGTTCGACACCGAAAGCAACAGAGAGCAACGCCACTCCGGACGCACGTCCGGACTCAGCGTCCGGACATGCAACAGCATCCGGATCTCTGACCACAGCAAAGACTGCCTCGGTTATGCATCCGAACGCATACACGAATGTCCGGACACATCAAAACCCTAGCATCCGGACCTCCAAACTTGGTCCAAACTACCTCCAACTTTCTTCCAAGCTTCCAAGGGCTAACACTAAGTGATCTCAACACTTATGCACATGTGTTAGCTTTTAGTTCAGATTTTCTTGGAATTAAGTTGGTTGTTCTCACTAGTTCAATTGATTTTATATGCAATGCAAAGAACCTAGTGGCACATGATAACCGTAATCAAACACGAGATCTCCCTCCTTGATAGTACGGCTATCTATCCTAAATGTGATCACACCCTCTATGGTGTCTTGATCACCAAACCGAAAATGGATTCCTATTTCACCTTTGCCTTGAATCCTTTTCCATTTTCCTTTGCACCACCATGCCAGAGCTTTGCCATCACCACCTTTGATCCATTAGCTCCATCACATGGTATGTACCAACCTATGTCATGATTCACACTTAGAGATCAAGGTTAGTACTTAGGTAGGTTTCATCAATTACTCAAAACCAAACACATGGGGCTCTCAACCTCTTATTTTTTCATCCCTTTGTTCTTGCGACATTGTATGCAATCGAGCTCTATCCTTTTCCCACTTGTGTTCTTTAGCTCTATCCTTTTCCCTCTTGTGTTCTTTAGCGTGAACCGGTGATTGTTTAAAAAATGATACAACATATACATAGAAAACACAATGGAATATTGCATAGCATATTGCATTATGTAACCTTCTTTAGTGGTGTTAGTCTTGTCTCCCAATGGTGCTCGAGAACAACTATTTTGCATTGTATTAATCTGTAATAGACATATATATGAGATTCTAGGATCTGTATCACTTAGATGAACAAGTAGAGCAAATAAGATGAACCAACTAGAGATTAGCACTACCATGAACCGTTAAAACAATGGTTCGTACCATGATTAGCTAAGATTGGTCTAAATATATATCTGTTTTCAGACATAGATGACAGTATAGTTCAACAAGTATCTCTAAGATAAATTCAGTTACATTTTGTCAAGGAAACGTGGTGGTACATACATGGCCTTGAGCCTCTTAAGACTATGTGCATAGTGTTGAACTAAAGCATTAAATCTCAAAGGTTGTTTGGTAAGCTCAGGAAACTACAATCTTTAATTTGGTCATGATAACCAACCTCATGAAAACACTTAAGGTTTTTCCTAGTTTATGGTACATCACTCCATGGTCATAACATTGATAGGCATTGTACCTCGTGTCTTCCAGGTCTATCTTCCTCCATCAGCAAAAATCAAAGGCAATAATCACATGTAAATCATCGAGTACATAAATAGGTAATCATTGATCACAGTGTAGTGATTGGTCTGGATACTAGACTTAAAGCAATATTCCTAAATCATGGGATATTCCTGCACATGGATGCTACTGGACTTAAAGCAATTGTTAACACTGGATTTTGGTACGCCTAGGAAGATGACAGGTGGGCCAGTGCGTAGTAAATTTGCAGAGACAAGTGTTCGGAGCGTTCGGCAAGTAATCGTGTGATCGGCTAATTTCCAAAGATTCGGCAAGTGTCCATGCAGTCGGCTGATTTCCAAGGGTTCGGCAACTGATCGTGCGGTCGTCTATTCTGAGGAAGGGCGGTTTTCCGTTGAAGAAGCGACAAAAGCGTCAAGCAAAAACCGATCGGGCAACGAAGATCGCGACAATTAAAGCAATGAAGACTCCGAAGGAAAGTAAAGTTAAAGATGTCATGTTTTCCTTTGATATTTTTATAGTCGTGTCCTTTTAGGACTCATGTCATGACTAGGGTATAAATATAAACCCTTGGCCATTATAAAAACTGTTCACAACCAGTTCAATACAACCGGCCCCGTGCCAACTTTGAGTCCTTTGTTGTGTCATCGAGTTCTTCGAGAGGAGCCATCGATCCGTCGAGCTCCGTAAGTCCCGACAACCTTGTTATTATGTCTAGTATCATGCGGTGGATTTAGATGTTGATGCAAGTAGTCTTGTTTGTTTTCAATGATCGTGCGACGAATCCTTGCTTGACAATCAAGAAGTCTTTGCTTATGTTTCGTTTATGAGTAGATACCGTGCGGCAGACATTTGCTCAATATGCTTAGCAAAAGCAAGATAGTTATCGGCTCTATTACATTTGGCAAGATCTAGTAGATTCACTAAGTTATCACGTGTTGCATGTTTTTAGATATTTTATATATTTGTAACACTCTTTTTGCCCAATCTAGATTGATACGGTTCGGCTTTATTCTTTATCATAGATCTATTTATGCTCTAATACTTATTCATGTTATCTTTACAAATAGATCTTATGTTTATAATAGTCGAATTAGTTTAACCTAGATTGCTACGTGTTGCGGGTTCATGCATGTTAATTACGCTTAAGCTTTGATAAGGCTAGGTATCGTGCGGCAGATACAAGCTTTTGATTAGTTTGATCGTGTTAGCTTACCTGTTCCTTCATCATGGACCCCAACTCAGTTGGATTGCCGAGCTTGGTTATGCTTTAACTCACATTTAATTATGATTCGTTCACACGTACTTTTCTCTTGCATGCATGTTCGGCTATTAATGTTTTACGTACATTATGTTTGTTTTAGCCGAATGATCTATAAGACTTGTTGGCAGACAACTTCTATAGCTGTATGTCATCGTAAGTGGCTTTAGGGCCGTATATATGGAACTGTCTGGTCTCACCCGGCATGTTCCAGTTTTGTATCTAATGATTTTATCCCTTGTTAGTTTCAGGTCAAACTGACTGGCACGTCTCAGGTACCCGATTGAAGCCACACTTTCTGGCTTGCTGTGTGTTAGGCACAGTGCGCCACATTTTGTTTCAATAGACCTTTTGGCACGCCCAGTGGGACCACACATTTCAAGATGCCTGAATTCGAGAATAACCAGGTTCTGGACGTGACTATGGATGAGTTGCCAGAAGACCTGAGGAATACAGTCCAGCAAGCATATGATGAGTTTCAACACAAGTGCTTGATGTCTTTTTCAAAGAATAAAAGCAACAAAGTTTTTCAGAAGCAGTCGCTCCCAAGGACTCTCCTTCCACATCATACTAATTACACCAAAGAGGAGGATGCTCGGAAGCTTACTGAAGTGGTTTACAAAGCCATGAGTGACACTATGAGAAATCATCACACGGCTTTCTTGAATACGTTTCGCATGATCATGGTCAGTACTTTCGGTCCATCTGCTGATAAGTACTTTGAGGAAGCTGCTGGTCCAATGCAAGGACCGACATTGTTCCATGTGCCAAAGCACCAGGAGAAGACTGCTGAGGATAGTGGAGTGCCTGGCATGAACCAAGGTGGGATAGTTCCTCACCAGAGACAACAACCTCCCATGACTTATGGCCAGCTCACGTTCGGTGCATCAGGAAACGTCCAACAATCGGCTTTCAAGGTGTCTCCAGCAGCGAACAGATTGCAGAAGAATATGTATGGAGACGGATATCAAGAGTTTGCCGATTACAATGCTATTGATGCTCTCTCGAATCCAGGGTATAAAAACTCAGCAGGGTCACCTTTTGAACGGCAAGCGCATGGAGCTCCAAATTCAAATATTGATGTTATCATGCATAGGATGGCAGACATGATGCAGAATCAGTTTGGCTTAAAGCCAAAGAACCAGTCCTATGCATACAAGTCCCCTTATCCAGAGTGATATAACCGAGTGACACTTCCTCCGAAGGTGAAGCCTCCCACAGATTTGACCAAGTTTTCTGGTCAGGATGATACTAGCACCATAGAACACATCAGTCGATACTTGATGCAGCTTGGAGAGGCGTCTGCAGATGAAGCTTGGAGGATTCGGTATTTTCCATTGTCTCTGACAGGGCCATCTTTCACGTGGTTCACATCTCTGCCGGCAAATTCCATTGGTACGTGGGCAGAATTAGAGCAGAGATTCCATGCATATTTCTTTACAGGCACTAATGAGAAAAAGCTAGTTGACCTTATGAGCTTGAGGCAGAAGGTTAATGAAACACCCCAGGAGTATCTCCGCAGGTTCAGAGAGACCAAAAACCTCTGCTATTCCTTGAATCTGCCAGATGACCAGTTGCCAGGGATGGCAATAGCAGGCATGCAGCCGAATGTCAGAGATAAGCTATTCGGCATGGATTTTGATGACCTTGGTCGGTTGTCGCAGCGGTTGGCGATGATGAGCAATCAGGCTCAAGGGTTCAGGAGAGACAACCACTTCTAGAAGGGTGAGGCAGCCGAAGGGTACTTATGAATTTGATGTCTCTAAGTCAGACAAGCTGTTTGAGTTGTTGTTAAGAGAGGGACGCATCAAATTGCCAGAAGGGCACCCCATGCTGCGCCCTGAAGGGGTAAAGGACAAGAAATTTTGCAGCTATCACAATACTAATACCCATTCCATCAATGATTGCCGAGTGTTCAGAGTGGGAATCCAGAAGGCTATTCAGGAGGGGCATTTGAAGTTTGACGGTAAGATGAAAATTGATGCTAATCCTTTTGCGCAGAACATAGTATCTTTCTCCATGAACATGGTTGCCATAGAAGACCCCAAAGACAAGGGCAAAGTGAAGGTACTAACTTCAGACAGAGCAAGAAAATCTGGTGCTATTGACCCTGATCGGCAAATTACAAATGAAGAGTTTCGGCAACGGGATCAGTTCCATGATAGCCAAACCGAGAGAGGGGGAGCTTCCAGGCCCAGGGTTACGACACGGATTCTGTTAAACAAGTGGCGACGGGAGCAAGAGCAGTATCAGAGGCGGAAGCATTATGAGGAACAGGAGTTCATGGAGGAACATCGGAGGTATGAGAAAGAGATGTACCGGAGAGCACAAGAGTATATGAGAAAGCAAGAGCAGTCTCATTGGGGATGCCCGTTTTTCAAGCATTGCTAGAATGAAGGCCTAAAGATGCCTACTAAGAACAATTGCTCTGAATGCAGTGATCAATATTCAGGGTACAGGCAGTCCCGGGTCAACTGCCATCCAGTCCATGAAAGACTTGGAGCACAGTTTCCTGAGGACAATCGGTGTTTAAAAATAGGCAGCTCTGAAGATCAGTGAGGCAAGAGATTTGCCGATCAGGAGTGGATCCATTATGAAGAAGGCGCTGAGGAGGAAGAGCACCGTGAATATGTGTGGCAGAAAGGACAGTGGTGCCCACCAGGGTTGAGGAAGAGCCAGAAGAGGAGAGTAGAACGCTTGAGAAATAGGGAGCTGGCGCAAACAACTGCCGAGAGGAAATAGGTATGGCCTCCTAAGAGAAAACCCGACGAACACGACCATTCGGCTGATACATGCATGGCTTTCTTTCTTCCATCAGAGTTCATGGCTCCCGAAGGCCAAGACATACAAGAGGAGGTGTATACAGATTTCGATGAAAGCGAATATGAAGATCTGATGGCCCAGCTTGTCCTGACTCAGTGGGAATTTTTCGATAAGCCAGCCAAGCATCGACATTTGAAGCCGCTTTACTTGAAGGGATACGTCAATGACAAGCCTCTAACCAAGATGTTTGTTGATGGAGGGCTGCCATCAATATTATGCCTTATACCACCTTTAGGAAGCTTGGGATGACCAATGAGGAACTGTTGAAGACTGACATGGTGCTTAGGGACTTTGCTAGCAATCCTTCTGACACCTGAGGAGCTGTACATGTCAAATTGATGATTGGGTCAAAAACTTTGATTACTACCTTCTTTGTCATTGATGGCAAGGGGGCATACAACTTACTCTTAGGAAGAGATTGGATCCATGCTAACTGCCGCATACCTTCAACCATGCATCAGATTCTCATTCAGTGGATTGGAGATGATGTTGAGGTTGTTCATGCTGATGATTCGGTAAGTGTTGCTGCTACAGAGCCTACCTACTGAGAGTATGATGGCGTCGATTGCTTCTCTGGAATAGTATGGGAAGAAGGTCCTGTGAACGTATTCAACAAGGACCAACAGCCGATCCAAACAGTCGACTCTCAAAGCAATTTTTAATGGGGAACCCAATCGATGGCAACAAAGGAAAGCTGGGACGTGGGTTTATGTCGGCCGATAAGCTAGAATAAATAAATGTTGGTGATGATGTCAAGCCAAGACCGATGTATATCAGTGCAAATTTAGACCCAGGGTATAGATTAAAGTTGATAGACCTTCTAAAAGAATTCAAGGATTGTTTTGCTTGGGATTATACAGAGATGCCTGGACTGAATCGTTCTATTGTTGAGCATCGATTGTCGATTAAGCCCGGGTATCGTCCTTACAAACAACCTCCTCGGAGGATTTTCAAAGAGGAGGTACTGGCCGATGTGAAGAAAGAAGTTGAAAGATTGTTAGAAGCAAATTTCATTCGGCCATGCAGGTATGCAGAGTGGATTTCAAGCATAGTTCCAGTGTACAAGAAGAATAGAAAGATGAGGGTCTGCATTGACTTTAGAGATCTCAATAAAGCCACTCCAATGGATGGTTACCCAATACCAGTTGCCGATTTGCTTGTCGATGCAGCGGCTCGTTATGAAGTCATCAGCTTTATGGATGGTAATGCTGGTTATAACCAAATCTTTATGGCAATAGAGGATATTTCAAAGACGGCCTTCAGATGCCCTGGTCATATTGGTTTGTTTGAGTGGATCGTCATGACTTTTGGTTTAAAGAATGCCGGTGCAACTTATCAAAGGGCCATGAACTATATTTTCCACGAGTTGATCAGCAAAATCGTGGAGATCTATATTGATGATGTGGTCATCAAGTCTAGAAATCATGAGGGACATCTAGCTGATTTAAGGAAGACTTTGGAGTGCACTAGGAAACATGGTTTGAGGATGAACCCGAACAAGTGTGTCTTTGGGGTCTCGGCTGGTGAGCTTTTAGGATTTCTAGTCCATAAAGGAGGGATCGAAGTTGGTAAGAAGAGCATGGAAGCCATAGACAAAGTTGTCCCTCCATCTAATCTTATAGAGTTGCAATCACTGCTCGGCAAGATTAATTTTGTAAGAAGATTCATATCTAATTTGTCAGAAAGAGTTTTGCCTTTCTCTCCACTGTTAAAGCTTAAAAAGGATCAAGAGTTTGTATGGGGTGACGTACAACAGAAAGCTTTTGATGAAATCAAAGAGTACATGAAGGCGCCACCTGTGTTGGTACCTCCGCAGCTTGATAAGCCTTTTAAGTTGTACGTGGCGGCCGATAACCTGACAATAGGATTGGCCCTTATGCAGGAGTTTGAAGGAAAAGAACGAGTAATAGCTTACCTTAGCCGAAAACTGCTAGATCCCGAGACAAGGTATTCGGCTACGGAAAAGCTTTGCTTGTGTGTGTATTATTCATATACCAAGTTTTGGCACTATTTGTTAAATGCCAAATGCGGGGTAGTTTCTGAGTTTGATGTAATAAAACATATGTTATTGATGCCAATTTTAAATGGAAGGATTGGCAAGTGGATTTTAGCTTTGTCGGAATTTGATTTAAGGTACGAGTCGGCAAAAGCAGTAAAGGGTCAAATTATTGCCGATTTTGTTACCCAACATCATGATCCTTCTGCTAACATGATAGGTATTGCACCTTGGACTTTGTTTTTTGATGGTTCATCTTGTAGCAAAGGTGGTGGTGCTGGTATTCTCTTGATTTCTCCACGAGGGGTGATTTTTAAGTATGCCATCCCTATTGAATTTTATGTTACTAACAATCAAGCAGAGTATGAAGCACTGCTTAGAGGACTTCAGCTTCTTGCTGAAATAAAGGCCGTTGCTGTTGAGATATTCGGGGATTCTGAGTTGGTAATTAACCAACTGATCGGCCAATATGAGTGCAAGAGTGATGTATTAAGGGAATATTATGAGAATGCCGAGAACTTTTGAAGAATTTCCAGGTAGCAACCTTGCATCATATCCCTAGGGGGCATAATGAAGAGGCAAATAAACTGGCTCAAACTGCTTCGGGATACCGTGAGGATCAAGAGATTAATGCTTTGGATGAGAATCGAGTAGTTGATGACTGGAGAAAGGAAGTTGCCGATTACTTAAAAAATCGATCACAAAGCTCTCAAGTTTGTGCTCCTTGATGACCAGTTGTACTATAAATCCATAGATGGGGTACTCCTCAAATGTTTGAGTCAAGAAGAAGCCAGAAAGCTGATGTATGAAGTGCATGAAGGGATATGTGGTGCACATCAATCGGCTTACCGAATGAAGTGGATAATTTGGAGAACTGGTTATTTTTGACCGACCATGCTTGAAGATTGTTTTGAATATTACAAGGGGTGTCAAGATTGTCAAAAATTCAGCAACATTCAAAGAACTCCAGCATCGGTTATGAACCCGATTATCAAGCCTTGGCCATTTAGAGGATGGGGCATAGATTTGATTGGTCAGATTCATCCTTCTTCTAGCAAAGGACATAAGTTTGTGCTGTTAGCTACAAATTATTTTACAAAGTGGGTTGAAGCTATCCCTTTAAAGAAGGTTACATCAGAAAACATGGTCAATTTTGTTAAGGAGCATATAATATACAGGTTTGAGATTCCTCAGACGATAACAATAGATCAAGGAACTCAGTTCACTTCATCTGAATTTTGTGATTTTGCTGAAGAAATGGGAATCAAGTTATGCAATTCTTCTCCTTATTATGCACAAGCTAATGGTCAGGCCAAAGCATCAAATAAGATCATGATCAAAATTATTCAGAAGAAGATTGATGAGAAGCCGAAGAAGTGGTATTCGGTTCTTAATGAGGCTTTATGGGCTTACCGAATGTCTTGTCATGGGTCTACTCAAGCGTCTCCCTACGAGTTGGTTTATGGGCATCATGTTGTGCTACCATGGGAGTTGCAATCGGGTTCAAGACGAGTTACATTGCAAAACAATTTGAGGAAAGAAGATTATAAGGATCTGATGATAGACGAATTAGAGGATTTGCATTTAGTTCGTCTCAAAGCATTGGAAAATATTGAGAAGAACAAATTACGTGTTGCCAAATATTAGAACAGGAAGGTCAGAGAAAAGCAGATCACAGAAGAAGATTTGGTTTGGAAGGTCATATTGCCGATTGGGACAAAAGATAAAGCATTCGGCAAATGGTCTCCGAATTGGGAAGGACCTTTTCGGATAGTAAGGTGTGCACCTAACAATGCATATATTTTAAAGACTCTACTGGGAGAAGAGTTCACTGGAGCTATTAATGGAAGATTTCTTAAGAGATTTTATCCTAGTGTTGAGGTTGGTGCATAAACAGACTTAAGGAGTTTTGTGCGCAAAATAGCCAATGTAGAGGCATCGCCTTTAGCCGAAAAAAATACTCTAAGAGCTTGGAGAATAGCCGACGCGGTATGTGTCGCCTTTAGGGCAAAAATTAAATGTAATTGACTAAGGACGACATCATACAAGTTCAGGCAGCATTCCTTAGATTTGTCATTCTCAGAAAGATTCATGAAGGAAAAGACAAGTAGAAATCACAGATAATTTTTCACAAGACAAGTAGTCTTTACATAAGGTTCCTAAGTACAAACTACTCCTCAAACAGCTTGTTGAGGACAGACTGGGCATCTGTGGCTTGGGCGAGGACGGTTGCATGGTCCTCATAGCTCTCTAGGAGTTCGTCAATGTTCTCAACGTCTTCCGGAGGCCCACCGCTGAGGAAGCCGACTGGCATGAAGGAGAGGTCTTCACGAGTCTAGGTGGACATTGCCGCCAGCCCCAGAGCTACGTCGTGGTGTACGCCTTGGATGATGGCCTGATCTATATGACCGTCCACATCATCAATGCGTGCCTCGGCAGTTTCTCCTTGGGCGTTCACCTTATCAGCAATCTTGTTCGCCGCAATCTTCAGGCGCTCAACCTCTGCAGAGAGCGCTGAACAGAAGAACACCAATCGGGTGAACAGATGGATCAGAGAAGGGGAAAATAGAGTGGGTTTATTTGTACTAACCGGTGATGGCGTCGCAGAACTGCTTCCGCTGGTTCTCCCACTCGAGTTGGTCGATGCCATATTGTTTGAAGATCTTCTCCAGTTCTCCTCGGGCTTCGTTCCTTTCCTTAAGGAAGATGACCGCCTCTCCATGCGTGTAAGGGGCATCCATGGCACCCGAATCCAAATCCCAAGGATTGGAATGGTAGGAGCTTGAAGAGCCGGAGGAGCCGAATGATGGGGTCCCCAGTTGAGCTGTTGTCGCCGAAAGGAAAGGAATGCTCTGGCTGGTGGAGATAACCCTTATCCTGAATAAGTAAGAGCAGAAGTCGGAGCTAGAAAGATGAACAAGGAGTAGAACAGCAAGGGGGCAAGGAATCAGTTCTCACCCACGTTGTCGACAATGTTGTGCTCAGCTCCCCTCAGCTTCTCCCTCGGCAGGGCGCTTGCCGCGATCGTCGCCTCCCGTCATTGCTACTGTAGAGGTTATGGTTTTCCTTTGGATTGGCTTGAGCATAGAGAGTAAGAATGCAGAGATGAAAATGCTTGACTAGATAGAAGCCGAGAAGGAGGGGTTTATTTATAATAGAAGGTAGTGGCGTGTATCTCGGAGTAGTGGAATGAGAATGCCAAATGATGAGCTAGGGTTTTTCCCTCTCGAATGGGCCGTTGCTGGACTAGGCCAGGCTCGGGTAAGCCAAGAGTCGCTCGGCTATATCCTTGAACTGAAAGGATGGGAACAATCGGCTATATCTCTAATCGGAAAGCTAAAGGCAATTGGCTATGTTCTAATCGGGAAGATAAAGAACTGATTATATTCTCATACAAACAGAACTGTATAAAGATGAAGAACAAAAGACATCCAATTGTTAAGAAACAGAATGTGTTATGGTTAACCTATTACAAGCCCATGATTCTACTAGCTCAGAAGCTGGTTGATGACATTTAGAGCTTCGGTCCTGATTCGGCTGACATTGTTCAACACTTTCTGGTCTTCATCTTCAGAGCTTTGGATGCTAGACAACTTTGCTTTGAGTTGTTGGTCTTCTTTGAGGATGGCTGATATCTTTGATGAAGTTGCCTCTATAGAATTTGGCAAATCTGTCATCTTGGCTTTGTGGGACTGAATTCTGGCATTCAGTTTAGTTAATTGAGCCTCCAGCCTGATTTTCCCATCCTCCATGACTTTCAGCTCAGGCTCCAAAGTTCCCAGTGAATTCTTGGCAGCTTGAATTTGGGAATGCAAGACTCTAGCTTCTTGTTTCTTTGACAATCTATTATTCTGCAGGATAGCTCTGGAGGCTATATTTTTATTAGCTCTCTTCACCACAGCAAAGTGATCATCTAGGTGAGCTGCAGATTCCAGAGAAGCTTTGAGATCAGATGGGAGGTCTTGGTTGATAAGCTCGAGAAGATCTCTTATCTGATCTGAGTCTTGGACCAGAGTGTTGATATCCTTGTTCAGTAGAGTAGCTATGTCTTTCAGCTGAGCTTGATTCTCCATTGACAAAGTTTGCTGAGAGGTAGCTTCTTCACCCTTCTCACTGATGTAATCCTCAACAGTGAAGGAGTAGCTGGTAGTCGGCTTAAAGGTGTTCTTGAAGAAGAGAGAAGTGTTAACCTAGCTTAAGGCAAGATGTTACCTGCTGTGTTCATTGATCATCAAGATGGGTGGTGTCCTGTTCTGGTTGAGGGCTTGACTGAGTATTCAAGGGTGGTGAGCTTGGAGCTGGACCAGAGGAAGAATCTTCTGCTAGATCTTCTATGATTTTATCTGTTTCTAATAATGCAGATGATAAAGTATAAGAGCAGGAAGTAGATATCATATAAAGAGAAGGAAGCGATTAGCCGAATGATGTTACCAATGTGTTCGGCAGTTTCCTGGGCATCTGTGCTTTCAGCTTCATGAGTTTTTGTATCTTTAGTTTCCTGGACTTCTGCATTTTCAGTAGGAGCTTGAAGAGGGATATCCATCGTTGTTGAAACGTTGCTTGGTCCTGGAATTTCAACATGTGGCTGTAGTGGAGATGATTGGTGTGAAGATGGTCAGAGTTATTACCAAATGAGATTTATTGTCGAATAGAAGACTCATACCTTGGGAGACCGCTTGACTATCTTGGACCTTATTTTTCTAGCCACAGACATTCTCAAGTGCCTTCCTTTTACCTTCTCCTCCTGAAGGTGCAGTGGTCGAAACTGCAGGGGTCTTCATGAAGGTTGCTAAAGTTGGAGCATCAAAACCCAGGACAGGGTTGGGCCCAGCTAAGCAGTACTGGATTGCTTTGGTAGGAGGAATGGGCTCAAAATCCTGTGCATAACCAGATGTTGAAGTGAGAAATAAATTCAAAGTGGGAAATGATAAGTACAATGAAAATTACCTCACTGTCAGAGGCAAATTGAGGTTGCAGGTCCTGGCATAGAGAGTGCACTGGTGTGTTTGTGATTGTGACATTCTTGCCACCAGGAAGCAAAAAGAGGATGAGCAGCATCTACTAGCCCAAATAGATATGGTTCATATGTTGGTAATTCCCATCCAAGCTCAAAGACTTTTTTGGCTTCTATTGCATTTGTGATCAACTCCCTGAATCTTATGGTTGTTGAGAAGAAAGGCCTTGGGGGCAGCTGTCCAAATCCTAATTTCCTGGATGCCATGTTTGGATAGTAAAATTCATAGGTAGATTGCACTAATCTCCCATGATGGAATTCGGCTGGCAAGATGCAGGGTTTGATAAAGGAATTGAAGACCTCTGTAGACACCTTGTCAGAGCAGCCAGATTCATAGCTGAATTTGCAAGGGAGAGTTAGGTTATCATTTTCTCTGTAAGGAAGCCAAAGCACACTGTCAAAACCTTTGAAAAACAGCTTGAAGAGGTGACCAATATCCATATCAATGCTGATGGAAGAGGCTGCTTCTCCATAGGTTTGACAGCCCTTAGCTCTTGCCATGCTGCCTTTAGCGTAATTGACTGAAGGGAAGCTCAAGTTATGGAGGGGCACAGAGATTATCTGATGCATATACAGTTGCAGCCACATCTGAACAAGCCACCAGGGGCCACTTACACAAGAGATCTCTCCACCTTGGCGCATCTGGGCAGTGATCTGATGCATCATGTGATAGACAGATCCCAAGAGATATTTACCCAAGGGGATCAGAGTGCCTGCAGCTAAGTCCTCAGCCACCATCATGTGATTTAAGGTTGGCTCATTCGATTTTCCATAGAAGATGAATCTGCAAAGCCACATGTTCATGAAAGCCCTACACTCCTTGTCAAGAACAGCACCAGATGTCTCCATATAGGTTTGAATGTACTTAACCCATCCACCATCAGATTTGACAGCTTTCTAGCTGCTTTTGCTCTTGTACTTAAAGGGCTATACTGGCTATGACACATTCATGCCAGTCATCATGAAAACATCGGCCAGAGTGAGGGTCATCATACCATGGCCGAAAACAAAAGCATTGACAGCATCGGACCAGAAATGAGAAGCTGCTATCAGAAGGGGTTCATTTCTGGGCATCTCTGACAAGGATAATTCCAAGCAATGGCTGATGTCCTGATCATCCCAGTGGCTGCTACTCTTGTCCAGCATCCTCCTGTACCAGTTTCGCCATCCGGTGATTAGGGGAAACGACTAGGTCTTGAAGGTGTTTGGCCATTGGTTTGGTGGAGTGATTCCAGATTTGAAGGGGATTCTCGAAGTTTCCTTCTCAATGATCTCGGTCGAGTCAGGATTTCCCATCGAACTGAGAAGGTAGGAATCGGGAAAAAGAAGAAGGGAGATCAATCAAGAATTGCCGAATGCATGGAGGTGAATGAGACTTACCTCTAGAATTTCATCCTGAGTCGCCATTGAAGAGTTGAAGTGAATTCAAGAACGTGCTGAAGCTTGGGTTTTTTTTTGAGTGGCGGTGTGGAGTTGAACAGTGTTGACCTAGAAGAAACGGGAAGCTTGTGGTCAATTTCAGAATAAAACAACTTTTATCCCGAAATTGAGGGGGCATGTGTTAACAATGGATTTTGGTACGCCTAGGAAGATGACAGGTGGGCCAGTGCGTAGTAAATTTGCAGAGACAAGTGTTCGGAGCGTTCGGCAAGTAATCGTGCGGTCGGCTAATTTCCAAAGATTCGGCAAGTGTCCATGCAGTCGGCTGATTTCCAAGGGTTCGACAACTGATCGTGCGGTCGGCTATTCTGAGGAAGGGCAGTTTTCCGTTGAAGAAGCGACAAAAGCGGCAAGCAAAAACCAATCGGACAACGAAGATCGCGACAATTAAAGCAATGAAGACTCCGAAGGAAACTAAAGTTAAAGATGTCATGTTTTCCTTTGATATTTTTATAGTCGTGTCCTTTTAGGACTCATGTCATGACCAGGGTATAAATATAAACCCTTGGCCATTATAAAAACTGTTCACAACCAATTCAATACAACCGGCCCCGTGCCAACTTTGAGTCCTTTGTCGTGTCGTCGAGTTCTTCGAGAGGAGCCATCGATCCGTCGAGCTCCGTAAGTCCCGACAACCTTATTATTATGTCTAGTATCATGCGGTGGATTTAGATGTTGATGCAAGTAGTCTTGTTTGTTTTCAATGATCGTGCGACGGATCCTTGCTTGACAATCAAGAAGTCTTTGCTTATGTTTCGTTTATGAGTAGATACCGTGCGGCAGACATTTGCTCAATATGCTTAGCAAAAGCAAGATAGTTATCGGCTCTATTACATTTGGCAAGATCTAGTAGATTCACTAAGTTATCACGTGTTGCATGTTTTTAGATATTTTATATATTTGTAACACTCTTTTTGCCCAATCTAGATTGATACGGTTCGGCTTTATTCTTTATCATAGATCTATTTATGCTCTAATACTTATTCATGTTATCTTTACAAATAGATCTTACGTTTATAATAGTCGAATTAGTTTAACCTAGATTGCTACGTGTTGCGGGTTCATGCATGTTAATTACGCTTAAGCTTTGATAAGGCTAGGTATCGTGCGGCAGATACAAGCTTTTGATTAGTTTGATCGTGTTAGCTTACCTGTTCCTTCATCATGGACCCCAACTCGGTTGGATTGCCGAGCTTGGTTATGCTTTAACTCACAGTTAATTACGATTCGTTCACACGTACTTTTCTCTTGCATGCATGTTCGGCTATTAATGTTTTACGTACATTATGTTTGTTTTAGCCGAATGATCTATAAGACTTGTTGGCAGACAGCTTCTATAGCTGTATGTCGTCGTAAGTGGCTTCAGGGCCGTATATATGGAACTGTCTGGTCTCACCCGGCATGTTCCAGTTTTGTATCTAATGATTTTATCCGTTATTAGTTTCAGGTCAAACTGACTGGCACGTCTCCGGATTTCGAAACACTCGGGTACCCGATTGAAGTCACGCTTTCCGGCTTGCTGTGTGTTAGGCACAGTGCGCCACATTTTGTGTCAACAGCAATATTCCTAGAAAGCAATATGCTTATCTAAATCATAATATCCTCTAAATTCAGGATCCACCACCTGTACCAAATGTTAATCCCTTTATTGATCCCTTCCAAACTGGATTACCAATGGCTGCAGGGGATCAAAGACAAACTGAATACTCCACAGTTCAGAGAGAGAGTATCAACTTACGACCAACAACCACTATGCAGCAGATCAAAGATGAAGCATGCCCGCTCCCCTAATCAACTCTATTTACATTTATAGATGAGCTTTTTTAGTTTTCCTCATCTTTCAATCTCCACATTAACTGATACATTGGGTGTTTCGTGATGGGGTTAAAATAATGGTATAAGGATTCACACAAGCCAGAAACAAATACATGCAGGGTTATGTCCTATAGTGTGTTGTTTTTTTTAATAATATACTTTGTTTAAGTATGCATGTGATTTGCGTACACAACTAAAGCTGCTCGACGATCTGTGCATTTTGGCTTCAGATACATCTATGTTAAAACATTACAAAATTGGAACTGTACTGGACACACTGCAAGTCTGAAATAGCTGTCATGCCATTCATTCGCTTAGTTTTGATAACATTTAATCATGTTCTTCCATTTTTGTTTTGTTCTGCATTTTAAATTATATTGTACTTGGTAAATTACCATTTTTCAGTTTGTATATCCCACTTCGGTATGGAGTTATATTGTTCTGACAAAGTGACAAGGTATCCATTTTCTTTCCTATTTTCTGCAATCGTCATTGGATGGTTGATTCTAAGAGTAAGCATGGTGGCATAATCAATGATGCTATTATTAGGGCATTATTCTTTATTTTGTGATTCTTGTTAGGCCAGTATCTAATCTAAAGCTTAAAATAAAATAACCAGAAAAGAAAAATCAATAGGCAAACAGAGTTTCGTCTAAAGTTTCCATTCTAGAAGCGAGTGGATTATTGTCCAGTTTCAATTCTGTACATAAAAAATCCTTAAGAAAGAAAGTGCAAAGTGACCCTTGGTTTCAAATTTCTTTTTATAGACATCCTCAAGTTTCAGAGAGGTGTATAGAAATTAACAGATGTATATGCTGCCTCTGGATCCCAGCAACAAGTTCCCCTTTGGTCCTATGGCACTAAATTCCACTTCATGTGAAAGAACAGTGTGGTGGTAGCTAACTATTTATAGAAATTAACAGATGAAAAAACTTCCACTCGCTCACATGTTTGATGAAATCTGTTAGGTGAGACATTTCATCAACAGACTGTCAGCTAACTCCTAAACAGTTGAAGAAAGTTACTAAACTGGTCACTTAATAGCCCGCAGAAAAACTCACTAGTGGTATATGATGGTAAAAAAAACATTAAGTAACCATAGAAGGCAGAAGCTGGTTGCTGGTTGCTGCTTCCTAGCTAGTGCTATTCTTGCTCACTTTGCTCACTTTCTGCTATCTTGGCAAAAAAATAGTCCTGGCCAGTTGATCCTTTTAATTACTTGCCACAATTTAGGCTTTCATCCACTAATCAAGTTTTGTCCTAGAGCCACGGTTGAGGGTTTGCTCCACTAATTAAGTTCCATCCTAGAGGCTAGAGCAGTGGATCTCATTAAACCCTTGTGCATTCTTAATTAATCTCTCACCACGGCCATATCTGACTTCCCAAAAAGCTTCAGATTCATTGAAGTCATGTTTCTAACTTCAAAAATCTGAAACTGCAACATACCTATTTTTCTAACTCATATAAAATTGCTCCAAAGTCATGTCTCAAGAACATTTCTCAAGAACATCTAAAAACCCATATCTTAATTTTGGTTTGGCAAAATTATTCTCAACCCCATATGAACTGTAGAAGGTTGGGAGAGTGAGCAGAGCATACATGATGTACCCGACCAAGACCCAAGCGCCTGTCGTGCTGTGGAGGCAGCGAGGAGGACCAAGAGGTGCGGCCGGGTGAGAGTCCCTCATATGGTTTGGTTTGAGTAATTGATGAAACCTACCTAAGTGTACTAATGTTACGGTGAGCCAAGTATACCAGCGGCGACGTGGCTGAGGCGTCGCGCACTGGCCGGCCAGAAGGCCCGGTACCGTACGAGTACTTATCTATTAAGTTTGTTATTGAGTTTGTTAGCCTAAAGTTAGCTAGTCAGAGTTTGTTAGCCTAAAGATTAGCTAGTCAGTTGGAGTCGGCAGGCATGCCTATATATGTAAGCAAACACTTCGTTAATGAGATTAGCTAGAGATTGAATTAATCTCTCCGCCTCTCCTGTTCTTCATCTACGCTCTTCCCAGGCTCGATGCCGCTAGGCCAGAACGGCGTCGCAGCCTCGCCGCCGCCGCGAACCCAGCCCTCGTCCTCCGATCCAACACGACTACAACCTACGCAGCGGCAGCCGTGACAATCTGGTATCAACGTCAGGTTCCATGTCTTCCGCCGCCACCACCGCCTCGATTCCCGCCTCCGGGGTTGCGACCTCCACGCAGCCGCCGGGCTCCACCGCGCCACCGCCTCCAACACCGGTCCACCGCCCACGTCTCTCCCATATGGGATGCCCGGCTATGGCGGCATACCACCAGTACCCCCCACCTCCGCCGTCATCGTTCACTCCACCGTCGGCAGACAGGGCGCGCCTCCCGCCCACCTTCCCATCACCCAAATCCCGTTCCCGCATTCGCCGTCGGCCGTCCCCATCCTCACCGGTGCTCCACCATATCCAGTGTCATACGAGAACCACCCTGACGCGCTAGGTGTCCCGCGCTTCCAGAAGGTGACGTTCCCCACTTACGAGGGCAAGGACGACACGCTGCCCTGGTTGAACAAGTGCAATCAGTTCTTCCGGGCGCAGCGCACACCCGAGGCAGACAAGGTTTGGCTGGCATCCTTCCACATGAACGGCGTCGCTCAGCAGTGGTACTTCATGTTGGAACGCGACACTGACAAGATCGCAACCCTGCCATGGATGACCTTCAAGGCGCTGAGCACCCAACGATTCGGTCCGGCCCTTGGCACCAATCATCTGGCAACGTTGGCTAGGCTGCCGTTCCGCGGGTCCGTCGCCGATTACCAGGAGATGTTCCAAGTCAATCTCGCCCATGCTGGCCCCCACTCGCCGCTGCAACAGGCCAACCTCTTCACGGGCGGCTTGCCCGAGCTGATCCGCACCGATGTCGAGCTCCAATCCCCGGAGGATCTCCAGCGGGCGATGACCCTCGCACGTGCCTATGAACGCCGTGCCGGGGCTCTCCATGGTGCTCCTGCGCAGCAGCCTGCACGGCCGTCCGCGCGGCCCCTGGCACTGCCCGCTCCGACGGCAACACCCTCCACGACATCAGCGCCCCTCGCGATTGAAGCGCCACCACGCCCGTTCCGCCGTCTCTCGCCTACAGAGATGGCCGAGCGCCGCTGGCAAGGTCTTTGTTACAACTGCGATGAGCAGTACGTCAGGGGCCACAAGTGCCCGCACCTGTTCTACCTCGAGGTCACGGACTTCGACGACTCGGAGCCATCGCTACCAAAGGAGGAGGTACCGTCGGTGGACGAGTTACCGCCCCTCATCTCACTTCACGCCATCGCCGGGATTCAGACCGACACCACCATGCAAGTCCGCGTTCAGGTCGGCACCCACCACCTGGTGGCACTCTTAGATTCCGGCTCCACCATCAACTTCATCAGCAGCACCGCGGCGCAGCGCATCGGCCTCCACTTCCATGACAGCCATGGCGTGCACGTCGTGGTAGCCAACGGCGATCGGATCGCCTATCGCGGTCAGGCGCGCGATGTGGTCGTCCAAATCGGCGACGCCCACTTCGCCGTGGATTGCTTCGTCATTCCACTGGATTGCTACGACATGGTCCTTGGGGTGTAGTTCCTTCGCACCCTGGGCCCTATCCTCTGGGACTTCGATGAGCTTTGCATGTCCTTCTGGCGCCAGGGCACGCAGGTGCGTTGGCAAGTCGTGGGCACTCGGCGCAGCACCAACCCCCGCACCGAACGCCTGCACTACAGCAGCACCACCGAGGCCGACCTTCTCAACTGCCTCCTCGACTCCTTCGCCGACATCTTTGCTACACCAACCGGGTTGCCACCGGCCCGTGCGTGCGATCATCGGATCCACCTCCTGCCGAACACAGCACCGGTGGCCGTTCGTCCATACCGCTACCCACAACTCCAGAAGGACAAGTTGGAATGGCAATGCAAGCAGATGCTGGAGCAGGGCATCATCCGTACAACAACGTCACCCTTCTCGGCCCCGGTCCTCCTCGTCAAGAAGCGGGATAACACTTGGCGTTTCTGTGTCGATTATCAGGCACTGAACGTCCAGACCGTGAAGGATAAATTTCCCATCCGGTGGTCAAGGAGCTCGTCGACGAACTACACGGCGCCCGCTTCTTCACCAAGCTGGACCTGCTGTTGATACCTCTTAAGTATCAATTCTAAGTGTCAACTAAGCAAAAGAAAGGATATATTTGCAACACACCACCTAGACATAGGGTTTTAACTGACAGAACTCCACAAGTTTTGGTGTTTATCTTTTTCTGCAGGGAGACAACTGCAAAAAAGCAAAAGAGGCCCACAAGTAAGGATTACATAGACACATAACACTTCCGAACGAAAAAAGAGCAATCTAGAAGACTCCAGAACCACCCCCGAGGAAGGAGGGGCCCACCTGTCAGCAAGGTAGGGCGGGTGCCCTCCCTCCTAGGACAGCCGCCCTGGGCCCAGAGCCAATGAGGCTCTGCCTCATGGATTAGGTTTCCACCGCCTTTGAGGTTTAATCTAAACCCTCTATTATGCTCGGTTTGATCTGACGGCTGATGATCATTTGAGGGGGATATATAAGGAGGACCCCTGCCCCCTTGCTAAAGGCAATCCATTATTCATTTACATATTTTCTAGAGAGAATTCGCCAGAGAAGATCCCTTATGGATCTACTCTCTAGGGCTTAGCATTCAAGAGAAACTACCCTTAGTTTCTATGTGACATTAGAGTTTACTCTTCTAGATTGAGAGAGTTAGAGTGGAGGTGTGGATTGGAGGAAGCTCGGCCTGTCGGTGTCTCCTCTCAGGTTTGTATCTTCGGGATCAAGACTCTTAACCCGAGGCTTGCTCCTAGGATTTCTTCGGTATTTCGACTTATAATTCTAGTAAGTTCTCTGTTTTATTATTCTTTGGTCTATGAGTTTACTTTATTCTCTTCGCGTAGAGAGTAGGGTAATCGTCTCTAACGTAAACGTGGTGTTTGGGCTAGGATCCTCATAGATATCCCCTGTCTAGCCGGATCTGTGGTAGTAGCTCGGAAAGTGACAATTCCGTAGATACCTTCGGAACCCACAATCCCGTTAGAAGGACTGGTAGGGTTTATAGGCCGCGTGCTAAGCATCCTCTAAGGTGTCTCTTATCTCGACGGTTCTCCCCAATATGATAATAGCTTATATCTTATATAGACTAGAACGAGATTACTGTCGTGGTCTTCTCTAGTCGCTCATATCAAAATCACCTTGTTTGTAGCCTAAAGGTTAATAGCATAGATTTGGTTAGTTAGATGCACCCTTTCTCCCTGTGGAAAAATAAATTACGATACTCTGGATAATCTCCCGAGTGAAGTGCTCACCGGTATTCGTGTGCTTGTGAATTACTTCCTAGTGATTTCTCTGTTTGCGTTAACAAATATCAACAAGCATTTCTGGCGCCGTTGCCGGGGAGAAAGATGGTTTGCTGAGATAACCTTGAATCTTGCTATTATCTTGTACCTATACTTTTATCTTTTCTTATCCTTTACAATTTCTTTATATCTTACCTATTCTATCCTTATGGAAAACCTAAATTCCACACCTATCTATCAATTTTCTGCACCCACGGAGACCGACCTATTACCATGCGAGTCATCACAACCTATCCAAACTCCCTAATTTAGGTTGAGTCCGCAGTTGATTGCAATGATTCAAAGCCTATCCTTTTCAGGAAAGGAAGACAAAAATCCTTACCTTCATATTCGAGATTTTGAGAAAACATGTGATTGTCTTCGCATAGAAGGCATATCTGATAAAACCTTACGTTGGAAGCTTTTTCCTTTTTCTTTAAAAGGGAGAGCTAAACAATGGTATAATCAGAAGGTAAGCCAACAACAAGGAGATTAGGGAGTTTTGCGCTCCAACTTCTATCTAGATTTCTATCCCATCACCCAGATCATCGACCTTAGAGTCAAGGTTCTAACCTTCAACCAAGAAGAGAACGAATCTTTGGCTTACTGCTAGAAACGTTTTCTTGAGTTTTTAGAATCTGGACCACACCTTAGCATCGAAGGCCCTGTTCTTCTTCAACATTTTTATAAAGGTCTTCGTAGAAAGGATAGAGAGTTGCTAAACACCACATCTAGAGGTTCTTTCTTTCATATACCATCCATAGAAGCAAAATTAACCTTAGATAGATCCTAGATGCTGAGTTGGATAATACCCTCCATGATGAAACTCACGAAGCTGAAAACAATACCTTGCCAGATCCAACATCTACTTCAGCTATCCCAAGTTCTGAGCCTAAAAAGGAAGAAATTCCACCACCTGATTTCATGCTGGATATAGATCCTGATCTTTTCATTGATTTCGGAAACATTTCAAACTATGTTTCTATTTCAAAACCCCGAAATCATCACCTTAGAATCCATATATACCAAATGCCAAACAGAAGCATTTTGAGAGAGCTTGTGTCAATCATAAGTGCCGAATGGTTAGAAGAATTGGAGCTTTCCTCTGATGTGATCCGTCTGGATACACATTCTATTCCAATACGATGTGCCTTCAATTCAGATCAATTTGATGCTCTCTATAATCCTGTTGTGGGGATCAATATCATGTCTAAGTCACTTGCACATGAATTATTGGGCAAAGTGACTTTAACCCCAACAACAAAGTTCATGAAGAATCTTGATGGACATATAGTCCCCAGTCTTGGAATTTTACATGTCTTACCCATTATGGTAGATGGTGCCATGATTCGTTTGAACTTTTATATCTTTGATACATGGGACCACGACCTCTTGATAGGACAACCTTTTAGAAGACTTCTTTATGAAGGTCAAAATGGGAAACTAAACATTTCCCTTGGAAAGAGTTTTCAAATCCCAATGACAATCTCTCATTCTTTGAACAACAAAACTGAATCTTATCTTTTACCTGATCCTATGGACGAAGTAAAAACTTCTTCTCTAGAGCTTTTTAATAAACCAAATTTGGAAGAAGATGCTCCTTTCTTCATAGAAGAAGAAGCTGACCCTTCTGTGAACTCTTAGATGAGTTTGCAGAAACGCTTAGACCTCCTGTAGAGCTTAAACCTCTACCACCTGTTCTTACATATGCTTTCCTCGATAATGATCCAGAGTCTCCTATAATCATAAGTGATAAACTCACTTAGGAGCAAACTCTGCGCTTGATGGCTGTTCTAGAAAGACATCGTTCAACCTTTGGTTACTCACTCCAAGATCTCACTGGAATCAGTCCTATAATTTGCACTCATTGAATTCATACAGATCCTTCTGTTTTACCTTCTCGAGAGCCCCAATGTAGACTCAATAATGCGATGAGAGAGGTAGTTAAAAAAGAAGTTTTAAAGTTGCTGCATGCAGGGATTATATATCATGTGCCGCATAGTGAGTGGGTAAGTCCAGTGCAAGTTGTGCCTAAGAAGGGAGGCATGACTGTTGGAACAAATGAAAAGAATGAGTTGATTCCGCAACGTACCGTCACATGATGGTGGATGTGTATAGATTATAGAAAGTTGAACAAAGCAACGAAAAAGGATCATTTTCCTTTACCTTTTATAGATGAGATGTTAGAGCGGTTAGCCAACCACTTGTTCTTCTGTTTCTTAGATGGATACTCAGGGTATCACCAAATCCCGATCCATCCTGATGACCAAAGCAAAACCACCTTTACATGCCCCTATGGAACGTATGCTTATCGTAGAATGTCTTTTGGGCTATGTAATGCTCCAGCCTCTTTTCAAAGATGCATGATGTCTATATTTTCTGATATGATTGAAGATATTATGGAGGTTTTCATGGATGATTTCTCTGTTTATGGAAAAACTTTCGATAGTTGTCTTGAAAATTTAGATAGAGTTTTGCAAAGATGTGAAGAGAAACATTTGGTCCTTAATTGGGAAAAATGTCATTTTATGGTCAAAGAAGGAATAGTGCTAGGACACCTAATATCTAAAAGAGGCATTGAGGTAGATAAAGCTAAAATTGAAGTAATTGAACAGTTACCTCTGCCTGTAAATGTGAAAGGAATAAGAAGTTTTCTTGGTCATGCTAGGTTTTATTGAAGATTTATAAAAGATTTTTCATTTATTGCTAGACCACTAACTCTTTTGCTAGCCAAGGATGCTCCTTTCGAATTTGATTATGCTTGTTTAAAAGCTTTTGAATTTTTGAAAACAGCGCTCGTCTCTGCACCAATCATTCAACCTTCTGAATTGTCTTTACCTTTTGAAATTATGTGTGATGCTAGTGACTATGCTGTGGGGCAGTTTTGGGACAAACTAAGGATAAGAAGCATCATGCAATAGCTTATGGTAGTAAAACTATGATGGGACCTTAACTTAATTATGCAACCACTGAAAAAGAGCTCCTGACTGTTGTTTTTGCTATAGATAAATTTAGATCTTATTTAGTAGGAGCCCAAGTAATTGTTTATTCTGATCATGTTGCTTTAAAATATCTGCTCACTAAAAAAGATGCTAAACCTCGTTTAATAAGATGGATCCTGCTGCTCTAAGAATTTGACTTAGAAATAAAAGATAGAAAAGGAATAGACAACCCTGTTGCAGATCACTTGTCTAGAATGTATTTTAAGAATCTGCAAGAACTATCCATTGATGATTCACTCCAGGACGACATGCTCTACAGGATCAACAGATCCGACCCCTAGTATGCAGATATTGTTAATTTTATGGTTTCAGGATATGTACCACCAGGAGGAAACAAAAGAAAGCTTATTCAAGAGAGTCGTTCACACATATGGGATGAGCCATACCTCTTCCGAGTGTGCTCAGATGGCTTACTCAGGAGATGTGTGACTATTGAGGAAGGAATGAAGATCATTGAAAGATGCCACTCATCACCATATGGAGGTCATTATGGAGCATTCCGCACACATGCAAAATTTGGCAATGTGGATTCTATTGGCCAGCAATGTACGAAGACACTAGAGAATTTATCCGAAGATGCAGGCCATGTCAAAGACACGGCAACATAAACTCAAGGGATGCCATGCCACTCACCAACAATCTGCAGATAGAGCTCTTTGATGTTTGGGGAATCGACTATATGGGACCATCTCCCCCATCAAAGAATTGTGAGTATATCTTGGTGGCAGTTGACTACGTCTCCAAGTGGGTGGAAGCATTACCTTGCAAACATGCCGACAACGTAAATTCAAAGAGGATGTTTGAAGAGACCATATTTCCAAGATTTGGAGTCCCCAGAATAGTGATAAGTGATGGAGGATCACATTTCATCGACAAACATTTTGAAAAGTATCTAACAAAGCATGGGATCCATCACAACATCACTACCTCTTATCATCCTCAGACAAGTGGCCAAGTAGAAACCTCAAACAAACAAATCAAGAATATTCTTCAGAAGACAGTACATGAGATGGGAACAGCATGGAAGGACAAGTTACCCGATGCACTCTGGGCATACCGGACTGCATACAAAACTCCAATTGGAATGTCTCCATATCAACTCGTATATGGGAAGAGTTGTCACCCTGTTGAACTAGAGTTCAAAGCACACTGGGCTATAAAAAGATGGAATATGGACTTTTATGCCGCTGGAGAGAAAAGACAAATGCAACTATCAGAGTGTTGACACCGTTTTTTCAGCACGTGTCAAATGAGCTAAGGTATGACTGGTCAGCAACCGTTTGCCATCGGCATCGGTAAAGTATGAGCCAATATTGCCGATGGGAGTGTCGCGGGAAGACTAAGTGCATTGTCGATGGAGGCTGGATGATCTTTGCCGACATAGGTTAATTGGTGAAGTCTTCCTGAAGCTGATTGCCAATGAAGAGTCATTGCCGATGGCCGATGAAGAGTCATTGCCGATTGCCGATGATGGGTCATTGCCGATGGCCGATGAAGGATGGTTGCCGATTGCCGATGAAGGGATGATTGGTGGACAGTTACCAGCACAAAGTCGCTAATCAGAAATGTTGCCGATTGCCGATCGGAAAATTGTTGCCGATGCCGATGGGCGAAACTTAGCGCTTGGTGGCAGCAGAAGGTTACCGGTGGTCAAAAGAAGGAAGGCGTGGATTAAAGGGATTTGCCAATGGAGAGGTTTCATCGAGGAGGAGAATAAGGAAACTGGTGTTTTATACCAGTATTATTATTATAGTAGTTTGAGTCCGACTCTTGCATGAGTCGTTTATTTTCCTTTAAATAGGTGTGTTTGTTTAGGAAATAAATATTGTTATCCGGCTCCTGTGCGAGTCAGTTTCCTTTGAAGTAGGAGTTTGTTTTAGGAAGGATACGTGTCGTGTCTTTGTACAACTCTCCATGCGGGAGTATAAATATGTGCCCAAGGGCTATGGAATAAACAGAGAATCCAATTCAAAACAAACCAATTTTATCTTATTCTACTTTTTATCAATTTACATTTCTATTGCATTAGTTATAGTCTTCAACGAGTTCTTTCAAGCTTTCGACGGGCTGCATCACCTTGATCTCCGTCAAATTCTTGCTAGTTCCGCGTGGGAGTACCTCTAGGCTTTGGCAATCCAGGCGCATCGTTGTTTGCCTCATCTAGCTCTGCTCTAGTTACCCTTGATCAATCTGAGCCTTGACGCTCGGGCGCATCATTGTCGTCTCGTTCAGCTTGTTCTAGTTATCATCCTTGTCGATTGATTGGTCAAATCGACTGGCACGCCTCCGGAATACCGAGCTTTGGGTAATAGCCCGAGGTGTTCACAGATCTGACGCTTTTTGTGTCAACACTTCTTTTGGCACACCCGATGGGACAACGATTATATAGATTTTTATATCTATCATGACTAATCCAAGGAGTGTCATTGAAGTCTCCACAGCAGATCTGACAAATCATCAGAAGCAGGCGATGGAGGAATACAAGTGCTCATATCTCAGATCCTTCAGCCTAAACGGGATCGGCGAAGCAGTACGGAAGCAAGACCCACCGTCGCCACAGCAGGCCATTCTCTACACCGATCCTGGTAAAGTACAAGATACGGTTAATTATGCATTAAATGATGTATTAGTTAGCCAGTCCAATGTGCTGTCCGACACTATGTGCAATGCTGTCAAGCAAGATTTCAAGGGACAGGCACCATATTATGTTGGTCCAGAGTATCGTCAGCTCGGATTGGCATCTGCTGCGACTCCATCGGCGGTTCCAAGGGTGTTCACACCAATTATGAGCCGGTCTACCGATGAGATCGCGCCACCAAGATTAAGCCCAACAAGCACTACCCATGTAAACACAAATCTGGTGGCTTCAACAATGCCTGGACCCGTGATCCAGAATCAGCCAATGTCAGCCAACGGCTGGGGATACGGTATGTATTCAAATCTATCTGCTGATTCCAGATTGGTCCGATTTAACCGTGCAGGGCAGGTTCCTATGGCATCGGCAACATCCATACAGCCGATGGTTCCAGCAATGCATTATACTACGTCTCCTCCAACGGCGCAGTTGCTGACAGGGAATCTACAAACAGCAATACCTAGAGTGTTGTACGCCCAAACATCGGCAAGTCACTTGCCGATACAACAAAGTCCAGCTGCTGCCAATCAACCCATGGTGGCAATAAATTACCCGACGCCACAAGAACAAGCCTCAGCTGGCTATCAGTCGCCGGCAGCTGTCTGGCCGGTGCAGCAAGGTGTGCCGATCGCCAATCAACCTGTATCGGCAGTCACTGCTCATGTTGTGATACCCGGGAGTCCAGGTAATTGTCCAAGGGTACAACGAGAACAGGCGCTAGCCGGTTGTCAGCTATCGGCAAATGCCTGGCCGATGCGACAAGACGTGCCGACAGTTGATCAGCCTATATCGGCGAATTCTTGGCCGATGCAACAAGGTATGTCGAATGCCAGTTAGCCCGACCCACGGTGGTTACAGATCAGATCTATCATCCCAGGATACAAAAGTTGCAAGCCTCAGCTGGCTATCAGTCACCGGTAACTGCTTGGCCGATGCAACAAGATGTGCCGATTGCCAATCAATCTGCATCGGCAGTGATCACTCAAGGTGTGGTACCCACAGGTCAAGGCGATCAACCGATGGTGAATTCCTGGCCGATGCAAAGCGTATTAAATGCCAGTTTTACCTGCATCGGCAATGGTTGCTCAGCCTATGGTCCTTGCGGATCAACGCTATCATCCGAAGGTACCAGGGTTGCAAGAGTCAGCTGGTTATCAACCATACGGTAAATTACATACCGATGACACCTAATGTAGGTTTGGATCAGTCGATCATCGATTCAGAAGCAATATGTGCAGTCTGAGCACCAAATGACAGGGGTTCAATGGCATCGTCCAACGAGTCGTCCGAATGAAGTATCGGTACAGCAACCGATGAATGCAATAAATATGACGCCACAGCACAAGCTAGCAATGGTGCAAAATTACTCATCGGTAGCAAAGCCGATGCACGTGTTATCATGACTAGTGTTGTGCACGCGCCAATCATCCCAAGTGCTTTGACGTCAGGACCTGGAGAGATAGGTCAGCATACTCAGCCGGCAGGCATCCAGAGTTGCTCGTCGGTTAATCAGCCGATACACAATGTCCAGCAGATTGGTGTTACTGATGTATCGGTTGCCCCGAGTTGCTCGCCACAGGGATATGAAGTACATCAACTAGGAGACATCCAGAATGGCCCATCGATCAATCAAACGATGCACGATGTTCAACAGATTGGTGCTGCTGATGTGCCAATTGCTCCGAGTTGCTCACTACAGAGACATGAAGGAATACATCTATCTGCCCAACTAGAGAGCGAATCTGCGCATTGGCAAGACCCAGAGACGAGGGTGTTTTCGGCTGAGAAGACAGAGCATTCAGAGCTGGGCGACGAGCCGAGCATCGATACTACTGAATTGGAGAAATTCACCTTTGATATCACAGAAGTCGATCAGGACGTTAAATCACTAGGCCTAGGAAGGCTCGGAGCGCAGGGGTGCTCTTCGTTAACCAAGGGGAATCCAGGTCAGACGAGGAGACGAACGTCGGCACTGTTGAGTGGGTGAACGATGAGGAGCCGGTGCCTTGTGTGCTCGACCAGAAAAGGACTGGAAAGTTCACCTTCGATGTCACGAAGGCCAATGGGATATTTGACTTATTGCTTCGGGAAGGGCGAATTAAGCTAGCCCCTAATCAGGTAATTCCATCGGCCGAGGAACTCAGGGAGACTAGGTACTGCAAGTGGCACAATACAACTTCTCACAGTACCGACGACTGCAAAGTGTTTAGGCAGCAGTTGCAGTCAGAAATTAACTCTGGACGGATCCAATTTGAAGATCCTAAAGTCCAAAAACCGATGGAAATTGATCAGCACCCGTTTCCAAATAATATGGTGGAAGCCGGCGAAAAGACTAAGGTACTGACATCGGACGCTGCTAGAAAGAGTGCATCGGTAGATCCTGATCATCAAGTGGCTGAGCGGACATCGAAAAGTTTGCCGATGATAGGAAAGGCAAGAGAATTGCCGATAAAGGTGCCTGTGTCAGCAGGGCTCCTGGTATAGTAATCACGCACAAGCTACCAAGGCGGAACTATCGGCAATCACGAGATGAACGATATCGGCATCGGGAGTGGCTTCGTCAGAAAAATCATTGGAGGTGTCCCTTCTTCATTCACTGTTGGGAAGAAGGCATTAAGCTACCCACTGTCGATGACTGTCCTGAATGCAACAGGTATCACACTGCCGATCAGTCAGGAAAGCCTTGTTTGGATGATCGGGCATCTAGGTACGCCAAGCCGCTCAGGAGGAGAGATCGGTACATGACCGGCTGGGGGCAAGTTTAGTGCCCATAGCAGGCTTGGCGGGCAGGTTGATTAAGGGGAGAACAAGGAGCAGACCAAGACGAGAACACCCGATGAGAAGTGTTCTCCCGAGATTCAAACATCGGGGAAGAAGCCGATGCAAATAATGAGGGACGGCACCAACCCGTCTGGAAAACCAAACTCCCTTAGTGGTGCCCTAAGGGTCTAACAAAGACCCAGAAAAGAAGAATTCAGCGTGAGCGCCGATATGATTTATATGACACTGAAGCTCCTTCAAGGGGAAAGCAGTGGAGGCCGAAGCGCAAGGATGGAGATCCATCGGCAGACAGCGATATTTTGCCGATGGTCTGATCGGGTCGGTCTTGGACCTGTTGGCTTGGGAGCCGCACTCGGCAAACTGGTGATTTCAATTATTATACTTGGGGGCACTTGCCGATGGTTTGTGTTTGAGACGCCATACCACCGATAAATTCGTTAACTGCCAGAAGATGGTTGTAAGAATGATTCTGCTACGCTTGCGCATGATGACTAAGTGTGCGGTGCACGCGTTCTGGGAGTTACTCCTGTACTCTTTGGTGGTTTATCGGCATTTACCCTAATTCTGATCAACGGAAGTATGAAGCCTCGTTGCCGATATACAATCGGGCTAAGTACCAGGGTCTGTTAAAAAGTTGGGATTACTCGGGATTTTAGCCGATTCGGTGAGTTCATGGTATCGGTAATGATTGCCGATGACCGAATGAACGAGTTTTGCCGATGGTACTCTGGCGTGGAGATTGATTGTACCGATAGGGACCAAGTTTTAAGCTTGGAAGATGGTTTCCTAATCAAGGGGTTCTTATCGGAGGGACATTTGCTCCCAGCAATGCCTGCGTTCTTGGAACTCTAAAGGAGTCGACATACAACGTGCTCGTTTGAATGCCGATGAAAAGAAAATTATAATACATCGGTAAAAACATGTAAGCATTATCTTACAAGACTCAAAATCAAGTGTCAGGTTACATTTGCCGATACTACAAATAATTACAACAAAGAGTGGATGACTGATATCGCGCGCAGGCAAATTTGTTCAATCTCATCCATCTCTTTGGCATCGGCATCAGCGGAACCTTCGACCGACTTGATCTTCTTTTTCCACAAGATGGCCTGTCGGGTGTTCTGGTTTCGTTCTTGCCGCAGGACCTGATGGTATCGGACAATTGGGTCTTCTGCTGGTTGGCTGCGGTCAAGGCTTCCTCCTACCTTTGTAAACTCAGCTAATAATTCTTCTTCTTAGCCGATAGCTCGGATCTCTTGATTGAGGTCGTTAATGGAGACTTCTGCCTCTGATGCCCTTGTGCTTTTCATCGGGAATATTCTTGAACTAAGCTTCTCTTCCTCGCTCTTGGATTGAGCGGCCCTATCGGCAATGCGACGAGAAAGCCCCTGGTATTGAATTTGCTTGATGTCGAGGAAGGTTCCGGGAGAAGGATTTCTGCCATATCGGCAGGGAGAGGGACTTTGGATGTCTTTGAAAGCAATCCTTGCTGCCGATGAGTCTTGAATGAGCTGGGATGTGTCTTTGTAGCAGCAAGGAAAGAAATGCCTGGGAGCTTGGTCTTGATCTCTGCTGACAGAGCTGGGACAGAACTCCTTCCCCCCCATCATCATCGGGTATGTTGACTGAGAAGGAAAAAAAGGCTTCTGCATGGAGGAGGCCTTGACTCTATCTTCATCCTGCGGGTTGAGGCTGAAGGAGAAAAGACTATCTGGAGAATTTTGGGGCCTGAAAATAGAGGGGTTAAATATATGCCGATCGAAAGATTATACTAGAATTTTCAAGTGATTAACTTACCATCTTGAAGCGGATTTCTTGCCCGGGACTTGGTATATTAGATGGCCCACCCTTTGTCTTGGACATCGACAGCGGTTGCCGATGAATGAGCTTCTGCCAGAGGAGCAGTCGACGCCGTTGGTGATGGTAGTGTTGTCGCTGGCGTTGCTTTGGCGTGATACTTGGTTGTGGTGGTGATGCCGCTCTTTCATCGGGATCTTCGGTTGGTACCGGATGCCGATGTTACCTTTGCCGCTACGACGGGGGGAGCTGTCTCATCAGCAACTTCGACTGACGGCACCGATGCTGATGTTGCTTCAGCTGCTGCAGGGGGTGCAGTCGCCTCATCAGGGATATCGGCTGTTGGGCCGATGTCGATGCTCCCCTCCGCCGCCATGATGGGTGTTTCTTCATCGGGGACTTCGACTGATGGTGCTAATGCTGATGTACTCCCACCGCCATTATGGGTGTTTCCTCATTAGGAGCTTCGGCTGACGGTGCCAATGCCGATACCGCCTCCGCTTCTGCAGCGGATGGAACTGCCTCCTGCCCGAGGACGTCGTCCATCGGCTGATCTGGGATAGGAGCCGATGGAGTTTCTGCCGACGACGCGCTGACATTTGGTGGTGCGGCTTGTGCCGATGATGAAGATAGGCTAGCCAGCCTAAGCGCCTCCTCTTCCTTGGCGCGGCAGCAGAAGAAGACCCAGCCCGTTTCGACGACTGGGGGGTATCGGCGCTGAACTTGGAGTGCTTGTTTGCTTTGGGGCAGTTGCCGATGACCTTATAGCCTGAAAATATTCAATGCAAGTTATACAAGTAAATTTTGCCGATTAAACAGTATAAAAATCGGTATGAGTGAAGATGAGTTTACTGCAAAACACCCGCGTCAGGGCAGCAGCAGCGGCCGATGTAGCCTTGGCTTTTGCAGGTGTCGGTGGGGTACCTGTCGAGGAATAAGGCAGCTAACGAGGGGGGCTTTGTTGCCGATGAGTGATACGGGACTCATCATTCGAAGCTTGAAGGGGTTGCCGCTCTTACTCATCGGGGGAATCGGGTCATCAACCTGTCAAACAAGAAGGTTAAATACCGATGGCGAAGGTAAAAGTAAGGAATGCATCGGAATAAGGACTTACTGCGTCGTTGGGACGAATGTGATCGGCATCGATCATTTTGCCGATAGTAGTGCGAAGATTTGGCAAACAGTTGGCACCTCCATTCTTGCCCCCAAGACTTGTACTCATTTGTAATAAAGGAGGTTGGTGACCAGGAAGACAAGTCAAGATCTGATACATCGGCATCGGCAGGAAGGTTGACAACCTTGTTCCAGTCCAGAGCACTGGAGAATGTCTGCCTGGGCTTCACTACCTTGGAGTAACAAAGCTTGATCGGCAGTTGGCCGAACGCCAGTTGTCTTGCCGCACCGATGGTAATAGAATTCAAAAGATGGAGGGCATTCTTTCCTAATCCAAAGATGTTTACTGGAATAGCTCGAGGAGTGATGCTGGCCTTCATGGTTATTGGTTTTCAGGCACATTCCCATCGGTAAGATTAAATGTAGCGGGAACTGGTTGTCTTCATCGGCATATGGCCACCCGAGCTATTCTGTGGAGGAATTTCCGTTGTAAAACTTCTGAAAAAATAGACCGAATTGCGCCGCATCGGCATCGTCCCTGGCAGCACTATAGTGGCCTCTCCAAAGTTGAGTGGAGGGCGAGTTGCCGATTCATCCTCCCCACATTGGTGGTCTTCTGGTATGTCTCGTGGGAAACGTTGGGCGAACAAGTCAAGTTGAAGTGCCTTCTGCATATGTGCATTCAACCACATATTGATAAACCACCAGGGGCCTCCAAGGTTGCCGATGTGTTCACCTACAGTAACTTTTGGGATACTTGGTGGGGAAGACGGTATACCGATCCCAGAAGATATCTGCCAGGGGAAGTCTTGTCCCATCAGCAAGCAGCTCAGCTGCTGGAAGATACATGGTCGTAGGTCCAACTGCCCTACCGCAGAAAATGAACTTGTCCAGCCACATGTTCAGGAAGGTGCATGCTCTCTCTGGTTTACCGATCCCGTTTTCTGTATTCCTGAATGTAACCCGTCCAAAACCCCCGATGTTCCGAGTGTTTACTCTGTGCTCAGCTTTCCTATTGAATAAGGAGAAGGATCGGCAGAGGAGACGTCTAGGCCGGTCAGCATGTAGACATCGGCAAGAGTGGGGGTGGTGGTCCATGTTCGGAATAAAAAGCATTCAAGGTGTCCGACCAAAAGTAAGAAGCAGCCATTAACATGTTCTCATTCTTCTCTGTATCAGCAATGGAGAGCCTGTACATTGGTCCAGGTTACGCTCTTGCCAAAAAACTTGCTGCGCCCTAGGGAACCCCGAG